>CM068377.1:77364405-78586976 GCA_034770075.1 Aralia elata
CCACTATTTATTTTCGACATCCTCCTTCTTTCTCTACTTTCTCTCACCATTATTTCTGACATCCTTCCCTTTCTACTCTCTCTCCTTTAATAATATTTCGGTGCCGACGTTGAGCAGAATTGATAGTAACACCCGCATTCAGCATAAAAAACTTCATAACCTGACAAAGAATAAGGATACCCACAACATTCACTTCAATTACCTCGCGCCTACCCAAAAATTATTAGATTCACATTTGTCTTAAGTAGTATATTTTCTGTTGAAATCAGCAGGCAAATTTAGAAAAAAAAATCATATTAATGTTTGGTATTCGTATTAAGTAGTATACTGCATTTGGTAGCTAAACATTCATACAAAGATAACTGTACTATAGAAAAAAAATTTCTATAATAGATTTGTCATAATTAATTGATAACCCAATAAAACTGAATTGGTTACCTTTGTATGAATGTTTAGCTACCAAATGCAGTATGAAAAAAAAAATTATAAAATAGATTTTTTATAATTAATTGGTAACCCAATAAAACTGATTTGGTTACTTTTTTATGAAGGTTTGGTTACCAACTGTACTATAGAAAAAAAAAATTCTATAATAGATTTGTTATAATTAATTTGTAACCCAATAAAACTGAATTGATTATCTTTGTATGAATGTTTAGCTACCAAATGCAGTATGAAAAAAAAATTATAATAGATTTTTTATAATTAATTGGTAACCCAGTAAAACTGAATTGGTTACTTTTATATGAATGTTTGGTTACCAACAGCACTACAAAAAAAAAAAATTCTATTATAGATTTTTTTATCATTAATTCGTAACCTAATAAAATTGAGTTGATTACCTTTGTGTGAAGGTTTGGCTACCAACTGCAGTATGAAAAAAAAAATTATAATAGATTTTTTATAATTAATTGGCAACCCAATAAAACTGAATTGGTTACCTTTATATGAATGTTTGGTTACCAACAACACTACAGGAAAAAAAATCTATAATAGATTTTTTATCATTAATTCGTAACCCAATAAAACTGAATTAGTTACCTTTGTATGAAGGTTTGGCTACCAACTGCAGTACGAAAAAATTGGTAACTAATTAAACCATATTTAAAATAGTTTTTTTTGGTTACCCACAAAAACTAAAATGGTTACTTTTGTATAAAGGTTTTGCTACCAACTACACCATGCATATTGAAAATAATTTTATTTAGAAAATGTTATTTATAAGTAACTGCAACATATTCAAAATAATTTTTTTTACCCACAAAAACTAAAACGATTATTTTTGAATAAAAGTTTGGCTACCAAGTGCACCATATTCAAAAATAATTTTATTTTTAAAAAGTAATTCTGGTAAAACATTAATTAATTTATATATACATGTGTATAGTGTGTGTGTATATATATATATATATAACATTAATTAATTAATGTAGAGTGTGTGTGTATATATATAGTGGTACTCCATATCCACGCCCAGAAAATGCGGAAAAAGTAGCGCAAGAAAAGTGATATGGACGGCAGTTACTTCATCATAAATCGGTAATTCAAAATTTGAATAAAGGAATTTGAAATTTTGAATTTTGAAATTTGGAACCAACTACCTATTAAATCACCTAACTAAATTAAAGGAATAACAATGCACTAATTTGTAAATTAAAAATTGAAGATGCACTAATTTTGTAAATATTTTATACTTTTGTTGTAATATTTTTTAAAAATGTACTATTAAATGTAATTCTCCCATTTCACAATCGTCCCTATTTAAATCCTCTCGGTCTCATACCCACAATCACAATTAGTCCACAGTTAAATCCAGAATCAATTCACAAAGGATGTATGGGTCTCATACCCAAGGGCCGTTGTTCTTATACTATCAGTAATGACCCAGTCCAACTCAATCCAATCAATGTCCAAAAATACAAAAATCAAATATATTTATCAGACGTCTGTCCAAAAAAATAAATAAATCCAAATATGATTTTTCCTTCCTTATCTATGAATTACATTTAGTTTTGAGAATTTTTTGTATTAGGAGTTGTAATTTTTAAGATCCAAAACCCTAACATGCTGATTTCACAGGCAATTGAGCAGGAAATAGTTTCTGGGCCATTGTTTATTTTGCAATTTCATTTTATTCCATGGATAATAGTTCTTCAAAACTTCAGAATTGAAATTTAAGGGCGCAATTTCAATCTGGCATGCAATCAAGGCCTAGAAAACAATCCTGCTAAAACACACATATCTCATCTTAAGCAGCTGCATCAAAGGGATTGGACAATGCAATAATTTATGACACACCAAAAGACGGTAAAGAATAGAAACAATTACAAGAATTGAATTTATTTACTTTGCAATCACAAGAATTCACAAAGTTGGATAAATTGACTAGAAACAGCGACGAAGTTTATAAAATCTGATTAATAAATTGTAAGAGTTCCGTAATAATAACCCTAAGAGATTATTTATACTACCTAAACCCTAAAATAAATAAAATTTAATAAATTTTAAAAAACAAGCCCAAAACATAAACGAACCCAAAAATAATTATATCTATTAGGTTAACCTAATTAATAAATAAAAATATATCAAATATTTAAATTGTTCATAAATACCAAAATATAAATTATAATGAATCTTAGCGCATAATCTTTCCCGTGTCAATTTAGCACAAAAAACAAAAAGAAGAAGAAGGTAAAATGCAATAATTTAGCAAATATTTGTGGGATGCACAGAAGGTATCTTTTAATTATAAGAATTGATATTTTCATAAATAAAAGTAATAATTTTATAAAATCTCTTTAATATAATAATAAATGAGACTCACACTTGTAAAGGGAGAAGTTATGAAAATATCACATTTTAATAGTGGGAAAGAGACATTGAATCGCAGCGTGTGGAATCTGGTCCATGCCTTTCCATTTGTTTCAAAAGTAAAATGACCAAATAAGTGCTTTTAAACCCATGTCTACTTTAGGCTAATTTTCACTCGATTTGACCCACTAAATGAACATTTAATACTCCAAATAGAGTTCTACAATTTACACTCGGTTTTTATTAATTTAATGCCTTTTTATTAATCCTAAATTGGTCTCAAAGTTGACCTAAAAAAAGTTTATATAAAGGCAATTATTATTGTCGGTACAAAAATAATATTATCCGACAATAAAAATCACTTATGGTACATTTAGACCGGAAGAAGTGATTTTTTTAATATCTCAAGTGCATGTTTAGTTGACGGTGATGAATTCTATTGAAATGAAACTCATACACCATCTTTTTTACATGGAATAAAAATTAAGTAAATAAAATGAATTTTTATTCTATCAAAATGGTAAATCCATCAAAATAATCACAAAATACACTATTTTTCATTTCATTCCTTTTTACTTTTCATTCCTTCAACCCAAACGTAACATTAAAGTTTTAAATATTACTGGATTAGGTCCCCCTCCATCACACTTATTCTTTAATTTCCCTCAATAAACATTTAGCGATACAATTACTAGTTTTAGTGACACTTTTAGCGATACAATTATTTGTAATGAATTTATTGTGTCGTTAATTGTTTGCGACAAATTTTATTTTGTCACTAAATATAATATTTGTGTCACTGAATATGTATTGAGAGAAATTGAAGGATATGTATAATGAAGGTTGTTGGCTGCAGATTTTATATAATAGACTGTCTGAATTGGGCCCGATTCTAGACCATTATATCCTAAGCGCTCATAACAAGCTCCCAAGTCTAGTAGACTTGGGTCACTATCTTGCCAATTAAGGCACCATGCAGTTATTATATTTAATACTAACTCTTGTATGGTACTTATCTTTTCTATTAGGATCTCTCCATACAATTCCAATTAGGAATTGTAATCCTATTGAGATGGTATAGCAAAACTATAAATACATGTTAACAATAGAGCTAAAAACACGCATTCTAATCTACTAATTACTAGCTCTTCAATTGTTAACCTATCTTGAAAATTGTTCTTACTCTTATACCAAAGGTATCCCCCGACGACCCAAGTCGTCAAGTACATTATGATGGTTCTTTTTGTGTGGATCCACGTTCAAGCCCGTGGTTGAATGTGCGGACAAATTTGAGCGTTAACATTGGCGCTAAAATGAGGACCATCTAGTATTTAGTGGAGTTCTTTTTCAACCACTCTTTAATATACAACTTCCATGGTGGCACTACCACCGTCACTCGGTCACTAAAGCAATTTCCATGGCGAAGCACGCTCGCAGTCGCGTCAACCAACAGACGCTGACATACAACGTTGTCTCCAGGAAGTCTAGGATAAAAAGAAAGCTCTTCAACTCTAGCAAGAAAATCCTGACAAACAACTTGCTGATTTGACGAGGGCCGAAGATGGCCTATTAAGAAAACGGGGAACACTTTCTCGATCTGAACGTCGTGGTTCTCGTCGCATTCATAGATCTTTTTCTTCTCATGGAAGCACAAGCACAATTTCTTTTGATTCAGCCAGACGCCGAAGAAGAAGAACTACATCTCTTTCACGTTACAGAAGCAGAGATCATGACCGAAGACGGCGCCGAAGTAGTTCCGCTGGAGAGACATCTCTCCAAAGATCTTTTGAAGGACGTGCTGGGTCACAAACAACAAATCCTACTCATCTCCTTTCACTAAGCATCTTGATGAGGCCCGGATGAACAGATTCCTCAAAGTTCCGAACTTGGAGATGTACGATGGAACAGGTGATCCTGTTTCATCGTCATAATGCTGCAGGAAAGTGTCATCTCTTTATTTCTACTTTAAAGAAAACCGTTAGATAGTGGATGATCACATTTCCTTCTCGTTCCATTACTTCATGGGAGGAACTTAAGGAACAATTTCATACTCGTTTTGGCAGTAGCAAAAAAGGTGGGAAATGGATGACTTCGTTGATCCAAGTGAGGCAAACGTCAAACGAATCTCTTCGATAATTTCTCAAGAGATTCTATGAGGTAGTAGCCAAAATTCCTACCTTAGATCTGATTCAAGCAATTCAATTTCTCACGCTAGGTTTGAATGTTAACAAATCCAATCATCTGATCGAGGAAATCATCTCCAAAGTCCCTCAAAATTTCACTAAGGCCTATGATAAGGTTGAAAACTTTATAGAGAGAGAAGAGGCCATTGCTAGTCTTTGGGGCCTTCGAAACACAATGATAATTATCATTAGAGAAGGGACCACAAAACTGATAGATCTAACAGAAGAGGCGACGCCCGAAGAGATGACCGAAGAGGTTATAAGAATGATCGACAAGCAAAGACAATAGCTCCAGGGATAAGGGGGCAAGAACAAGTATAGAGATTCTTCGGATAAATATTACACCCGTTGAATACCAGTCGAGATAATATTATTAATGAAATCAAGAGTAAACCCTTCTTTGAAAAGCCTTCGAAGATCAAAGTCTTTGTCAAGCAGAAGAAAATGGTAACTATTGTTCTTACCATGAGGAGAAGGGTCACGAGACGGAAGATTGTTACCAGCTGAAGCACTTCCTCGAAAACCAAGTATAGAGAGGAAATCTGGACTGTTACGTGGTGAGCAAAGGCAGACAGTCAACCTTTGACCAGATTGCACCACCTCTTTCCGTCGATACGCCTCGAGGAGTAATGGATGTTATCTCTGGTGGTTCGATAGCCGCCATATCTAACAGGCAGAAGAAAGCCTTTATCAGAGTTGTACACCATGTATCCGAACAACCAAAGAGTGCCCTGACCAATGTTATTACCTTTACGGACGATGATTATCCCACAGGTATGGTCACACCTCATGATAATGCACTGGTTATAATTGCACATGTGGGTTCTATAGATCTTTGGCACATGATGGTCGATAACGAAAATTCAGTCGATATACTCTATGGACATGTATATAATCGACTAGACTTGGGGGGGGGGGGGAGGAAACTAGAGCTTTGCAATGAGCCATATCTATATGGCTTCAGCAATGCTCTTGTCCTAATCGCATGAACAATAGACCTACCGGTGGTCTTTGGTATAGTTCCTCGTCAGTCTTTTTGCATAGTTAAATTTTATGTCGTACATGTGGATATCAATTACAATGCTATCTTGGGGAGAACAACTCTATTAGCGCTTAGGGCAATCACTTCCATTTCTCACCTGGAGATAAAATTGTCAACTAAATTTGGGGTTAATGAAGTCATTGGTGATCAAGAAATGTCTATAAAGTGTTACCTTCAAACTCTTCAGGCTACTTCTATAGGGATAAGTAAACAAAAATAAACAATGAGAATTGAGTTAGAACCTTTCACAGAAGGAGGCACTGAACCATTGGCCACTCCAGTCGAAGAGACGGAAGAAATAGAGTTATTCCCTGACAATCTTGAAAATACGATTCAAATAGGGCTCGAATTACAGGCTGGTTTCCGCAACCGTTTGATCGCCTTTTAAGAGAATACTCAGACATCTTCACTTGGACCCCAGCTGCCATGCTAGTGATTGATAAAAGCATAACAGTTCACAAACTTAGCGCCAATCCCCAGGCTAAACCAATAAAGCAAAAGCGACAGACCATAGCACCTGAAAGGCAAAAGGTGATCGATGAAAAGATCTATAAACTCTTATTTGCAGGGTTTATCTTTGAGATCAATTATCCAAAATGGCTAGCCAACGTAGTGCTTGTCAAATAATATAATGGGAAATAGAGGATGTGTGTTAACTACACTGATCTGAACAAGGCTTCTCCGAAGGACTGTTATCGCTTTCCAGGCATTGATCAGTTAATAGATTCTACATCTAGTCACATCATGCTCTACTTTCTCGATGTTTTCTCCGGATATAATTAGATTGGGATGTCAACAGAAGATATCCCCAAAACGGCCTTCATAACCCATAGAGCTATCTACGCCTACAAAGTCATACCATTCGGCCTCATCAATGCCGGAGCCACTTACCAGCGTATGATGAACAAGGTATTTAGAGATCAGATTGATAGGAACATGGAGCTCTATATGGATGATATGATCGTTTAGAGCATGGAAATTGATAATCATTTAGTCGACTTCGAAGAATGCTTTTAGAATCTACGATGCCATAATATGCGACTGGATCCGACAAAGTGTACTTTTGGCCTCAGATCAAGAAAATTCTTAGGATATATGGGTAGCCAAAGAAGGATTGAAGCAAATCCTAAGAAAATAACGGTTATACTTAAAATGCATCCTCCCAAGAATTTCAAAGAAGTGCAAAGGCTCACAGGTAGGCTGGCAGCTCTTTAGCGCTTCATGGTAAGGTCAGCGAAAAAGTGCCTCCCTTTCTTTAATACTTTGAAGGGAGCTTAAAATCAGAAGACTTTCCAATGGACCAAAGAGTGACAAAAAGCATTTGAGGGAATAAAAAGGTATCTATTGTCTCCTCCTGTACTTACTAAAGCTTTGCCCGAAGAGGACTTGTATCTTTATCTATCAGCAAGCCCTTTAGCCATTGGTGCAGCATTGGTTCGTGAGGACTCTGAAGGGCAAAAGCCAGTTTATTGCATCAGTCATTCTCTTTGGGATGCTGAAACTAAGTACTTGAATCTTGAAAAGTTGGCATATGCGTTAGTAATCACTAGAAGGAAGCTTCGACAATACTTTCAGGGAAGGACCATAATCATCCTGATAGATCAACCCCTCAGACGGGTCCTCTACCGACCCGATCTCTCTAGATGGTTAGCAGCTTAGGTGATAGAACTCTGATAAGTAGGTTTCATACCTACTTATTGGATACTATTTAGTTTTATCTGTTGCTTATCTAATAGCTTCTTAGTATGTTTTCATGCATTTTTCCCTTTCTTTCGGTATTGATTCACTATTCTCATTATATGGCTTTTGCACGATTTTTGGTAAATTTGACACGGGTTTTATTGCAATTGTTGTTTGGGAGCTTAATGAATTTTTGTTACTTTTACAGGACACGAGAATCGATAAATCAGGCTACAGCAGTACAACAGCAGACTGGCAGCCGGCACAGCTGCGCCCCTCCTGTTCTTACCATGCCTCCCCGGCGCAGCTGCGCCCCTTTTGCAAAGGGCGCCGGCGCAGCTGCGCCTGTCGCCAGCCAGCCAGCCATGCAGACATGTTCCAGCCAGCGAAGCAGCACTTCCATAAAATCATGCAATGCCAGATTTTGAGGTTTTAGTGGAGCAAAACTTTATTAGTGGGAATCAGAATAAGTCAATAGAAGACAAATTATGCATGTAATATATTCAATTGAGAATTCAATTTTGGGAGAGTTCCTCTTCTACTAAAATTAGGAAGTTTACTGCATTATTAGATAGAAAATAAAAATACTCCAGCTGAGCTTTAATTTCGCTTGGGAACTGAAGAATGAAGCTACATGGATGCTGAATTGAAGCTTGGAAGCAAGAAATCAAGAATCAACACAACTTGGAAAATCACCAAAAGTTGCAGAAACGGAAGAATGGAAACATGGAACTTTAATATTTTCTGTTTTTGATTAATTTTCCTATTCTGTAATTATGATGATGAACCAATTGTGTATGATGAATTCTATTATTGTTATCATGAACTAAACTTAATTCTTGGGATTATAATGAATCTTTTGCATTGCTAAGAATTGAAATGCTTCCTTATTATTGCTAGTTGGTTATGAAATGAATGTCGAGCATAATCTATACTTAATGTTTAATTGCTTGATCACCAATTACTATGATAATTTATATGGAATTGAGAAAGGAAATATAAATTGAGATCTAATTATGCTAGCATATGTTCATAATTTTTGCATTCCTCGTAAGAATATGATTCGTGCTTAAGATAGAGATATACCGAAGTACCATATGTGGCCAATTGAGAACTTGTTCTTAAACCCTCTTGATTGTAACTCACATAAAAATATAGTGCGTTAGTCATCTAGGGTGTTCACATTCAGTCTATCAATTGTGGATTTAATGTGATATGAATATGGTGCATCGAGAGGTGGCCATATTTTGCATTCGTGTTCTCGACCAACACTCTATAATAATTAATTATCAATAATAGGAAGCATGGAAATCTAAGCTTGCATTAAGTGAAATTATAATCCCAAGCCCATAAAAATCTGTTTTTATACAATAATAATTTGTTCTATTTGTTTCATTAGTAATCGTTAGATAATCTCATCACTGAAATCAATTGTTTAAAGAGATCGAAATAATTATAAAATCGGTGTTTGTAGTCATAAATACAATTCTATTCCTCGTGGGATCGATACTTTACTTACTTTATATTACTTGTGGATCACGTGCACTTGCGTGTATGAGTTGTATTTGTTATACATACAAATATCCCAACAAATATTTGGCGCCGTTGTCGGGGAATTGTAATTGCGTTTATAACTTTCATCATCAATTTAAATTAGTTTGGTTTTAGTTAAACAAATCTGTTCTTATCCTAATTCTATTTTATTTTCTTCTACATTGTCATAGGTACTCTTGAGTAGTGTATTCATACTCGATCGAAAAATCCTAACCTATTGCCTTTCGTGGATAACATTGAGAAAAGGGTTCAACAGTCAAGAAAGTGTGCTCAAAATACTCTGGAGGATCTAGACCAACCACAAGCAATGGCGGGAGAAGCACAAAAAGCATTGAGAGATTATGCTACGCCAAGGATCAATGATTTGCAATCAAGTATCTCAAGGCCGGCCATAACAGCCAATTCCTTTGAAATCAAACCAGGGACTATCCATATAATCCAAAACTCTGTCCAATTCGGAGGAATGGTGGTTGATGACCCAAATGAGCACTTGATAAATTTTTTAGAGATCTGTGATACATTCAAATTCAGTGGGATCTCAGAAGATGCAGTGATATTGCGGTTATTCCCATTCACATTAAGGGATAAAGCAAAGAGTTGGCTACACTCACTACCATCGGGATCTATTACTACTTGGCAAGATTTGGCGCAGAAATTCTTAGCAAAATTCTTCCCACCAGCCAAAACTGCTAAGTTGAGAAATGACATCTCCTCCTATAAGCAACATCATGGAGAATCCTTGTATGAGACATGGGAGCGGTACAAGGAGCTATTGAGAAAGTGTCCACATCACGGTTTGCCGCAATGGATGCAGCTTAACACATTTTACAATGGGTTGAATATTCAAACACGGGCAGGCATTGATGCAGCTTCGGGAGGAGCATTCATGGGTAAAAACTATGACGAAGCTTATGAACTTTTGGAGACTATGGCTGCAAATAACTATCAATGACCATCTTCTAGATCCAGCCAACCAAAAGTAGCAAGGATATTAGAGGTTGACACGGCCACTTCACTTCAAGCCCAGATATCTGCTATAGTCAAAAAGATTGACAACCTATATGAAGGAAAGGGGCAGCAAGTTTCCATGATTTGTGAGCTTTGTGCAGGTTCACACTCTTCTGATCAATGTGCCATCAATGCTGAGTCTGTGCAATTTGTTTGCAACTACCAGCGGCCAACAAATCAATATCAGAATAACTACAATCCGGGGAATAGGAATCACCCGAACTTCTCATGGAGTAACCGTCAAGATCATCAACAAGCTCCAAAACCTCTCAATCCTCCGGGGTTCCACAATCAGCAATAAGTCTCAACTACTGATAAGAAAGTTGCTGAAATGAGTGAAAATTTGGAGAGATACATGGCCAAAACCGATAAGTTGGAACAAGGCCAAACATTAGGTTTCAAGAATTTGGAGAATCAAATGAGTCAATTATTCAGCATGTTATCTAATAGACCTCAGGGGGCCCTTCCTAGCGACATAGAAGTCAATCCAAGGAGAAATGGAAAGGAGCAATGCCAAGCTGTCACCACCAGAAGTGGGAAGCAGACCTTGCCAACCAGCGCAGCTGCGCCCATGCCACACGAGAAGCCAGCGCAGCTGCGCCCTTCTCCAGCGCTGGATTCATCCGGCGCAGCTGCGCCCATTTTGCAAAGGGAGACGGCGCAGCTGCGCCTTTCCCCAGAAAATGACTCTGCTGAAGTTTTTGAAGAGGAGGATAGCGGGAAGAAATCTGAGCCCATACCTACAAAAAGCACAGAAAAGACTCAACCCCCTCCCACCAGATATTATCCACCAGTTCCGTACCCTTAGAGACAGCAAAAGCAGAAAATGGACAAACAATTCTCTAAGTTTCTTGAGGTTTTCAAAAAGCTTCAAATCAATATACCATTTGCAGAAGCCTAAGAACAAATGCCGAGTTATGCCAAATTCATGAAAGGGATTCTGTCAAGGAAGAAGAAATTGCAAGATTTTGAAATTGTAGCTTTGATAGAGGAATGCAGTGTGGTATTACAAAGGAAACTACCTCCAAAGTTGAAGGATCCGGGCAGTTTCACCATTCCTTGCACCATTGGAGACCTGTCATTCAAGAAATGCTTATGTGATCTTGGTGCAAGCATTAATCTCATGCCATTGTCCGTCTTTACTCAGTTGGGATTACCAGCACCCAAATCAACAAATGTCTCTGTTCAGCTAACGGATCGTTCAGTCACAAACCCGAGAGGAATTGTGGAAGATGTTCTTGTTAAGGTTGATAAATTCATATTCCCAGCTGACTTCATAATCCTAGATTTCGAGGAGGACAAAGACATTCCCATCATACTTGGGAGGCCATTTTTGGCTACCGGGAGAACTCTCATTGATGTGCAAAAAGGAGAATTGACAATGAGGGTACAAGACCAAGAAGTCACCTTTAATGTCTTTAAAGCTATGAAATTCCCAGCCGAAGAGGAGGATTGTTTCCGTGTTGATATCATTGAAAGTGCAGTGACCGAGGAATTCATTAAAGCCACACGTAGTGACTTGCTTGAGATGACACTGTCAGGAGACATCGATTTGGGCGAGCCCAAAAACTGTGAGTATGTTCATTTTCTAGATGTAATACCCAGGATGGCAAGGTTCAAGGTACCAATTGAGCCCTTGGGAAGCTCAAATGATTCTTCATCTCAATTGAAACCATCTAGAGAGGTACCCCCTAAACTTGAGCTAAAGCCCTTGCCAAATCACCTCAGGTATGCATATTTAGGCACTTCAGATACACTACCTGTCATTATTTCCTCTGCATTAACCTCTTTACAGGAAGGCAAGCTGATAAGAATCCTTCGAGAATTCCAAGGGGCTATTGGATGGACCATTGCTGATATAAAAGGAATCAGCCCCTCATTTTGCATGCATAAGATTTTGATGGAAGATGACAGTAAGCCCACCATAGAGCATCAAAGAAGGCTGAATCCCATCATGAAAGAGGTGGTAAAAGCAGAAATTCTGAAATGGCTAGACGTCGGGATCATCTATCCCATCTCTGATAGTCCGTGGTTGAGCCCTGTGCAGTGTGTGCCAAAGAAGGGAGGAATAAATGTGGTAAGAAATGAGAACAACGAGTTGATACCAACTCGAACAGTCACGGGATGGAGAGTTTGTATGGACTACCGAAAGCTCAACAAAGCTACGAGGGAAGATCACTTCCCACTTCCATTCATAGATCAAATGTTGGACAGACTTGCGGGGCATGAGTACTACTGTTTGCTTGACGGATATTCTGGTTATAATCAAATTGCTATAGCTCCAGAGGATCAAGAGAAGACAACTTTTACTTGTCCATATGGAACTTTTGCTTTCAGGCGAATGTCCTTCGGTTTATGTAATGCTCTAGCTACATTTCAACGGTGCATGATGGCAATATTTTCTGACATGGTAGAAATCAACATGGAGGACTTCATGGATGATTTCTCAGTGTTTGGAAATTCCTTTGACAGCTGTCTAGAGAATTTGGTCATGGTACTAAAGAGATGCGTGGAAATAAACCTTGTGCTTAATTGGGAGAAATGTCACTTCATGGTTCAAGAAGGAATAATCTTGGGTCACAAAGTCTCAGCAAAAGGGTTGGAAGTGGATAAAGCAAAATTAGAAACCATCGAAAAATTACCTCCACCAACCTCTGTAAAGGGAGTTCGAAGTTTTTTGGGCCACGCTGGGTTCTACCGGAGATTTATCAAAGAATTCTCCAAAATCACAAAATCCCTGTGCAATCTATTGGAAAAGGATGTTCCGTTCATATTCGATGAAAATTGCTTAACAGCCTTTGAGTTGTTGAAAAAGAAGTTGACAATAGCTCATGTGATAGTGGCACTGGATTGGTCTCTTCCATTTGAGCTTATGTGTGATGCTAGTGATTACGCTGTAGGCGTGGTATTGGGTCAGCGCAGAAATAAGGTTCTACATGCAGTCTACTATGCCAGCAAAACACTCTCAGAGGCCCAAATGAATTACACCACCACCGAGAAGGAACTACTTGCAGTTGTTTATACATTCGACAAGTTTCGGTCCTATCTCATTGGAACAAAGGTAGTGGTATACACTGACCATGCAGCAATTCGGTATTTGATCTCTAAGAAAGACGCCAAACCCAGATTAATCAGGTGGATTCTTTTGCTTCAAGAATTTGACTTGGAAATAAAGGACAAGAAAGGCACGGAGAATCTAGTTGCTGATCATCTTTCCAGATTAGACAAGCCGGATTCGGAGAGCAAAGAGAAGGTCGAAATAAATGATTGCTTCCATGATGAACAACTATTTGCAATCACAACTGAGATCCCATGGTTCGCTGATATAGTCAACTATCTTGTGAGTCATGTACTACCACCGGATCTAACTTCTCAGCAGAAGAAGAAATTTTTGCATGATGTAAAGAGATACATGTGGGACGAGCCCTACTTGTTCAAACAATGTACAGATCTTGTGATTCGAAGGTGCATTCCTGATGTCGAAACTACCAATATATTACATGCACGTCATTCTTCTCTGTATGGCGGCCATTATGGAACGTAAAGAACCGCAGCCAAAGTACTCCAAGCCGGGTTCTATTGGCCCACTTTGTTCAAGGATGCCCACCAATTCATAAAGAATTGTGATCGATGCCAACGGGTGGGCAACATCTCTAACCGCAATGAAATGCCACTAAATGTGATCTTGGAGGTGGAGATCTTTGACGTATGGGGCATAGACTTCATGAGACCATTTCTGTCATCCTGCAACAATTTCTATATCCTTCTTGCGGTTGACTATGTGTCCAAATGGGTGGAAGCTTTAGCCCTACCTACCAATGATGCTAAGGTGGTTCTCAGGTTCCTACAAAAGAACATCTTCACTAGATTTGGCACTCCTCGAGCTATCATCAGTGATGAAGGCAGTCATTTCTGCAACAAACAATTCACAGCCCTCCTGGCCAAATACGGAGTGAGGCACAGAATCGCCACAACATACCACCCACAAACAAATGGGCAAGCCGAAGTGTCAAATAGAGAGGTCAAGAGAATTTTGGAAAAGATTGTTAATCCTTCCAGAAAAGACTGGTCATTGAAGCTAGATGAAGCATTATGGGCATATAGAACCGCCTATAAGACACCCCTCGGCATGTCCCCATACCATGTGGTTTACATAAAAGCTTGTCACCTTCCGGTCAAACTAGAGCACAAAGCATATTGGGCGATTAAAAAGTTGAATTTCGACCCATCTGCAGTGGGAGAGAGGCGACTTCTACAGCTAAATAAACTTGATGAGTTCAGATTGCAGGCCTACGAGAATTCTAAACTCTACAAGGAGAAGGTAAAGAGATGGCACGACCGTAAAATCATCGAGAGAAAATTTGAACTTGGCCAAGCGGTCTTGCTATTCAACTCCAGGCTCAAATTATTCCCGGGAAAGCTCAAATCCCGATGGTCAGGTCCCTTTACCATCATAGCTGTATTCCCACACGGGGCCGTCGAAATAATTGGAAAGGACATTGAACAACCATTCAAGGTCAATGGCCAACGACTGAAGCACTATTGGGGAGGCGATGTCGATCGCCAAGAATCCTCAGTTGTCCTAGCCATGAGTTGAGCAACAATGGATAGTCGAGCTAACCGACTTTAAACCAAGCGCTTCTCGGGAGGCAACCCGAAATTACTTTTATTACTTTTTTTTATTCGTGTGTGATTTTAATTCAGTTTGCATGATTTCCTTTTAACATGATTATTTGCTTTTCAGATGTCCAAATGCGCCTTCAACCATATGACTTAAATAGACTTTAAGTTTGGGGGTGCATAGTTTCATTGCATTGCGTATGCATCATTCGTAAGTTTACTAGTTTGAATTGAGATTTTCGTTTCTTTTTAGATTTGTCGGATATTTATAAGAATTGAGTTTTTCACCTGGAGATTTAATGTGTGTCAAGTGTGTTAAAAAAAATATTTTCCAGGTAACCTGAGCATCAGTGCAGCTGCGCCCCACATTCAGTACATCAGCAGCGCAACTGCGCCGGAACCCTTCAGCATACGGCAACTGGGCAGCAGCGCAGCTGCGCCACTCCATCAGTTCATCATCAGCGCAGCTGCGCCATGGTCTGTCTGCGCCAAACCTGAGCATCAGTGCAGCTGCGCCCCCTTCCTAGTACAACTACGGCGCAACTGCGCTAGTCGACTAATTTTTTTTTTTTATATAAAGGACCCGTCCCTATCAGTCCTGTCACATCAAATCATAAACCCTAAACCTAAACTCTCTCTAGCAGCAGAAGCAAACCCTCTCCCCTCTTCTCTTGCCATTCCTAACCAAACCCTAGCTAAATCAAACCTCTACATCAAACCCTAATCACATTCAACCATGCTGAAGCGTGCACGCACACCCCAACCTTCTTCTTCATCTAGCAGCGAATCCGAATCTGCGGGTGGTGGCATCAACACTATGGATGCCACCAAGTTTGTCAATCTCTCAGCCCAACACTACTACTGGGAGGTGCTAAGCGCCAAATCCTTCATACCAGAGAGGGGTTTGAAGCCCAAGACACAGGATGGGAGAATTCTGGACCAAATCCGGCGTCTGGGCTGGTTACTTTTTAGTGAGACACCCGGTCTGCCCTGATGGCCATTGTTCGGGAATTTTATGCCAATGCTCGTGAGACCCAAAATGGCATCGCTTTCGTTCGGGGCAAGCAGGTCTCCTACACTGTGCAGACAATCAACGAGCTTTTCCGTCTGCTTTCTGCTACTGCTGAGGCCACCAACTGGGTGGTGCATGAGCGTTTCGAGACTGATCTCGATGCCTTGGTGCGGGAGATGTGCCAGTCGGGCACTCAGTGGAGGACTCAGCCGGACACCACTTTGAAGGTTCACTTCCCTCAGACCGCACTGAACAGATATGCCAAGGCATGGTATGCCTTCATCTGCGCGAGTATTCTGCCGACCACTCATCACCAGGATGTGACCCGGGACCGGGCGGTCCTCTTGCACCGCATTCTGTATGCGGGGAGCATTAACGTTGGTTACATCATTCACCATTCCATGCTCTGTTTCATGCGTGCCGTCACTTCTGGTGCCATTCCACACGCCTCGATCATCACACACCTTTGTCTTGCGGCGAAGGTGGAATGGGGCGAGAAGACCCTCCAGTTGCCCATGCGGGACATTGACAGCACCATGATCAGAAAGTACAATGTATGACACGGTGGAGAGTCCCGACCTAATGGGTTAGGTTTTATTATGGCTGAGGAGGAGGAGGCCAGTGAGGAGGACGTGCCTGCCCCGCCAGTGCAGCAGAGGGGAGTGAGTGGACATGAGCGCGAGATGCGTCGCCTGCAGCGCCGCATGGACGCGTTGCACATGAGCTTCAGAGACTACAGCGTCTCCTTTGCAGGTGTATTATCGGAGGCATTCAGCCAACAGGGGGTCCACGTCGAGTTTCCCACCTTCGGTGCTGGCATCCCTTATCCTCCGCCCGACACACCGCCTAGCGGCGCCGAGGACCACTCTTAGGGGAGTACTCTTTACCCTTTTATCGCCAATGAGGACATTACATATTTTAAGTTTGGGGGTATTAGGCTTGCCTAGTTTTTTTTGTGATGCTTTTAATTATTTGTTTTTATTGTTAGTTTAATTGCTTGTTTGCTTTAATTTCTAAAAAAAAAAAATGGTGAATTTCTCATGCATATCATATCACATCATGTAGTTTAGTTACATGATCCTTTTATCTTGATTAGTAAACATCCTCACTTGCCTGTGATGAGAATTTTTAAAAATTGCTAATTGCTAAGACCTGGGTCGAATGCCATGATATATTGCAACTCTTGTCTTGTGTTGATTATGATAGAACCAGTTAACACGTTTTAGTAGTTCTCTCACTAAGTAGCCTAAAGATTCGCATAATTGAGTTCTGGGGGGAATTTGATGTGTTATTAATGAATGAAGCAATTGTGGGTAATATTAGCTGAGACCACATGTGTCTAAGTTTGGGGGAAAACTTAGTAGAGCATTTGAGCAACGAAATTGAGCGTAAAACGCATTTATAAAAAAAACATTGAATAAATGCTTGGTTAGCCTAGTTTTGTGGCCTTTGATATTCGAGTAAGTACGCCCTAGGGGATGTCTCTACACCTACCGCCCTAAGACCAATTGGTTTGGGAGTCGTTGGTCGAAAGCTCGCTACATGGGTATTATTGAATAGCCTAAGGGAACTAGGCATTGCACAACCAAGTGTCATAGTCCGAATAACCTCTAAGTCGGTCCCCAATTTAGACATAATGTTGTTTTAACTGTAATTTACCCCATTTGTTGTTTTGTAAGTTTGAGTATATGAATTTCCCCTAAGAAACATATTATGAGAATCAATTGGGTTGCTATAAGTTTGATGAATACTGCACACACACACACTTTATCGTTCACTACAGGATTTGAGTTGCATGACTATCATGGTACATGAACCAAGTTTTGATGAGACGCTAGATTCTTCTGAGGCAAAACATTTGGATTGTTTACTAATTGATGAGGGTCATGGTGCATTCTTAGATTATCGCATTTCATTCATGTTTGCATTCATTTCATTATAATTGCTTGAGGACAAGCAACAATTCAAGTTTGGGGGTATTTGATAAGTAGGTTTCGTACCTACTTATTGGATACTATTTGGTTTCATCTTTTGCTTATCTAATAGCTCCTTAGTATGTTTTCATGCATTTTTCCCTTTCTTTCGTTATTGATTCACTATTCTCATTATATGGCTTTTGCACGGTTTTTGGTAAATTTGACACCAGTTTTATTACAATTGTTGTTTGGGAGCTTAATGAATTTTTGTTGCTTGTACAGGACACGAGAATCGAGAAATCAGGCTACAGCAATACAACAACAGACTGGAAGCCGGCGCAGCTGCGCCCTGCTTGGCCTTGTGGCCGGCGCAGCTGCTCCCCTCCTGTTCCTAACATGCCTCCCCGGTGCAGCTGCGCCCCTTTTGCAAAGGGCGCCGGCGCAGCTATGCCTGTCGCCAGCCAGCCACCCATGCAGACATGTTCCAGCCAGCGAAGCAGCACTTCCATAAAATCATGCAATGCCAGATTTTGAGGTTTTAGTGGAGCAAAACTTTATTAGTGGGAATCCGAATAAGTCAATAGAAGACAAATTATGCATGTAATATATTCAATTGAGAATTCAATTTTGGGAGAGTTCCTCCTCCACGAAAATTAGGAAGTTTACTGCATTATTAGATAGAAAATAAAAATACTCCAACTGAGCTTCAATTTTGCTTGGGAACTTAAGAATGAAGCTACATGGATGCTGAATTGAAGCTTGGAAGCAAGAAATCAAGAATCAACACAACTTGGAAAATCACCAGAAGTTGCATAAACGGAAGAACGGAAACAGGGAGCTTTAATATTTTCTGTTTTTGATTAATTTTCCTATTCTGTAATTATGATGATGAACCAATTGTGTATGATGAATTCTATTATTGTTATAATGAACTAAACTTAATTCTTGGGATTATAATGAATCTTTTGCATTGCTAAGAATTGAAATGCTTCCTTATTATTGCTAGTTGGTTATGAAATGAATGTCGAGCATAATCTATACTTAATGTTTAATTGCTTGATCACCAATTACTATGATAATTTATATGGAATTGAGAAAGGAAATATAAATTGAGATCTAATTATGCTAGCATATGTTCATAATTTTTGCATTCCTCGTGAGAATATGATTCGTGCTTAGGATAGAGATATACCGAAGTACCATATGTGGCCAATTGAGAACTTGTTCTTAAACCCTCTTGATTGTAATTCACATAGAAATATAGTGCGTTAGTCATCTAGGGTGTTCACATTCATTCTATCAATTTTGGATTTAGTGTGATATGAATATGGTGCATCGAGAGGTGGCCATATTTTGCATTCGTGTTCTCGACCAACACTCTATAATAATTAATTAGCAACAATAGGAAGCATGGAAATCTAAGCTTGCATTAAGTGAAATTATAATCCCAAGCCCATAAAAATCTGTTTTTATACAATAATAATTTGTTCTATTTGTTTCATTAGTAATCGTTAGATAATCTCATCACTGAAATCAATTGTTTAAAGAGACCGAAATAATTATAAAATCGGTGTTTGTAGTCATAAATGTAATTCTATTCCTCGTGGGATCGATACTTTACTTACTTTATATTACTTGTGGATCACGTGCACTTGTGTGTATGAGTTGTATTTGTTATACATATAAATATCCCAACAAACTCAACTAGTTTAATTTAGAGTTTCTTCCTCGGACTACCATTAAAGCACATACTCTAATTGACTTCATCACCGAATGTTCTTTTTTCGAAGACATGGAGATTGATCAACCCTTGACAGGAACACCTGTTCCAGATGAAGGACAATCATCTGAAGACCTTGCTTGGACCCTCTTTGTAGACGGATCCTCTACAAGTCTGAGGAGTGGAGCCGATGTCATTCTTACATCACCAAAAAAGTTTCAAATACAACAAGCCAAACGCTTCGACTTCATAGCTACTAATAATATCTCAGAGTATGAAGCTCTTCTTGCTAGACTGAAATTGACCCAAAGCCTTGAGGTAAAGAATCTGTTAATATATAATGATTCTCAGTTAGTTGTCAAATAGGTGTTGAGAGCGTACGAAGCCCGAGAGATACATTTTCAGGCTTATCTTCAGCTCATTCATTCTTTTCTCACTGACTTTTCCAAATACCAACTCATTGGTATAATCAGGCTTAATAACACAATGGTAGATGCCTTGTCCAAGTTGGCAACTACTAATTAGGGATCCATGGATGGTTCAATTTACCTAGAAACTCTACAAGAACCAAGCACAATGATTCGGGAAGTCATGGATGTTGATCAGGAAGTTTCATGGATAGCGCCTATCATCAACTTCTTGAAAAATAATGTCTTTCCCGAAGATAAAATTCAAACTTAGAAGATTAGACATAAATCGATAAAATATTGCACTATCAATGACCAACTTTATAGAAGGTCATACTCTTCACCCCTTCTTCTTTGTATGGGTCCAACATATGCTAATTATAATCTCCGGGAGGTGCACGAAGGCAATTGTAGAGATCATGTTGGGGCAAAGACACTAGAACACAAGATCCTTCGGTGAGGGTACTATTGGCCCACTATGATTCAAGATGCAAAGGATTTTGTCAAAAGATTCTATAAATGCCAGCTCTTCGCCTCAGTTCCACATTAACCTCCCAAAGAGCTCACTCCGGTCTTGTCTCCGATCCCTTTTGATATTTAGGAAATTGACTTGTTGGGACCACTCCCACAAGGAAAAGAACAGTTGAAATTCGTGGTCGTCGCGATAGATTATTTAACTAAGTGGATTGAAGCTAAACCCTTAGCTCGCATTATCGAAGAGATTTACCTTCAGTTCTTCGAAGAAAAGGTAGTCTACCGCTTTGGTATTCCTATGGTTATGGTCTCTAATAATGGGTTGTAGTTTGTGGGATGCAAGTTTGAAGGATTCCTATAAAGCTTACACAGTCAGCATCGTCAAACCTCTATCGGACATCCCCAGGCTAACGGTCAAGTTGAGGTTACTAATAGAACCATTCTCAATGGAATTAAACGACAACTGGAGGATACTAATGGCAAGTGGCCTGAAGAGGATTTACATGTTTTATGTGCCTATTAGACCACACCTCAGACCACTACAGGATATACTCCTTTCAAACTTGCCTATGGAATTGAAGCCTTGATTCCTGTTGAAATTAGAATCCCTTCGGCTAGGGTTCAAAACTTTGATGAAATCCTTAATGATGAAAGGTTTCAGTTGAATCTTGACTTACATGAAGAGAGACGTGATAAAGCAGTTCTCAGACTTACAACTTACCAACAACGAACGGCTCGACACTTCAACAAAAGAGTCAAGAACAGAACTTTCCAAGTATGAGATCTAGTCCTTCGGTAGACTAAAGCCTCTACTCCTCGGAATACAAGCAAACTTATGCCAACTTGGGAAGTCCCTTATATGATTATTGAAATACTGAAGTCTGACACTTATAAGCTGTAAACCATGGATGGAAAGCCTATTCCTAATACATGGCATGCTATCCGGCTTCGGCGATACTATCTGTTGTTTCCCAAAGGAACTATAGAGATCTAGAAGGGGAGTTGAATAAATCTCTAAAAAACTTTTGATTATTTAAGAGATATTACCAATTAGATTATTAATCAATATTAATTATGCACAGCGGAATAAGATTTGGAAAAATCCCCTTAAAGATTAAAAGAAAATTCTCAATTCTAAATTTAGTGTATTTGGTTTTAATTCACACAATCAATATAAATAATTTTGACAGAAAGTAAGTGCAGAAAGAGAAGGAACACATGCAAATTTTAAGTGGTTCAAAGACTAAATAACTCCTAGTCCACTCTTCTACTTCACAGAGTAGAAAATCCACAAAGGATTTTGTTAGGAATCATGGTTTAAATTTGATGTTGTGTTCTTTATGTATATGTGTATCAGTAGCTGATTTGTAAAGTCCTTAATGAAAAACATATGTACAAGGACTTAGAATAAAATCAAATGTGTTAGGATGATCTAAGCTGTATTGAATATCTATCTAATCTAAGAATATTTGTAATATTAAGTATTGTAAAGTCCTTTGTTGAAGGTGATGTACAAAGGACTTAGAATAGAAAATATCAAACTTGTTAGGTTGATCTTATGTGCTCGTAGAGTACTGCCATACACCTAGTGAAGGATCGTAGAGTAGTCAGCCAACTTTGCAGAGTCAAAGTATGCCATCACAGGTTTTGCCATGCAAATGTAGAGCTCCCTCGGCAGGACATAGAGCTCTCTCGGCAGGACGTAGAGCTCCCTCGACAAGACGTAGAGCTCTCTTGGAAGAACGTAAGGCTCTCTCGGCAGGACGTAGAGCTCCCTCGACAGGACGTAGAGTTGTCTCTGCATCTCAAGACAAACTCTCAGGATCGTAGAGTCTTTATAGTCTGTCACTGTAACGACCATGAATTTTGGATAACTTTGTAATTTAAGCTTATGAATATTATTAATGAATGGATTTTTACTTATATTATTGTCTGTGATGTGGTTAAAGGTTATGAAATAACCTAGACTATATGTTTGCAATATTATTAAGTGTTGTTATTTGGTAGGAGTTACTAAAAATGATTTCGGGTCAATATCGCTAAAACATTATCCACACAAAAAACGTCTTTTATGTTATTTTGACTTTTTCTAATTTTCGTCAATGTGTTAATGTGATTGATTAATAATCCAAGTGTTAGATTTTATTTGAGCTAAATTGGGATTTAATTAGAAGCCCCAAATTGCTTAAGGGTGGCCCAAACCCATGGAGCGTCCCAAGACCCAACCCCATGACCCATAACCCATGACCCATGAAGGAAATGGGTTACAAAATCAACTGAACATTTGGAGGGGGAAGAAGTATACGGATGGAAGGAATAAGGGGGAGGAGCTACCAAGAGAATAAGAATATATGGGGAGGAACCATTCTTGCATTTTGTGGAGGAAAAGGGAGAGAAAGCAGCTGGGAAGAAGAGAGGGGAGTACCCAAGCCATGGGGAGGAGCAAAGCTCACTCTCCCATTAATGGGGAGCTGCAATGGAAGGCATGCTCAGTCAGCTCCACCTCCAAGAAGCTCAGCTCACTCCTTCTATAAATACTCTTCCCTTGTCATTCATCCATTCCTTTCCATTGTTGCTAAGATAGAGCTGAAAATTGTGTGAGTTGTGAGTATTGAGTGTATGGGCGATTTGAGGAAGAAGAAGAAGTGTGGTAGCAGCTTTAATCAATCTCTCTAGCATCATAGAATGAGCTTCAAGAGGTTAGTGATATAGAGCCTAGCTCACTTCCATTATTGTATCAAGTTTCAGTTTGTTATTGATTGCTTTGTGGGAGTATATGTTGCTGAAATTGCTTAGTTCATGAACATGTATGAATGTTGTTAACTCTGTAAAAGCCTTGTTAATAATCAATGAAAGTGGAACAATGAATGAGAATCAAAACCTTTGCATAAGGAGCAAGAATGGACTGTTATGGACATTTACGGACTGATATGGACAATTCATATATTTTGATAAAAATGTAGTCTATGGTTGCTTGTATGCTTCGTTGTGTATGATCATTATGTGTTCTGAGGTTGTGGGTAATGATTTCATTTGGAAATATGGGCTAGAACTCAGTTAAAGCTTACTCCAATATGAGTTTGTAAGTTATGCCCACAAACTGTTTGATTTAATACCCAAGAGAAGAATTTCTCTAAGAAACATGAGAACTAGGTGTGATTAATTAACAAAATGATGTTATGTTGCTTAGCTTAGTAATAGAAGCATGTGTTAAGTCATATTGACTTGTTGTATAATAGCTATGAAACAAAGAGGGAGAATGAATTGCCCTAACTATGAGTTTCGCTGAAAACTAGTTGGGCTAGGCTCTTTGGAGCCACTAATTCGATTTATTAAAGAGTCAATAAGATTATGAATTCATGTTTTAAGCTTTCCATAGTCTCTGAAATGGTCTAATTCTAACTTAAAACGAAGAAGTTATGAGCTTTTAAGTAAAATAGCGAAAACAGAGCATGCTGGAAAATGAGCTCCTAAAACTCAGCCGGTTGGGCGTGCCTCGCACCCACCATAAGGTTAAATGGGCGCGCCCCGCGCCAGACATGCAGTAGGCTAGACAACTTTGACATGCTTTAGTAAAACAGGCATAACTTTCTCATACGAACTCGGATTCTGATGATTCAAGATGATCCGGAACGAGAAAGAGTAGCACTACAACTTTCTTTTAATAAGTTTTAACATTTGAGGTCGGGATCAATTTCCAAATTGGCCATTTGTAGGACTGATGTGTAATTAGAGGTAATCGGAGAGTGTCGGGCATGCGCGTAAGCACGTGTAATGCTCCCGACAATGTTAAATGGTGTTCTAAGTTTTAAAACATGAACATTAGGATTTATAATGATGTTTAGCATTAACTAATGTGTATTGGATAAATCAAATGGGCGTGCTAGGCGTACGCAAATGCGTGTCGCTTGGGCGTTCGAGTAGACAAGTTTGACGTAGGGACGTGCAAGCGTCATAACGCCATAACTAGTGTATATGACCTTATTTAATAATTTATTTCTAATAAGAGTGAAACATTATAGAGTAGTATAAACCAATATTTGGTATCCCTTATGTGACTAATTGGTATGTGAATATGTACTACATTGTGTAGGATATTTGAAGAACAATTTACGTTAAGCCTAATCAACGAAAGAGGCAAGTTCCTTACCTTACTCAAGTTATATTGTGCAAGTTTTCTAACTTCATTCTTTCTATATATTGAATGGAAGTTTTCTACTTTACTCAATTTAAATTGGAGCAAGTTTTCTAACCCTTGCTAGTCCTCGTGCTAGGCAAGCTTATCAACTTCATTCGATTATATTCGTACGGATGTTAATTAATGTTCAAAGTTCATATTTACGCAATACATATATGATTGTGTGAATTCCATACTTATGTGAATCTGTAATATTTGCACAAGTGTTCAAAATATGTTATTGACATAAACTGTTAAAGCTTTTAAGTTCAAATTATGCATGAACTGTTTACGAAGAGTGTCAATGCCATTTGATTGGGCTAGACTAATATCTATGATTTAGAAAGCGATCCAAACCAATTGCTTTGGTGCGGACTCTTTGCAGAGATGAACAACCCTCATAGTAGGGAAAACTATATTTTTAGTCGGGGAACCGACATGCGCACAAGTTGAATGTTTGAGGGTTATGCATAACGCCGGGTATTTTAGGCTGATCACCTATTGTACATATATTTGTTATTTTTAGGGTTAATAGTGTAATATTGTTAATTCTAATAGAAGGTAAGTGCCATGGTGGCCACACAGTGATTCCTGCATTTGGAAAATTTGAAATCCTTGAATTCATTTGATATTCATCCAGTCCATAGTGACTCATCAGTAATAGTAGAGATTTGAATTAAAACTTTAGAAACTTTACTCATCACTTCTCATTATCATTATTGTTATACTTGCTGGGCAAACTTGTTGCTCACTCTTGCTTCCTTTAAAACATTTCAGTTGTTAGCGAAAGAGGCGAGAGCTTGGGAAAGGATAAAGGCAAAGGCAAAGGCAAAGCTTAGCTTTGTCCTACTATGTTATATTTCTGTCATGTACTAAGACTTATTTAAGATTATGTATTGCGATGTATTATGTATTAAGACTTAATTATAATGTGTACTATGTTATGTCAAGTATTTGTATTGGTATCGAGACTTGGGACGAGAGTATTTATGTTATATCAATGTAAATATTCCTATTATTCCGCAATTAGTTATTGATAGAATGCTTTATGAGTTGCACAGTGATGCACCGAATTCGAGATTAAGATAACCCAGATTTGGGGGCGTTACAGGTTGATATTAGAGCCATAGGTTATAAACCTTAGGAAACAGAGAGTCCTTAGGCTATAACCTTGGAGAACGTAGAGAAATAGAAAGAAATAAAGCTCATGTAGAGTTTTATGTGCTATAGACTTCGATTAGCAAGTTAGTAGTGTCGTGACATATATTTTCATTCCGTACAATGGATTTATATTTTGTTAAGAGATACTGATAGGTTTTTGTTGCTTGTCTTGTGATTGTAGTATGCCAGAGATGGGCGAGCCAAGCAGAATCATGGAGGAAGAGCCACGTGACATTCATGTGGTGTCCGAGTCACCCCTTATAGTTGAGCCTATTACGGCAGTATCCCTAGCCGAAGAGGAATATGTGATGGAGTCTGATCCGGAGGAAGACCCGGATGAGGACTTCGAGGAGGACCCCATAGGCAGTGATTCCTTAGATGAACCAGGAGAGGTGCCCCATGATGGCACCACATATGAAGACGATATGTTAGGGGAGTATGCTAATTGCATCATCGAGCTAGAGGATACAGTCCGGGAGCTGGAGCAGGAAGCTTAGGGATGACATAAGATCTCTGTGCAGTTAGGGGCTATGGTCTACCGTCTCATGGCAAGGAATATAGAACTGGTAAGAAATCTAGAGCAGTCCGAACAGTGGGCAGGAAGCCTACAGGTGGAGAAGGGGGCTTTGCGAGCCGAACTAGAGGTAGAAGTAACTGACCGCATCCAAATTGAGGAACATCGGGATGACGCCTTAGAGCGAGCTGATGACCTAGAAGGTGAAGTGAGAAGGAAGATGAGGAAGATGAATCGGATGGGCTATGCTTTCAGCACGACTATAGGTATATGGATAGATGGTGTTTGGCATTATCCGGCCACGGAGGGGCAGACTCGCTATACTCTGAGTCGAGATCTGATGGTCCATATGGGACATTTGGAGTATAACAGCGCCGTGGAGCGCGGTATGCTTGGGTAGACTAGTCAGTTATATGTCTAGCAGTACATGATTTTGTATATGTAAATCCCGACCTTTTGTTTTATGTGTGGGATAAGTTTTGTATACCCCAAGTCTTTATGCTTGGTGGAGGGCATTGTGTTAGTAAATCCCCAACTTTTGTGTATTAGGGGGTTAGATGGTGACGTTTATAGCGGTGTGCTATAGGACGATCACGTATGATGTACTAGCTATTAACATATCAATGAAAACATTCGTATTAAATGTGTTGCTTAATTGTCGCATTACTTGGTAGATATTTTCAAGGCTTAATGAAATAAATAACCCTAAGTTTTCTTCCATCAAGCAGAAGATGGCGCCGCGTAGAATTCCAGTTCAATGAACCCCTCAAGGGTCAGTGAATAATGAAAGAGGCCAGATAGACCCAATGCAATGGCTAGCAGACCTACTTGAAGGAGTATTTCAGGATAGGAATGCGGGGTCTGGAAATCCCATTCACCCAACTGTCCCCGTAACAAATTTTAAAGACTTCAAAAATGTGGGACCCCTAGAGTTCAAAGGAACGACCGACTCGATAGAGGCCCAGTCTTGGGTCAAAGAAATCGAGAAGGCTTTTACCATCGCAAGCGTGGGAGACGACCAAAAAAGGGCATTCGCCACTTATATGATGAAGGGAGAGGCGAACTATTGGTGGGAGGCCAATCAACAATGGGTCGGAGAAGCGGTAGTACCCTGGGAAAGATTCAAGGAACTGTTCTTCGAGAATTACTTCCCGAAGAGCATGAAGAGTCGGATGGAAGTGAAATTCCTAGAATTGAAGTAAGGGGATATGACGGTGGCACAATACGCCTCCAAATTCAACGAACTCGCACGCTTTGCGCCACACCAAGTGGATACAGAAGAGCGGAAAGCACAGCGGTTCGAACAAGGACTGAAGCCATGGGTGTACAGTAAGGTGTCGGTGCTCCAAATCGAGACATTTAATGCACTCCTAGAGAAGGCCATCATAGCTGAAGGTGGAAGTGAGGCCTTGAGTCAATACAACAGGGAAAGGAAGAATAAGAAAAGTGGAGGCGACCACCGTGGAGGAAGTAGTAACGGAGGAAGCAACTTAGGAAGGAGGAAGTGGGAAAGCGGCAACAACAATAGTACCAACAACAATCCGACAGGAAGAAACCAGGGAGGATTCAAAAAGAGGATCGAGGCGTGTTCAAAATGTGGGAAAAGTCACATGGGAGAATGCTGGAAAGGACGCAGTGTCTGCTATAACTGCGGCCAGGAGGGACATATAGCACCAAAATGCCCAAATCCGAAGAAGTTTCGTGGATGTTTTGCTTGTGGATTGACCGAGCATCGGATCAAGGATTGCCCCCAGAAAGGAAATAGCGGAGGAAGTGGGTACAAAGGAAGAAACAACAAGCCAATGATTGGTAGACCTGCTCAACCTAGTCGACCAACTGCCAGAACATTCAACATGACGGCCCAGGATGCCATAGCTTTCAGGGACGTAGTGTCAGGTATTATCCCAATCAATGATATAAATGCTTGCGTATTATTTGATTCGGGTACTACCTATTCGTTTGTATCGGAGGGATTTGCTAAACTATTAAATTTACCCCAAGAGCAACTAAAAAATCCTTTGAGTGTAGAAATTGCTAATGAGGAGGTAATCCTCGTAGATTTCATATACCGTAATTGTTATGCCGAAATTAGGGGTCATAACCTAAAGGTAGATTTGATCCCGATTAAATTAGGAGAGTTTGATGTAATATTGGGAATCGATTGGTTGTATAACCATGCAACAATAATTGACTGTCAGAAGAAAAGTGTGAACCTTCGGACCTCGAACCCGTCGAGGGTAGTGTTTAATGGTAGCACATCGCTTAGACGATCGTGTTATCTTACGATGATGCAGGCCAAAAAGTTACTAAGAAAAGGGTGCATAGGCTATTTAGCCTATATTGTAGACACAAAGAAGGAAAGGGTAGAAATAACAGATATACCGATAGTGAAGGGTTTTCCAGACGTGTTTCCAAGTGATTTACCCGGTCTATCGCCAGACAGGGAAATTGAGTTTGTAATAGATTTAGCGCCAGGGACGACACCGATTTCGAAAGCCCCGTATCGCATGGCCCCAGTGGAAATGAAGGAACTGTTGATACAACTCCAAGAATTACTGGACAATGGGTATATTCAGTCCAGTGTGTCTCCATGGGGAGCACCAGTTTTGTTTGTCAAGAAGAAGGATGGAACGATGAGGCTTTGTATCGACTACCGAGAGTCGAACAAGGCAACGATCAAGAACAAGTATCCATTTCCAAGAATCGATGATCTTTTCAACCAACTGTAGGGAGCAAGACATTTCTCGAAGATAGATTTGAGGACTAAATATCACCAGCTAAAGGTAAGGAAGGAGGATGTGCCAAAGACTGCGTTTTGAACAAGGTATGGGCACTATGAATTTTTGGTGATGTCTTTCGGTTTGACGAATGCACCAGCAACATTTATGGATTTGATGAATCGAATTCTCAAGCCATACTTAGACAAGTTCGTAATAGTTTTCATCGACGACATCCTAATTTATTCAAAGACCAAAGAGGAGCACGCTGATCATCTGAAGGCGATACTAGAAACACTGAGAAGGGAGAAGTTGTACGCGAAATTTTTTAAATGCAAATTTTGGATGGAAAGGGTACAATTTTTAGGGCACGTGATAGACAAAGATGGGATCACAGTGGATCTTGTGAAAGTGGAAGCAGTGAGTAACTGGGAACAACCGAGAACGCCGACCGAAGTGTGAAGTTTCCTAGGGTTAGCCGGGTACTATCGACGATTTATCTAAGATTTTTCTAAGATAGCGACCCCGTTGACTAATCTGACAAGGAAGACTGTGAAGTTTGTGTGGACGGAGAAGTGCGAGAAAAGTTTTACGGAGTTGAAGAAGAGATTGAGCGAGGCGCCTGTATTATCCATACCGGATGATACAGGAGGTTTTGTGGTATATAGTGATGTGTCGCACCGAGGACTGGGTTGTGTTCTGATGCAGCACAGTAAAGTCATTGCGTATGTGTCACGATAATTGAAGGACTACGAAAAATGATACCCACCCCACGACTTGGAATTAGCCGCGGTAGTTTTTGCTTTAAAGATTTGGAGGCATTATCTTTATGGGGAGAGATGTGAGATATATACGGACCACAAGAGTCTGAAGTATATCTTCACACAAAAGGAGCTAAATTATAACGTGTACTATGTTATGTCAAGTATTTGTATTAGTATCGAGACTTGGGACGAGAGTATTTATGTTATATCAATGTAAATATTCCTATTATTCCGCAATTAGTTATTGATAGAATGCTTTATGAGTTGCACAGTGATGCACCGAATTCGAGATTAAGATAACCCAGATTTGGGGGCGTCACAGTCACTCTACGATTCACAAAGACTATCTACAATCAAGTACAGAATCGTAGAGTAGTCTCTACCAGAGGTCTCAAAGATTAAATCAGCACTTCTGAAGAAGAACATAAAGGCAAAACATTGATGCTATTTCAGAATGATCAAAATGAAATATGAAGATCACAGTGAACGTCTGCAAGCATCAAACGATTGTAGAGCTGCAACTCTACAATCACACTGACGACACTACGACTAGCAAGATCGTAAATTCAACACGTCAGACAAGCAACTCAGATCTGAATTGAATATTCTAAGTTACCCATAACGATTAAACAGTAGAATGACCTGCCCAAAATAGTTGCTGAATATTAAAATTAGTGGGGAGCAAATAGCTATGGTATGCAGATATTCAGAGCACTATCTCTACCACTATCTTGGTACAAGCTAATGGAAGATGACTCACCCCACTACTATAGTCAACAAGGAATAAACTATTCCTAAATTCAGCAACACATCTCAACGGAAGGATTAGATGCAACAGCCACATTTTCAACAGAAAGATTTTGAGAAGCATCTATATAAGGGAGACGGATTGAAGATTACAGATTAAGCAAGTACAACAAGAAGAAATCTAATCTGTAAAAATATCATTCTACAATCCGAAGGGAAATATCTTGTTTCGCTGCTGAGTTTATCAGACCATATGCTTCAAGCAACTCAGTAGTAACAAAACAATCACTTTTTATCAAGTGAAAGGGTCAACAAGTGACCAACCTAAGTCAAGTCTGTTGGACTTGCTGAGTACCAAAGGGTATAAGAGATTCTAAGGCTGCTGGTCTTAGTTTACAGAGTTCCAAGACTGCTGGTTTTGAAGAGTACGTTATGTACTAGAGTTCCAAGACTGCGGGTCTTGAAGGAATTTTTGTGATTCAGTTGTAATGATATCCTTAGTGGATTTGCTACTCGAGGAGTAGAACAGTGGAGTAGGAGTCTTGTGTGTTCCGAACCACTTAAAGCCTTGTCTCTATCTTTTTGCACTTCTTAACTGTTATAACTATTTTATCACTGCTTTATTACATCCTTTATTACTGTTCTATCTCTAAGGGGGATTTATAAATCATATTCCGCTGTGCTTAATTATTTGATAATTAATTAAACTGATAAGTCATTCTTTTGAAAGCTAGAAAAAGGAAAAGTTTAAAAAATCTATTCAACACCCCCTTTTAGATATCTTTTGTGCCTCTGAAAACTAACAATTGGTATCAGAACGGGTTCTCTTATCTAAAGCTTAACTTGCATGAGTAGATCAATGGCACAAACCAGAAATGGATCTGAGATAGGTGGAGGAAACAAACCACCTATGTGCAACAAAGACAAATTTGCCAACTGAAAAGTTCGCATACAGGCATACATGGATGCCATTGACGAGGATCTATTTGATACTGTCATCAGTGGGCCCTACGTACCAACCAGGATGACGCCAACAGCTGAAGATCTAAATAAAGTCTCAATCAAACTAAAGAAAGATTGGACTGATGCAGAGAAGAAAACAGGTCAGTCAGACAAAAGAGCCAAAAACATTTTGTTCATGGCTCTAGAAGATAAGCTATTTGAAAACGTGGTCAACTGCACACAATAGCTAAGGAAGTATGGGATGCACTGCTAATCATGAATGAAGAAACGGAAGAAGTTAGAGAAAACAAGTATTCCTTTCTCACTCAGCAGTATGAAATGTTCACCCACATCTCAAGGGAGAACATCACTTCCACATATGAAAGATTCAACGTGCTACTCAACTCTCTTTGAGCATATGGAAAGACTTATCCAAATAAAAATCTCATCATCAAGTTCATGAGAGCACTGCTAAGCAAATGGGATGTCAAAACCACTGCCATTAAAGAGTCAAAGAATCTTCATGAAATGACTGTTCAGATGTTATATGACAATCTTCTTACTTATGAATTAGAGCTGACCCAACGAGCAGAAACTTTGTCAGAAGGAAAGAAGAAAGAAAGAGTAATTGCTCTAAAGGTATCTACTTCAAAGATAGCTGACTCAGATGATGATGAAAATGATGAACTCAATGATGAAGGAGTTGCTATGCTGGTCAGACACTTCAAAAGGTTTATAAGTAGAAACAGTAGATAAAGGAAGTTCAGCAGCAGCTCTAAAGAACAAGTTAATGACTTATGCTACAATTGAAAACAACCAGGTCATTTCATTGCAAACTGTCCTAAGCCTCCAAGAAATGATCTGAAGAAGGACAAGAAAAAGTCAGAATTCAAAGGCCACTATAAGGCCAAGAAGAAAGAAAGAGGTTTCGTCGTTGAGAGTTTATGGAGTGATTCAGACGACAGCTCAAGTACTGAATCAGGTGAAGATGAAGAACTACAAAAGGCCAACCTATGCTTAATGGCCAAAGAAGGCAAAAATAAGAAAGAGTTCGACGTGGATGAGGTATTTGACTTTTATTCTCTTGATTTAACTATTGATGATCTTAGAAAAGGATTGCATGACTCAATGATAGAACTGCATAAATATATGAAAATGTTTAGAATCCTATCAAAGGATCATTCTCTTCTTCAAGAGGAAAAAGAAAAAGTAATTGTAGAATTAGAAATTGTTCTACGAACTGCTAACTCTTACACCAGTCTTGAGGCTGAGAATGCTAACTTGAGACAGATAAATGAGCTTAGCACTCAGAAAGAGTTAATTCTAGTTTCCAAAATTTAGGAACTAGAAAAGACAATTTCCTCATGGAACAAGTCTTCTCAGTCTATGGACTCCATGATCTTTAGCCAAAGACTTGTGGCTAACAGGTCAAGTCTAGGATTCTGCCATCCTTTAAAAACCTCTACGGATAAACCTATGGAAACAGACGATAACAATTCTCCTAAATTCAATAAGGGAATTGTATTTATCAAACCCTCACATACAACCAATTCAAATCACCCAAACTCTGCTAATCAAGATGCTAGATCCTACACAAGTTTAGGATTCAAGAAATCAAGGAATAAGTCAACTTCTGTATTTAAGCCCCGAAGGATCGTAGAGTATGGCAAAACTCACTCTATGAACCAACCTAGCAAGAATCGTAGCGTTGATTTCCACTCTACGAAAATTATGAATCATAGAGTTCTGAGGAAGCAAAAAGAATTCAAGCCAAAAGGAAAAGTTGTGAGTCATTACTATCCATATATGTTTAAGACAAGAATAAATCCATACTCACATACAAACATGCATTATATTCAATGTTATACTTGTCATAAATATGGCCATAAAGCTGCAGAATGTTATTTCAACTATTTCTATCCTGTTCTACAAAGACCTAAAATCAAGCAGATTTGGGTCCCCAAGGCTTCTAACAAATCTGGACCCAAGCAAGTTTGGGTACTAAAATGAAAGTTAATATTTTTTGCAGGTACAGAGCTCCACTGAATCAACATGGTACCTTGATAGTGGATGCTCAAGACATATGACAGGCAACAAGGCTCTCCTGTCAAACTTTGAAGAAAAAGATGGTCCTGCAGTCATCTTTGGTGATAACAATTCTGGAAAGATAAGAGGATATGGCTCAGCTGGGAATGGTGCTGTATCTTTTAGCAAAGTGGCATACATTGAAGGACTGAAGCACTATCTTCTCAGCATCAGCCAACTGTGTGATAAAGATCATCAAGTCACCTTCCTCAACAATCAGTGTCAAGTTAGGGACTTGAAGACCAACTCGTTGAAGCTGATAGGAACTAGAGAAGGAAATGTCTATACTGTCAACCTTGCTGAGTTAAATCCTGATGAAATAATATGTTTTCTCGCCAAAGCTTTTGAAGATCAGTGTTGGCTATGGCATAGGAGGTTATCTCATTTAAATTTCAAAAGCATGTCAAGACTTGCCTCCAAAGACCTTGTAGTAGGACTGCCAAAGCTCAAATTCATTAAAGAGAAACCCTGCAAAGCATGTCAGTTTGGAAAGAAAACAAAGAGCTCATTCAAAAGCAAAGCAATCAATTCAAATGATAAGCCCCTTAAGTTACTCCATATGGATCTCTTTGGGCCTATCCTAACTGCAAGCCTTGGAGGAAAGAGATACTCTCTAGTAGTAGTGGATGGCTATACCAGGTTCACATGGGTATTCTTTCTGAGCTCTAAAGATGAAACCAGCTCTCATCTTATCAAGCTATTCAAACTTGTTATGAATGAGAAAGAAGAGAAGATCAAGGCTATCAGGAGTGACCATGGAATAGAGTTTGATTTCTCTGAAGTAGAACTTTACTGTGAAGAGAATGGCATCAATCACAACTTCTCAGCCCCAAGAACTCCCCAACAAAATGGAGTAGTTGAGAGGAAAAATAGGACACTGATTGAAGCAGGAAGAACACTACTGGCAGCTACTCAACTTCCTAAGTATTTTTGGGCAGAAGTAGTCAGCACTGCATGCTACACTCAAAATAGATCTCTCATTCACTCCATCCTCAAGAAGACTCCCTACGAATTATGGAAAGGAAGGAAGCCAAACATCAGTTACTTTCGTGCCTTTAGCTGTCTATGTTACATTCTCAATAATGGCAAGAAGTATCTAACCAAATTCCAACCTAAGTCAGATGAAGGGATCTTTCTCGGTTATGCTATGGACAACAAGGCCTACAGAGTATTCAATAAAGAATCATTAAGTGTTGAAGTCTCTATTCATGTCACATTTGATGAGTCTGAATCAAAGAAGAAAACTATTCCACTTAACGATCCAGTAGAGAAGAACTCTACGTTCACAAAATCCAAAATCGTAGAGTTAGGCACTACGATCGTCGAGCCAGAAGCAGAAAGCATAGAGAAAGAAGAAGAAAACATAGAGCTCACCATGCCAGACAATGAGGCTCTACGACCTGAACCAGAAATCAACCTGGAAGAACTCAGACAAGAAGGCACCAGAACTGATGTTCCAAGAGGGAGAAAATGGATAAAGAACCACACTAAAGATCTGATAATTAGAGATCCTAATGGAAGAGTTAGGACAAGATCAACAACTCAAAATGAATGCATCTACCTAAGCTTTCTCTCTCAAATAGAGCCCAAAAAGGTAGAAGAAGCATTAGGAGATTCAAGCTGGATAGAGGCCATGCAAGAGGAGCTCAACCAGTTTGCAAGAAGCAAAGTCTGGAGACTAGTTGAAAGGCCAAAACAACATCCACTCATTGGTACCAAATAGGTTTTCAGAAACAAGATGGATGAAGAAGGCGTCATCACAAGGAACAAAGCAATATTGGTAGCTAAAGGTTACTTACAGGAAGAAGGGATTGACTATGATGAAACCTTTGCTCCTGTTGCAAGATTGGAAGCAATTAGAATCTTTCTTGCCCATGCAGCTCACATGAGATTCAAAGTCTTCCAAATAGATGTCAAAAGTGTTTTCCTCAATGGAGAACTTCAAGAAGAAGTCTATGTGGAACAACCTCCAAGTTTTGTCAATCCAACCCTTTCTGATTATGTTTATAGATTAGACAAAACATTGTATGGATTAAAACAAGCACCTAGAGCATGGTATGAAACACTTACTAACTTTCTCACTGAAAAAGGATTCACTAGAGGTAGAGTATATACCACTTTATTCCTAAGGAAACATGAGGATAAATCACTTCTAGTTCAAATCTATGTGGATGATATTATATTTGGGTCTACTGATGAAAAGTTATGTGAAAGGTTTGCCAAGTTAATGTAGAGCAAATTCGAAATGAGCATGATGGGAGAACTAAATTTTTTCCTTGGACTTTATGTAAAGCAAACTGATGAAGGTATATTCATTAACCAAGCCAAATACATTAAAGACCTATTAAATAAGTATGGCATGGAGTCAGCCACCATCATGAAAACTCCTATGGCACATGCAACCAAGCTTAACAAAGATGAGAAAGGTAAAGGTATTGATATTACTCAATACAGAGGTATGATTGGCTCACTCCTATACCTAACTGCCAGTAGACCAGATATCATGTTTGCCACTTGTATTTGTGCTAGATTTCAATCTAATCCTAAGGAATCACATCTTTTAGCTGTAAAAAGAATTTTCAGATATTTAAAAGGCACTCCAAATTTGGGACTTTGGTACCCCAAGGAGTCACCCTTTGATTTAATGGGATATTCAGATGCTAACTATGCATGATGCAAAATAGATAGAAAGAGCACAAGTGGAACATGTCAACTGCTTAGAAACAGACTTGTCTCCTGGTTCAGCAAAAAGCAAAACTCAGTTTTAACCTTTACTGCAGAAGCTGAATATATTGCTGCAGGAAATTGCTGTGCACAAATCCTATGGATGAAAAATAAGTTAGCTAACTATGGATTTGAGTTTAAGTCTATTCTTGTTCATTGTGATAATACTAGTGCAATTACTATAACTCATAATCCTGTCATGCACTCAAGAACCAAGCATATAGATATAAGATATCATTTCATTAGAGATCATGTGCAAAGTGGAAATATATCATTACACTATATTCCCACTAAGAACCAGCATGCTGATGTATTTACAAAACCCCTAGATGAATCAAGGTTTAACATGCTGATAAGTGAACTAGGAATGCTAAATTTACATCCATAGTATTATGCTTTGAAATCTACTAACTCTGTAGAAAGAAAAGTTCATAGAGTGACGTTATAAATCGTCGAGTGGAATTAGAAACATAGAGCTTAAGGGAAGCTAAGCTGTCGAGACTCACTCTACGATCGTCGAGTAAGATGGAAATCATAGAGTAGAAAAGACTCAAAGATGAAACGTAGAGCTTAAAAGGAGCTAAGTGCAAAATAGTCTTTTCTAACGGACTAATACCTGCACTCATTCAACACTTGACATGTAGCCCACTCAATAGAACAAGATGGAAGTTTTCACTAACTCATTTCAAATTGTTCATTTCATCTGAAAACTCTCCCTCGCCCTCTTCGCTGAAACCCTAGTTCTTTGTTTCAATCAAACTCTGAGCAAATTTCGTTCTTGTGCAGCAAAATCAAAGAAATTCTCAAATGGCATTCTCTCCAGTCATCTCAGGCAACTCCCTCGACTTTGAAAATTTTGCCACAGCTAAGACGAAATACAAGAGGATCATCTCTCTACTACAGCGATCAGGACTCTACGAAGCCCTTAACACCAACATTCGAGTATATCCAAAATTAGTGAGGGAATTCTACTCAAATGGAATTTTTGGGGATGAAATCCTATCCACAAAGGTCAAAGGGGTTTCGCTATAGCTAAGTGCTTCAGAAATCAACGTAGCCCTAGGATTCAACAATGACGGGCTTACAACTCTCCAATTCATCAACACCGAAGAAGGGCTTAAGCGAATGCACCATGAGAACAACCCAAGGCTGAGGGGATTAAAGAAAAAGGAATTTCCTCAAAAGTATGAGTTTCTGGCTGATGTTGTTGGTAAATGCATCCTGTGCAAGGATTCAGCTCATGATGCTGTCAGCGACATTCAGCTAAGAATCATGACTGCCATTGTGAAAAAGATACAAATTAACTATGGTGCTTTGCTCCTAGAATGGATTGGAAATTGGGTTTCGTATGATGGCAAGAATAAAGGAGCAAGGAAAATGTTCTATGGCAGATTTATAAGCATCACCTTTCAGAAAGCACTAGGTGATCAAATTGGGGATAATGAAGGAGAAGTGATAAATGTCAACAAAAGGATCACCCAAAAGCTATTTGTGAACTGGAAAAGGAATCCAATTAGAAATTTAAGATCAGCTCAGACAAAAGACAATGAGAAAACTCAAAGTGAAGTCAAAAAGCCTTCCATGAAGAATATGTCTGTAGTTGTAGAAGAAACTGATGAGGTAGATCAGGAGGTACCGACTCTAACCAGAAAGAGCAAAGGGAAAAAGAAGGCAGTGTCCCAGACTGAAGAAGAACCTCAAGGTTCATTAAATGAAGGACCTGCAACTTCTGCTGCTCAATTAAGGCCTTCCCTCTCTTCTGAAGCAGAGAAGAAGAAAAGAAAACAAATGAAAGAAGCTTTTGGTGAAACATCACCGAGTTTAAAGGTGTACCATAAGAAGGAAAAATGCAGCTCTAAGCAAAGCCTCCCTACGATCGCTGAGAATCCTCACTCTACGACCGTAGAGTTAAGAACTGAAGTCGTTGCTAAAGATTCTGGTCAACCTGAATCCATGGCTATTGATGACGAACAAATGGCTGGTAAGGTTGCTGAACCCGAGCCAAAGAGAATGAAGAAGAAACTGATGACTTTAGCTCAAAAGGAGCTTAATGAAGTAATGCTAAGAATCAAAGAAGAAGAAGAAATGAGATACAAATCAAACTGTCGCTCCAACTGAGGGGGAATAACAAGAAGCTGCTGACCAAAGAGGTGCTCATATTGAAGGGGAGACACCTGATGTTCTTGAACCAGTCATTGCTCAGATTGGGGGGAGCAGTCAGAAAAGCATCATGAAGATCTATCAAACCATGAAGAAGAAGAAGAGGAAAAAACAATGGCTGAAAAGGATGAGGCTGTGGAGATCAATGACAGATCAAATGATGAGAATGAAGACGAAAGCCTAGAAATCATTGCTGAAGGCAGAAATGGAGAAATGCATTTCAATTATAACTGCCTACTTGCCAAGAATGTCATTCTATCAAGCTCTAATCCTCAATTCTTGGGATCCTATGTTCTAGGTCTTCAAAACTTATCCAGCCATTTCAGTTCTTGCCCAAGAATTCCCTAGAATTGGCTCCTTTGCTCAGAAGTTGCTAACCAGTCATCCATTTCAAGTTAACGAGCAAAAGGTATACTTCATTCCTTCATTATTTAAGCTAAATCACTCTCCATTGCCATATTACTATTATTTTGATGAGATACCAAGATGGAATGAGGTCATTTTTGACCCAAGAAATCCACTTCCAGTTACAGGGTCTCAAAACTCTGTCCCTGATGAACCAGATGCCCAACCATCTTTAATCATAGAATCCCTACACTCTATGACTGCTAATCAGCTCACACTCCAAACCCAAAATGTAGAGTCAACCCACCCTACGATCGACTCTACGATCGTAGAGTGTGATGACCCTACAAACGATAATCAAACTGTTTCCTCTCCCACACTTCAAACAACTGCCCCAACCATAATGAATATTTTGACCTGGCCATTGCTTTGACAAATCTCCAAGGAAGTAATAAGGAAGAATCTTCACCAGAGATCAAACAAATACTTGAGCGTGTCAAACTCATCCCCACAACAGATGAATTGACTGATCTCACTGTTGGAATGGCTAAGGATATGGAGGAGAATCTTGAGGCTAATTCTCTCACCCTCCATAGAAGATTTAATGAACTTGTTGATACTGCCAATGCCCACTCCAACATTCTGGGTATTTAATTGACTAAAAGGTTAAGAGAAATCATCAAAGAGTTAATGGACAACATTGCCAAAAGGGACAAAGTCTATCAAAAAGAAATTGCTGATCACAAATCTGCAGTTCTCTCCCTTCAGGAATCTCAGACAGCTCAAAATAAGTTAGCAACTGAGAAACTCTTTAATTTGAGCACCTCCATTAACGACTTCCAGCGCCTATCCCTCCAACAGATGGAAATGATTGACAATGCCCTGGCACTGATGCACCAATAAAGAGAAAGGACTGAAGCTCAGGTAGTGGAACAAAAAGCTGACAACACTCAGTCTCGGACTTAAATGCAAGAATTGGTGCGAGGTATGCAGCAACTCTCCCAAGAGGTTTGAAAACTAGATGCTAACATAAAGGGGGAGAAAATACAAGGCAAAGAAAAGGGAGAATCAAGCAGCAGTAGGGGAAGAGAGCAACCAAGGCAGCCTAGGCAGTCTGAATCATCAATTCCAAGTGAAGAGGAGCCCATAAATGCCATTCCCATAAGGAGTGAAGTCCTGGATCTTACAGAAGAATGTCTGATGTAACTTCAACAGGAGTTCACATACCATCAGGTAATCCTGCAGTGTTAAATCGACACTTACATGGGACTCACCCCTATGGTGAAGGAGGAAGTCATATGCCCTCTTCTGGCCTCAGTCAAAAGCAGATTAAAGAATTCCAGTGAATGACTGAAGAAGGCAGGGAAATCTACAGAAGAAGAGTTGCATATGAAAGAGCCAATCCTCCAAGGGCCAAGAGAGAAGCAAGAGGAAGGAGGAACTAAGGTTTGAAATCGTTTGTAATTTTCTCTTTCTCTTTATTGATGAAACTGCAATATAATATAATATTTAATCATCAATAAAATTCATGATTTCATCTAGAAATACAGTTGTTCACTGTACTATAAGACATGTTTATTTTTATAATCATCTACATTAAAATTGATGATATGATTCAAAACTACTGGTTATGACAACATTAAATAGGGGGAGATTGTTAGGAATCATGGTTTAAATTTGATGTTGTGTTCTTTATGTATATGTGTATCAGTAGCTGATTTGTAAAGTCCTTAATGAAAAACATATGTACAAGGACTTAGAATGAAATCAAATGTGTTAGGATGATCTAAGTTGTATTGAATATCTATCTGATCTAAGAATATTTGTAATATTAAGTATTGTAAAGTCCTTTATTGAAGGTGATGTACAAAGGATTTAGAATAGAAAAGATCAAACTTGTTAGGTTGATCTTATGTGTTGATCATAGAGTACTATCATACACCCAGTGAAGGATCGTAGAGTAGTCAGCCAACTTCACAGAGTCAAAGTATGTCATCACAGGTTTTGCCATTCAAACGTAGAGCTCCCTCGACAGGACGTAGAGCTCTCTTGGCAGATCGTAGAGCTCACTCGGCAGGACGTAGAGCTCTCTCGGCAGAACGTAGAGCTCCCTCAGCAGGACGTAGAGCTCTATCGACAGAACGTAGAGCTCCCTCGGCAGGATGTAGAGCTCTCCCAGTAGAACGTAGAGCTCCCTCGACAGAACGTAGAGTTGTCTCTGCTTCTCAAGACAAACTCTCAGAATCGTAGAGTCTTCATAGCCTGTCACTCTACGATTCACAAAGACCGTCTACAATCAAGTACAGAATCATAGAGTAGTCTCTGCCAAAGGTCTTAAAGATTAAATCAGCGCTTCTGAAGAAGAACATAAAGGAAAAACATTGATGCTATTTTAGAATGATCAAAATGAAATATGAAGATCACAGTGAGCGTCTGCAAGCATCAAACGATTGTAGAGTTGCAACTCTACAATCATACTGACGACACTACGATTAGTAAGATCGTAAATTCAACAAATCAGATAAGTAACTCAGATCTGAATTGAATATTCTAAGTTGCCCATAACGATTAAATAGTAGAATGACCTACCCAAGACAGTTGCTGAATATTAAAATCAGTGGGGAGCAAACAGTTATGGTCTGCAGATATTCAGAGCACTATCTCTACCACTATCTTGGTACAAGCTAATGGAAGATGACTCACCCCACTACTACAGTCAACAAGGAATAAACTATTCCTAAGTTCAACAACACATCTTAACGGAAGAATTAGATGCATTGCCCACATTTTCAACGGAAAGATTTTGAGAAGTATGTACATAAGGCAGACGGATTGAAGATTACAGATTAAGCAAGTATAACAAGAAGAAATTAAATCTGTCAAAATATCATTCTACAATCCTAAAGGAAACATCTTGCTTCGCTGCTGAGTTTATCAGACCATATGCTTCAAGCAACTCAATAGCAACAAAACAATCACTCTCTATCAAGTGAAATGGTCAACAAGTGACCAACCTAAGTCAAGTCTACTAGACTTGCTGGGTACCAAAGGGTACAAGAGATTCTAAGGCTACTGGTCTTAGTTTATAGAGTTCCAAGGTTGCTGGCTTTGAAGTGTATGTTGTGTACTAGAGTTCAAAGATGACGGATCTTGAAAGAATTTTTGTGATTCAGTTGTAACGATATCCTTAGTGGATTTGCTACTCGAGGAGTAGAATAGTGGAGTAGGAGTCTTGTGTGCTCCGAACCACTTAAAGCCTTGTCTCTATCTTTTTGCACTTCTTAATTGTTATAACTATTTTATCACTGCTTTATTACATCCTTTATTACTGTTCTATCTCTAAGGGGGATTTATAAATCATATTCCGCTGTGCTTAATTATTTTATAATTAATTAAACTTATAAGTCATTCTTTTGAAAGCTAGAAAAAAGAAGAGTTTTAAAGAATCTATTCAAATCTCCCTTCTAGATATCTTTTGTGCCTTTGGAAACTAACAGATTTAAATCGCTCAGATCTTTACAACTGAACCACTTAGGTTCCTTCGAGTCACAAAGTCTCAGAATTATGGTCACTAAGACCAAGACACTTAGTCCTAGATCACTAAGATCTTTTCGAGTCACCGAGTCTCAGTATAATGGTCAATACGACCAAGACGATCACTGTTGATTGATTGTTGATGAGAGGTGCTGTTGAGTTAGCAATATGATCTTCTCCTCAGGTACTTAGCAGCTTGAACTAGTTGTTCAAAATCATATAATTAGTTCTTTTTACTTTGGCAGAGCTTAGGCTTTTTGATCAGAGTTCTTCCTTCTTTGAATTTGAATCTTTATTGCCTTTTATAATCTGCCAAAATTTTTTCCATTGCTAGGTTCCTGTTGGTGCATTTAATGCTCAGATATTCTAGAATCCTTGATGTTGACATTTTAAACTTATGTGTCGGCTTCATTTTGACATGCTTGTCACATCAGCCTGTAACCTCATCTACCACCTGTGAGTTGTCACTTTCAGCAAACTAACTGATAAACATATCTTTTGATCTTCGATTTTAACCAATGATATTTGGTGAATACATCAGGACCTTCAATTAGCAACGCTCTTATGTCAGTCATGTTGTCAAACTTGACCTACTCTACGAAGATGATGGAACGTAGAGTTTGCTCTACGTCCTGCTCTTCTACGAGGATTGTTTTACGATGGGAATAACACTCTATGAATGAACTTTACGATCAGCTCTACGAAGATTTACTTTGCGATTCTGGAACTGACTTTACGATCTTGTCTCAACTGATCGATCCTTGAGTCACTTTACGATTAAGACTTTACGAAGTAACCTCAAAGTGTATTCTACGTTTAGTCTTCACTTTACGATCTTTACTTTGCTCTGCTATCTTTTGTTCACTATAGGACTTGAGCTTTTCTTTCAAATTCGTCGTGACCCTTACGAAGTCTGTGAGAGCTTTACAGTCAAACATTTAACGCACTATGAACATGGGTTAACTTTGCGATCCATCTTAACATTAAGAATTGACAGAGTAACTTTACGATCAATGAAATCCTATCAGCTATACATCAGATCAACTCAATAAGATCAACCTAATATATTTGATCTTTCTAAACTAAGTCTTTGTACATCAATTATCAAATCATCCTTAAGGACTTTACAAAACTTACTGGTACAAATATACATTAATCACATTCATCATCAAATTAAATTTGCAAACTCTTAACACTATCAGTAGTCAGTTTTAAGTATTAAGTTTTTATACTTAGTCTTTTTTGAGGTTATTTATACTGATGCTTATGTTATTTCTTTTCTACTTAATAAAATAATGATTCTATTTCCATGATTATTGTCTTTTACTTTACGTTTTGATCTAATGCATCACTTACTCTACTCTTCAGCCTTACCTTTGTGTTCATTGGGTAAGACTAGGGGGTAAGGAAGCAAAAGTGCTAATAGGCTATCAAACATAACAATAATTACAGAATCAGATATAAGAGATTAACATTCAGAAAGTAAATTGTACTTCATTATAAACTACAAAATAATTATAAAAAAATTTAGGGGTCTACAATCCCCACTTCTTCAGGGTTTAACCCCATCTCGCGGACCTGTTTTTTGGCTTACTTAAAGTCTTAGTCGAACTCATTGGCCACCTTCAGGTCAACCTCTCTGGCGTACTTGAAGAACTCTTGTATTCCTTAATGATTTGTTGATGCAGGTCCGGGAGAATGAGGCTTGAAGGCTCTGGAGTCGAACCACTCTGATGTTTCTTCCATTTAGCATCCTTCGCAGACCAATCATCAATGACTTTTTGAATATTAGTCAAGTTTTGAATCTACTTAGTCTGTTGTTATACCTGAGCAGCCTTCTCCTGCAAAGCAGCTTCGGCAGTCTTCAGCTTTTGCTCCAACTTAGCTACTCTCGCCTTTTCCCTTATGACAGCAGCCTCAATAACTTTGAGGTCATTTTCAGCTTCATCTTGTGCTACTAAAGCCCCTCTCCTCTCAGCTTAGGCTTGACGAGCAATGTTGTAAGCCGTCTTCAGCTGTTCGTCCTTGTCCTTAACCAACTTCTTCACATTGGAAGCCTCTATTTCCAGTTGACTGAGGTGATTCTCTAGTTTCTCGCAATGCTTAGTGAGCTTACGGTGCGCACCAAGTATATGGGAGTAAGTGGCAATGGCCTGTTCATAAGCACACATCAATTAGCCATCATTAAGAGAAGAAGCAACAAAAGCAATAGATAGACAGTTAAAAATAAACATACCTAAACTACAAAAATTCTTTAATGTGACTAGATTGTCATGTGGCCTCCTTGCTAAGGTTTAGTTTCTTGGATGACCAGACACCGTCAACTTTTTTTTGTTGCTAAATTGTGAGTATATTAAGAGAAAAGAAAGGAACATAATCTAGGGGCATACTCTGCGAAGCCACTATAGCAGGCACATCAAAGACAGGCCAATGATGCAAATGCTATAGTCATAGACTATAACTGCCAAACCCTAAGATAAAGAAATTTGTCAACATAAGTACTAAATTTCTTAATAGCGAACAATTTACATTTAATGATTTTAATACAAACCTTAGCAATGACCGAAGCAGCAGAAGGATTATCACCATGAAATCGTCTATTGCGCTCATTCCATATTAAATAGACCATAGTAGCTAAGCAAAGCTTTGTGATGCGAGCGAGAAGTCATGAGGTCTATACGTGTGAATTGAATATGATGAATTAATTGGTTCCAAATAAGAGGAATCCCAAACTAGCCTTGATGGGCGAAAACAGATTTTAAAATACACTGTGAGAATTTGCTGTTAGAAAAGAGATGTCCAAAGATTTCACGAGCTTGATTACAAAGGCAGCAAATATCAAGAGGCTATAATACCAATCGATTATGAAAAGCCAGCCATAAGAAGAAAGAGTATCGAGGAACCTGCATATTGTGCCAAACCATCTTGTACCATCAACTTTTAACATAGTAAAGAATGTATTTTACAAAACAAAATGTCTCAGCTTTGCTAGATACCATTATAAGATAAACACAATATAAGTTTATTATTTTCAACAGATTCTCCTATGGCCTCCATGCTAGAATGAGTATTTGTTTATTTGCTTGGACGAATAGAATTGTTCACATCTATAAAGTTATTCTTCACAAAGTCCCAAGTTAGCTAAATTTCATTATAAACCGCAGAAGAATCAACAAATCTTGCTATCTCTGTAGCCTTGACTAAGTTTGTGGAACAATGCCTTGGGAAAGTTTGAGATTTGTTTTTAAACAGTAACATGGCCTTTCTTGGTGTTCCATTTGCTAACTAGGCTTAAAATGCTTATGACGGAGGCCATTATATGCATGTAGGCATATTCTCTATCTTAAATAGTTTGCCACAAGGTTTTGTACTATTTCATGTGCATTTCCAATTTAGATATAAGTAGCACCTCGAAGTGGAACTTAAGCTAGATGTAGTTTAAGTAGTTGTATATGAGGTATAGCTACTAGTATATATTTGTTTGGAACTTTTACGGTGATCGGATAACTATGCTCACTGTTTTAGGTAAATTTTATCATACTTGAATATAAATAATTTCTAGTTATATTCATTCGATATTTCGCTCATTAGATATTTCTTTTTCTATTTTTACATTGTGCAGGGTATCGCTAATGTGTGATGCAAGTATGTGGGTTTTCAGAGATTGACTCAAGGCTTGTATAGTTTTCACTTTTCAAAAATATAATAAGAGTGTTACAATTTACTGATTATAGAAAATTATTGTTGTCACGCCCCCAAATCCGTGTCCCTTAAACCTCGAACTTGGTGCGTCACGATACATCATCTTCGTATACATGTTCTATAACTAATGCGGAAAATATAAACATACATTGTTTATTTCAGAGTATTCTACAACATTTCCCAAGGTCTACAACCTTTAACTTAATACATACCTTAATAACTCAAAAGATTTACATAATCATTTTCATAAAATATCATAATAGTTAACGCATATTAAGTTACTCTTGAACTTTCCCTCTTGTCTTTGTCTTTCCTCGAACATTCGCCTTAATCTGAAATTTGTTATCATGATATAGCAAGGGTGAACAACTATTTTGCTCAGCAAGTTTAAATACAAGAAAGATATATTATGATTGAAAAAGAATAGGCTTTCGAATTTTCAACAATATATAATAATTGTGAAAGAACGATAATCAAATTTCAATAAATGAATAACTGAATCAATAACGCTGAGTGGGCAACAATGACCGTGAACAAATTTGGTAATCAAGGTGATCAGTCTTTCATACCAGGTAAACATATGCAACTTGCACTAAGTGCGATTAACAATAAATTTCATTGAGGTGGAATAATTAACAATAATTAAACCACTAACATGCTTGAAAATATTAATTCAAGTTTGAGTTAGGAAACTTGCAATAACGTAAGAAGTTTAGGGTTAAGAACTTGCCTCATCCGTCGATTACTGCTACACAATCTAATTTAATCTCTTATGAAAGACCTATCATTTATAAGATTGATCTTTCAATGAGCATATCATATCATACCACATAATACTGCTACTTCTATAAATAAATCATCTAACATTTAGCCACATAATCAAATGTTAGATAACACCTTAAACCATCAATATTATTATCGTCCTTTGATAATATTTCAATCACTTAATCAACATCTTAAAACTCTCGTCTAATATTATTAATCATTTAATAATATTTTAATAATATCTTAGGCACTTAGAAATATTATTAATCATTTAATAATATTCTAATCACACTTTAATATTATTAATCATTTAATAATATTTTATTCACTTTCAAATATTATTAACCCTTTAATAATATTTTGATCACTTAATATCATTTATTAATGTCTTAATCATTACAAATATTATTAACCACTTAATAATATTTTAATCATCTAATAATAATTCAATCTAATATTATTAATTATTTAATAATATTTTAAATCATTTATTAGACTCATGAACAATTTAATTTAATTGTTTATCCTTACTATTTAATTTAGTTAACATACATATTTGGTCATACACATAATATTTTATTAAAAATGACCAAATTACCCATATAAAATCTTAACATATCATATTAAAGGTCATTAAGCAATAAAATAACATTCACACATTTTTCAACTTAATATAACTTAATTTTCTCATTTATTCTTAACTTAATCATAGGTATGAAAAATACCAAAACAACTTATTATTTTTTTATCTTTTGAGAAATATCAGTATATAACATTTTAGTTCTATAATAATTTTCCTGTAATTTTGCAATTTCGTTTCCTATTTTTAAATAGGCTAAAACAGTCCAAAATGGTTACATTTATCATAAATTATCTGTTCGTTCAAAAATTCTGAAATTTATACGGTAGACTCATGTTACCATATACTCATCCCAGTTAAATTTTCATAATTTTCTGGGTTGTATTCGCTGCGTTATAGCAGTTTACTTTTAAAATCGCATTTTCTTATAAAAGCCATAACTCTCTCTCAGGACATCGAAAAATACTCATCTTTGGACAGAATCTATTTAACTTGATATACTAACATACCACAAAAGACCAGAATTTTTAGAGTAACAAAAGTAGCCGAAACAGCCCTCAACATAAACTGGCCAGAAAGCTTTTAAGAATTTTCCAGATTTTTGCAGCAGGAACTGTTTTACTAAAAATAACACCACGGTTGATCCGTTTAATCTTTTTGAGTGATTCCACTTGGGTTCATCAGATAACTCATAGATATAACACTCCTCTTTAACGGATCACACAAAGAAGTTATAGATTTCAAATGGTAAAAGTCCAAAGTGGACTGAAATTAAGTACTTTTAGGCTTAAAAACTGTTTTTGTTCTTCTTTCATTTTATTTCTTTTCTTGAATTCTTTTGTTGGATTCTTGCTAATCCATGGCTAAACCATTACTTTTAAGTTTAGTCATGATCTTACTTCATAAAACTTAACATCCATATGAAAAATAAAAGTATTTTGTTAAGGGTTTAGATATATACCTTTAGCTAGTTTTCTTCCTTTTCTTTGTTTCATAGTTTTGCTTCCTCTATCATGCTTCATGGTTACATACCATTAGAGATATAAATAAAATACCTAAACATAATTAGGATTTTCAGATTCTTAAAGAAAAGTATTCAAGAAATTTATGTGAATTTAAGCTTAAGAATTACCTTATTTAGGATTTTCTTTCTTCCTTCTTTCTTCTTCTTCTTCTTTCTCTTTTTTTCTTCTCTCTCTCTTTCTCTTTTCTTCCTCTCTTAATTGCTACGGGAGGGAGTGAGGGAATGAGTAACATGGCTGATGGAAATGCCTTACTAAGTCAAAATTAATTAACCAACATGGCCCCTCCCTCACCTAACATTATTCAACCAACCAATCACATGTAGGTTTGGTGAGAAATTTGGGGAAATGTTTGGAACATGTGGGAAATAATTTCAGCATTTTTCCCATATTAATCAGCTCTAGCCGCCACCCCATTCTAGAAGATTTAATCCCCCTCTCTTATTTACTCATTTATTCATTTAATTGACCATTTGGTCAATTCGGGTCTTAAAAAAAAATTAACTTTTTCGTGAATGTAGTCGATTCCTATTAATTTCGACGTTCCGGACTCAACCGTCTAGTTCACGTCTCCAAATTCCACTCCAAACTCAAATTCAAATTTTGACTTCTTTTATACAATTACACGCCTCGTTAGTTAGTTCACACTAATTAAATTAATTAGCTTGGACAAACTATTAATCCACATCTATTTGACATAATATTAAATATCATATCATTATTTATATTACATATAATTATTGTAATATAAATAAAATTATCATCATTAACTAAATAAATTTCTTTATTCAATTAATTAAAACAAATATTTTAACCCACTAATTTTCAAATAGTGAATTAATTAACTCGTATATGAAATTTAGTTCATAATAATTCTATCGTCGTCCAATGCTCAATATTCAAATTATATTATCTCATAATATAATTTTAATTTAATCTCAACTAATTAATATTATTTAATTAATTAATTTTACTCAATATATGTGTATATATTTCACATCTATATATACACATTTAACCTATTACACAAAATCACATACTTCACATTATATGAAACACATATATACATATATGTTCAAATCTACTTTATCTCTTAATAAGAATTTTATTTATTAAATTTTTATTTTAAATTTGTGAAATATCTGGGATATTACAATTGTTGTTTTGGGGAGAACATTATAGATTACAATTTATTTTTGGTTTATTAAATATTGGAAGATCGCGATTTATTTGTTATAATTTTGATTTATATATATATATATATATATATATATATATATCACATTAAATTAAACATCTCAGCATTTGTGACTGTTTTGTATGTTGCTAACTAATGCAACTAATGCATAACGGAGGGAAAGTTCACAAAATTCGCGCCTATAGTATTCGCGACAGGCACATAACCATCCCTATTATTTTATATAAGACCATAACATAATGGAGACAGTTTGAAGAAAGCCTTCTCAAAAGTAATAGTGACGGTTCTGAACTGTTGCGAAAAACAAAAGCAACCTCTCCAAAGGTGACAGGAAGAAACCGTCGCACTTACTTTTCGCGACGGTTTTGAGGCCATTTGCGACAGTTTTGCCTCTATCTCGAAAAGCACCTTTTTTTTGTAATGATGCCTCTCTCAACAACTCTTAAGTGAAAAAATTGTTCATCCACACATTTATCACCTTTAGTTGCAATATTCAAACAGTGAATGAAAGAGAAGTAAAATTCTTGCAATCTGGAAAAAATGGCTTCATGGCTTCTTCTAAAAGTTTCAGAAATTTTGTTGTTTCTTCATTCACTCCTTCACCATCATAGTCAAGCCCTGGATACCCAGTTCCATCTTGCAACATTCCAACCATATCATCTTCTAGGTTAAAGTAACTCATGTTCTCGTAATTTTGGTCATTTCTCGAAAAAAATATCCTCTTCACCATGAAGTGTCCATCTCTTATAGTTTGGCATAAATCCATCCACAATTATGTGTTGTCTCACAGAATCTCGTGTATGGAAATACCAATTCAAACATTTCCTATATGGACACTGATATATGGGTTATCATTATGTTGATATACGGAATCTAAAAATTTTTCAACTCCATCAAAGTATTTCCTCGACACACTATTTCTTGATTTGGTCCAACTCTTGTCCATCTAATTTTTTGGATTGGTACAATCTATTGAAAGGAGGACACGAAAATTAGATAGTATGATGATATATGGTCACTCAAACTTACAAAATTCGACTAATAGTGGTGAACATGTTACGAAACATGTTAGAAGTATATCATAGTTGAGTGCATTTCAAGAGCATACCCCTTTAAATGACATACCAAGCATACCCTTTTTAGCGACGGACCGGACCTATGGCGACGGACCAAACCGTCGCCCGGTCCGTCGCTAAAGGGGGTATGCTTGGTATGTCATTTAAGAGGGTATGCTCTTGATCCGTTTTGTATCATAGTTTGATTAACTAAGGATATGAAAAAGGAAAATTCGACAAATAGCGGTGAACATCAAGCAATTAATTCGGGTCACTCACATTTAAAGGAACGCTAATGTATCAATCACTATAGATGGATTCAATCATTAAGAAATAGAAATTCTCTGTACTAATGGTAAATTATCTGTCATTGTTTGTTTTGGATCCAGCCTTGTAAATGATCCCAAATCATTGGTGGATTGACTTAGGTTCGCCAATTCATGCTCACAATTTCATGCAAGGGTTCATAAGCCAGAGGGTACCTGCTAAAAGTGAACACAACATTCATGTTTAGTAAAGTCCGTAGGAATTGTTAGGATTTGCTAAGGTTTGAATAAATTTCTTGATTTAGATGAAGTTGCTTTTGTACCATCTATACGAAGGAATCTTTTTTCAGTATCTAGACTTGTTAAGTTTGGTTATTCTTTTTATTTCAATAAAAATGGTTTTGATTTGCTTCATAATTGTCATATTGTTGACAATGGAATTTTGGTTGATGGATTATACAGAGTAATATTATTCAAGCTAATTTCAGTTTAGTTACTAAAAATAAAGTTGATATCAAACGTGCACAACTTAATAAAAAAGCATACATGTGTTTTGTGACGCCCCTAAATCTGGATACCTTGAAACCCTGAATATGGTGCATCACAGGTTAGTATCTGTTGAAATGAAGACACTTAACTTACATTTCATATATTCTGATATCTTAGACAGCTTACAAAGTTACCTACTTATACAATTGGAAGGACTAATCAAGACAAAACATGTTCCTTAATATAAGAAAACATGCTAGCTAATACAAAGAAGAAAACTAGAGGAAGGAAACATGGAGTAAAACATAAGGAAGAATATAGGGAAAAGGTGGAGGAATAATAGAATAAAGTGAAAAAAAATATTCTCCACTATTATTTCCAACACTCCCCCTCAAGCTGATAAATAGAAATCTCCTATTTCTCAGCTTGGAAAACGAAAGGTTCAGTTGGTCGGTCGGTACATGAACAAAACCGGTTCAAGTCGGCAATTGGACAAAACTCCGTTTGTGAATAGCAATTCCAATAGTTAACAGTACTCCGTCTATAAATAATAATTCTGACAGTGAACAGTACTCCGTTTGTGAATAGCAATTCTGATAATGACCAATAGCTCCGTCTATGAATAGTAATTACGGCAGTTTGGACAATACTTGTAAAAACCTCCATCTCCTTACCAGCACCAATCGTCATCTTCGTGAGACGATCCTTTACTGTAATAAACTTTGGATAGTTGTGGTGTGTTAGTAGATGCTAAATTAGCCTGGGAGGATTTTTTTCCCTCGCGTTCAGCCTTTTTCAATATGTACTATTCTGGATAGCTTATAATCTTCTAGCAGGCTTCCTTCTCATGACCTTTACGATCGCAATGAGAACACTTTTTCTCTAACGATGTTGAAGAAGTCTGAGATGTTGTAGAAGAAGTCGTTGGCCAATGGTGAACTCTTTTAACTGCCAAGGCTGAAGCTTCTGAAGTTGTTTCGACAGCCATGGTGACCTGATGTTGTGCTTTTCTACGAACTATAGAAAAAGCTTCATCAATATCAGGGAGAGGTGATGTGGCCAAAATACGTCCACATACTTGATCAAGATTATGATCTAATCCAGCGAGAAATGTATTGACGCGTTCTTCAGAGATACGCTTCTTCAATTTGGCAAAGTCTAATGGATTTGCCATGTCATTAGGATGACGAAAGTCAAGCTCCATAAAGGTGGAGTTGAGTTCTATGAGATAGATGGTCACTGGTCGGTCATCTTGACGCATTTGGAAGGATTTCTTCATCAACTCATAAACCTGGGAAGCATCAGAAACATCATGATATGTTTTCTTTACGGTATCCCAAACATCTTTAGCAGTTTCACAATGAATAAAGTTCATCATGAGGGCATGGGCCATAGAATTGATGAGCCATAACTTTACTAGTGCATTTTCAGCCATCCACTTTTCATACATAGGATCTGAATCCTTGGGTGCACTCTTCGTTCCAGAGATGTAGCCATATTTTTCATGGGCAACAATATGCATCTCAAGAACTTTGGACCAAAGATGGTAATTGGTGTCATTGAGTTTTACCCCAATTGTAGAAGGGGTTTCTTGTTGAAAAATCATCACTAGAGTAGAATCTGAAGTTTCTGATTTTTCACCCATTTTTTAAAAAAAAACAATTATGGGTAAGTTTCAGAAAAAAATAGGCTGTGGGGTACAACCTGTAATAGGCAGTTTCAAAAAACTGCACAGAATCCAAAAAAAAAATCTGCCCACTAGTAGACTTCTCGTGCTAAGAGCAAAGAAAATGAGAAGAAATATGTGGTGGAGCAAGTGCATGCACATGGGTATGTTTTAATATTCCTCCACTACCAAATAATTCTAGCAGCATGAAAGGTTAAATTAATGGGTATCAATTCAGGTGGGTTGCATATGGGTGGACCCAATAAGCCATCAAAGTAACATCCTCCAGAATTTTTCAGAGTTTGTAAGACAAACACAAATAAACATCCTGCAGAATTATTTATGAACCATTCCTCCAAAAGGCTTCATAAAAAAAATGCAGCAGCAGAACAAGAGGCTGAAAAACAGCCAAGAACAGCAGCAGAACAACTGCAGAATAAAAAGTCGTCGGAAAAAGTCGCCTGATAAAAGATCAGAGCTTTAATACCATGTTGAAATGAAGACACTTAACTTACATTTCACATATTCTGATATCTTAGACAGCTTACAAGGTTACCTACTTATACAATTGGAAGGACTAATCAAGACAAAACATTTCCTTAATATAAGGAAACATGTTAGCTAATACAAGGAAGAAAACCAGGGGAAGGAAACATGGAGTAAAACATAAGAAAGAATATAGGGAAAAGGTGGAGGAATAATGGAATAAAGTGAAGAAAAATATTCTCCACTATTATTTCCAACAGTATCAAAACTGTAGGTTATAAACCTTAGGTGGGAGAAAACCTTAGGTTATAACCTTATAGGAAGTAGAGAAGTTATAGGTTATAAAGTTTATGCGGGGGTTAAACCTTGGGCTATAAGCTTATAGGAGGTAAAGAAGTTAGTAAGCAGATGAACTCAAATAAGGTTTTAAGAGATGAATTTAGGAAAATCATCAAAAAAATAAAAATAACATAAACTAAATTGTTATTTGTGATAATAAATAAATATATTGTTATGTCATAATATATATATATATATATATATATAGTTTGTTGTTATGTGTTAATCAAGATATTAAAATTGATTGTAGGATCTCAGGAGATGATGAGATTAGAGACATTCATGTCTGAGCGAGGAATTAGTACCTGCACCCGTGCCTATAGAAGAGGTAGCAGCTAAGAGTGAGTCGGAAGAGGATCCTGCTATGGATTCTACATCCGAGGAGGAGTCTAAAGATAATCTGTTTGACACAGTATACAACCTTTTGTGCAGGAATGTTGAGTTGGGAAAGAAGTTAGACAGGGCTAAACATAAAGTTCAAAACCTCCAGGCAGAGAAACAGGCAATAAATGCCTACTGGGAGGACGAGATTACTTATCGACTGAGGGTTGAAGATCAAGTCCATAAGCTGAAAGAGAAATTTAGGTGTAAGAAGATGAGGATCGATAGGTCGAGATACACATTCATGTTATCTCATAGGAGATTCCAGCGAAGAGTGACTTAGTATCTAATTGAGAAAGGGGCAGACTAGGCACACGATCAATAGAGATCTAGTGCTAGATATGCTTGAGAAGGAGTATGAAGACGCTAAGAGGAGGTGTCTTTGAATTATTTTGTATATCAGACGATGTATAGGTATATGTATATATATATATATATATATATTTGTGTAATGATATGAATCCCAGCATTTGTATAAGTAGCGAGATATCTTTTGTAAATCCCATCTCTTTGTAAGTAATAGAGGGATAAAAAATGTATATAGCAGAAGCCTATTAATATAAAGATATTTATTGTGCTTTGTGATGATTATATGTATGGGTTAGCATTACATATGAATGCTTTAAGAGAATAAGAAATGAAATGATAATGATAATATATTTCATTAAATAGAAAATGTCGTCGAGAAGAGCGAGAATGCAAAGAAACCAAAATGAAGAACCAGAAAACGAGAATAGGGAGCCAGTAAACCTTATGCAACAATTTATAGATCGTTTAGTAGGGGTAGGGGCATTTAATGAAAATTCCACTGGAGTAAACGTAAATCCTCTAGTTGTGCAAATCGCAAGCTTTAAGGATTTTAAAAGCGCGGGTCCACCTGAGTTTAAGGGGACCACCGAGCCTATAAAGGCTCAATCCTAGATTAAAGAGATAGAGAAAGCATTCATTATCGCCAGAGTCAGAGAGGAGCAAAAGATTGTTTTTGCTACCTACATGCTAAAGGGAGAGGCCAACTTCTTGTGGGAGGCAAACTAGAATAGGGCTAGAGAAATAGTGGTCGCTTGGGTTGGTTCAAGAAATTGTATTTCGAGAACTACTTTCCTAGGAGTATGCAGAACAAGATGGAGATGCGGTTTCTGGAGTTAAAATAAGGGGACATGTCGGTACCCCAAAATGCTGTCAAGTTCAATGAACTGGCTAGGTTTGCTCCACATCAAGTGGACACGGAGGAGAAGAAGGCTAGAAAGTTTGAGTAAGGGTTGAAACCCTAGCTCTACAATAATATTTCGGTATTTCAAATTGATTCGTTTGGAACAATCTTAGAGAAGGCTATCATAACCGAATGAGGGAGTGAGGTATTAAGCCTCTATAACCGAGAAAAGAAAAATAAGAATAAGAGTGAAGGAAGAGTCAAAGCTGAGGGAAGCGATGTAAGTGGAGGAAGTCAGAAGCGAAAGTGGAATAATTTTGAGAATACCGAAAATAAGCAGGGAGACCCGAAGAAGAGGGTCGAACAATGCAAGAATTGCGGGAAAAATCACACAAGAGTGTGTTTGAAGAGAAAGTCAATATGTTACAATTACGGGCAGGAGGGACATATATTTCCTAACTGGCCCAACCCAAAAAAGAATAGTGGATATTTTGTTTGTGGAGCGACATATCATATGGCAAGAAATTACCCAAAGAAGGGAGCTGACGGGGGAAGCGACAACAAAAGGAATAGTAGTGGCAAGCTAACTATAACTGGTCTAACTCCACCGAGTAGATCGACAGTCTGGACCTTCAACATGATTGTCCAATTGTCGTGGCATCCGGAGATGTAGTTTCAGGTATAATACCGATCAATAATATTAATGTATATGTATTGTTTGATTTGAGTGCGACTTGTTCGTTCATATCAGGTGGTTTTACTAAGCGTTTAAGATTGCCTCTAGAGAAACTAGAGTCTTCCTTGAACATAGAAGTTGCGAATAAAGAAGTAATTCTCGTTGAACATATTCATAAGAATTGTTGCGTCAAAAGTAGAGGACATAAGTTGTCGGTAGATTTAATTCCAATTAAACTAGGAGAATTCAATGTAAGATTGGGAATGGATTGGTTGTATAACCATGGGGCAATGATAAATTGCCAAAAGAATAGCATAAACCTTCACACTTCGAAGCAGTCTAAGGTAATGTTTTACGGTAGTAAATTGCCAATACATTCTCGTTGTCTGACGATGATGTAAGCTAGAAAGTTGTTAAGAAGAGATGTGTAGGTTATCTGTGCCACATTGTTGATACCTAGCAAGTGGGAGCAGAAATATGTCAGGTATCTATCATGCAAGAATTCACAGATGTAATTCCGGACGAGTTGCCAAGTCTCCTTCCAGATAAGGAGATTGAGTTTGTATAGACGTAGTGGCCGGGACGACACCAGTTTCGAGGGCCCTATATAGGATGACCCTAGTATAGATGAAGGAATTGATGATACAATTACAAGAATTACTAGATAAGAAGTATATCTAACCGAGTGTGTCTCCCTAGGGAGCACCAGTGTTATTTGTGAAGAAGAAGGATGGATCGCTAAGACTTTGTATCGACTATTGAGAGTTGAACAAGGTGACGATCAAGAATAAGTACCTGTTGCCCAGGATCGATGATCTCTTTGATCAATCAAAGGGCGTGAAGTATTTTGCTAAGATAGATTTGAGGACTAAGTATCACCAGTTGAAGGTGAGAGTAGAAGATGTACCTAAGACGGCGTTCAGGACTCGTTAGGGTCATTACGAGTTTCTGGTGATGTCGTTCGGGTTAACAAATGCGCCAGTCGCATTTATGGATTTAATGAACCGTGTGTTCAAGCAGTATTTAGATATGTTATAGTGGTGTTTATAGATAATATTCTAGTCTATTCTAAGACGTAAGAAGATCATGTTGAACATTTAAGGGTAGTATTGGAAACAATAAGAAAGGAGAAGTGTGAGGAGAGCTTTTAAGAGCTAAAGAAAAGATTGAGTGAGACACCGGTATTATCTTTACCAGATGATACAGGTGAATTTGTAATTTATAGTAACGCGTCACACAAGGGACTTGGATACGTGCGTATGCAGTACGGTAAAGTCATTGAGTACACATCACGACAATTAAAGGATTATGAGAGGGAATACCTTACTCATAACCTTGAATTGGCAACAATTGTGTTTTCCCTGAAGATTTGGAGACACTATTTATATGGTGAAAGATGTGAGATATACACAGACCATAAAAGTCTGAAATATATCTTCACACAGAAGAAGTTGAATATGAGGCAAAAAAGGTGGTTAGAATAAATAAAAGATTACGATTGTGAGATTCTATATCACCTGAAAAAGGCGAATGTAGTGGAAGACGCTTTAAGTAGAAAGGGTCAGGAGAAGTTGTCAATGTTAACGGCTCAAGATGAGATAATAACAGAGATGACTAAGATGGAGTTAAAAGTTAGATTTCCGAAAGAGTCGAGGGAGTGTTAAGATTTGAACGAAGAATTTGGGTACCGCAAGTACCGGAAGTACGAGAGGAAATTTTGCAAGAGGCTCATAGTTCGAGGTTCTAGATTCATTCAGGTAGTACAAAGATATATCGAGATCTCCGACAAATTTTTGGTGGCCGAAGATGAAAAGAGAAGTCGCGGAATACGTCAGTAAGTGCCTGACTTGTCAGAAAGTCAAGGTCGTGCATCAGAGGCCAAGCGGGTTGTTACAACCGTTAGAATTCTAGAGTGGAAATAGGAGCATATCACAATGGATTTTATGGTACGGCTTCCAAATGCGCAGAAGGGATACGCCATTATATAGGTTATAGTGGATCGTTTGACTAAGTCGACATATTTCTTGCCGATCAAGATTAGGTTTAATTTAGACCAGTTAGTGAAACTTTATGTCAAGGAAATGATGTCCAGACCTAGAGTACCAGTTTCGATCGTGTCGGATCGAGATCCATGGTTCACGTCGAAATTCTAGAAGAGCTTACAAGAGCGCATGGGAACACAGCTAAGGTTGAGCATGGCGTATCACCCTCAAACAGACGGACAAAGCGAAAGAACGATTCAGACCTTAGAAGATATGCTAAGAGCGTGTGTCAGGGATTTTAAAAAAGGGAATTGGGACGACCACCTACCTTTAATAGATTTCGCGTATAATAATAGTTATCACGCTAGTATATGCATATTGCCTTAAAAACCGTTATACGAAAAAAGGTGTCGAACGTCACTGTATTGGGATGAGGTAGGGGAAAGTCGACTACTAGGACCAGAATTGGTTCAGCAGACTGCGAAAATTGTTATAATAATACGCGCGAGACTAATAACGGCTCAAGATCAACAGAAGAAGTATGTGGAACAACAACGGCAGAACAGATCTTTTGACGTTGGGTTATACGTAATTTTAAAAGTATCTCCCTATAAAGGGAAGATAAGATTTGGGAAGAGAGAAAAATTAAATCCGAGATGATTTATAGGACCATTTGAAGTATTGAGAAGAGTGGGAGAGATGGCTTACGAAATAGCCTTACCTCTGGAGCTAGAGCACATTCATAATGTGTTCCATGTGTCGGTATTATGACCCTATAGGCCAGATTACAAGCACGTAATAAAATACGAACCTATCCAGGTTGAAAAAGACTTAGCGTAGGAAGAAATTCCTATTTAAATAATTAATAGGAAAGAGCAAATATTAAGAAGTAAGACTATACCTTCAGTAAATGTAGCATGGAGGAACCACAATGTCGAAGAAGTAATGTGGGAACTCGAAGGTAAGATGAAGAAAGATTATCCTATCTTCTTGTTTAACCTTGTTTTATGATTCCACGGACGAAATCCTAACAAGGGGGAAAGAATGTAACGATTGTAAATACTTTGTATCCTCGTAATTGGGATTGTAAACATTTACTTAATAAAATGAAAATTTATTAATTATTAATATTTATTATGTGGTGTAAAGTCGAATAATGACCTAGTATATGTGTTATGTGATTATGTATATGTGTTTTTATTTCGTAGATGAAAATAAAATTTTCTGAGAAAAACGGTAAAATACTATTTATAAAACGCAGAAAATGCTTTTTGTTTTTTTATTTTTTTGAATTACGTCATAACGTTTATTCGGAAAAGGGAGACGCAATCTCTAATAAAATTTGCAAAAGAAAGTTTTTGCGATTTGGCTAATCGAACGAGTTAAGAAAACCTAACTAGAAAGAAAACGACTAACCGACTTAGCTGGTCTAACCGAGCCTAGGGTTGAGCCTAGGGTTTGAGAGGCTTGGTTAGTGGGTTGAGCCTAGGTTTGGAGTGGTTTGGCTAGGGTTAAGCTTAGGGTCTAGCCAATGGTTGAGCCATGTAAGCCTAGGGTTGAGCTAAGCTTGGAAAGTCTAAGGCTTGGTCAACATGCTAGCCAAATGAAATGTGCATGAAATGAAAAGCCAAGTGGGAAAAGGGGTGGGGGATGTACCCGGCCACCTTGGCCATGGGAGGGGCCAAGAGGCAACTTAGTACTTATAGTAAGTTTATGGGGAGCAAGCAAAGCATTTAATGTTCCACCCACCTCTTAACCAAAAAGTCCTTAATGGCATGATTATGTTCCTACATTTAACCTTAGTTTAATTGTGTGTTGGTTAGGCTTGACCTTGGGGGTGATTAGCTAGAGAATGAGAGTTTGAGGGGATTAACCTTGAATGACCCAAGTGGGATGATTAACTTGTAAGCAATGGAAAATATGTTTTATATATACAATCCATCATCCCATACTTGGTCATTTCATTTCATCTAAAGTTCCTAAGTAAGAAAAGAGAGAGCAACGCTTGAGAGCTAGAGAATATAGAGAGAGAGTGGACGGATTGAGGAAGGAGGAAGAGATAGGAAGGGCAAGCAAGCCTTGCAAGCTTTAAGCAGGAACAAGAGGAAGAGATATAAGTTAGTGGTTATAGTGTTTTTAACCTAAACCCTAACCTCAAATCATCTTCTTAAGCTTTTTATTTGCTTGATTGGTGGTTGTTGTTGTTACTTGTGATGGATCATGAAAGATCCTGGAGATATAAGTTAGTGGTTATAGTGTTTATACTTGTAAACTACTAGTAAATAACATGCAAAATGAAATAAAAAATTAAAAATGCAAACCCAAGCATAAAGGATGAACAATGGACTGTTTTGGGACCATTTTTTATAGAGATCTAAAACTAAAAATTAAGTTTCAAGGTGATGGGTTATGCTCTTGTGAGTTACGGACACCACTCAATTGGAACGAGGGTAAAAGTCGTTGTAACGAAGTCATAGCAGATTTTCTAGTAGAACTAGTTAAAAACTAAAAAAACCTAGTGTGTGTACTGACTTTTGAGTCATTGTTTTGGGTAGTTTGAGTTTATGGAAAATTTTATTTTTTAGGGATTGTGTAGTACGTAGAACAAGGAAGCAGTAGGCTCAAGAATGAACTCATTCCGACTTTGGATGAATGAGTTATGAAGCTTTGAAATAGGTGCGTCAAATCTGCCTAAACGGAAAATTAGTCAACGAAGGTTTTTTGAGCCACTATTTTGGCTTAATAATAAGTCTAGAAATTTTTTTCATTCAAGGGGATTTGTAGAGGATGCTATAAGCAAGAAAATGGCTCAAGAACAAACTCATTCTGATGTCAGATGACTAAGTTATGACGTTCGAAAATAGGTGCGACAAAACTATAAATGCTAGAAAACAACACTGAAATAAGGATGAAGGGGTGACTTTTGGGTCACTATTTTGGCTAGTTAGAGTTGCTAGAAAATTATGATTTTCTGGGGTTTTGTAGAGTGCAATCTCAGCAAGTCATAGCCTCAAGAACGGACTCATTTCGACTTTGAATGAGCGAGTTACGAGGCTCGAAAATAGGCATGTTAAAGTTGAAAATAAGTGCACTGCTAGGCAGCGCACGCGCGGCGTGCGTGGGCTGTTACTGGGCAGTGGGGGGGGTAGGGCTTAAGTGTTGGGCGACGCTGAGTGGTGTTGTGCATGTCGGGCATGTCACTGTGCCGTTTCGCGACGCCATGTGACATTTTTGACATTATTCTAATATGTTCCAAGTTATAAAAGATGAATATTATAAAATAAAAAATAATTAATATAGACCATTGTAGGGGGTTGTTAAGAGGGTCGTGACATTCCCGAACACCACGATGTCGTAAGACGTTTTTGAAGAGTTGTCGCGTTACTTAAATTTTAAAATGCGAGCAACCAAAAATGAGAAATATTATAACGTAAACAAATATATGGAGTCTTTATATGGCCAATTAGTATGTTATTATTAATTAAATATATAGGACATCTAAAGGACATTGTTAGCGTATAAATTAAAGAACGCTTCATGCAAGTTTTCTAACCTTGTACAATAATTATTGTGTGCAAGTTTTTACGTTCATTCGACTATATTCTTATGAATGTTTCGTATGTATATTCAAATTTATGCAATGTTTGTATATTATATGAATTCTAAAACTTATGCAAATCTTTTATATTTGTACAAGTTTCTAGATATGTTAAGTTATTGAACTGTTAAAGTTTTATATACATGAATTATTTATGAAGGACGTCGATGCCATTTGATTCGGCTAGACAGATTTTAAAATGTTTTAATCGATTTGATAATAAATCTTTAAAATATTATTGATGTTAGGTAGAGTTATCCAAACCAAATTGATTTAGTAAGGATTCCGAGACATGTATGAGATGAACAACCCTAATATTGGGGTATTTTGGTTGAATTTTTCTATTGGCCCATTAGGTGATAAAACAAACGCATATAGTCATTTTAAAAGTAAAGTGTTATACAATATAGGGTACTATAGGCTGATCACCTAGACGTACTCGTAAGCAAGATAGTTTATAGTTAAATTACTGTTAAACCTTTTCGAAAGAAGAAAAGTTCAAGGTCTTATGACCTCTCAGTACGTCATTTCAAAAATGTTTTAAACAAAAAGGAAAGTATTATTCATATTTATTCGAGATGTTTTCACAACTACTGTTTAGTTGTTGAAAAGTACAGAGTATGACAGATATGATTCTTGATTTTGTTGTTATTACAACTGTTATACTTGCTGATTAATTAAATGCTCGTTCTTGTTTTAAATTAAATGTTTTCAGCGAAGCCAGAACGTGTATAAGGTTCATGTAAAGACAAAGGAAAAGAAAAGATGAACGAATATAAGACAATGTGTAATAGTAAATAGTAGTACTGATGTAATATTAGTATTATTATATTTTGAAGATGTATTTAAAGGTCTTAGAACCTGCGATTTAGAGTAAGACATATTGTAATAATATAGTAATTACATTTATGTCGTTATTATTATGTTGAATGGGTAGTACCGTAATGCACCATATTCAGGGTTTCAAGGTACCCGGATTTGGGGGCGTCACAGGTTTTGGCATAAATGTTTGGGCCATATTTCAAAGGAAAATATTGGGCGATTAATAAAGAATAAAATGCTTGATCCATTAATTTTTGATGATACAGATGCTTACATTAATTGCATAAAGGGCAGATTCAAAAAAATAAGAAGAAATGTGTCATTCATAGTCAAAAACTTCTTGAAATTATCCATACTGATATTTGTGGTCCTTTTCCAACTCTTACTATTTCTGATCATACTTTATAACTTTCATCAATATTATTTCGTTATGGTATATCTTTTTACTCAAAGAAAAATTTTGTGCACTTGATGTTTCTAAAATTTACAAGGTTGAAGTTGAAAAATAACTTAATAAGAAAATAAAAGTTGCAAGATCTGACTGAGGAGGGGAATACTATAGTAAATTTGATGAGTCTGGCCAAAATTTAGGTCATTTTACTAAATTTCTTCAAGATTGTTATATTGTTGCATAATACACTATGCGAGGCATGCTTGTACAAAATGGCATTGCAAAAAGTTGAAATCAAATACCTCACTAAGATCAAAAGTTAGAGTCCTTTATAATAGACTATTCAATAGTCATCACACAAAGATGAGCTAATTTAGTTTCCTCGCAGTCAGTTGACTCGTTGTCTGAATCATCATCGCTCTCACTCTAGCTTGCTTAATTTGCTTACTCATCCACATAAGCCTTATCCTTCTTTTTGTATTTCTTGTCATCCTTCTTGTGGTTATTTGAAGGAGGCTTTAGACAATTGGTAATGAAGTGTCTAGGACTCTTGCAGTTGTAGCATAGATCCTTTAATATGTCTATCTTGTTGGAATCATTTCTTTTGTACTTTTGTTTGTCTTTTCTCATACGCTTGTATAGCCGTTTAGCTATAAGAATTATATCTTCATTATGCCTTCATCAGTAAAGCTCTTTGACTTGGCAGAGCTCTTAGTTGCTTTGAGAGCTATACTTTTTTCTTTCTTCTTGGGCTATACTGATGTTCTAGCTGATTGAGCTCAAGTTCATATATAAGAAGATTTCCATAGATTTTCTGAATTGTCATATCATTGAGGTACTTTGATTCCCTAATTGTGGTGGTCTTTACATCCCATTTACTTTGAAGGGCTCTCATAAACTTTATCACCACAACTTTGTTTAAGTAAGTCTTTCTATAAGACTTAAGGGAATTCAGTAGTGTATTTAATCTTTCGAAAGTGGCTATAACATATTCACCAGCGATATAAGCGCCCATCTTATATTGTTGTGTCAACAAAGATTGTTTATTCTCTCGAACTTCTTTAATTTCTTCATGCATAATGAGAAAGGAATCCCACACTTCTTTGGCATACCATAGTTCACAACTATTTTAAAGAATTTTTTGTCAAATGCTTGTAATAGTATGTTTTTGGCTCTCTTATCCAAAACAACCAATTTCTTTTTATTATCGAACCACTCTGGTATGGCTTTGATAACTATCTTGTTAGGATCTTCAATGGTTCCAACTGGTTTGGTGGGTACATAAAGATTGTTCGGTGGGTACATAAGGACCATTCAGTACAGTATCAAATAGCTCATCATCAATTGTAAGGCTTGCATATGAACTTTTCAGTTAGAGAATTTTTTTTTGTTACACAAGGGATCGGAGTCTTATCACTACCATTCTTAAACATTGTCATTTTGATCTCTCAAGCTGTAAAGCAAATGTTTAGGAGAACCTACTCTGATATTACTTGTTAGGCTTGGAATGACAAAGTAGATCTAGAAAGTGGGGTTGAATAAATCTTATTAGGAATCTGCATATAGATAAGGATAATTTATTGAGGGGGAAATGTTAAAGAATCTACATGAGATTACTAATGTATGAGATTTGATGATGAGATATTTAAAGTATATTTATAAACGTAAGTTTTGTGAAGTCCTTAATAAAATAATGAATGTACATGGACTTAAAACAGAGCAAGATCAAACATGTTAGGTTGATCTCACTGAGCTGATCCAAATGAATGTAATATACATGAACTGATCAACTGAAGTGTTGGAGTCTGCATGATTCGTCTATTTGATTTGATAATGATAGATCTTAATGTATATTTGTACTAGTAAGTTTTTGTAAAGTCCTTAATAATGATTCAATGTACAAGGACTTAGAGTTAAAAGATCAAACTTGTCAGGTTGATATCTTTGAGTTGATATGAAGCATAGGATTAATATGTATGTCTGACAAAGTGATAAAGAAAATATGTTAGATCGCAGACTTAACTCTCCTATTGAAAAGCTTCGAAGAAAGCATAGAGCTGATTTGTATATCATAAAGCTTTGGACTCATCACAGAGCTGAGGCTTCTATCGTAAAGTGAACAGAATCGTAAAACCAAGCAAAGCTCACTCAGCAAGGACTGAACGTAGAGTGCTTCAGAGAATCGCAAGGCTAAAGTTAAATAGCAATGCACCTCCTAAATCATTCAGCTGAAGAAAGATTTGTAGAGTTCTTGACTTATTGTAAAGTCGTCTTTCGATCGAACGATCAACACTATGAGCTCCCATAATCGTAGAGCAATAAAACCTGACAAACTGACATGAAAGTACTATTGGGTGAAAGTCTCATAGCACACACCAAACATCCTTGTGTGAAATCAAAAATTAGAGGATGTGTCCAACAACTAGTTTGCTAAAAGTGACAGGTCAAAGTGGTAGGTGAAGTTGCAGACTGATGTGACAGACGAGACAACAGAGAGTTGACACATAAACTCAAAATGTCCACATCAAGTATCTCAGAATATCTGGAGCATTAAATGAAGCAACGGAAACCTAGTAACAGGAAGAAACTCAGGCAGATTATAAGATGGCAAAGAGATCCAAAATAAGATTAACGAACAAGAGATTAATGAGCCAAAACTCTGCCTAAAGAACATACTCTACGATTTGAACATCTAGTTCAAGCTGCGAAGTATTTGAGAAGAAAAGCGTAAATGCCAACTTAGCAGCACCTCTCGACAACATTCATGCAACTGTTCATTCGAGTCTTAGTGACCACAAAGATTCCAAGTCTGCAGGGCTTGAAGAGGGCAAGAGTGTCCTTGTCTTTGTGATTAAACTTCCAAGTCTGTTGTGCTTGAAGAGGTCTTTGTGTCCTTGTCGCAGTGACTAAAATATACAAGTCTGTTGGGTTGAAAGAGGGCAAGTGTATCCTGATTAGAGTGATCGAATTTATAGTAGAATTCCTACTTTTTAAAGTAGAAGAGTGGAGTAGGAGTTGTTTAGTCTCTGAACCACTTAAAAATCTCCGTGTGTCATTTATCTTTCTGTCTTACATTTTTTTCATTATTATTTGTGATTGATATTCTTAACTAAACTCAGAATTGAAATCTCTAAGTTATCTTTAAGGGGAAATCTTTTAAGAATAAATTTTTTGATGTGCTAAATTAACCTGATTAACAACTATTGGGTAAAATATTAATCAAGTATTTTTAAAAAGGATCTATTCAACCCCCCTCCCCCCTTCTAGATCTTTAAGTGCCTCTGGAAATAACGAGCGGTATCAGAGCAGGTTCTCACAAACATAAAGCTTACACTTTAAGTTGATCTATGGCACTAAACAAAACCAGTTCTGAGCTTGATGGAAGAAACAAACCACCCCTTTTAAATAGAGAAAAGTTTGCTGACTGGAAAGTACGCATGCAGGCATATATAGATGCGATCGATGATGATTTATTTGATGTTATCCTAAATGGTCCGTATGTTTTTATTAAGCTGGCCCCAACAACTGATAATCCAAATAAAGTTGTTGTCAAGCAAAGGATAGAATGGACATAGAATGAAAAAAAGTTGGTGCAGGTAGACAAGAGAGCTAAGAATATTTTAGTCATGGCACTAGAAGACGAACTGTTTGAAAATGTTGTAAACTCCACCAATACCAAAGAAGTCTGGGAAGCCTTGCTAGTAATGTATGAAGGCACTGAAGAAGTCAGAGAGAACAAACAATCTCTCTTGACTCAGTAATATGAAATGTTTTCTCATATCCCTGGAGAAAACATTACGACTACTTATGAACATTTTAATGTTTTGCTAAACTCCTTGAGATCCTACGGCAAAGTATATCCCAACAAAGATCTGAACATAAATTTCATGAGAGCTCTTCCAAGTAAATGGGACGCCAAGACTAATGCCATCAGAGAGTCAAAAATCTGCATGAAATGACTGTGCAGAAGCTCTACGGTAATCTTCTTACTTATGAGCTAGAGCTGAATCGAAGAGCTGAAACTCTCTCTGAAAATAAAAGAAAAGATAAAGGAGTTGCACTCAAAGCTTCTGAAGCTCCTTCCAAAGCTTCAGCTGAGAATGATGAAGATGATGGCCAAAGAAAAGTTGACGAGGATGAAGACATAGCCTTACTTGCTCGAAGGCTAAGGAAGTTCATGAAGAAAAGAAGCAGCTGGAAATCAAGGAATAACTTCAAAGGGAACAGTAGCAAGGAGCAAGAGAAAGATCTTTGTTATATCTACGAGAAACCTGGCCATTTCATCGCAGAATGCACCAAACCTTGGCGAGAAGATCTCAAGAAGGACAAGTAGAAGTCCTATAGAAAGAAAGAATACAAAGATTACAAAAAGCATAACAAGAAGGACAAAGGTTATGTAGCTAAAGAATCATGGAGTGAGTTCGAAGGAGATTCCAGTTCAGACTTTACTGATGATGAAGAACCTCAAGTTGCCAATCTATGCCTGATGGCAATAGATGAAGATTCTAGCATGACCACTGATCGTCGAGTGATCGACATCAGTGAAGTATTTGATTTCAACACTCCTGATGTTAGTATGGATGATCTAAGATTAGTTTTACACGATATAACATCTAAATTGCATAAATATATAAAGTTATTCAGGGTTCTATCAAAGGATCATTATTTGGGTCAAAAGGAGAAAGAGAAGGTGCACGTAGGGTTGGAAGCCGCTCTACGTCACACTGCTTCTTTATCCAAGTTTGAGACTGAGAATGATAACTTAAGAAAGATAACTGAAAACCTTACGCTGAGAGAGTCTACTCTTAAATATAGAATAAAGGAATTAGAAAAGACAATCTTAATGTGGAATCGTTCTTCTTCATCGATAGATACACTTATCACAAGTCAGAGAGTTGCATCTGACAGATCAGGTCTAAGATTCGAAAATGTATCTTATGACTCACATATGGAAAAACCAGTGGATACTAGTAATAACCATGTCTCTTCGTTAAATAGAGGTATTGTATTTGTAAAATCCAAAGAGGATTCAGAACCTGTTATTCCAAGTTGTCAAATCTCTGGTGATCAGATTGTTGTCCCAAAAGACAACAGGTCACATGCTGGTCTAGGTTTTGTTAAACCGCAGAGTAAATCCAAGTCTACGATTTTACCACGAAGAGTCGTAAAGTCTGGCAAGTTTAACTCTACGAATCAACCTGGTGTCAATCGTAAAGCTGGGTCTTACTCTACGAAATTTCAAAATCATAGAACAACAAATACGCAGAAAAAGGATTAGTCTTGAAAAAGGACATATTCTCCACATAAATTCCAAATGAGAAGATATCCATACACACATTCACACCTATAACATGTTAGATATTTTAGTTGTTTTAAACATGGTCATAAAGCTGCATAATGTCATTACTCTGAGCATATCACACAAAGAAGACTCAAAATCAAACAGATTTAGGTCCCTAAAGGAACTAACATTACAAGACCTAAATACATATGGGTACCAAAATGAATAGTAATCATTCTTGTAGGTACCAAGGAGATCTGAATCAATCTGGTATCATGATAGCAGATGTTCTAGGCATATGACTGGCAATAAGGCTCTTTTGTCAGAATTTAAAGCAAAGGATGGTCCAGCTGTTATCTTTAGAGATAACAACTCTGGAAAAACTCGAGGCTACAGATTAATTAGTAATAGAGCTGTCTCATTCAACAAGTTAGCCTGTGTTGATAGGTTAAAACACAATCTCCTGAGTATAAGCTAGTTGTGCGATAAAGGTCATCAAGTTATTTTCCTAAACAACCAGTGTCAAGTTCGAGATCTAGAAACGAACTCACTGAAGCTGACTGGATCTAGAGAAGGAAATATTTATGTAGTTAATCTCTCTACATTAAGTTCTTCAACATCAGCTTGTTTCTTCTCTAAAGCCTCTGAAGATGTTAGCTGGCTATGACATAGAAAATTGTCTTACTTAAATTTCAAGAGTATGTCAAAATTCATATCAAAGGATCTAGTCAGAGGTCTACAGAAGCTGAGCTTCGTCAAGGAAATACAGTGTAAAGCTTGTTAGTTAGGGAAGCAGACCAAGAACTCATTTAAGAGAAAAGCAGTTAATTCAAATGAAATGCCTCTACAACTTCTTCATATGGATCTTTTTGGGCCTGTTCCAACTACTAGTCATGGAGGTAAACATTACTCACTGGTTGTAATGTATGACTACTCTAGGTTCACATTGGTATTCTTCATAAGCTCTAAAGACGAAACTAGCACTCAGTTAATCAAATTCTTCAAGCTGGTGATGAATGAAAAAAGCGAGAAGATAATAAGGAGCGATCATGGAAAAGAATTTGACTATTCTGAAGTAAATCAATTCTGTGAAGATAATGGCATCTTGCATAACTTCTCAGCCCCAAGAACTCCACAACAAAATAGAGTGGCCGAAATAAAGAACAGGATATTGATAAAAGCAGGAAGAACACTTCTTGCTGCAGCACATCTTCCAGAATACTTTTGGGCAGAAGCAGTTAATACTGCATGTTATACTCATAATAGGTCTTTAATTCACTCTACGATCAAGAAGACACCCTAGGAGTTATGGAAAGGAAGGAAACCGAACATAAGTTATTTTTGTGCTTTTGGTTGTACGTGCTATATACTTAACAATGGTAAAAGGTATCTAACTAAGTTTCAACCAAAATCAGATGAAGGAATCTTTCTTGGATACTCTATGGAAAGTAAAGCCTATAGAGTGTTCAATAAGAACTCCTTGACAGTAGAAGTCTCCATTCATGTCACGTTTGATGAGACCGAATAAGGCAAACCAGGGAAAATAACTGAATCAGAAGAAATCATAGAGTTGAAACCCCAGATCGCTGAGCAAGAGAGTCCTACGATCGTAGAAGCTGAAGTCGTAGCGCCAGACCCGACGATCGTAATGCCTGATTAAGATAACGTAGAGTCTCTGGTTCCAAACATGGAAACTCCATGAATTAATGAAGACACAAAACAAGAACCAAATCTAGAAGATCTCAGACAACAAGGAACAAGGATAGATGTTCCCTTATGAAGCAGATGTGCAAGAGATCACACTCAAAATTTAATTATCGAAGATTCTAATGCAAAGGTTAGAACAAGGTCAGCTACACAAAATGAATGCTTTTACCTCAGTTTCCTATCTCAAATAGAGCCTAAGAAGATTGAAAAAGCTCTGGAAGATTCAAGTTGGATTGAGGCTATGTAAGAAGAACTAAATCAGTTCAAAAAAAGCACAGTATGGAGACTAGTTCCAAGGCCAAGAAGTCATCCAGTCATAGGCACAAAATGGATCTTCAGAAATAAAATGGATGAGACTAGTGTGATCACAAGGAACAAGGCAAGATTGGTTGCTAAAGGTTACTCTCAAGAAGAAGGAATTAACTTCGATGAAACATTTGCACCTGTTGCCAGATTGGAAGTTATCAGGATGTTCCTAGCTTATGCAGCCCACATGAAGTTCAAAGTTTTTCAAATGGATGTAAAGAGTGCATTTCTGAATGGTGAACTTCAAGAAGAGGTCTACGCTGAATAACCTCCAGGTTTTATCAACTCTACTCAATCTAATTATATCTATAAATTAGATAAAGCACTTTATGGATTAAAACAAGCACCTAGAGCATGGTATAAAACTCTCACTAATTATCTTGTTGAAAATGGATTTACTAGAGGTAGGGTGGACACAACTTTATTTTTTAGGAAGCATAAAAGCAAGGTATTGTTAGTTCAAATCTATGTAAATGATATAATCTTTGGTTTTACTGACAAAAAATTATGTGAGAGATTTGCTAAGTTAATGCAAAACAAGTTTGAAATGAGCATGATGGGTGAGCTAAACTACTTCCTTGGACTCCAAGTGAAACAGACTAATGAAGGGATCTTCATCAACCAAGCCAAGTATATCAAAGATTTACTTAAGAAATATGGCATGGAATCAGCTACTCCCATGAAAACTCCTATGGCTTCTGCAACTAAACTAGAAAAAGATGAAAATGGTAAGAGTATTGAGATTACACAATACAGAGGTATGATTGGATCTCTCCTATACTTGACTGCTAGTAGACCAGACAGTATGTTCTCTACCTGCATTTATGCTAGATTTCAAGCTAATCCTAAGGAATCTCATCTTACTGTTGTCAAAAGGATTTTCAGATATCTTAAGGGTACTCCATATTTGGGATTGTGGTATCTCAAGGAGTCTCCCTTTGATCTAATAGGATATTTTGATGTAGACTTTGCAAGATGTAAAATTGACAGGAAAAGTACTACTAGAACTTGTCAATTTCTAGACAACAGACTTGATTCATGGTTCAGGAAGAAGTAGAATTCAGTCTCAACCTCTACTATAGAGGCTGAATATATAGCTGCTGGGAGTTATTGTGCTCAAAACTTATGGATGAAGAACCAACTAGCTGACTATAGGTTTGAACTCAGGTCTATTCCCATATTTTTTGATAACACTAGTACTATTTCTATTACTCATAATCCGGTTATGCATTCTAGAATTAAGCATATAGACATCAAATATCACTTTATTAGAGACCATGTGCAAAATGAGAATATATCTTTGCATTTTATTCTTACTAAAAATCAACTAACAGATGTGTTTACTAAACCACTAGACGAATCAAGATTCAACAAGTTAATAAGTGAATTAGGTATGCTCAATTTGCATCCTTAATTTCATACTTCTCAATGGTACTAACAAGTACAAGCAAGAAATGAGAAGTTCTTGTAGAATCAAAATAGATCGTAGAGTGAAGAATAAGGAGATCGTAGAATAATGAAAGCATCGCTGAGTTAAAAGGAATTTCGTGGAGTCAACCAGAATCATTCTACGAAAGATAATTTAAGGCAGTTTTTACATTATAGCATGTACAACTCACGTGCAAGTAAAGAAAGGAAGTTACTGCTTTTATAGCTGTAAAAACGCAGTACAAGAAGCGACGTGCAACCAATTATATTATGCCACATCTCTCACTCAAGAAAATAAGAGATGTTCAAGTCGTGACTGGCATTCAATTATGCTTTGATAAATTCGCAGCACGGGAGATGAAATTCAAGGATGTGCTCAAACTGGTGCGGGAAGCTGGTTTCTCTGAATGTTTAGAAGCAAACACTCGAATCTACACAGAGTTTATCAAGGAATTTTATTTGAATGTTGTGTATGCTGATGAGATCCTGACCACCAAAGTAAAAGGAATAGTTCTACAAATGGGCATTGCAAAAATCAATCTTAACCTAGGGTCTGTCAGTCAAGGTATTACTTCTCTAGACAAGATTGATACAAAGGAAGGATTAAAGGAGATGGGTCATCAGAAGAATCCCTAACTCCAAGGGTACAAGAAGAAAGAGTTTCCTCCAGAATATGAGTTCCTTGCAGAGATAGTAGGCAAGTGTATCATCTGCAAAGATTCTGCTCATAATTCATTTAGTGAACTACAATTGAAGTTCATGGCAGCCATTGTTCAAAAGAAGAAAATGAACTTTAGTGCCATCTTTCTGAACTGGCTGGATAACTGGATTGAAGACTACCACAAAAAGAAGGAAAAGGGAAAATTTGCTCCAAAGATGTTCCATGGGAGATTGATAAGCATTATTCTAAAAAGGAGGTTGCATGACAGAATTTCTGAAAAAGGAAGGGGAGCCTATCAATGCTTACAAAAGAATGACTTCTAGGTTATTTAATAACTAAAAGAGAAATTCAGTGGAGAACCTAAAATCCAAATAATCTGAAGGAGGAAGTGAGAGAACCATTAGTGAAATCCAGAAGCCCATAAAAGGAAAAGGAAAAAGGAAAGTAATGGTTATTGAAAAAGAAGTATCTCAACAGTCTGTTGCTCCTAAAGCTCAAAGTGAGCCAGATTCTACGACTGATCAACCAATCAAGAAGAAGACTGAAAAAGAAGCATTGGAAATTGTTGAGAAACACCTGAATAGTCCCATAAAGTCAGACCAAAGGGAAAAAGAAGAAGAGGATGTCAACACGCCTCTGTCTAAAATGATTCCAAAGAAAAAGAGGATTCCTCGACGAAGAAAGGCTCATGTTCTAATTGAAAAACGAGCAAGAGAATCCATGCCTACTACGATCGTAGAGCATGAAGAAAAAGAAAAGGAGGAAGATGACGAAATACCTGAGCTCACAAGAAAGAATAAAGGGAAACCCAGATCTTCCTCTGAAGCAAATATGCAAGTTGATTCAGCTAAGAAGACAACTATACCTGAACCATAGAGTGTTGTTCAAACAATATTGGAGAAGGCCTTAGTGTCTAATCCAAGACCCACAGAAGGATTGGTTATGAATGATGACATTCCTAAGCCAAGTAAAGAAATTAATCCAGCTGTGATGTTTTCCACACCTGAGCCCCAAGAGAATGAAGAATTGGCTATGACAGCTGAATAGCAAGAGCCTAAAGAAACAAATGCAGAGCTGGCTGTGAAGGACTTAAGTCTTGAGCCTCAAGCTAAGAAGAAGGAGAAAATAGAAGAATAGAAACAAAAGAAAAGAGAAGAGAAGAACAAAGAACCAAGTATAAATAAGAATCTGTTCAACGATCGCTGCATTCTTCAGATACATCTCTACAAGTAACTCAAGTCATTGAAACAGTTGTAGACGATGTAAATAAGGGTTATGACCCTTCGATCGTAAAGCCAGAGGATCCCACATCTGAGGGGGAGCAACCTATTGGGTATTCAGTTCCTCCACCCTTCATTCCTTCTACAACTAAAAGGATCCGGCGACGTATTATACTTGAAGCATATGAGGATCCCAATGTCACTCTACCTAACAAATGGATAGGATCTGGTAAAGGACGAATGTGGCGAGTCTCTTTGAGTGCAGATGAGCTCTTTGACTATCTTCTTGACCCGGAAATGGATCATAGCACCACACTCTACGATCCTAATCCTAATAGTGATCAAATGCTCTACTTTCTGCCACTTCTACCATTGTTGAAGGCTATCAGTTTAAGAGACCAGAACTTTATTTGATAAAGCTATTCCAGATATCCAAGCTTGCAGCTGGTGGCTCAAAATTTCCCAAGGGTTCTCACATATGCCACCAAGTTGCTATGCTCTAAGCCCCACTGTAAGATCCCGACTTTATGAAATAAAAGTTTATTATTTTCTTTATGATTATTTTTCTAAATAGTGAAGTGCTTAATTGTTATAAATGATAGTTAAGGGTGTTATATGCAAATTATCTGATAAACAGTATGTCGGGGAATATTCCTTTTGTCGGAGAATATTCTTTTTGTCAGGGAATATTATATTTGGTACCGTACGACGGCGCCGAAATGATAATATTGTCAACGATAGTGGGCCCCATTATCGGATACTAAAAACGACAGTATTTGTCAATAGTATTATGACCTGCAACTGTTGAAATACTTGGTAATAAAAAGAACAGTAAAACGTGTTATTCCACAGTAGTACGCGGTATTTCACAAGCACACGGTGTTGCACAGTATTTTATATTATTGATTCAATAATTAATAAAGTAGCTATTGCACAGTATTTTGATTCAATAATTGTTACAGTAGTATCTGCATAATATTTTTTATTATTTGTCATGACACTGTAACTCATATTATTTAATATGATATTTTAGCATTATTGACAATGTCTAAAAATTTTATCAAGGAAAAAGGTTATTTAATTGCGCGCCGTTTATACGGAAGGCCCCCTTTTTCCTGAGAATGATCTGGTTGTCAATAATATAAGTCTATAATATTAATGGTGAATAATTATTGTAAGTTATCTTATATTTTCGTGGGACCCATAACTATTTGATCGGTGGGACCCATAATATATTTTTCTTGTACTAATTTTTTTAGATTTTAATTTTTTTGTGGGACCCACATGTCATTCAATAGTAAATTACCGTCCGTAAATAGTTAATTCAGTTTTTATTTTACCTTAGGGTTAAAAACCTAAGTGCAAGCATATTCTAAGAATATACTATGGTATAAAGTATATTAAAAGAATATGCCAAGGGTATATGTGTAATAAACCAAGAAAAATTAGGAAAAAAGACTAAAATGCCCTCACCTTGATTTTCCTATAAATAGGAAGGGTTCGCTTAAGAAATTTTCACACCTTCATTGCCTATACTTCCTCTCTCTCTAAATTTCTTAAATTCTCTTAGTGTGCTAGGATATTGTGAGTATTTGTGAGAATACTAGTATTATCCGAAGTTAGTAAACTTCATAGAAAGTAACATCCATTCACTTGTTAACTAAGGTAGGGGATATCATTTCTTTTATACTCTTATGTAATATCATTTGCTTTCATGTTCGTAAATAATATTATACTCATAAAGGTTGTTATTCATTCTGTATTAATTTGTGGGGATAACCTGTCCGTGCGGATTGACGCATGTCTGGTGAATATCCTTATTTATTCATTCCTTATTACTCTGTGAGAATAACCTGTATGTACGGAGTGTCGTACCTGGTGAATATCCCTTTGCATTTATTTCTTATTAATCTGTGGGTATAACTTATCCGTGCGGATTGACACATGCCTGGTGAATAACCATTTGTATTCATTACTTATTAATCTTTTGTGGAAATAATCTGTCTGCGCGGATTATCGCATGACGGGTGAAAATCCATTTGCAGTTCGTATATTCTTTTATGCTCGTATAAAATATCGTTTCTTTTGTACTCTTTAATGGATATCTTTTTCTTTCATATTTCTCCATTTATGATAAGAAATATTTGTTTGTTTCCAAAACCTTATTTTTAAATGGTGAAAATCCCTGAAAATTAGTAGAATATCCTTAATAGTTTGTGCTTCATCTAATATCTTTTCACTTGAATCTTTCTATTTCGTTTTATACGTTATAGTTGAATGATGAAATAATTTCTTGAATATCATTCTTAAATTTGACTCCATAATTTGGTCATCGTGTTGGCAATTTGGTCAAACTTCGATACTGATTAAATTATAAATATTTTCTTATCCTTAATCTCACTGTATCATTGTCGTCATCCTCATCCTCATACTTAAATTGTGGTGATAGTTCTCTTTGGCCCATAGTGCAAAGATGAACTGGCGTGACATGATTTTGACCAAACTGTGTATTGGTATAATCATGACTTTTGGTGTTACAAACAAAGGCGTATGGTGAAAGTTCTTTTTGGCCCATAGTGCAAAGATGAACTGCGTTTGGCATGATGATGACCGGTGATGTTACAAATAAATATCTTTGGCACATAGTGCAAAGAGAGGCTGTTGAATATAAACTGTTGATTTGGATGTTCATAAACATGAACTATTGATTGGTGTTATACGGATAAAATATTGGTGGTGATCCTTTAAATTATAGAAGATGGTAGATATTATAATCTACTTGACTCTTCTAATGGATTGTTGGTTCCGCTGCAGTTATTGAACAATTATAATATCTTTAAATCTCTGATTTATTATTGTTGAAGACTAAAGATAATTTTTATTTTTCATTATCTTAGTCATGATATTTCTTACTGGGCTATTTGTGCTCACCCTTTTCTTTTTTGTCCCATTGTTCTCCTCAAGAAAAGAGAGTGTAGCGGGGACTAGCCGGGGAATGGAGTGATGGTCCGAGACAATAGAAATATCTCAATACATTATTATTAGTGTGGCAATAAGTGTATTAAGAGCTTAACTTGTATTTGTATTGAAAGTCACAGTATGTGTGTTATCGTATTTTGCACGACAATTATTAGTTGTAAATGGGAAGATTCGTATTTGTATTTGTATTTTGTAAGATGTTATTGGCGACTCAAAATGGGTTGTGTGGACCTATTTTGGGGGCATCACAGTTGGTATCAGAGCTTAGGGATATGATCTCTGGTAGAGATCTGGGATTAGAACTAGGAGGGGAGAGACGAGTAAAATCTTTCGCTAGTGTGTTCTACCTAAGCTATTTTTGTTATTTAAGTAATTGGTTTGGTTATAGGGACAAGATGTTGCATGTCTATTTCTTTAACTAATCTTTGTTTTGTGATCACATTTCAGAATGGCATCTGAAAACCAAGAAATTCACTATGAGACAATTGTGGCTGAAAATCAGGAAGCCACAAATAATACGGGTGCAAACTCAGAACATCATGATGCTAATCATGATGCTAACAACAGGATAAATGATGAATTTTTTAGGAACTTCATGCAATACATGCAGAACCAGACGAGAAGAGCTCATGTCGACAATACTGGCAGAAACACTGATAATGCATGAATGGTCACTGCCAAGCAGTTCAAAGAGGTGGGACCACCTGAATTTTTTGGCAAGCCAGATCCACTCAAGGCAGAGGCATGGCTCAAACAATTAACAAAGATATTTGATATACTGCATTACACAGACGAACAAAAGGTTCCTTTCGCCACTTTTATGCTGCGAGGAGAAGCGGATCATTAGTGGGAATCCGTGAAACGTACCCGTCACTCGGCACTCGAGATGTCTTGGGTCGAGTTCCAGGAATTATTTAACGAAAAGTATTTCCCAGAAAGTATTCGCCATATGAAGGAGGTGGAATTCATCAAACTGGAACAGAATAATATGACGATGTCACAGTACGAAGCCAAGTTTGCCGAGTTGTCACGTTTTGCATCCCATTTGGTGGACACTGAGGAACGGATGACACAAATGTTTCTACGAGGTTTGAAACCAGAAATTCGTAAACATCTCATTTCTCATAAAATTTGTCTATATTCAGATGTTGTGGATAGGGCTCAAGTAGTGGAGCAAGAGAGAAATACTACAACCATGAAGCAACACCCAACAACGAGAGAAAAATTACGATAATAATCGTAATGGTGGCAATAATTATCGAAATAATGATAACCAGCGAGGAGGGAATCACAACACCGGAAATGGTAACCACTTCGGTGGTAATCCTGGCCCAGATAACATAAGGAGTGAGTCAAGTGGCAACAATTCCAAGAAGAGGAGATTCAACAACAACCATAGAAAGGCACCAACATCAGCACCAGCACAAGTACCAATTTCGAAGGGAGGAGAACGACCACCAATTAGATGTTTCAGGTGTGGGAAAGAAGGACACATCAATCCAAATTGTACACAATCGTCATCCCAAGTGTGTTACAATTATGGAAAAGAAGGCCATATAGCTCGCTTTTGTCATGCAGCGAAGTCAAATCCAGCTGCAATGATGACACCAAAGGCGGTCACGGACAAGTCAAAGTTTGTGGTTCAGGGGAGAGCTTTTGTCATAACATCTCAAAAAGCGCAGAACCCGAATGAAGTTATTATGGGTAAACTACTTATTAACTCTTGTGAAGTCCATGCCTTATTAGATACTGGTTCTACTCACTCTTTTATTTCACCAACATGTGCTCAACGTCTAAACTTAACTCCTGAGAAATTAGATTTTGACTTATCTGTTGAAACACCATTAGCACAAACATTCGTTACATCTACAGTCTATAAATATTGCTTTGTTCAAATCAGCACCCTCACATTACCTATTGATCTTATCTCCTTGAACATGCATGAATTTTATGTGATTTTAGGAATTGATTGGTTAACTACTCATCATGCTAAAATTGATTGCTTTCATAAGGTCATTAGTTTTCATATTTCTAATCAACCTATTATGCGAATTTAAGCAACCAAACCATTGAAATCAATAACCATCATTTCTAGTCACAAAGCCATTCGTTTATTGAAAAACGGATGTCAAGATTTCTTAGCCCATGTAACCGATTTAAACAAAAGTACGTCAGATTTGAATAATATTTCTGTTGTTAATGAGTTCTCTGACGTATTTCCTGAAGAGCTTCCTGGCCTACCCCCAGACCATGAAATCGAATTTTGTATCGACCTTGAACTCGGTACGAAACCCATTTCCAAAAACCCATATCGAATGACTCCTATTGAACTTCAAGAGTTAAAAGTCCAACTACAGGAGTTGTTAGACAGCGGTTTCATACGTCCAAGTACATCGCCTTGGGGTGCTCCTGTTTTATTCATAAAGAAGAAATACGGGAGTATGAGACTTTGCATTGACTATCGGGAGTTAAACCATGTCACCATCAAAAATAGGTACCCGTTACCTCGCATTGATGACCTGTTCGACAAGTTACAAGGTGCTTAATTCTTTTCAAAAATCGATCTTCATTCTGGGTATCATCAGTTGAAAGTTAAAGCTGGTGACATTCCCAAAACTGCCTTCAGAACTCGGTACGGGCATTATAAATTCCTAGTCATGTCTTTTGGATTGACTAATGCTCATGTTGCTTTCATGGATATGATGAACCGGATATTCAAGGAATATTTGGATCATTTCGTGGTTGTCTTCATTGATGACATTCTCATATATTCTAAAAGTCGTGAAGATCATGAGCAACATTTGAGGCTGATACTCCAAAAGCTTCATGAAAATAAGCTATATGCTAAGTTGAAGAAATGTGAATTCTGGCTTGAGGAAGTTGCATTCCTTGGTCACTTAGTTTCTAAACAAGGAATCTTGGTTGACCCGGTGAAGATTAAAGCAGTATCAAATTGGGAACAACCTAAGTCAGTAACTGAAGTACGAAGCTTTCTAGGTCTAGCTGATTATTATCGGAGATTCGTAGAAGTATTTTCTCGAATAGCCATTCCATTAACTCAACTGACTCGAAAAAGCACAACATTTAAATGGAGCGAAGAATGCGAGAAGAGTTTTTAAGAACTCAAAAGAAGACTCATTTCAGCACCTATATTGGCAGTACCATCAGGATCGGAAGGATTTGTCATCTACAACGACGCTTCAAGCAAAGGACTAGGTTGTGTTCTCATGCAACATGGGAAGGTTATAGCCTATGCGTCTCGGCAACTCAAGGAATATGAGAGGAATTATCCTACTCATGATCTATAGTTAGCAATAGTCGTTTTTGCGTTGAAGATTTGGAGACATTACTTGTATGGAGAGAAAGTGGAGATCTATATAGACCACAAAAGTCTCAAATATTTCTTCACCCAGAAGGAACTCAACATGCGACAGTGGCGTTGGCTCGAGCTGTTGAAAGATTACGACCATACCATCCAATACCATCCTGTAAAGGCGAACGTAGTAGTTGACGCATTGAGTAGAAGATCATATGCAAGTACGAGTGCGTTACTGACATCGCAAAGGCTCATTTTGGATGATTTACAAAGGATGCAGATAGAGTTAAAGACTCCAGGAACCCATGTGAAGATCGCACAAATACAGGTAGAACCGGGTTTAATCGATAAAATTAAAGATGCTCAAGTAACAGACCCGGAGTTGGTGAATATGAAGAAAAAGGTACAAGAAGGTGCTATTCCAGAAGTAAGAGTCGACGACGACGGAATACTTCGAGTCAACTCTAGACTGTGTTCCTAACGACCCTGACTTGAAATACAAAATCATGATGGAGGCACACAACACACTATTTGCAATCCACCCTGGAAGTACCAAAATGTATCCTGATCTTCGACATACATTTTGGTGGAACAATATGAAGAGAGAGATTACAGAGTTTATCGCAAGATGTTTAACTTGTCAACGTGTCAAGGCAGAGAATCAAGTACCAAGAGGTCCATTGCAACCACTTGAGATTCCAGAATGGAAGTGGGAACACATCAACATGGATTTTGTGACAGGCCTTCCCAAAGTTTCTCAAGGCTTAGACGCAATTTGGGTCATTATAGATAGATTGACCAAGTTACTCATTTCTTGCCTATACGAGAAAACTATTCACTTGAGCGTCTTACTAGTATGTATATAAGCGAGATTATCAGATTGCATGGCATGTCAGTATCCATCGTTTCTGATCGAGATCCTAGGTTCACTTCACGATTTTGGGTCAACTTGCAAAAAGCTATGGGCACTAAATTACGATTCAGTTCTACATACCATCCCCAAACAGACAGGCAATCGGAAAGAACTATTCAAACCCTCGAAGATCTATTAAGACTCTGCGTACTAGACTTTAAAGGAAGTTGGGACAAATACTTGTCATTGGTGGAATTCTCTTATAATAATAGTTATTAAGCAAGTATAGGCATAGCTCCCTTCGAGGCGTTGTATGGACGAAGGTGTCGATCTCCAGCATATTGGGATAAAGTAGGTGAGGCAAAATTGTTGGGACCCGAGTTGATACGTATAACTACAAAAAAGATCCAAATGATCCGGTAACGTATACAAACAGCTCAAGATCGACAAAAGAGTTATGCCGATCTTCATCGAAGAGACGAGAAATTCAATGTCGGGGATCATGTATTTTTACGTGTTGCTCCGTGGAAAGGAGTTACGAGATTCGGAAAGAGAGGGAAGCTTAACCCTCGATTTATTGGTCCATTTGAAATCATCGACCGAGTAAGGACTGTGGCCTACAGACTCGCCTTACCGCCAAGCATGTCTCGTGTTCATAATGTTTTTCACATATCCATGCTACGTAAATATGTGAAAGATCCAAACCACATTATTGAATTAGAACCAGTCGAGATAGTAGAGGATTTAACGTACGAGGAGATACATGTCAATGTCTTAGATAAGAAGGAACAGATTCTACGCTCAAAGGTTATACCTCAAGTCAAAGTTTTATGGAGAAATCATGATACTGAGGAAATGACCTGGGAGTTAGAATCTGAAATGAGAGCAAGGTATCCTCACCTCTTCAATATGCCAGGTACGTACGTCAATTTCGAGGACGAAATTTCAAAAGGAGGGGAGATTGTAAGATCCCAACTTTATGAAATAAAAGTTTATTATTTTCTTTATGATTATTTTTCTAAATAGTGAAGTGCTTAATTGTTATAAATGATAGTTAAGGGTGTTATATGCAAATTATCTGATAAACAGTATGTCGGGGAATATTCCTTTTGTCGGGGAATATTCTTTCTGTCAGGGAATATTATATTCGGTACCGTACGACGGCGCCAAAATGACAATATTGTCAACGATAGTGGGTCCCATTGTCAGATACTGAAAACGATATTATTTATCAACAGTATTATCACCTGCAACTATTGAAATACCTAGTAATAAAAAGAACAGTAAAATGCGTTATTCCACAATAGTACGCGGTATTTCACAAGCACACGGTGTTGCACAGTATTTTATATTATTGATTCAATAATTGATAAAGTAGCTATTGCACAGTATTTTGATTCAATAATTGTTACAGTAGCATCTGCATAATACTTTTTATTATTTATCATGACACTGTAATTCATATTATTTAATATGATATTTTAGCATTATTGACAATGTCTGGAAATTCTGTCAAGGAAAAAGGTTATTTAATTGTGCGCCGTTTATACGGAAGACCCTTTTTTTCCTGAGAATAATCTGGTTGTCAATAATATAAGTCTATAATATTAATGGTGAATAATTATTGTAAGTTATCTTATATTTCTGTGGGACCCACAACTATTTGATCGGTGGGACCCACAATTTATTTTTCTTGTACTAATTTTTTTAGATTTTATTTTTTCGCGGGACCCACATGTCATTTAATAGTAAATTACCGTCAGTAAATAGTTAATTCAGTTTTTATTTTACCTTAGGGTTAAAAACCTAAGTGCAAGCATATTCTAAGAATATACTATGGTATAAAGTATATTAAAAGAATATGTCAAGGGTATAAGTGTAATAAACCAAGAAAAATTGGGGAAAAGACTAAAATGCCCTCACCTTGATTTTCCTATAAAAACGGAGGGTTCGCATAAGAAATTTTCACACCTTCATTGCCTATACTTCCTCTCTCTCTAAATTTCTTAAGTTCTCTTAATGTGCTAGGCTATTGTGAGTATTTGTGAGAATACTAGTATTATCCGAAGTTAGTAAACTTCATAGAAAGTAACATTCAGTCACTTGTTAACTAAGGTAGGGGATATCATTTCTTTCATAATCTTATGTAATATTATTTTCTTCCATGTTCGTAAGTAATATTATACTCATAAGGTTGTTAGTCATTCTGTATTAATTTGTGGGGATAATCTGTCCGTGCAGATTGATGCATGCCTGGTGAATATCCTTTTTTATTCATTCCTTATTACTCTGTGGGAATAACCTATATGTACGGAGTGTCGTACCTGGTGAATATCCATTTGCATTTATTCCTTATTAATCTGTGGGTATAACATGTCCGTGCGGATTGACGTATGCCTGGTGAATAACCATTTGTATTCATTACTTATTAATCTTTTGTGGAAATAATTTTTCTGCGCGGATTATCGCATGACGGATGAAAATCTATTTGTAGTTCGTATATTCTTTTATACTCGTATAAAATATCATTTCTTTTGTACTCTTTAATGGATATCTTTTTCTTTCATATTTCTCCATTTATGATAAGAAATATTTGTTTGTTTCCAAAACCTTATTTTTAAATGGTGAAAATCCCTGAAAATTAGTAGAATATCCTTAATAGTTTGTGCTTCATCTAATATCTTTTCACTTGAATCTTTCTATTTCGTTTTATACGTTATAGTTGAATGATGAAATAATTTCTTGAATATCATTCTTAAATTTGACTCCATAATTTGGTCATCGTGTTGGCAATTTGGTCAAACTTCGATACTGATTAAATTATAAATATTTTCGTATCCTTAATCTCACTGTATCATTGTCGTCATCCTCATCCTCATACTTAAATTGTGGTGATAGTTCTCTTTGGCCCATACTGCAAAGATGAACTGGCGTGACATGATTTTGACCAAAATGTGTATTGGTATAATCATGACTTTTGGTGTTACAAACAAAGGTGTATGGTGAAAGTTCTCTTTGGCCCATAGTGCAAAGATGAACTGGCGTTTGGCATGATGATGACCGGTGATGTTACAAATAAATATCTTTGGCATATAGTGCAAAGAGAGGCTGTTGAATATAAACTGTTGATTTGGATGTTCATAAACATGAACTATTGATTGGTGTTACAGGGATAAAATATTGGTGGTGATCCTTTAACTTATAGAAGATGGTAGATATTATAATCTACTTGACTCTTCTAATGGATTGTTGGTTCCGCTGCAGTTGTTGTTGTTGAACAATTATAATATCTTTAAATCTCTGATTTATTATTGTTGAAGACTAAAGATAATTTTTATTCTTCATTATCTTAGTCATGATATTTCTTACTGGGCTATTTGTGCTCACCCTTTTCCTTTTTGTCCCATTATTCTCCTCGGGAAAATAGAGTGTAGCGGGGACTAGCCGAGGAATGGAGTGATGGTCCGAGATAATAGAAATATCTCAATACATTATTATTATTGTGGCAATAAGTGTATTGAGAGCTTAAGTTGTAATTGTATTGAAAGTCACAGCATGTGTGTTGTCGTATTTTGCACGACAATTATTAGTTGTAAATGGGAAGATTCGTATTTGTATTTGTATTTTGTAAGATGTTATTGACGACTCAAAATGGGTTGTGTGGACCTATTTTGGGGGCGTCACACCCACAATCCTTCTCCTATGTCTCAAAAGGTATACACTGTCCTATTTTCATATCTCAATTATGTTTATCCTACATATAACTGGGACAAAGGTGTGGAAGAATCGATTTCTTAAGTGTCTGAACTTTTAATTACTCCACACCTTCCACCTACTGAACCAATCACCAGCCCTCCAATCATAGAGTCTCAAAACCCTCCGATTGATATCGATAACATGAGTTCTCCAATCGTAGAGCTTACACACTCTACGCCTGATATACAGAATTCACTCTCTCCGATCGTTAAGTCTCAAAACCCTACGATCGATGTTCATAATTCTACTTCTCCTATACAGCACAAAAATTCTCCTTCTCCTATTCATGTATCCACCTTTCTTACCACTCCAAAATCATCACCTGTAAGTTCTCCCTTACCTCCTCCCAAACAAGAATATGTTACATCTATTCCCTCCGATATTCCTTCTTCTTTTAAGAACAAATTCTTTAATTTGCCTCTTGCACTAGTCCACTTATCCCAAGGACCTACAGACAGACCTGAGCTCCCACTTAATCGAATCTTAGAACGTCTAGAAGCTATCCCAACTACTGCTCAAATGACTGCCTTGACAAATACTTTGTCTCAAGACATTGAAGAAAAACTTGAGCAAAACTCGACTGAGCTACGTCATAAAATGACCGACATCACTACTGATGCCGGTCATCTACCTGGCGACTTGGGAAAAGAGCTTTAAAAGCAATTAAATTCCATGTTCAAGGACATGTCTGGTCGTCTGCATGATAGAGATAAAATATTTCTCAAAGTTTTGGATGAACACAAACAGACTGTGCAGACCCTTCAACAGCAAAATGAACAGTCAATCAAATCGCTGACCACTAAGGTTTTTGAGCTCAGGACTGGTTTATCCTCATTTAAACATGAGATGGAACTGTATGCCAGTAGCACAACTGCTCTAGTCACTCAGCAAAATGACCATTTGCTGATCGTCAACGAGAAATTCGTGCCGACATTACTATAAACTCCTCCCAGATCCAAGAGTTAGTCGACTTAGTCCAGCATCTCTCAAGGGTGCATGATGACAAAAAGGGGGAGAAGAGTCAGGGAAATAAGGGGAGACAGGAAGATATGCAAGCAGCAGCTTCAGCTTCTCAAAGAAAAGAAGATTGGAAATCTCCTCGAGCTTTACCAATAGAGCGTAGCCAAAGACAGATCGAATCGTCGAGTGCAGTAATGCCAACCGGGGAAAGAATTCTATCTGGAGATCCAGCGTATCTGAACAGAAACCTTTAAGGCACTCATATTGTAGGAGAATAAAGGACATTCGCCTCTTTCACTCCCAATCTTGGTCCACGAGATTCTATTGAAGAAATTAGAAAGAAAAATGTTGAGCAACAAGAAGCTTCAAATCGCAGAAGGGAAGCTGAGAAGAAATGGCTTGCTTTAGAAAAGCCAAGGAAGAGGAAGAAATAGTAAGCCTATTTTATTTATTCATTGTTAGAATGTTTGAAAATCTGATGAATTGTGTAAAACTCTTTAATCATCAATAAATTCATCTTTTTGATCTAGCAATACAATGGCTTACTGTATTTTAAATCATATTTATATTTCAAGCAATGCATTCTTAACTGTCATATGAAACTGTTGGTTTTGTCATCATCAAATAGGGGGAGATTGTTGGAGTCTGTATGATTCATCTATTTGATTTGATGATGATAGATCTTAATGAATATTTGTACCGGTAAGTTTTTGTAAAGTCCTTAATAACGATTCAATGCACAAGGACTTAGAGTTAAAAGATTAAACTTGTTAGGTTGATCTCTTTGAGTTGATATGAAGCATAAGCTTAATATGTATGTCTGACGAAGCGGTAAAGAAAATATGTTTGATCGCAGACTTAACTCTCCTAACGAAAAGCTTCAGAGAAAACATAGAGATGATTTGTATATCTTAAAGCTTTGGATTCATTGCAGAGCTGAGGCTTCTATCGTAAAGTGAACAGAATCATAAAACCAAGCAAAGCTCACTTAGCAAGGACTGAACATAGAGTGCTTCAGAGAATCATAAGGTTAAAGTCAAATAGTAATGCACCTCCTAAATCATTCAGCTGAAGAAAGATTCGTAGAGTTCTTAACTTATCGTAAAGTCATCTTTGGATCGAACGATCAACACTACGAGCTCCCATAATCGTAGAGCAATAAAACCTGACAAAATGACATGAAAGTACTACTAGGTGAAAGTCTCGAGGCACACACCGAACATCCTTGTGTGAAATCAAAAATCAGAGGATATGTCTAACAGCTAGTTTGTTGAAAGTGACAGGTCAAAGTGGTAGGTAAAGTTGCACACTAATGTGACAAACGAGATAATAGAGAGCTGACACCTAAACTCAAAATGTCTGCATCAAGTATCTCAGAATATCTGGAGCATTAAATGAAGTAACGGAAACCTAGTAACGGGAAGAAACTCAGGCAGACTATAAGATGACAAAGAGATCCAAAACAGGAATAACGAACAAGAGATCAATGAGCCAAAACTCTGCCTAAAGAACATACTCTACCATTTGAATATTTGCTTCAAGCTGCTAAGTATTTGAGAAGAAAAGCGTAAACGCCAACTTAGCAGCACCTCTCGACAACATTCATACAACTGTTCGTTCGGGTCTTAGTAACCACAAAGATTCTAAGTCTGCAGGGCTTGAAGAGGGTAAAAATGTCCTTGTTTGTGACTAAACTTCCAAGTCTGCTGCGCTTGAAGAGGTCTTTTCGCAGTGACTAAAATATCCAAATCTGTTGGGCTTGAAGACGGTCCTGATCAGAGTGGTCGAATTTATAGTGGAATTCCTACTTGTTAAAGTAGAAGAGTGGAGTAGGAATTGTTTAATCTTCGAACCACTTAAAAATCTCCTTGTGTCATTTATCTTTCTGTCTTATATTTTTTGCATTATTATTTGTGATTGATATTCTTAACTAAACTAAGAACTGAAATCTCTAAGTTTTCTTTAAGGGAAAATCTTTTAAGAACAAATTTTCTGCTGTGCTAAATTAACTTGATTAAAAACTATTGGGTAAAATATTAATTAAGTATTTTTAAAAATGATCTATTCAACCCCCCTCCCCCTCTAGATCTTTAAGTGCCTCTGGAAACAACAAGTATACCTATGAAAGAGAAGCTTTGTAAAGTCCTTAAGAAACAAATGTATAAGGACTTAGAATAGAAAGATCAAAGTTATTAGGTTGATCTTAGTAAAGCTTTCTTTGTATAGTCGATAGGACAAACTGAACGTAGAGTCACTCTACCAAATCGTAGCGTGATCACAATTACCAAGAGTCAGCTCATCCACTAAAGCAAACAAGGCAAAGATCATAGAGCTCATTTACGAGCCATGGAGATGAGTTGAAGATCAAATAAGAATAAGTTGATCACATAAGGATATACTGTAAAAGAATGTTTGAGTATAGTCCTAATCATAAGGAATCTCTAGAATGTCTCTACAAAGGATAAATTGCTATAGTACTCTGCCTGTTCATAAATGAATAAGCCAGTTCGCAGAGTAAACAAAATTTTGTAGAGCAGTAGCTGATACTGAAAAATAAAATAAGAAATAGCTAGATCGTAGAGCTGTCTTCGGCATCGTAGAGCTGCAAGAGTGTTCAGAGAATAAAGAGAAGTCTGCAAGAGTCTGCCCAAGTCTCAAAGAATACTCATTCGTAGAGCAGACAATAGAGCAATAATGAGTTCCAATTATAGAGCAAAATAAAAAGATCAATCTTACGATTCTCATCACTCTACTAACACTAAAGATCGTCGAGCTAACAAGGAAATCATAGAGCAGATCGTAGAGCTGCCTCGACCATCATAGAGTTAATCGTAGAACTGCCTCATCAATCGTAGAGCAGATCATCGAGCAAAGCTACTCAAGACTCTACGTTCTTCAATGAACTTAACGATCAAATTATGACTAAAGAACATGTCAGAATGATCAGAAATCTAACAAGTATAGAGCAGTGTAAAGTATCACAGAGCAAAGATTTCATGATTGTTTATCACCATCTTCAAATTCAGAGAAGAGGTTTAATACGAAGCTGAGTCTAAACGACTTGAATGAAGATGTGACATCTCTGAAGTGGCAGAAAAGTCAGCAGTCTGATGGGACGTTTACAGAGCCAAAAGTAATATGTCTACCTACCCTCAAATCAGTTGTCAGAGAATATCTTGAAGTAGAACGGTAAATACACCAACGAATACTTTGTAACGGGAAATCTTTTTGAAAAGACTATAAATAGCTTCAAGAATTCAAGAAGAAAATGAGTGAAGGAAAAAAGAAATATAAATGAAATAAGAGTGGCAAATTAGAAAGCCAAAAAGCAAGAGCCACTCTACGAATCACCAAGAACACAAAGCTAAATTAATGGATAAATAGAGCAATGCAACTCTACGGCTAAACATGTGTTCAAAGTTGCTAAGTACTAGAAGAAGTCAAACCTCAAAGAAAAGAAAAGCAACATCTTGAAGATGATATCATTTAATCTGTTGAGTACTAGAAGGAGTCAAGCATCAAACAAAAGATCAGCAGCATCTTGAAAATGATATCAACCAAGTTGCTAAGTACCAAAAGAAGACAAAGCATCATTGCAAAACTTAGCAGCACCTTAAATACAATCATTCAATTATGATTTGTTTGATCTCATTGATCATTATGCCAAGTTGAAGAAACTTAAAGAGGGCTAGGAGTCCTGGGCTGAGGGTCCGAATTGCCAAGTTAAAAAAACTTGAAGAGGTCTTAGTGACTAAAATCCAAGTCTGCTGGGCTTGAAGGAACCTAAGTGGTTCAGATGTAAATGGTCGTTGTGACCTTATCTAGCTCAATGGTGTAGAAGAGTGGAGTAGGAGTTATTTAGTCACCGAACCACTTAAAACCTCGTGTGTCATTTACTTTATGTTTTTTACATTCTGTCAAATACAAACTGTCATATCTGCTATGTGTTTCCACCTCCACAAGACTTAATTTAGATCTGAGAATTTCATAATCTCTAAGGGAGATTTATTAAAAGAATATTCCGTTGTGCTTAATTAATATGGCTAACTAATTACTTAGTAATACATCTTTAACTTAAAAAAGAAAAGTTTTTAAAGATCTACTCAACCCTCCCCCCATCTATATCTCTATTGTGCCTCTGGGAAACAATAAGTGGTATCAGAGCAGGTTCTCACGAATATTTAAAAGCTAACACTTTGAGTTGATCAATGGCACTAAACAAAACCAGTTCTAAAAACTTAGTAGTGGAAGTCAAACACATCTTCTAAATGAAGATAAGCTGACATGTTGAAAACTTTATATGTAAGTATATATATATATATGTATCAATGTAAATGATCTATTTGATGCTATCTAAAGTGATTCACATGTACAATCGAAGTTATCACTATTATCAAACGAGCTTAGCTACGCTAAGATCAATCAGTGAATCGATCAATCCAACTACAGGAAAGTGTTGGTGCAGTCAGAGCTAAGAAATCCATATTCATGGCATTGAAAGGTATACTTGAACATATCAAAGTCTGCACCCCTGCCAAAGGAGTCTGAGAAAGTTATGCTAACAGTGATCAAGGGCGGGTCAGACTATAATCTAAGTTATTCTTGTCCCTGAAGAAAGGATCACTATGATAAATGAAAGATTCAATGTGCTTCTCAAATGATCTAGTGCAAATGGCAAGGTTCATTCCAACAAGAATCTGAACCTTTAGGTTTATTCGAGCTTTCCAAGGAATATAGGATGCCAAGACTTTCTTCTGTTTTAAAGATAAGGATCTGCTAGATATGCTTTGTTCAGAAAGTCTATCTGATAAAGCAAAATGATCATTCTAGAGATGTTATAAGTGATGGTTATTAGTGATTCTCAAGACTGCATATCTCTGCCCAACAACATAATGCAATGGCTCAGTAGAACCATTAATTGTCAAGGGATTGATATCAGTGAGGTATGTGACATTATTCTCTCTAAATGTTTATATTGATGATTATAGATTTGCCTTATACAATACCATGTATGTGATGCATCATTGTTTAAATTATCTCAGTGTTCTATTAAAAGATCATTTTTTTCTTCAAAAGAAGAAAGAGAAAGTGCAAGCAGAGCTGTGAATTACTCTGAGGAACATTATCTCTTTATCCAAATTTGAGGCTGAAAATAAATCTTTGAGAAAGACATCTGATGTATATACACTGAGAGAATCTATTCTTATCTCTAATCTAGAGAATATATAAATGATAATCTCAATATGGAATTGTTCGTTATCTTATCAGAACTAACTGATCACTAGTCAGAGATTTGTTTCTGATAAAATCAGTTCTAAAGCTTGGAAGATTTATCTTCTACTTTAGATGTGGAAAACTTAATTGAAATTAAATTCTAAGAGGTTGTCAAAGCTGAGTATTTCAAGTTGTTCAACTTTTGCTGACCAGATCATTGTTTCAAAGAACCATCAGTCACACAGTGTTTTATGTTTTTGATAAAAATGTAGAGTGTAATCAAAACTAATGTTGTACCTCGAAGAGTTATAGAGTTTGATCAACTCCACGAACCGACCAGGTGCAAATTGTAGAGTTGATCATTACCCTACGGAGGTTCAAAATCATAGAACATAGTGAAAGCAAAAGTAGTTTCCACCAAATGGAAAGGCTTAATAATCCACATAAGTTCTATATGGAAAGAATGTCCATACACACGCTCACTCATGCATCATATTAACTGTTATTGTTATTATATAAATGGGAATATGTGTTTTATACTGTTATAATAATGTTATTACATGTGGAAGACCCAAAACCTGAAAGACTTGGGTACTCAAGAAAACTAACCTAGCAGGACCCAAATAAAAATAGGTACCAAAAGATAGAAGTTTATTAATCCTGCAGGTACAAAGACTGTCTAATCCCTATTAAAGATTTCACAAGTTAATGCTTGGAGTTCATGACTATCATCAAGGAGCTCATATCAACTGCCAGAGTTAGTTATCCACAAATTGTCTTTGAGGATAGTATCTCTGGATCCTCAGATGCAAGTGCTCAATCAAGAATTATGTATTTAGTCTGAAGACAAAGGAATCTCATGATCATTCAATGGAACTCTAACAATCATAAAATGATTGCCAAAAAATCTCCTATCATTGAAGTCTTTATCTCATGACAAGTAGTTATAGACTAATCAAGACAAACGAGGCAAGGCAGCTCAACATAAAAGAGTTGTAGAACTGGAACCAGATCGCAGAGTAAGAGAACTCCACGATCGTGAAGCAGCAACAGATGAGTCAAACCCTACGATCGTAGTACCAGACAAGGATATTGTAGTCTTTAGTTTCAAATATTGGAAGCTTAACAAATCAATGAAGCTATTGATCCAATACTTTTCTTTGAAGATCTCTTTCAGTAAAGCTCAAGATAATTATTTATCATACAGAGCAAGTATGCAAGAGAGTGCTTAGAATTATGATCTCTGACAAAGAAGAAAAGCCAGTCCTCATAAAAAAGAAGATTTGGTCTCTGAATTTTTTAGAAGAGAAATAAGTTGGTTCTAAGGGAAAATCTTCACCCAATGGTCAATTAAAACTCACCTATTAGTTTAGAAAAATAGATGAAAGCTATTGAGTCTGTTGTTACTTATATCATGGTGGAATAAAGTTCTCCTACTTCAAAGTATCTAAATGCACATATTGAGGGGGAGCAATTAGAAGAAAGGCAATCAGCTTCTCAAATGTCTCAACTAACAGAAGCAAAGGAACATTTCGAAAAAGAAAAGATTAACATGAAAATGGAAGATTCAATCTAAACAATGATGAGAAAATCAAGTGGAAGCAAAACAAGATTAATTTACTCCAAGGGAACACTTCAGGATAGTGAAGTAAAAATGGAAAAGTCAAGCAAAAGGAGATATGATAATTAAGAAACAGGACATGAAGGAAGATCATGTCTATGATTATCAGTTAACAAAGGTCGTAAACTGAAGCTTGAAGATGATCGATTGAGCATATTGAAATTCGTAGAATGAAAGCTTTGTTATTAAGTTACTCTACGAGAGAAGAAGTCAAAATGGTTAATCTAAAGGAAAGTGATGTTCACGTTCTCATAAGGAAAGTGAACCTTGGAAGCTGATATTTAACAAAGGTGGAGTTTTAGATTTTAAAGCGACGGATGTTGTCAAAAGAGTTCGGACGTGTGTTCCACAGTACAAAATTGGAAGGAACTGGACCTAAAAATTATTTCAAATCCTGACTGTTTCTTTTCCCAAGCAGCTACCTAAGCCTATTTTTCATCATTATCTACCAACCCTTCAGCTATCTAAAGCTATCAATCTCTTCAACCATCAAATCACTCTAAACTTTCAAACCCTCTAAATTTTCAGAAGACTCTAAACTCTCTCAACCTAAACACACTTCACCTTTTACCAATATCCAATCTTCTGAAATGGGAAACTTCCAACTCAAAGGAAAAATAAAGGTTGATGAGTCCATGACAAAGTATATTAAAGAAGTAGATGAGCATCTGAATATTTAAGATCATGATACATCTAATAATCAGCCACTATGGAAGAGACAGAGAGTCAATGAAAGGAAAAATGAAAAGTCTGAAAAACTTGTTCTTAGAAGTTCTAATAAAGCTGGGTTGGGTTCTCAAGAAGAAGAAGAAGACGAATGCAACAGGATAGTTTCAAGGAGAAGGAGAAACATAATATTGCGACGAAAATGGAAAGGTCCTATCAGCTCTGGACCTTCACATTTCATCGAAACTGATGATAAGAGAAGTGACAAGGAAAGTAAATTTAAAAGAGAAAGGATCTTTTTATCCAAAGATGGCAAGGCTAATGAAGAAAGTGAAAATATGGAGGTCATGAGGGTGTCTATCCCTAAATAAACTGACGAAGAAATTGATGTGGTGGCCTACTCGTCTGAGCCGCGAAAGATTAATAATCAAGTGTTGATATTACATGAATCAAGCAAGAGGAAAAGATCAGATAGGGAAGAAGATAGAAAGAAGACTGAGAAAGGTTCAATGCAAAGAAGAAAGGAAGGTGAAAAAGAAGGAGATGAAAGCCAGAAGGAAATCAGAAAAGGCTTTCATAAAATTCATGTCTATGTTGCCTTTGTTGAAGGCCATATCATTTCATGATGAGAGTTACATCAGTTGGTGCTTTTCGAGGTTTCCAAACATTCGCGTAGTATCACAAGTTTTTCCGAGCGTATCTTCACGTGCAACTCTGCTGATCACCGATGAGCCCTTCTATCAGAACTACTACAATCTTTAGGTAGTGTCTATTCAAAAAAATTTTATGCATTATTCATGTGCCCCCCCCTCTGTATCAATCCAAGGTAACGAGGTCGTAGAGTCTCCAACTACGATTCTCGAAAAATATCTTTCGGGTTTTGAAGAAGAAATTGTTAACTTGAGTTTTAAAGATTCTCCCCAACTAACATTCCATCCTCATTCAATGAATCAAAATTCCATTTTCTCATTTGTAGAAGCTCCACACACTATAAATATTTCAAGTCATTCTTTGATTATAGGATCTCAAAATTCTATGATTCATGATCCAATCACTGGTTTTCATACATTAACTCCAGCATCAATCAACACCTCATTCTCATGTTCAGAAACACTTCCAGAATTTAATCAACCAAATCACTCAAATCTTCCATCTTCATCTCAAAATATCATCCTACAGCCTCAAGAAATTATCTCTATAGCTGTAGGTCATTCATTTGAATACGATCCTATGCAAACTCTCCTCAATGATATGTCGTTTGGTCTCTATGCTAGAAATACTACGTTCTTTCAAACCCTGGATGAGCAAAAGGCTGTTGCTCAGAAAATTCATGATAAGAGTGAAATCAACATTGACATTGTAAATGCCGAGATTCTTGAGCTAAGAGTCATACTTAAAGACAATCGGAAGAAGTGACCGTTTTGTTGGCCGATGTCTCTCTCCAAATGATAATAACAAAAAAGGGGGAGAGAAAGTAGTAGGGAGAAGTAGCAGGCAATCAACATAGGAGCAGGAGAACAGGAAAACCTCAGGGTGCATGGATGTAGGGGGAGAAAAAGCAGATGAAGCATGAACGAAGGAAGGTACAAGTTTGAAGGCAACCACCATTCACGAACAAAGTTTTTTTTTGGGTATGTATTAAGACTTTAATTATTTTTAACTGTTATAATTACTGTGGGGATGCATGTTTTTAAGACTTTTGGATACGGTTTTTTTTGGGATATATGTTTTATATGCTTGATGGATAATTGCTAGATAATATTAGTGAATGATACATGAATAGTTATGATTAAATGCACATCATTATATTCATATATGTTGGTCTAGCAATACGTGACTTACTGTATCTTAAGTCACATTCATACTCATGCATCTACATTTTATTGAATTATTTGAACAGCATGTTATAGTATTTTTGTTATCATCAAATAGAGGGAGATTATTAGGAATCTGCATGTAGATAAGGATGATTTATTGAGGGGATAATGTTAAAGAATCTAAATGAGATTACCAATGTATGAGATTTGATGATGAGATATTTAAAATATATTTGTAAATGTAAGTTTTGTGAAGTCCTTAATAAAATGATGAATGTACAAGGACTTAGAATAGAGAAAGATCAAACATGTTAGGTTGATCTCACTAAGTTGATCCAAATGAACGTAATATATATGAACTGATCAACTGAAGTATACCGATGAAAGAAAAGCTTTGTAAAGTCCTTAAGAAACAAATGTACAAAGACTTAGAATAGAAAGATCAAAGCTGTTAGGTTGATATTAATAAAGCTTTCGTTGTATGGTTGATAGGACAAATTGATCGTAGAGTCACTCTACCAGATCGTAGTGTGATCACAATTAGCAAGAGTCAACTCATCCACTGAAGCACATAAGGCAAAGATCGTAGAGCTCATTTACGAGCCATAGAAATGAGTTGAAGATCAAACAAGAAGAAGTTGATCACAGAAGGATATACTCTAAAAGAATGTTTGAGTATAGTCCTAATCGTAAGGAATCTCTGGAATGTCTCTACAAAGGATAAATTGTTATAGTACTCTGCCTATTCATAAATGAATAAGTCAGTTCACAGAGTAAACAAGATTTCGTAGAGCAGCAGCTGATACTGAAAAATGAAATAAGAGACAGCTAGATCGTAGAGCTATCTTCGGCATCATAGAGCTGCAAGAGTGTTCAGAGAATAAAGAGAAGTCTCCAAAAGTCTGCCCAAGCATCAAATAATACTCATTCGTAGAGCAAACAGTAGAGCAATAGTGAAGTTCCAATCATAGAGCAAAATGGAAAGATCAATCCTATGATTCTCATCACTCTACTAAAACTAAAGATCGTTGAGCTAACAAGGCAATCATAGAGCAGATCATAGAGCTGCCTCGACCATCGTAGAGTTGATCGTAGAGCTGCCTTATCAATCGTAGAGTTGAACATCGAGCAAAACTAGTCAAGACTATACATTCTTCAACGAACTCAATGATCAAGTTAAGACTAAAGAACATGTCAAAACGATCAGAAGTCTGCAAGTATGGAGTAATGTAAAGTATCACATAGCAAAGATTTCAAGATTGTTTATCACCATCTTCAAATTCAGAGAAGATGATTAATGTGAAGCTGAGTCTAAACGACTAAAATGAAGATGACATCTCTAAAGTAGTAGAAGAATCTGCAGTCTGATGGGACATTTGCAGAGCCGAAAGTAATATATCTACCTACCCTCAAATCAGTTGTCAGAGAATATCTTGAAGCAGAACGGTAAATACACCAATGTATACTTTGCAACGTGAAGTCTTTTTAAAAAGACTATAAATAGCTTCAAGAATTCAAGAAGAAAATAAGTGAAGGAAAAAAATAGAAATGAAATAAAAATGGCAGATCAGAAAGCCAAAAAGCAAGAGCCACTCTACGAATCACCAAGAACACAAAGTTGAATTAATGGATAAGTAGAGTAATGCAACTCTACAACTAAAGATGTGTTCAAAGCTGCTAAGTACCAGAAGGAGTTAAGCCTCAAAGAAAATATCAGCAGCATCTTGAAGATGATATCATTCAATCTGCTGAGTATTAGAAGGAGTCAAGCATCAAAGAAAAGATCAACACCATCTTGAAGATGATATCAACCAAGCTGTTAAGTACCAAAAAAAGACAGAGCGTTATTGCAAAACTTAGCAGTACCTCAAACACAATCATTCAATTGTGATTTGTTTGATCTCAGTGATTATTATGCCAAATTGAAGAAACTTGAAGACGGCTAGGAATCTTGGGCTGAGAGTCTGAATTGCCAAGTTGAAGATATTTGAAGAGGGTTAGGAGTCATGGGTTGAGGCCGAATTGCCAAGTTGAAGAAACTTGAAGAGATCTTAGTGTCCTTGTCTTAGTGACTCAAATCCAAGTCTCCTGAGCTTGAAGGAACCTAAGTGGTTCAGATGTAAATGGTCACGGTTAATTATGGTCAAAATGGAATATAAGTTTTAGAAAAATCTCCTTTTCTAAACAAAGATGGAAAAGACAAATAAACAATAAATAATAACAAGTAATGAACACAAATAAATAACACAACAGGTTTTTAAGTAGTCCAGGGTATGAACAACCCCTAGTCCACTTTTCTTCTTCGTTGAGAAAGGATCCTGCATTAAGTAGGTAAGTTGATCGCAAAGATCGATTACAACTCAGTTCACAAAGAACTATACAAGTCACACAGACTTTCAATCACAAAGATTGAGTATAACAAATAAGTTTGTTGATTTCGATGCACGTAAAGTTCTCCTCGTAGAGTAGATGTGCAATGATCGTAGAGTGCTCTGTTTTTCAGTAGAGTGTTGGGCAGACTACTTTGGTATAACACTTAGTCACCTAAGATTTTCAAGTTTGTGAATGAATGATTAAACTTATCATTTCTAAAAGGTTTGATATTTATAGGCTCTTGAAAATTTGACCGTTAATGCTTTTCTATAGATACAAGCAGGGACGGATCCAGCCTCGAACTTCAGTGAGGGCAAATTCAATTTTTTTTCTTAAGAATAAAAATTTAATGAAATAATCACAAAATTAAATAACGCAGTGAGTTTTTTTTTGTGAATATCAGCAGTGACAGGTTGTCACGACTTGGACAATTTCAGGAAATAGATTTAAAATTTGTACGTTTAGTTGTTATAACCTAATTACGTATGTCTATGCTGACTACCAATAAATGTTTAAAAACTAATTCAACATCAAAACAAGACCAATATACAATATGAATAGTTAAGTGTAATTAGCAACAACAATAAACAATCTCAATTAAACCACTAACAAGTAATAAATAACATTACAAAATTTAAAGAATGTAAAAATAGAATAGAACACATACTCGAAGAAATTTTATTTGATGGAGTTCTCTTCATTGTTGCAGTGTTGTTTTAAGAAGTAAAAAGCCCTAATTTATAAAAGTACAAAAAAGAAGAATCCATAAACAATTACAAATATTCTTAAAATAATTGTTAAATTTGTGAAATTAAAAAAACTAAAATTAAAATATACCTGAATTAGTTGCAGATATTGATTGCCTATTTGCCTGATTTAAATTTGGAGACTTGAATTTCAAGATTTGCTACGTTGCGATTTGCGAATTTTGAGACTTTGGGTTGTCGTCATTGTCCTCCGTTGTTGCTCTGTTTCTGAGAGATGAAATACTAAGATCAGTAGATTAATAGTGAGAATGTGAGATTGGAATTTGGTCCATGAAAGACAACATTAAATAAATTTTAGGAGACCAAAGACCAAGGTAGTGGGGAGTGTGAGAATTTTAAGACAATATGTTAACAAATTTTAGCTCAATCTCGTGAAGGCAAATAAGGCAATGACTCATTGTTCTCCATAACAATGCAGACTAAAAAATAGAAAATTATTATTATAAGTTTGGTGGAGACAAAAAATCATATTCTAAGGGAAATGCCAAATTCATCACATGGACAACACATTGCTACCAATATTTTATAGCTCCTCTTGTCTTTCTCTTATCACATGCTTGAGTGCTTACCCCTGGTCCCTGAAAATCCAGTGGGGGCAAGTGCCCCCAGAGCCGGCCCTGGCCTAGGGCCACCAGGGCAACCGCCTAGGGCCCATAACTGAGGGGGCCCAAAATTATGTTATAAGCTTATGTATTTATGTATATATGTGTATAAAAAAATAAAAATAAAAACACAAAAGAACAAATGACTCAAATATAATTTTAATAAAATTAATTAGTTAATAATTTATTTATTTATTTGTTTAATTTGTATAAGCACACAGTGGCGAAACTATGTATAACATATGGGGTCAATTGACCCTGCTCATTTTTTTTTATATTATGATGTAATATATTTTTTGAGTCTAACTTAGTAATTTGACCCCATTGAAATTTATACTTTAACTCTCTTCCATTTATAAAACAAATGTAGGACAAGATTACATTGTTAAACAATGTGGGACTTTAAAAATCCAAGTAATAAATAAAAAAAATAAATGACTATGATATAAATACTTGGTGAACTTGTAGTTATAGCACTTCATATCCGATGTGGGATGAACATCCACTTCAAATGACATCCAAAACACATACGACACAGTAGCACACCTCACAACGTAGACATATTTGAGAAAAATGAATAACAAAAATAGTAAAGAATTCATACAATACACCAATCAAGTGGAGACTTATATATTGTGGAGACATATGTCTACGTTGTAAGGTGTCATGTTCATATATTATTATTTACTATATTGTTATTGTAATATAGTATATATATATGTGACCCGAAAGTACAAAAGTATTTAAAAAAATTGACTCGGGAACGCTGCCCCCAAACCTCCACCAACATGTTCTAATTTCGCCACTGAGAGCACATTTCAGAAATTTTGCCCTGCGTCTTAGAAAATTCAGGACCGATTCTGGGTGCCCCCTCTGCTCTTGTCGTGGATCCGTCCCTGGATACAAGTGTCTAGTGCTGATTGAGGATTCTGAAATCTATCAATTTTGTATCCTTGTCAAATCAGCAGAGATATAGCTTTTATCTAATAGGCAAGCGGCGCTAGGACAAGTGCATTAAATACTTGTCAACGACTAGTTATTATACCGTTTGACTGAGCTCTATCCATAAAGTATAAGTTCATTTTGTCTCATGGTCCTTCTTTGGTGAGCTCTACTAGGTTAGCTCTGATGACTGCTCTATGACCTATTTGGCTCTATGAAGTGAGTTTTCCTTTAGTCTTAGCAACTTCTGTTGTTAGAGCTTTACTAAAGTATCTTTGCTGAGGCGTAGACAATTTTGCTCATCTTTTATGATATTTTACCAAACGTAATAAAGTGTGCTAACAACTAACTTAAATATCTAAATAATGGGTTCTGCTACTATATTAAATACTTAGGCCCAAATCTTTCTAAGTCCTTTTACAATCGAAGTTCATTAAGGGTTTTACAATAGGATCTAATACAGATATACATTAAGAATTAATCTGATTACAACATCATCAAATCTTAATATAAACCATAAACAGAACGAGGGATAAATTGTCAACTAACAGTCTTGTTTACCAAAAGAAGACTAAGATATACAATAAACTAATTAAGATGTTAAAAACATGCATGTGCATCGAACTACCCAACAATATTTAAAATGAAGACGCCACAAGAATGAGCAAGCCAAACAAACTTAATACTCCCTCCGTCCCAAATTAATTGCTCAATTTTGACCTTTTAAAGTTAAATTGGCCATTTTTAAAACTAATCTTTTTACTATTTTTGCTAATATATAGGTGAAGAGATTATAACCAAAAGAAAGTATATACAATTTATTACTAATCCCAATTTTTATAATTTTAGAAATATATTTATATATGTTTAATTATTAATTCTAAAAATAGTCAATTTGACTTTAAAAAGTTAAAATTGAGCAATTAATTTGGGACGGAGTGATATTTGAAACTTGGTTTTAATCCAAAATATCAAACATAACAAAGATTAGTTATAAGAGGATCTCAAGAAGTACCGTTTTAATTAGATATTACATTGGAAGGGCCACTTGTGAAAGTTTAAATCCTTTTAGCATGCACATGTAGAAAAAACAGTTCAATACATTTTTTTAATTACATAAAAATATATCTCGAAAATGAATTAACAAAAGAGTACCTACGTTCAAGTGAGGGTTTCACCTCTGAAGTTTGGTAAGATATTTTCAAAAAAATTTATATGTCCATGAGGTAAGATGAACAATTATTCAGTTATACTTATGTTCTAAAACAAGCTCGTTAATCTGTGCGAAACACGGGCGATATGGATAATGGTTCATTATGTTAATTATTAAAATAATTAATTAAATATAAAATAAATATTTAATTAGAATTTTGAAAAGATAGTTGTAGTTATTAAACTATTAAATATTTGTCTAAATAATAAATTATTGAATTATATATTGTACGTTCATGTGATCAATTATTAAGCTAAATATTTGAATGATGTGTAAATTTATTTAGTTATGATTATGAAAAAATAATTATATTTATTTAAGTTTGTAATGTAATTCTGCATTAGTGTTTATATTAACAAAATTTGCTTAAAATTCTTATCCGAATAGAACTACGAATCACTATAATTTTTTAAATAATATTTTAGTTATTGTGTTTTAAAAAAAATCACTATATTATTAATACAATTAATCATGTGATTTGATAAAATTTCAAATTTTAATTTGGTTGGGTGTCTTTTGAATATTTTACAAATTTGGATAGTAAAATTTTAATTATTATAAATATGTATAGTATTTATACTAATTTGAATAGGAAAGAAAAAGATCTCATATTTTCTATTCCTATTAAAAATAGGAACATTTTTAAATTTGGATAGTATTTAATTGATACAAATTTGGATAGTACTTATGTTAATGCAAATAGGAAAGTTAACCAAAAATTGGTGAAATCAAACCAAGTTTGTGTTTTTAATTATGTTGGGTTCTGGGTTCGGGACTCCCGACCCGATGTGCTAGATCCGACCCGGGGTGTGGGTTCGGGATGCAGAGCAGTAGTTTGGTTAAAGAAGTTATCTTTTAACTAAGTTGACTTATATTCTGACTAAAGCATTTATTATGATTTGGTTGATGGGACGTATGCTTTATATTGTCAAGTGGGACCTGGCGTGATGATGGCAAGTGGGAGTGTATATATAAGGCTTTCCTCTACATTTCAAAGGTAATGCAAAACTAAACACAAAACTGCAAACCTCCATTGTTAGCAAACCTTGAGAAAGCCTACACTAATTCTCACGCCTGAGCTATCCCCCGGCGGCAAAACCGCCCGGAACTCTCAGTGTGATTCCGTTATTGTGCAGGATTAACGTGTTCTTGGTGATTGAAGCGCGTGATCAAATCTTGGCGTTAACATTGGCGCTAGAAGGAGGGCCGTTAGTGTTAGTTCTCAATCACAGTTAAAGTTAGAAAACAGATATGGTGAATACGGATCGTAATGGAGGAGAAAGATCAGCTGATTCCCATACACCGACTCGTAGGTCGGTTCTAGATCGACTCAGGTCGTCGGCTAGGGAGAGATTGGGACCAAGGGGCCGAACTAGGGCGCCTTTACAAGTCCAATCTGCCCCCGTTCGTCGTCGTCTGTTTCACACTAACCAACAGACGCCAGAGCCTTCGACTCATATGGCTGCCAACCCAGCTCAAACCCTTGTTCATTCCGGCAGCAACGCCGATCATGGCGACAAAAGGCAATGGATCCTGTCCCAGCGGAGGACAAAGGACCAGGAAGTGATGGAGGCCTTACGCCAGCAACAGCGGGAGATAGCTGAGCAATTGGCTAGGTTGGAAGGACAGGAGGAGGTTTCATCAAGCCGACCTTCTGGCCGACAGCAAACTGATCGGAATCAATCCAGGATTAACCGTTCGGATGATTCCGAACCAGTAGGGAGCAGGCGTCAGAGCCGCTCCCCCGTACGGAGCAGGCGTCAGAGCCGCTCCCCAGTTCGGAGCAGGCGTCAGAGCCGCTCCCCAGTTCGGAGCAGGCGTCAGAGCCGTTCCCCAGTTCGGAGCAGGCGTTAGAGCCGCTCCCCAGTTCGAAGCAGGCATCGAAGCCCCTCGCGCCTGGTGAGCAGGCGTCTAAGCCGTTCCCCAGATCGTAAAAGGCACAGAAGCCGCTCGCACGACCGAAGCAGGCCTAGGAGCCGCACTCCGGACCGGAACAGGCGGGTAGGCCGTTCTCAGGACGGAAATGATGCTGGTAGGAGGGGATCCGGATTGGGTGGCAGGCCTCGGTCGCCACCCCGAAGGAGCGAAACCGATCCCGTTGTTATTCGGATGGCTGAGTTAGAAGAAAAACTAGCCGCGGTGGTTCAGGCCCAAGAGTTGCCGAACACGTCAAATTCACCTTTCACCTGGGAGATTGAACAGGTCAAAGCAGACAAGACCAAGAAAATGCCTCCCCTAGATTCTTACGATGGTACTGGTGATCCCTATGATCATACTCACGGGTATAATCAAGTGATGAATTATTATGATCATCCGGATGCTGCTAAGTGCCACATGTTCGTCACAACTCTGAAGCTGTCAGCTCGAGAATGGATGGTGTCTCTCCCCCCGAACTCTATCGGGTCGTGGCAAGATCTAAGTAATAAGTTTCATGCGCGATTTGGGAGCAATAAGAAGAGAGGAAAGCTGACTACTGCTCTAACCCAAGTAAAGCAGAGATCGGGTGAGAGTTTGGGTGAGTATGTGAAAAGATTTCGAGACTTGGCTGGTACCGTGACCAGTTTGAATGTACAACAAGCAGTTGGGTTTTTCACAACGGGTCTGGATGCTACGAAGTCGAAAGATTTGTGGAAAGACCTCATTCTCAACCCTCCAATGGATTTAGCTGAAACCTATGGTCGAGCTGAAGGACTCATTACCATAGAAGAAGCCTATAAAAGCTTAAATCCTCAAGATCGGAATGAAGAAAGTACGAAACAGAAAGATAGGAACCATCTTCCTCGGCCTAGCAACCAGCCAAGAGGCAATTTCTATGGTGGACCTAGCTCGGGAGGCAGTCAAGGTGGGATTAATACAGGAGGCAAACCACCTTACCCGAAGAAGAATGTGAATAAGGTGTATACCCCCCTCACTACAGATCGGACGAGGATTCTGGAAGAGATCAGAAATCAGCCTTCGTTTGAACCCTGTCCAACCACTACCCGATCCCACCGGGGCAACCCTAATCGTTATTGTGAATATCATCAGACATCTGGTCATAGTACGGAGGATTGTTACAATCTGAAAGATTTAATTGAGAAGAAAATCCAAAATGGTGAATTGGTTCAGTATGTAGTAGGTCGGCAGAATTCCAGTTCAGAGGGCCAAAGAGGGTCAAACCGAGAAAGACGCCTCGAGGCACCACCTCCACCGAACCCTCCACGAAATTGTGTTGATGTCATCACTGGAGGAACGTTCGGAAAGAAAGTTGGGAGAAAGAGGAGTGGCCTGATGGATGCCGTGTTATCGGTTTCGGAACGGCCTTCGGCTAGAGATCGACCGTTTCTCAACACGGTAATATCATTTACCGAGGAGGATTACCCCTCGGAACCAATTGATCCCCATGAAGGGGCGCTGGCCATCACAGCCCAGGTCGGATCCATGGATATGAAGCGAATAATGATCGATAATGGATCTTCGGTCGACATATTGTTTACTCATGCATACAATAGGCTAGACCTGGGGGGAGCAAGGATGGAGGTGGGTCAGGAATCTCCGTTGTATGGCTTCAGCAATGATCCTGTTCGCGTGTCCGGAACCGTGGAACTGCCGGTTATCTTTGGTACGGCACCGAGGCAGATAGAAGTCATAGTCAGATTTTTTGTGGTCCAGGTAGATTCGGCCTATAATGCCATTCTGGGTAGACCCACTTTGGCTGCACTTCAGGCTGTTACCTCCATAGGTCACTTCAAAATTAAGTTCCCGACTTCGGAGGGGGTCGGTGAGGTAAAGGGTGATCTAGACATGGCACGCAGGTGTTATCGGAATTCATTGATATCCTCGGCGGTTGGGGTCAGCAAGCAGAAACAAACAATGGCTATAGAAGTCGAGCCGTTCACCGAGGGAAATTCCGAACCCCTTGCGTTGCCCGCTGAAGAGACAGAGGAGGTAGAATTGATTGTTGGAAAGGGCGATAAGCTGATCAAGATAGGCGCAGGGTTGATAGAGCCATTTCGAACAAGCCTAATCGAGCTACTTCGGGTATATGCGGACATTTTTGCATGGGAACCTTCTGACATGCCTGGGGTCGATAAGTCGGTGGCGGTTCATAAGCTGTGTATTGACTCTTCTAGGAAGCCTATCCGTCAGAAGAGGAGGATCTTCACTCCTGATAGGCAAAAGATCATTGACGATGAGATCGCCAAACTGCTAAAGGCGGATTTCATTTATGAAATTGATTACCCCGAGTGGCTAGCAAATGTGGTGCTAGTGCGGAAACAGAATGGCAAATGGAGAGTCTGCATAGATTATACCGATCTGAATAAGGCTTGTCCGAAGGATTTTTACCCTCTTCCGCACATCGACCAGTTGATTGATGCGACATCAGGTTTCGACATGCTTAGCTTCATGGACGCTTTCTCTGGATATCATCAGATCTCCATGGACAAGAAGGACATGCCGAAGACGGCGTTCATCACGCATCGAGCAATATACGCATACAAGAAAATGACGTTCGGATTGCTAAATGCGGGAGCCACATATCAGAGAATGATGAACTATGTGTTCGCCAAGTTACTGGGTCGAAGCATGGAGGTATACGTGGACGACATGATAGTCAAAAGCGTGGGAGTTCGGAACCATTTGGATGATCTGGAAAACTGCTTTGAGACGATCAGAAAGTACAAGCTTCGGCTGAACCCTACCAAGTGTACTTTTGGACTTGGTTCGGGTAAATTCCTGGGGTATTTGCTCAGCAAGAGGGGGATCGAAGCTAATCCGGAAAAGATCAGTGCCATTTTAGACATGAAGTCTCCCCAATCTTTCAAAGACGTACAGCGATTGACTGGTAGGATTGCTGCGCTTCGGAGGTTCATGTCAAAATCGGCGGAACGGTGTCTACCCTTCTTTAAACACTTTGAAAGGGCCGAAGAATGAAAAGACCTTCATATGGACATCAGAGTGTGAAGACGCGTTCCAAGGAATCAAGAGGTATCTTTCCTCAGCTCCACTTCTGGTGAAGCCCATTCCTTCGGAACCCCTATACCTGTATCTGGCGGCGAGTTCATTAGCGGTGGGAGCTGTATTACTTCGCGAAGTAGGGGGCAGGCAGTGCCCCGTCTACTATGTTAGCCATGTGCTTCGGGATGCCGAAACCAGATACCCCAACTTGGAAAAATTCGCTTATGCACTTGTCATAGCAAGCAGGAAGCTAAGGCATTATTTCCAAGGGAGGTTGGTGGTAGTATACACTGATCAGCCGCTGAAAAAGATCATGAATAAGCCAGATTTGTCGGGACGCCTCTCTGCTTGGGCAATGGAGTTGACTCAGTTTATCATAGACTATCATCCTCCGGACTACTGCCATTAAGGGTCAGGCGTTAGCTGACTTCATAGTAGAGTGCTCGTTTACCGAACCCGATACCGATGATGGTGCAATGGTAGTGAGTTCGGTGTCGGGCGATCAAGCAGCTCATGCGTCGTGGACTTTGTATGTAGATGGCTCTTCGACTTCGGATGTTAGTGGAGCAGGGGTCATATTGATTAGCCCGGAGGGATTTAAGGTTCAGCAGGCCATTCGCTTTGAGTTCAAAGCGACCAATAATGAGGCAGAGTATGAAGCCATTTTGGCTGGATTGCGGTTAGCAAGAAGTTTGGAAGTAAAACGCTTAGTCATCCTCAGCGATTCCCAGTTAGTGGTTAAGCAGATAGTAGGAGATTATGAAGCTCGTGGGGATCGGATGACGAAATACTTATCTGCTGTTAAAAACCGACTACATTATTTTGAATCATATAGTGTGCAAGGAGTTGGTCGGGAAGACAACACCGTAGCCGATGCCTTGGCAAAATTGGCTACAACGGAAACTGCTTCTTTTAGTGGGTCAGTCTACCTGGAGGTCCTGGGGGACTCGAGCATTCGAAGGACAGAGGTGCTCCCGATAGAAAGGATGGACTGTTGGCTCACGCCGTATATTTCCTATCTGGCGGATGGCGTCCTTCCTTCGGATCGGTTAGAAGCCAAGAAAATCAAGCATCGAAGTTCGTTTTTCATCTTGATCGATGGGGACCTATACCGAAGGGCGTTTTCTTCTCCGCTACAGAAGTGTCTGACCCCTTCCGAAGCTGATTATACACTTCGGGAAGTCCATGAAGGTATATGTGGAGATCATATGGGCGCTAAGGCATTAGCATACAAGATTCTACGGCAGGGCTACTACTGGCCAACCATCTTCCAAGAATCTAGAGAATTTGTTAAGAAGTGCCCTAAATGTCAGTTGAATGGGACGATCCCTCACCAACCTCCCGAAGAGTTGTATTCGGTATTATCACCCATTCCGTTTGCTGTATGGGGGATTGATATACTAGGACCATTGCCAAAGGCTAAGGGGCAGGTCAGTTTTGTTATTGTGGCCATCGACTATATGACGAAGTGGGTAGAAGCTAAACCTCTCAAAGCAATTACGGAGCAAGAGTGTCTTAAATTCCTCAAGGAATTCGTTGTGTATCGCTTCGGTATCCCAATGGTAATAGTATCGGATAATGGGAGGCAGTTTGTAGGTGCAAAGTTCGAAGAATTTCTCACAGATCTGGGAGTTCAGCACAGGAAGACTTCGGTGGCGCATCCTCAGTCAAACGGCCAGGTGGAAGTCACTAATAGAACTCTTCTCAATGGAATTAAAAGGAGGTTGGATGAAGCCAAAGGAAGATGGCCCGAAGAGTTGCTTAGTGTGTTATGGGCATATCGGACAACAACTCGAACAACGACAGGGGATTCGCCTTTTCGTCTCGCTTACGGGACCGATGCCCTTATTCCTGTTGAGATCGGATCTCCTTCACTTCGAGTCAGCCAATACAGGGAGTTATATAATGACGAGGGACTTCGCCTCAATCTGGATTTGTTAGATGAGGTTAGGGAGTCAGCTGTCATAAAGTTGACGGCCTATCAGAGGAGGACGGCCAAACACTACAACAAAGGGGTAAAAGTTAGGAGATTTGAGGTTGGAGATCTGGTGCTTCGGGAAGCAGCGGCCTCGACTCCCCAGAATTCAGGCAAACTTATGCCGAACTGGGAAGGGCCTTATGAAGTGGTTGAGGTGCCCAAGCCAGGAACTTACCGGCTTCGGGGTATGGACGGTTCGGATATTAAGAATACTTGGCATGCTGGAAGACTTAGAAAATATTACCAGTAAGTCATAGCCATTTCTTATTGCTGATTATGTAAATCTTTATGTTCATTGAAATAAAATGCTATCAGGTTGTATAAACGAAAATGTTGGGATATTTCATTAATAGTTGTTGAAATTACAAATTGTGTTATTTACATCCGAAAAGAAAAAGCGGTTGAACCACCCTATGGGGTCGAGGAAGTAGGCGGTTCATCTGACCCCTCTTCGTTGTCCGAAGAATCGAGGATAGAGGTGTCCAGTCCCGCAGCCATCATCTTCTCTTTGATCATCTCTTTGTGGCTTTGATACCCTTCAGAGAATTGCATGATAATCTTATCGGTTAGTTCGGGGGATGCCTTATACTCCTCTATTATTTGGAACTTGGTTTCTTCGGTCATCGGAGGTCCTTGGTTCTTCAACTGGGTGTGCTCTTCCTCCAATGAGTTGTAGGCCTGGATCAGATCCTTCAATTTTAAGTGGGTCTTCTCCATCTGTTCTTCGAGGGCGGCTATTGCTTTCTTTTGATCGGAATCGTTTTCCTTCAATAAGACTCGCTCCTCCATAAGCCTTTCATTCTGTTTCTCCCGATCGGCAATTTCCGATTGAAGGATGTCGACCCGATTCCGAAGCTGATAGTTCTCCCTATTGGCTTCGGTGAGCTTATCTTTCATATCGATATGAAGATCCTTCTCCTTCTCTAAGTCGGATTCCAGGGATCGAATGTCACCCTTCAGGAATTCGTTTTCTGCCTCGATCTCCTTGTTCTTCTTCGCCAATTTAAGCAGAGATGGTAGAGATCGGGCAAACACGGCATTAGCCTGTATAAAATATGGATCAGAATCAAGTTCAAATAAAAAAGCGGCTCGGTATGAAATGATGTCTTACCTGGAGTTGAAGCCTCGTGAAGTCTTCCAGGTATTGATCCGGAGAATGATTCTTAAACCGATCGTTATCGGCGGTCATGACGAAGCGCTCGAGGAGATCATAGGGAAACGGGTCCGATGGGTTTTGGGGCCAGAGAGTCCGTGGCTTGGCCCGATTGCTAGATGAAGGGGCCGAAGGGGCCGAAGCCAATTGGTCGGAAGAGTGAGATCCTCCTGATTGAGATTTGACTTGTTGGGTAGGGCCGGTTGGAAGTACTGGAGAAGAAGCCTCTTTGCGAGATCTCTTTGCAAGAGGCTCCAGTACTTCCTCATCGGTCTCTTCGTCGATGATGCCTAGGGAGATCGGTTCGGGAATTGTTGCTGGAGTCTTCAGTGGTTTGGGCGGCGGTGGCACCTTCTTCTTTAGCTGCTGCTTCTTCATCAAGGCCATCTTTTCCGATCTGCTCATCTCCAAGGTACTTTTCTTAAGGACTTGAGCCATTGGGATAGCCGTGATTGGACGGGCGGCTATCGGCATTCTATTCTGAGGCTCGTCCTCCAAAGGCTCGTTGGGATCGGCCAGATTCGGGTCGGTAGCTCGGGGAATTGTTTGGCTGATGTTGGTCGGGGCGACTGGCTTGATGAGCGTTACTGAAAGATGTTAAGCGTTAGAAATCTATACTAGTAAGAAGGAATTACAAGCAATAAAAGCTTAGTTTGAGGTTCGAGGATAGGTACTTACATCCATGATTGTATAGCCATGTATGGTTGCCGAGGAGTTCGAAGTCCCATTCCTCATCGGGCATCTTGCTGACGAATTGTTTGAACTCTCCCAGGCGGTCGGACGGGAAGGCTTCAATATTGTTGGTATTTTTGCTGAAGCCAACCCAATCCGATATTAGGCTGGTATCGGGTCCTTTGATGTAGAACCATTGGGAGTGCCATCCCTTGTTACTGGTCGGGGTCCTCATCAGGGATTTCTTTTGAGCCCCCTTGACTGGTACCTTGCTGATTTGCCGAAATCCTGCTTCGCGCGATCGAATTACGGTGAATAGGGCAAAGAAAAAGTCCATGGTCGGTTCGACTTGGCACTCGTGGCAGAAAGCTATATAACAGATCAAGTGAATGAAGGAATTAGGAACCAATTGGGCGAGCCCGACCCCGACCACGCTGAGGAATGTGAGGATGAAGTGGTTGAGGGGGAATCTGAGCCCATACTTCAGGGCTTGGACAGTCACAGCAGTCCAGCCGTTGGGGCGTTGGTACATTCTTTCGTTGAGGTTGGGTGTGCGGATCTGGTAAGATATGGGAATCTGGTACAGTTCGCGGATAGACGCTAGATCTTTGGTTTGAAGCGAGGATATGGTGTTTATATGGTAAAAAGTCTTGTCTGAGGAGTATTCTTCTAGCATCTTTATGTTTTGAAGCTCGGCTTCAGTTCGGGGTGATGGAGTAGAGAAGGGGTTGCTAGGAAAATCGGAGCTTGTGATAGGATCTTGGGAAGAAACGCTGAGTCCTCCGGAGGTGGAACTAGTTTTGATGACAGAGGAAGGAATTGGCGGTGCGGCGGCGGTAGAAATTGATGCGATTGCAGTGGTGGTGACTGTGGTGGCTTCCGTTGTTATCGCTGCTGTAGGAGGGAGGATCTCATTAGCAGCTGCCGCGGATGCACTGGTTTTCGATGGGTTAGAAGAGCTTGAGGCGTCATTGGTTGCCATTGAAGAATAGAAGAACGAGATGCGAGATTCAAATGACCGGAAAGGTAGGGAAGCGGTGGTGAAGGTTGCAGAAAGGAGATTGAGAGATTTGAAAATTAGGGCTGAAAGTGGCGGTTGATTTTGGAAGGGTGTTGCCTTTATTGGGCGCGCCCCTTAAGTTTCGGCCCATTTTCCCACTAACGGTACTGTTTCAATAAATGTGGTGGGACCGTTATTGCCACGTGGCAACTGGGGATATTAATGGATGTGCTGATGTGGGGCGGTTATGTTCTAAAGGATTGTTTGGTTCATTATTTGGAGATTGAGATTCATTCTTTATACTCTTTTATTATAATTCATTTTTATAATTAAAGAGTAGGGGGCAATGTTGGGTTCTGGGTTCGGGACTCCCGACCCGATGTGCTAGATCCGACCCGGGGTGTGGGTTCGGGATGCAGAGCAGTAGTTTGGTTAAAGAAGTTATCTTTTAACTAAGTTGACTTATATTCTGACTAAAGCATTTATTATGATTTGGTTGATGGGACGTATGCTTTATATTGTCAAGTGGGACCTGGCGTGATGATGGCAAGTGGGAGTGTATATATAAGGCTTTCCTCTACATTTCAAAGGTAATGCAAAACTAAACACAAAACTGCAAACCTCCATTGTTAGCAAACCTTGAGAAAGCCTACACTAATTCTCACGCCTGAGCTATCCCCCGGCGGCAAAACCGCCCGGAACTCTCAGTGTGATTCCGTTATTGTGCAGGATTAACGTGTTCTTGGTGATTGAAGCGCGTGATCAAATCTTGGCGTTAACAAATTATATAGTTGATCACAAATACATATTGATAAAATTATAAAATTCAAAATCTATACAAATATAATTGATTTTACTACAAACTATTATAATTATTGTAAACTAAAGAGAATATAACTACCTAATATCTTTGATAAAGTACCCGACAGACAATTAGATAAATATTCAATTATTGTATTATGTTCACCATTGTTACCTTAAACATTGTATCTTGTTCATCATTGTTATTTTAAACATTGTATCATGTTCACCACTGTTAGTATAGCAATATTTATTGACTTATTCTTCATCTTTAAATCTCATAGAAATTGCTAAGAAATTTGGTATTTTTTTAATCACCCTTTGATTGTATAGAAAGTTCCAAACACATACTCTTCTTCAGCCAAAAAAAATAAAAATAAAATCAACTCTTTGACTATATATTGTTCAGCTTTTTCTTAGTTCCTAATAAATTAAGATATTTCCCGATTTTTTCAAATATGTGTTAAAATATTAAAGTGAATTATATATAGTTGCTTCTATTGCAATTTCAAAAGCTTGGGCAAGATATTCAATAAATTTCATATGCTATAGAAATATGCCCTTATAAAGATTTAAAGAATACATTCCGTAGTTTATATAAAAAAAATTTGCTCAACAATTATACAAGAGAATATCTAAAAGAAATAGAGATATAATAGAAAAAAAAAACATGATTTTTTTTTTTTGTTGACAGAACACAAAAAACTCATTAGAGAAGTAGCATACCTAGAGGCAAAAAAGGATCATAACTCGGCTACAGAATAATACAGATTGAATATAATGTTGTGTTGGGATATATCTGATATTTTCAATTCTAATCACCTTAAAAAAGAATAAAAAAAGATGGTTTAACGACGTATTATTAACATAGCAAAAAACGACCGCATGGATATTAAATATTTATTAGAAAAATATATATATGAAGAGAGATATCATGTAAAAGGGTCTGCTAAAAAACATGGTTTACTCTATTCGTTAGATGGGGAAGAAGAAAGGAAATATGAAAAAATAAAAATAATAAATAAAATAGAAGAGAATCGGCAGACATTTTGGCCGGTGGGTAAACACATAAGACTTGGATGATTGTAAAAGACTTGGATGATGGTTATTTTGGATACTTCTATTAGACTTAGGTTTGTTTTCATATTATCTTATTAATGATTTAAACTCATAATATTAATTGTTATAAACTTATAATAGGATGCTGATGTTAACGTCAAAATCTGTCCGCCCCAAAATCACCAAATAACGAGCGAAAAACCTGCACAGGGAACAAACAACACACTGAGAAGCCCAACGACCGAGGCCGCCGGAGGATAGTTCCGGTGTGAGAATCAGTACAAGCCAAAAACGTAAACAATGGAGGTTTAATATTGCTCTAGTGCGTAAAGTAATTGCGTAAATTGTAAGATACCTGAAACCTGAATTATGGCCATGTATTTATAGTTGATCACACCTCCTTAATTTTCTCGCCCTTCCCCGAGTAGAATTAGGATTCCTTATCATGATAGTTACCATAATAGGATAAAGGTCAATCTCCTTAAAGAAAGGAAGTTGAATATAATCTTGACTCTTTTCTTAAGAATTAGAAGTTAAATAAAATTAAGAATGAAAATTCTTTAACAGTTAAGTCTCCTTATTAGAATATGTCTCCACGTGGGCTAGGTCTCACCGAGCCAACCGGGCCCACAAAATCATGCCCCAACGTTACCCCCCACTCTCTTGTTATAAAGAATTTATAATATGATAGTACTGCCAGAAAATGATCCACTCGTCTTGTTTCGCCAAGATCCTCATCCTTGTCGAGAGACTCGACCCGCCTTATATTGTCATTATATGGGTTCCGACCACTAGGGAGCCTTTTGATCCAATTTCTAAAGAACTGTCGGACCTTATACCTTCGTAATATTGCTCCCGACCCCTAAGGGAGACTTTTCGTTTAGGTTCTAAAAAATCGCCTAACCTTATATCTCTATTGTATTGATCTTGTCCCCTAAGGGAGGCTTTATGTAGAAGTTTTGGAGAACCGTACAACCTCTTTACCACCAAAAATGGATTATCGACCTTATTATCGCCAAAGGTGGATAATTGTCCGTTCGAAAAAACGTTAAGTCCTTTCCGAAGAATGTTGTCTGTTCGGGAGAATGCTAAGTCCTTCCCGAAGAACGTTGATATTTTCGGGAGGATGCTCAATCTCCCCGAAGGGCGCTGGGCCTCCCCGAAGGGCGATGGCTGGGCCTCCCCGAAGGGAGCTTGACCTTTCCGGAGGATGCTTGACCTCTCCGGAAGATACTTGAACCTCTTTGGAGGATGTTTGACCTCTCCGGAGGATGCTTTAACCCGACCTTATAACACCATAATAGTCTTCCCGACCCTTGTGGGAGGCATTGATCCGACCTTATAACACCAAATGTAGACAGCCGAAGACATAATAAAGCCGATATGATATAGTCTAAAGCAAACTGCTATTATCCGAAGTGTCATGGATGAACATCTTGTATATCTTGCCCCCAGTTAATTCAGCTCGAACAAGAAAAGAAGCATGAATCTAATATATACAACACCGAACAGATATCAACCTTATATCTTGCCCAAAAATTATTTTCTCCTTCGCCAACCGAAGGCCATAGAAAACTACCAATAAGAGCGTCGAACGTGTTATGCTGATATGTTTACCGAGAAATTGGGTACTATCCTCTGATGATAGAATTTGGCTTTGGTAACCGAAGAGAGTTTGGGTATGTCGATGCCGAAGAGAGTATTTTCAGTGTGTCGAATTCCGAAGATAATTGAACCCATACCGAACCATGCTGTCGACGCTAACGCTAACAATTTATTGTAGTTTAAAGAGAGAGAACAATTTAATGATAGGACTCCATACGCCACTGCTGTCGACGCTAACGCTAACAATTTATTGTAGTTTAAAGAGAGAGAACAATTTAATGATAGGACTCCATACGCCACTGAGGTTGCTGCGGCGACAAGGGCAATTCTCTGTGTAAGTAGGGACATTGATATCTGCTACACTTGTCTGCATCGATTTGTTCTACTGTCTTCTCAACCCCAAGAATATCACCAAGTTTTGAGCCAGCAAGCTCCCAAAAACGTTGACATGATTTGTTTATGCTTTGTTTTTCATGAACTTCCCGAACCAAAGTGGACCCTTTGCGTGATATTATAGCCATATCTGATGTGGCATTACTGGCTCTGCCTGCTTAGTGAAAACAATTCTCCCATCCAGGAAAGGTGGCTTTGTATCATGAACGAGGAGAATAACCTTTCGCTCTTCCTCATTATCAAACTCAGCCTGCACCTCAGTACCCCTAACAACTCCAGACCTCAGTAGTTGGTGATCCATCTGCACCGCACCCAATCCATCGAATGCAAAGTCAAGAATATATTCCATTATCTCAAACTGAAAGACAACATCACTATCAAATGCCGAACGAGGTCCTGAACGAGTGTAATCAAAGTATTTCAACAGTGCTGGATCATGGTCGCCAACAGTTGTTACTGTTTCACCGATGGTTTTGTGACGGGGTCCCTGAACAATTGTTAACGTTGCAAAAAATAATACGAGGCTAGCTCAGTCTCTCCAGCCCATCCAATTCGAAAGTAGGAAGAGCCACTATCGATAACGATGGGGACAATCAGAGGAAAAAGCTTGTAATTTGTTTGCCTTTGTATTTGGGATATGAATGGCATTTTTTCCTCTTCCTTCTGCATCAAGCATCTGAACATCTTTGACGTCGTCTAAGTTCTCCTCGCCAAAAATGGAGTCAAATATGCTATCACCTCCCTCCTTTAAATCAGTATAACTGAGAGTACCCGTGTAGTGTTATGTCGTAAGCCTCCTCCTGATGACGTCAGTTACTTATAGTAAGATGTGAAGTTGAGTCGGAAAGCTAAATGGCTGAATCTCTACTTGAATGGCCATAATTTAAATAAGGCCTAAATCACTATGTGGTTGACGGTGAAACCGAGCCACCATTAAAGTATTTTAATGATATAAAAGCTTAAACTTTTGTCTCTGTGTGCTGGCTAGATTAGTTGCTAGTGTGGTGGCTCAGCACCGATTTCTCATCACCTGCATTAATAATCAAAGTGTATAATGCTTTGATTTGATATGCATCATATGAATACTACCACTACATGCGTAATATAAGAGATAGAACATGTAAAGTAGTATGAATACTCAATTACAATCATGTTTCACATAGCAAAACACCTCCCCCCATATATACAGGGACGGATCCAGCCTCGAAGTTCAGTGGGGCAGTTCAAAATTTTTTTCCTAAGAATAAAAATTTAATGAAATAATCACAAAACTAAATAACGCAGTGAGTTTTTTTTGTGAATATCAGCAGTGACAGGTTGTCACGGCTTGGACAATTTCAGGAAATAGATTTAAAATTTGCACGTTTAGTTGTTGTAACCTAATTACGTATGTCTATGCTGACCATCAATAAATGTTTAAAAACTAATTCAACATCAAAACAAGACCAATATACAATATGAATAGTTAAGTGTAATTAGCAACAACAATAAACAATCTCAATTAAACCACTAACAAGTAATAAATAACATTACAAAATAAATTACAAAATTTAAAGAATGTAAAAATAGAATAGAACACATACTCGAAGAAATTTTATTTGATGGAGTTCTCTTCATTGTTGCAGTGTTGTTTTAAGAAGTAAAAAGCCCTAATTTATAAAAGTACAAAAAAGAAGAATCCATAAACAATTACAAATATTCTTAAAATAATTGTTAAATTTGTGAAATTAAAAAAACTAAAATTAAAATATACCTGAATTAGTTGCAGATATTGATTGCCTATTTGCCTGATTTAAATTTGGAGACTTGAATTTCAAGATTTGCTACGTTGCGATTTGCGAATTTTGAGACTTTGGGTTGTCGTCATTGTCCTCCGTTGTTGCTCTGTTTCTGAGAGATGAAATACTAAGATCAGTAGATTAATAGTGAGAATGTGAGATTGGAATTTGGTCCATGAAAGACAACATTAAATAAATTTTAGGAGACCAAAGACCAAGGTAGTGGGGAGTGTGAGAATTTTAAGACAATATGTTAACAAATTTTAGCTCAATCTCGTGGAGGCAAATAAGGCAATGACTCATTGTTCTCCATAACAATGCAGACTAAAAAATAGAAAATTATTATTATAAGTTTGGTGGAGACAAAAAATCATATTCTAAGGAAAATGCCAAATTCATCACATGAACAACACATTGCTACCAATATTTTATAGCTCCTCTTGTCTTTCTCTTATCACATGCTTGAGTGCTTACCCCTGGTCCCTGAAAATCCAGTGGGGGCAGGTGCCAACTCTGCCCATGCCGTGGATCCGCCCCTGACATTAAGACACGTCGATAAAAGTGGGTGTACCATATATTTTGTTGGTACGATATAATGCTATTACTTAATAATTTTCTGGTGAACAGCGCCACGTCTTGCTGCAAAAAAGGTGATGAAATATTGGTGTCCTTTTTCGTTTCAAAGTGAACAGGCACATTGTTAGGTATTGAATAATTGATGTTTTGAATGATAACAAAATTACGTGTACTTGCATGGGATTGCATTGATTATGGTTTGATATAATGTTATATAATATGCATGGATTATGGATGGATATAATATTATATAATATGCATAGATTATGGGTGGTTATAATGTTAAAATATAACAATCCATATAATCTAAATTTCGTGATTGCTGAAATCTCTCATCTTAGTTGTTGAGTGGGAATAATTTTGGTTAACTATTAAGTTAATTCAAATTTGAATTAGAAGCTTAAAAAAGGTATCTGATCTAAATATAGAAGATTTTTAACAACCTTATCTTTCATATCTTTTATATCCCTTCATATCAGTTGCTTAGTATGATATCATATCTTATCAAGGAAACAATATATCTGTTAATTCAAGTATTAGTTGTTGATCTTTGTGAAGTTGATTAACTATAACTGAGGATTTCATGGGATCTATTTTTGCATAGCCGTTGGAAGCTTTACTATAAAAATATCATCCTGCTCGGCTATTGAAAAAATAACTTGGAAAAGCTTCAATCAATATATACATTTTATAACTATTCTAAGTTTCTTTCCAGTAATTCATTTGTACTGTTCTTAAATTGTATTATGCTGGAAACTTGATAGTTTGTAATCATATCTTTATTCTAAGTTTAAGTCGTGTTCGGCTTGGTCTATCTAGAGTAGATAGGATCTGTTCATAGAAGAGCTTTCAAGGTTGTAGAGGTGCAAATGTCTCAGTTGTGAGAAAGGTTGCAAAGGTGCAAAGGGGCAGTGGTGTCTATCAGTGGAAAGCTTACTTTGAACAGGAAAGTTTTTGTATTATGTATTGAAAAGTTTATTTAATAAAAAGAGTCTCCAATACCAATTGGCATTGGACGTAGATTAGGCCATTAGTTAGAGGTTAAGGGTCGAACCACGTAAAAATCGTCGTGTCTATGGTTTGCTAATGTGTGTGGCTTATTAATTTAAGATTTCATTCTGTCTTTAAAGTATTATGTATATCGTTGTTCTGCTGGGTCTCGAATTGTACTAATTCAGACAACAAAGCAGACAGGATATCTTGTCTGATAATACTCAAACGAAGAACAATAACTAAAGCAGACACTCATTCTTGTCTGAATTCAATCTGCAGAATTTTTAATAAAAAGTTGTCATCATATATCACTTCCACATATTCACTCCCCCTCTAGGTGTGCTTATACACTGAATTACACACATGAATATTATAATTATCTTATAGTAATTACATGCACATGTATATGTATTGTTATGATTTGATAAAAGAAAGTAACTTAGCTTTATGTATTGGTTCCGCCTTCTTATCATAGTAAGTTAACACAAACAAGATATGGTTATTTGAGCGATGTACATAGCAGATTGTAGCATGCTTGAAGTCATCCAAAAAATTCTCCCGTGCAAAAATAGAAATCCAAAATTTTGCACTTTTGACAAATTAAAGTTAGTGATTTTAATTTGACATTAGAACACGGCCCTCCTTCTAGCGTCAATGTTAACGCCAAAATCTGTCTGCCTGCAGAATCACCAAATAGCGAGTGAAAAATCTGCACAGGGAACAAACAACACACTGAGAAGCCTAAAGGCCGGGGCCGCCGGGGGAAAGCTCCGGTGTGAAAATCAGTACAAGCCAAAACGTAAACAATGGAGGTTTAATATTGCTCTAGTGCGTAAAGTAATTGCGTAAATTGTAAAATACCTGAAACCTGAATTATGGTCGTGTATTTATAGTTGATCACACCTCCTTAATTTTCTCGCCCTTCTCCGAGTAGAATTAGGAGTCCTTATCATCGTAGTTATCATAATAGGATAGAGGTCAATTTCCTTAAAGAAAGGAAGTCGAATATAATCCTGACTCTTTCTTTAAGAATTAGAAGTTGAATAAAATTAAGAATGAAAATTCCTTAACAATTAAGTCTCCTTATTAGAATATGTCTCCACGTAGACTAGGTCTCACTGAACCAATCGGACCCATAAAATCACGCCCCAACAGCTACATTAATTTATAAGTGGTAAATTTTTTAGGTGGAATTTTTTTTTATAAGTGGTCTCTATATCATCTGGAAAGATAAAAATAAAAAGTAATAATTCTATTAAATTTAGGTGGGGGTTGTTTCATGGAATAAGATTTTAAAGTAATGCAATGACTTTCGGAATGCAATAGTTATGTGATGTAATAACAATATCTTATTACTATTATTTTGTTTGGTTCAATCTTGAGTTCCTTGCAAATATGTAATCCATTTATATTACATTATTGTTTTATTTGGTTCACTGAAATTAAACATGTAATGCAATGAATATTAATATTTAAAGACTATATTATTCTTGTTATGCGATAAATAAAACTATTTTCATTTGCATTATAAGGATATTTTTGGATAAATTGTGCACAAAAAGAGTGACAGTGATTGAGTTGGCATGTATTGTTTTATTATACCTATGGCATTACATATTTGGGATTTGATTCGTGGAATAGGATTTCAATGTAATAATGAATTCATTCCGTAATGCAATAGCTATGTAATGCAATAATAAAAGCCTATTACCATTACTTTGTTTGGTTCAATTGCAAAATATGTAATCCTCTTACATTACATTATTGTTATGTTTGGTTCATTGAAATTAAACGTGAAATTATACAATGAATGTTTACCCTTGCTGCGAAATAAAAAAAGAAAAAAGAAATATGAGACACTTGTAATAATTTTGACACCCAGCTTTTTGACTTGTATAAAGAATAATTTTTTATTTCAATCAGCAAGTCATAAATATATTTGTTTAAACTTGTATAAATAACGACAAAAATACTTAAGTATTTCATAATATAACATAGATTCAATATAATACAACTCATCGTATACTAAAGTGGTTCTAATAAAATATTACACGTCATCAAAAACTTGTTCATAATAAAAATCCAAACTTGCTCATCAAAAGTGACATAGTAAAATAAAAACGTGTTTTCCAAAAGTATTAGACCGTCATCAGAAAACTCCCAGGACATTGGTCTCATTCTTTGGGGTGCGATACTTAGCCTTTTCCTCCAGCGCCACCTTCACCCTTATGTAGGTCCTCTCTAAAGCTCCTTGACACTTCTAACATATAGTTCCTATATGCTTAAAAGAATGAGTAAAAAAAATTTTACGCATGTTAAAAAAAGTAAAGTAGATGAAAGAAAGTAAAAAAAATTCAAATATATTCTTAATGGCCCCACAAGATTACATAAAGTGATGAATATTTTATTTTTTTTCTAATGGACCCCACTAAATGACATAATCACTTTATGTACTTTAATTTATCTTTTTAAAGATATAAAATTATATTTTTAGTCATTCTTTTGTGGGCAGAGGCAGTAATAGACAATTAATGCGAGTTATATATCTATTAAACTTATATAAGTATACAAAAATTGCACAAACAGTGCAACAAGGTACCTTGAACTATCTCCATCATTCATCCATAGAGTTTTCTAGTATTGGTTGAGGTTAATATAGTTTATCATAGCCACAATATCCTTCCACCACATGATAACTGCTTCCATCTTCTCGTTTTCCATTGTCTTTTTCCTAACTAAACTAAGCCGAGGCATGACTGCACATGTTTAAAATATAGACAACAACAATATAGTAAACTTCAAAAAATATGAAAAAAAATAACCTTATGAGAGCACACTATCATGAGAATGCAAACCTTATAAATTTTTGCTTCACCAACAAGATTAAAATAAATAAATCTACCATTTTGTATCATGTTCACGGGTAGGGTGTGATTTCTCAAGCCCAAATATTATATAATCTACTAGGCCCAAATGACACGGCCCAATAAAGAAGGTAAGACTTGGCTCGCGTGGGGAACCGTCTTGGCCCGCGTGGATAGTGGATCCAAGAACCTATAGATTCCTGTCCCTGTCCATGCAGACAAAAGCCAGGATATAATTCGGCTTTTACATATTTTAAAGGAGATATTCAGAATAAATACAGGGCTTAACTTCATTTCAAAGGTAATCAACATTTTGCAGTACTAGAGCAATATACCTCTATTATTATACACCTTGTTCAGCCTGTACTTATTCTCACACCGGAGCTATCCCCCGGCGGTAAAACCGCCCGGAACTCTGAGTGTGGTATCGTTTTTGTGCAGGATTGACGCGCTCTTGATGATTGAGGCGCGTAGATGAATCTTGGCGTTAACATTAGCGCTAGAAGGAGGGCCTTAGTGTTAGTTATTTTTCAATCACTTAAATATTCAGAAGAACAATGACGAGCGGGAAGCCTCATGCATAAAAGCTAACTAGTGGGTGCTGTTCGCGACGATAATAATTATCAATTTCCCCTTCGGACCACTTCGGCAAGGTGAACATGACTTCGGCATCCCCTTCGGCATAGACCTGCCTTCAGGTTCGGCATCTTAATTACTTCGGGCAAGCGCAGACTTCGGTCACAGTTCTTCGGCAAAGCAATTTTGGATCTCAAAGGAGAACAAAAAGTTCACTCCACTAAAGCGAGTGGATTTCGGGAAAAGGAAACAAAACAAAAAACTAAACTCCTCGTTTCTACCAATGATGTTTCCCACTTAACATATAACATATATTATATACATCCACTAGCATGTATATATTTTTATATAGCTTATATATATGTTTTCTCTCATGATTCGTACATGTACATATATATATATATATATATCTCGTTTTATGGAGGAAGGAGATAGTATTGCATGCGAGAATATTTGTATATTTCTATATCAAAAAAGAGCTTCGACGATTTCTTTCTTCGGCTTCAGGCTTTGGGTTCAGCCTTCAGCTTCTGCAATATACCTACTTTGTAACACTCCATGTCCCACATTAAAAGATAAGAGAAAAGTTTGTCTGTATATAAGGAATTGAGTTACTATCAATGGTACCTTCAAGTCATGACCTTTTGGGTGAGCCTGTGGTGGGCTAAGATGACCCAAGAAGATACTATTGGGCCAGTAATTTAAGGCCTTGTTTGGATGGATTTGATTCAATTCGAACTTAGGATTTGACCCAAGATTTGTTCTGGACTCGGGATTTGATCCGGGTTGTTACATATGGTATCAGAACCGACTCTCGAAAGCTCGGGTCGGGTCATCCGATCGGGTTGTCGGGGTGGGAACACGAAGGCTGGTGGTATTATCCCACAATGGAGAGAGGGAGGTCCAGATGTGGGAACACGAATCTAGCCGGTATTATCCCACAATGACTAGAGAGATAAAGATCTGTGGACCGTGTGTGTGATCGGTTGAGTTACTATCAATAGTACCTTCAGTCATGACCTTTTGGGTGAGCCTGTGGTGGGCTAAGATGACCCAAGAAGATACTATTAGCCAGTAATTTAAGGCTTTGTTTGGATGGATTTGATTCGATTCGGACTTGGGATTTGACCCAAGATTTATTCCGGAGTCGGGATTTGACTCGGGTTGTTACATATGGTGTCAGAGCCGACTCTCGAAAGCTCAGGTTGGGTCATCTGATCGAGTTGTAGGAGGTGGGGACACGAAGGCTAATGGTAGTATCCCACAATGGAGAGAGGGAGGTCCAGAGGTGGGGACACGAAGTCAGCCGGTATTATCCCACAATAGCTAGAGAGGCAAAGATCTGTGGATCGTGTGTGTGATCGGTTCTGACGGGGACGTCAGAAATTTAAGTGGGGGAGATTGTAACACCCCCTCTCCCATATCGAAAGATAAGAGAAAAGTTTGTCTGTATATAAGGAATTAAGTTATTATCAATAATACCTTCAAGTCATGACCTTTTGGGTGAGCCTGTGATGGGCTAAGATGAACCAAGAAGATACTATTGGGCCAGTAATTTAAGGCCTTGTTTAGATGGATTTAATTCGATTCGGATTTCAGATTTGACACAAGATTTGTTCCGGACTCGGGATTTGACCCAGGTTGTTACATACTTCCTCCGGGGCAGTCAAGGGATCCTTCGGAGAGGTCAAGCATCCCCGTGACGGTCAAGCAACTCCCGGGACGGTCAAGCATCCCCCGGGACGGTCAACATCCCCCGGGACGGTCAAAGCATCCCCCGGGATGGTCAAGGCATCCTCTGAAGAAGTCAAGCATCCTTCGGAGAGGTCAAGTATCGTTTGGAACAGGCCTTCGAGTCGTTCCCAAAAAAAAATGGGTCAGGCAGTAGTGCCGATCAAGAACAGGCCTCGGTGCCGTTCCCAACAATTGATTCTTAGACTTTTAAATGATGTACTCATCCATTAAATGTCCTATTATAGCGGAAGACTGGGGGACAATATTGGGATATGATTTGTCATCTGCAAGTTGGTTTTCTATGGGACCCATTAAGCTAAGTGTTCCCTTTTTATAATATTATAAAGTTATCTTGATTATCGCTGCCACTTTATCAATATTATAAATGTCATACAGAACCTATCATTGCATTACGTATCATGTAAATCATACCCATGTGACTATTATTAGTTGATAGTGCTTGCGGACCTATGTCATTTATCTTCAATACTTTAGACTTATATCACGTTATGACAACCTGCTTATCTCAAGTTCCAAGATGAGCCCACTTGTTTAATTCACGTGGTTCATGGCAGCCTTGGATATAAAGTTGTTTAAAGTGTATTATTAATATTTACTTTAAATGTATACATGCTGCGAATAAAGGATTCATGCAAGTCACCTTTCTTGAGTCAATGGGTTTTTGTTTGTAGTGGCATGACTAATATTATAAAATTCTTGCCTTTTTATGGTCAGTTGGTTCATCTAATCAAAGCACATGACCATACCCATCATTCATGCGGCTATGAGAGACAAATAGATATTCAATTCTGATTGAACAAAGCGGCATCGAGCGAAATTGGAAGTTGCGGACTTCGAGGCTTCGGCAGGTTGACCGTTTCACCGATCTATTCGGCCATGACTTCGGAGTCCCACTCCCTTACTCTATTGAACTTCAGCATTTACCCGCTTCGACGTGGTTTAGCCTTCGGGTTCAGCCCTTTGGCTTCAGCCTTCGGCTTTAGCATTTGGGTTCAGCCTTTGGCTTTAGCATTCACCCACTTCAAACGTGGAGGTGACTTTGGGTTCAGCCTTTGGGTTCAGCCTTCGGCTTCAGCAATATACCCACTTCCTCCAGGGCGGTCAAGGGATCCTTCGGAGAGGTCAAGCATCCTCCTGGGCGGTCAAAAGTTCTCCTAAACAGACAACGTTCTTCGGGACGGACTATTTATATCTTCGATTGTGATAAGGTTGGTTCTTTATTTCTTTTCGGTTGTGATAAGGTTGGTTCTTTATTTTCGGTTGTGATAAAGTTGATTCTTTTTCTATCTTCATTTGCGATAAGAATTGAACGGGTGCCGATCAGGAACAGTCCTTCGAGACGTTCCGATCAGGCGGTGGTGTCGATCAGGAACAGTCCTTCGAGATGTTCCGATCAGATGGTGGTGCCGATCAGGAACAGTCCTTCAAGACGTTCCGATCAGGCGGTGGTGCCGATCAGGAGTAGGCCTTCAAGTCGTTCCCAATAAATCGATCAGGCGGTGGTGCCGATCAGGAACAGTCCTTCGAGACGTTCCGATCAGACGGTGGTGCCGATCAGGAACATGCCTCGGTGTCGTTCCCAACAATTGATTCTTGGACTTTTAAACGATGTACTCTTCCATTAAATGTTACATTATAACGGAAGACTGGGGGGCAATGTTAGAGTGTGATTTCTCAAGCCCAAATACTATATAATCTACTAGGCCCAAATGACACGGCCCAATAAGAAAGGTGAGACTTGGCTCGCGTGGGGAACCGTCTTGGTCCGCGTGGATAGTGGATCCAAGAACCTATAGATTACTGTCCCTGTCCATGTGGACAAAAGCCAGTATATAATTCGGCTTTTACATATTTTAAAGGGGATATTCAGAATAAATACAGAGTTTAACTTCATTTCAAAGGTAATCAACATTTTGCAGTAGTAGAGCAATATACCTCTATTGTTATACACCAGGTTCAGCCTGTACTTATTCTCACACCGGAGCTATCTCCCGGCAGCAAAACCGTCCAGAACTCTGAGTGTGGTCTCGTTTCTATGCAGGATTGACGCACTCTTGGTGATTGAGGCGCGTAGACGAATCTTGGCGTTAACATTCGCTATATAATTTTTAGAAAACAAAACAAATGCAGAGCATAAGTTAAGGGGAAAATTTAGGAATCATAACACAAGGGGAAAATTGGGGGAATAATTAGCTAAAAAACAATCTACAAATATTAGGTTCAAATCCATGTGTTTTTATGCTTAATAAATAAAAATAATAAAGAAGAAAATGACAATAACCTAAAACTTCCGGATCTAAAAAATTCACTTTCAAAGTTAGGAAAATATAAAGGCGAAAATGAATTTAATTACTATTAGAACCACCAACGAATAATGCATGCACCTTTTTTAATTAAATTAGCCCGTTGTCTGTGCAAGGAACATATTTGGTGGGTACCGTAAAATTAATATAGTTTCAAGTTTATGTCATATTTAATTAATATGTAACCATTTATTATCTAAGTATGATAAATAGATATATTAATTTTTATTTGATCATGCGTGCATATTTAATAATCATAATATATATTTAGTAATCCGTGCAAGGAATGAATTTGGTGTGTACTATAAAATTAACATAGTTTCAAGTTTTTGTCATATTTAATATATATGTAACCGTTTATTATCTAAGTATGATAAATAGGTATATCAATTTTTATTTAATTATGTATGCATATTTAATAATCATAATATATACTTATGGGAAGCTTTTAGAAAGGGATTTGAAGGTTTCAGTTTATATTGAGGAACACATGCATCTAATTTATTATTTGTCTAATTATTTTTGTTTATTGTAATTAATATATGCTATTATAGTATCATAATAATTGGATTAATATTAGGACATTAAATGTGTGATTAATTTTTGTATTATATATATTTGTTATTATTATGTGATTTACGTATGGACAAATTTGAAATTTTTTTATTTTTATTGTAATTAATGTATATTATTATAGTGCTATAATTGGATTATATATATATATATATATATGTATATGTATATATCTATCAGTTTGTTTGGTGGCCTTCCCATAATGTGTTATCTTTTAGATTTTATTTTTAATAAATCAATTTATGCTGAATTTTACGTACGGACAAAATTGAAAGAGTTCATAACGTATGGAGAAATTCAATTTGGATTTATTTTAACATACATACACACATATATATATATATATATATCTCCATATATTAATTTTTATTAAAAAAAATTATTACGGCCTTAAAAGGATTACTAAACTAAATCAACAAATAATTACCTTCATTTTATCTCTTTATATATAAGAATAGATCAATTACTACTAGCTTTTGTGAAGAACTCAGAGAGAGAGAAAGAGTCCAAATAATTTTGGGGACCACCAAAATAGCTGGATCAGTTATTTGCTTTGAAACTTCTCACAGATATGTAAAATAAATATTTATTTATATTTTTCAAGATAAAAGTATTTTCGGGTGAAACATGTCCAAAAAGAGTGATGATGATGGACTTTGATAAGTTTTGTTTTATTATAACTATTGCATTACATAATACAATGCGTTAATACATCAAATAGAAGATATAATGAAAAATTTAAAAATTGATATAATAGCATTACTTACATAACGAGTTAATACATATAATTGGAGAAGTAAACACAATAAATGTCACATCAATGTAATAATTTATTGCGTTACAGAGTTATTACATTGATTTAATGCGAACTAAACACCACTTTAGTGTAATAAGTCAATACATCAAGTGGAGGACAAAAAAACTTAAAAATTGATATAATAGCATTACTATATAATGAGTTAATACATGTAATACGTAAACCAAACATAATAAATGTCACATCAGTGTAATAATTACTACATTGCAAAGTATTATATTAATTTGACGTGAACCAAATGTCACCTTAAGTGTTTATTATTTATATTTTTGTATTGGTATAAGAAGTTTTAAAATATTAGTGCTTATGAGAATACTTTATTTTATAAGAACGAACACGAGAGTTTATTTTTTATTTTATTTTTTTTACGATCATTATATATTATATATTGATTTATCAGTGGACTTACATGTGATACACTGCATAAAATTAATATATATTTTATATTCTCTTTCTTATTTTAATTTTCGTATATAAAATTTATAATTTAAACATCTTTTTAAAAACATATGGCCATAAATAAAGAAAATTACACGACACATTAATACTAGTGCGAGTTGGTGGTGTTCTTTTCAAGCACACTAAACACATGTCATTTCAATATTTTAGCCAATAACAAAAAATAAAATAAAAATAAAAAATAAAAATACCACGCGTCATGGAAAAGGTTTAAATACATTTTAAAAATTAATTTTTTTTTATTTTTTACACTTTAAACCTTAATATTTTAATTTTAAGACATTAAACCTTAATGTCTTTAAATTTTTATAAATTAAACTTTTTGACCACCGACGTGTAAAAATTATCCGAATGAGAGTATTTTTAGTAATTTCACTCTTAAATATCTTTGAAAACACATAAAATTATAAGTACATAATTAGTGTATGATGAATAAAATAAATAGAAAAATTAGAGTCAATATAAACGATATATACTCTTAAAAGACTTAATTTTTCATATTAAAAAAAACATAAATATCTTTGAAATTACATAAAATTGTAGGCATGTGATTATTGTATGATGAAGAAGAAAAATGTGAAAACAATTGTAGCTAATATAAATGATATATACGATTAAAAGATTTAATTGTCCTTTCATTTTAAGTCACGTGACTTATTCCAGTAAAAAATACTAAATTCGGTGGCCCAAAAGTTTAATTTATAAAAATTTAAAGATATTAAAGTTTAATATCTTAAAATAAAAATATTAGGATTTAAATTGTAAAAAGTGATAAACTTTAAGGTATAAAAGTGTATTTAAGCCCATGGAAAAAGGCTACCGACTTCAATTCCAAATTTTCAACCCGTCATGCCAATCCAATTTACTTCTTCCCGTACAAACCCATAATTCCTAATCATAATAACATAAAAAATAAAAAAAATTGTATTCGGATCAAGAGGAGAAAAGGGTTTATCTCGGGTCAGAAAACAGGAACAATTTTTGCAACTAAGAAAAACGAGAGATGGATTCCAGCAGGAGGGCGGTGGAATCATACTGGAGGTCAAGGATGATAGATGGGACAACATCGGATGAAGATAAGGTGGCTCCAGTTTACAAATTGGAGGAAATTTGTGAGTTGCTTAGATCTTCTCATGTCAGTATAGTTAAAGAAGTCTCTGAATTCATCTTCAAGCGCCTAGAACATAAAAGCCCAATTGTCAAACAGAAGGTATATTTGTTAATTAGTTTACCCAGATCTGGTTCTTTTTAATTTGTTTTTTTTTTATTAGTATCTGAATTGGGGTGTGATTGTTTGTATTTTATTTGAAGTTTTGATTGAGCTGATGAGATACACTGAAAAAGTTTTATTTTGATTTATGTAAAATACTAAAATTTTCAAAATTTGGTGAATTCATTTGATTTTTAGGCCATAGGATTACTGTTGTTGTAAACCATCTAAAGTACTATTGGTTACAATTTTTATTGTTTTTAATGCTTACATGAGTCACATTAATTTTAAATTTTAGGATTTTCTAAATTGACTTCAAAAAGAGTCAAAAATGGGATTTTTTTTTGGAGTCAATGAGATTCACTGAAAAAGTTTCGTTTTGATATGGTGAGATCAATTTGCAAAATATTATAATTTTGAATTTGGTGAATTCATTTGATTTTTGAGTCAGTAGGATTGCTATTGTTGTAAACTATCTAAAGTACTATGGATTACAAATTTTGTTGTTTTTAGTACTTATATGAATCACATTAAATTTGAATTTAGGATTTTGTAACTTGACTTCAAAAAGTCAAGATGGGACTTTGTTATGATAAATTATATATATATATATATATATATATATATATAAATTAATACAAGGAAATCAGCTTAAATTTACTAGTGAATTCCAGCATAGGGTCATTGCTTTCTCTAAACTACATGAACCCTGCAGAGAGCTGAACTGCCACATCTTGTGATTTTCTAAATGTATCATTGAGAATCACATTCTCTTACAGTACAATCGGTTTATGTAGTTGATACCAAGGCAACTTAGTGGACTGTAAATTTTGGTATACAATATATTTTGTTAAAAAGTTTAAACTTTTAATGGGGACTACTTTTTCCGAGGTAGTTACTGGCTAGTTGGTTTTAAAGTACTAGAATTAAGCACTGTGTATTATGATTTATGGATGAACTATTAGAAACTCTGCCTAAGAAAAATTTAAGATATATTGGTGCTAATTTTTCAACAATATATATGTAGGCTTTGAGACTAATCAAGTATGCAGTGGGAAAGTCTGGTGTGGAGTTTAGGAGGGAAATGCAAAGAAATTCAGTGGCAGTACGCCAGTTGATTCACTATAAAGGCCAGTTGGATCCGTTGAAGGGGGATGCATTGAATAAGTCTGTGCGTTCCACGGCGCAGGAAGCATTATCTGCTATATTTTCAACAGATGATAATAAGCCAGCACCTGCTGATGATCTTACTCAGCGAATTCAAGGGTTTGGTAATACCAACTTTGACATGCCATCGGAAGATAAGAAGTCCTTTTTAAGTGAGGTGGTTGGTCTTGGAAGTGCAACAATCAAGCAGGGATTGAATAGCTTAGCGCACGCTCCATCACAGAAAAAGAATGAAACCGGAAGCTATAGGAGTCCAAATCTTCGAAGGTCATTAACTACAGAAATCGATTACTCGGATCGATATGAGGGAGTTGAACATCGAACTGATACTCAGCCTTCTTCTCGGTTCTCGAATAATGTGACTGGTGGAACTTGGGCCCAAGATCTCAAAACAGCACAGACAGAGACAACCAATGGGAGCTCAAGTTCAAGTTATTCAGATAGCAAGACTCGCGAGGAGAGGTTATTAGAGACCATTGTAACATCTGGTGGAGTGCGCTTACAACCCACTAGAGATGCCCTTCATGTTTTTCTTATGGAGGCCTCAAAATTGGATGCACTGGCTCTAAGTTATGCTCTTGAATCAAAGCTCCAATCACATTTGTGGCAGGCATGCATTCCCTTTATGCTTCTGAATTAAAATAATTTGCAATAATGTGAGGAAAGTATGACCACGCAAGTAAATATGCATATTATGCAAAGAAGAAGTTGTATTTGATAATTAAAATTCCATAATTGATCTAGATTTACTTCATGCAAAATCTGATGACTGTTTTTCATTAGCTAGACTGCGGACAAACTCTACGACTGTCAATAAACTCCGTCACTTATTTGCTTTTTGAAATTGTAATTTCTTTCAGGTCCGCGTGAAAGCTGTCTGTGTCCTCGAGGCAATATTGAGGAAAAAAAATGATGAACATTTTTCTATTGTCACATCTTATTTTAGTGAAAACAAGGATGTCGTGGTGAAATGTTGTGAATCTCCTCAGGCTTCTTTGAGGGAAAAAGCAAACAAGGTAAGTCTGAATTTCAGTTTTTCCATCTCTGTTTCTCTTTTGTTTCTCAGTTGATGGACTAACAATTATATCAGTGATAATAAAAAAGAAAGTAGACATAGAGGAAGGCCCCAAAATTAGTATGATCAAACAGAACGAACTTATAAAGACTTCAGTCTGAATGTTACCCTAAGAACGGCCTCAAGGTACCATATAGTTTATTTCTTTCTGATAAAAAAGTCAGATTGCAAGTGTAGGATGGTGGTGTTAGGCAAATAGTACATATAGTTCATGCAGAGAGGTGGGATAAGTTAAGGTACCAGAACCTATCCAGTGTTTGTCAAGGCTTTAAGGAGAGATGTGGCATGGCCGGGAGTCTAAGAGAGCCTATAAGGCGAGGAGTCGTTTACAATGTATATTTTTATATACGTATATTGTACTTCAAAAAATGCATATAGAAATAAATATGTATACATATAAATGTATATGTATATAATTACACACTCACAAAATAGTTTATGATAAAAGGTAAAATCGTTTAAGAGTTAAATATTACATGATAAAAACAATAGCAAATAAATAAGACTAGAAAAGAATTATTTACAACCTGGGCTAGTAATGGGCTTGTTTGGAAACCATATTAGAATTGTTTGGGTTAATTAGTTTAGGCCACAAAATAGAGTGGACAACTAATATACCATACTAGAAGCCCTAGAAGGGAACGAACTAAAGCTCTCTCGCTGCTATGTCGCTGCTCTTAGTCTAAATCTTGTTGCTATTTCGTCTCTCGCAGCTATCTCACTGCTATCTCGTTGACCGCTGCTATATTCTCAACCTAAAGGCTAGACTCTCTGAGGCGTATGCCTTTCAAGGAAGTTGTCCAAGTGTCACCTAGGTGACCCAAGGTGATTACTTAGAGTTCAGCGTGCTTGCCTCTGAGGCTGTCACCAAAGCGTAGCCTCGCCTTGCCAATTTCTTGCCGCTTTGTCGTCTAGGCGATGCCTTGATAAGTGGTTCAGATATGAAGCTTAAGGCACCCTCTGCCTCTCTCCAAATAGTAAATGAAGTTCTTAGGATGAGGTGATGTGGGTTACACTTAGGTAGCAGAACCTCTTGAGGATCTGTTGTTCAGGAAAGAAGCATAAGACACAACATATGGGAGAGCTGATGTACCCTAATTTATCAGTAAGTGCTGATGTTATTCTTTATCAAGTAAGTCCCATAAAGCTCTTTTACCTGATGTTGTACTATACCAAATATGTACTGACTTAAAGCTCTTTTCACTGATGATGCCATTGGTTGAGTCGTGTTCGAAGAATTTGAACCTGATATCGGTGGAGTGATAAGAGAGTGAGTTTGCGATTCTCAGTGGTGGTACTGTTTTGGTGGTAGGAACTAGCAACCCATCTTGGAGGAGAGAGAAAATAAGGTTTGGACTGAAAGAGAATAGAGAGAGAGAGTGATGATGTCATTGAATGGGAACTGATGGTATTCTCATCAAAAGAGAGTGAAGAGAAAAAACAAATATGAGAGAGAATGAAAGCATTCTTTCCCGCTTTTCTTCGAAGTTCCAATGAAATCTTGTCTGACTTGATGCCAATGCAATCAAGAGAGTTTTTAAGTGGGGTAAAATTGTCCATTTGTTATTTATTGGATCCAATTGAATAAGTAGTTCAAGTTCACGGGAGCGATTGTAAATAGTCAGACATGTATCCAATGTAAAAAAGTGGTAAAGTACAAGGGGGCTTAATGTTTCTGACCAACAATTATTGCTAATCTAAATACTCCCTCCATCCCAAAATATAAGATCAAATTGACGTTTTAAAAGTCATTATAATTAATTTAAGTTTTCAAAACAATAAAGTACTTTTAGATAGTTTATGACAATTGTATTGACAAAAATTAAATGCATTCCTATCAAAATTTGAAAATGTTTCAAAATGACTTTTAGAAAGTCAATATTCATCCTATATTTTGGATGGAGGGAGTAAATGGTATAGGAGTTTATCATATCCATGGACGAGGTTAGTTATGCCTCCCTAGATATATTCACCGTACTTGGGGCCTCAGTAAAAGAGAGATTGCAAATGCTCTATTTGCACCAGAAATTCATAGATGTTAACTGCGTAGCTTGTATTCCTGTTCCTTGACCTGTTTATATAATGTCATGACCATTTGCTGACACTCTGAACCTTGAAATATAGTACAGGATAGCTTTTTCATATTTTCATAGTGATCGCCGGGCTGTTCTATACTGATTGTTTTGGTTACGTTTTCATTGGAGGATGCCTTGTCCCCCCTCCTAGTAACTCCGACTCTTTCTAATAAAATTTCTTCTTTTTTCTAAAAATAGTAACAGTTGTGCTCATAAGACTAACAATGATTAGATCAAGTAAATATTATAGGGATTAAAATGTATATGTTTCTAAAATGAGTCTATGGAGAATATAATTTAGTTTCTATTCAGTGCAAATATATTATAGAGTAAAAATTATAAAGTTGCTATTATATATTTAAGTTTTTGGATTGAAATATGAGTTTCAGATTTGCATGCCAGAAGTATACTTGAAAGAATTATTATAATGTAACTTCATCATGCTGAAAAGAAAATGAAATGTGGTTACTCTTTATTTAATTGGTGCATTGAGGGAGTTTCTGTACTATAAGTCTACTTATCTCTCTCTCTCTTTCTTTCTTTATATTATTATAATCTATATGCAGTAATTACATAATTACTAGATACAAGGAATACTTAAAAATGATTTCACTAATATTTGACACTTCAAATGTTTTTAAATAAACTAGTGTTGGAGTTACTCTATACCAATCTTATAAATACTCCCTCTCTAGATGAATTTCATACTTTGAGATGTCTTAAAATCTACACTTGCAAAATTTCAATGCAATTAGAATTAGAATAGTCTATGATATTAATCTTGTACAAGTTAAAGAAAAAGTTTGTGGATCCATAATCTATTACATTTGATTTGATTTGATTTTCAAAACTAGAGGGTTAATAATGTAACAAAAATATCAAATATTTCCCCCCTTTAAAATGTTTGTCAAGTTAACTGTGACATCCATTTTGGGACAAGGGTTTAATGAAAAAAATACTTTCTAGTTAAGAACAGAGAAGCATTGGTTTTTTGCTTTTAATAACTTCAAGAGTTTGATTTCCAAATTTTCTGTTTGTGTTTGAAATGTTTTTCACAAGTGATTAAACATTTTGTTGAGAGAAAAAGGAGGACGTACAAAACTTTTAACTTTATCCATCATTTCTGGGAAATCTTCAAAGCATCTTGTGCGAGTAATTTTACATGCATAGCTGTTACCTAGAAAATGCTTGCTAATACTGTCTACAAAAGAAGGGAAAATTCTTTAACTTTGTAGTTGGGCATCCTTGTTTGATTTTTTTTTATAATTTTTTTTAACTAGAAGCCAGAAAGCCCTTTTATTATTAAATTAGGATGATTCTTATTTCATTTTGTTAATTGTGATCCTATTTCAGAAAAATGTCACATCATGCACTCGGGAAAATTTGCTTCGCACTTAATTAATTCACTTTCTCCTTGTTTATTATACTCAAAATTGGATGAAAATCTTTAGTTTCTAGATGAGTTATAAATTTTAAAATTTTCATGTGGAGGTATTAAAATCCAATGTATAGCTCAACCAGTCTTTGTGTTACTGTTCGCATTTGTGCTTTTCTGATTTATGCAAGTATGTGTTGTTTATGGGCAGGTCTTAGGCCTTCTGGAAGGAGAACAAACAGATAATACAGTCGGTCATCCAGAAAAGCAAGGGAAGGCTGAGACAACTGCCGTTCAGATGCCAGACCTAATAGATACTGGTGATCCAGTGGATCTATATGGAAACGACGACTATATGAAAACACAGAAGGATCAAAGCATCAAAGAGTTGCCAACACCTGCCACTCCTATAATTGATGATCTATTTGGAGATAATCTAAGCACTGGCATGAGCACAAGTGAACAGAAAAACGATGATGACCCCTTCGCAGATGTCTCATTTTACTCCAATAATGATAAAGAACATGTAGACGATGTCTTTTCAGGGATGACTGTTGATAAATCCGGTGCTGCTGAAGCCCATATGGCACTGAATAGAAATGGAGCTGAAATGTTTGATATATTTGGTTCCAGTTCTGTACCCTCAGAGGAGCAAGGAAATAATGGCAAAGATGTGAATGACTTAATGTCTGGTTTATCCATAAAGGGAAATGCCGTGAAGCAGAGTGGAACTAATCCAAGGGCACTCTCTGACACCATCTTTACAGATTCCAGTACAAATCCGAGTCATCAGATTTCTAATGATACTTTTAATGGGATGTTTGGACCTCAAACAGCTGCAATGAATGTGAATCCTATGTTCCCTATGGGTTCTATGCCATATAATTTACCCCCTGGCGTAATGTTTAATCCAGCATTTCCTTCCCAATCAATAAATTATGGAGACATGGGAAGTCTTTTAGCCCAGCAGCAGTTCCTAGCAACAATGTCCAACTTCCAGCAGTTTGGCAATTTGCACTCTCAAAATTCTGGTCTTAGTCATGCTGAGGCAATTCAAGGAGGTGGATATTCTTCAGCCCTTCCAGATGTTTTCAACTCTAGCATTCCGGTTCAGACTCCCAGTTCGATGATGAACGGACCGAAGAAAGAGGAGACCAAAGCATTTGATTTTATCTCGGTGAGCTCGGATTTTATACCTCCAATTTCTTTTGCCTTGCGTAAAAAACTAATATAATGCTCTATATTGGAACAATAAAATATAATACAAAACGGCATCAGGCACCTGCTCAGGGTTTTCTCAGACACCTTTAATCTGGTGTATGTACTTTTCAGGATAGTCCTGGCTCTTTAAAATAGGGGGATTTTGGAGGACCAGGGTGTTCTTCATTATTATTGTTCTCTAAGCTTTTGGAACTAAACTTTTTATTTACCAGACTTTCACACATTATTTTCTGATTCTTGTAATCAATTTGTTAGACTTCGTTTTAGAGCGCATCTTTACCTTCCAACTCATTAATTGTGTTATAACTCTAAAACCTTATACGATATGTTTCGAATTTCTTCACAATATCTAACCCTCCACACCTGTGTGGGATGGTTGAGGGTTGGGGTCTTTCCCTTGTTTCTCTCCAATTCGCATTGAACCAGCTGAAGTAGTTAGCACAACATGCTAAAATGTGTCTAACTTGATCACATCTGATTCTTGATATGTAATGTTGACTTTTTCTTTTTTTCTTTTTTTTTCTTTTCTTTTCTAACTAACTAAAAAATGGTACCTGTTTCCCATTTTAAGGTCCCTCTTTACTTACAAGTAGTTTAAGAAAGTCGAGTACTTGACTAAGATTTTAGTTTTGCTTCCTAGTCCCTAGATACCCTTGAACCAATGAATTGATAAATTTGATGGAGTCCACAAAGTTCCAGACTCTACTTTTTACTCTTTCAAATATAAGGATAATAGATTCAGTTTCAACAATTAATGTATTTATAAGTGGCTATCTGTTAGGCCATAACTAGGCCGTGTGCTATTAGTAAATAATTGGTAGTTTTAGGCTTATTAGCTAGTAGATTTTTCTTAAAATAGCTAGCACATGGGTGATAGTACACCTATTGTGCATTTTAGCATAATTGTTTCATGTTTTTAGTGTATATAGAAGAGAATAGTTGTAATGTTTATTATAGGAGTGAAATGAATTAAAAGGGTGATTAATCCATTCCCTAGTTCTCAAGCTCTTTTCTTCCCCAAGTTGTCTCCTAATCTCCATAGTTGCTTAGTTGAGCTCAAACTAGGTCTGAGCATGACAGTTAGCATCAAAGCCAGGCAGCCAGCTTTCCCTAGGCCACCTTCATCTTCTTTGGTCTCCATAAATACTACAAATTCCTAACCTCGAAAATCTCTACTATAAATTAAAGGAATATAGACGAGAATAGTTGTAATGATTATTATAGGAGTGAAATGAATTAAAAGGGTGATTAATCCATTCCCTAGCTCTCAAGCTCTCGTCTTCCCCAAGTTGTCTCCTAATCTCCATAGTTTGCTTAGTTGAGCTCAAACTAGGTCTGAGCATGACAGTTGACATCAAAGTCAGGCAGCCAGCTTTCCCTAGGCCACCTTCATCTTCTTTGATCTCCATAAACCGTACAAATTCCTAACCTCGAAAATCTCTACTATAAATTAAAAGAATATAGAAGAGAATAGTTGTAATGTTTATTATAGGAGTGAAATGAATTAAAAGGGTGATTAATCCATTCTCTGGCTCTCAAGCTCTCTTCTTCCCCAAGTTGTCTTCTAATCTCCATAGTTGCTTAGTTGAGCTCAAACTAGGTCTGAGCATGACAGTTGGCATCCAAGCCAGGCAGCCAGCTTTCCTTAGGCCACCTTCATCTTCTTTGATCTCTATAAACCCTACAAATTCCTAACCTCGAAATTCTCTACTATAAATTAAAGGAAAGAAAAGAAATAAGAGAGATGAGAATTGCTTAATATCTTATTATTACTCAACTTATATATCTAAATTGTCCATACCATTTTTATTAAAGGTGATAGGAGCATCGAGGTGCAAAGTCTCCCCAAGGCCTAGACGCGAGGCAAGGCACCATACTGAAATGAGACTCATATACTTGATATATATATATATATATATATATATATATATATAGAGAGAGAGAGAGAGAGAGAGGATGGATGGATCTAAAACATACCTCTTAAATAGCATACCTTTATTAAAACTACGTCGTTTTGGAGATTCTTTTAAAAAATAAAATAATATTAAAAGAGAGTGGTCTCACTTGCTTTCCTTTTATTTACAAAAATGCCACCCGCGGCTCCACTTGTTTCTCCAAAACGACGTAATTTTAATAAAGGTATGCTATTTAAGAGAGGTATGCTATTTAAGAGGTATGCTTTAGATCCATCCTCTCTCTCTATATATATATATAATTGTTTATCAAGTAATTATTCAAAATCCGAAACTAGTTTAATAAATAATATTAAACTTTAACTACCGAAAAAGGTACAAAAAAAAAGTGTACAAATAAATAAGAACCAAAAATTTATTAGCTCATTACATGTGTATAAACTATAGACCATTATAGATATATATTTGCTAAAAGAAACAGCAAAAATAGTTGACAATAAATTAATATATACAATAATAGAATGGCCAAATATGTCCTTGCATGACAATTTCTACCATATTGCCGCCCACTGTAGCGCAAAAAAGTAATGAGACTGGAAAACAAAATGGAGACCAACTTCTAAAATAAAATGCTATCTGCTGACTGACATGCTATTGTGATAATGTGTACAAAAGAGTCGCATAAATAAAGTGTCACCCACATGTAACTTTAGCCTAAACTACTTAAGCACATGGGTTCATTAACCACATCATCAACCAAACACAAGCAGCTAGAGTGCAAATGTGAGGACCAAACCTCACATCTCATTGAAGCTGCATGCCTCAGGCGAGGTGAGGCACAAACCTTGCGGTTTGCCAGGCTTTAACAACACTGGTCCATACAATGCTTTCTTCTATAGAAGTAAAGAACTACTTCCCAAAAGTATTTTGTTCCCCCGAAATCCGAAATCATGACAACAAGGGGTGGGAGAAATGACTGAGGCATTGAGGAATAATTTCAAGGTTGCTCATTCCAATCCCATACTTGGTGCCAAATTAACTGTTAAAAGAAGAAAAAAAAATCTTCAAAATCCTAGTAAATAAAGAACTAAGAGCGCAATAAATTAATAACCGCACAACTAGATAAATCTTGAAACTCCCCCTCAAGCTAGATCATATAGGTTAAACATGCCTATCTTGTTACAATGAATCCAATCTAAATCCCCCCTAATGATTTAGTGGTTTTCAAGTAGTTGTACTTGTACCTTTTCGTTGAAATTTCTCACAAACAGAGTGAGCCTCGACCTTAATATGCTAGGTGAATTCATAAAAAATTGGATTGGATGCAATATGCATGGCATCAAGATTACCACACCATAATTGCATGAAGATGGATTGCCAAAGCCAACTTGGCACATTAATTGTTTTGTCCACATCAACTCGTAAGTTTTATAAGTTATTGCTGTATTCTCTGACTCGCTTGATAGTTGATAAGGCAACCACTTCCTGCTTCTTTCTCTACTACATGACACAAGATTTACCACCAACAAAAATACATTTATGAGTAGTAGACCTTCCATCTGATGGTGAACCTACCCAATCAGTATCAAAGAACCCCTCTATCTGAGTGTGACCATGATCAAAATACAATATGCCACGCTCTGGGAGGCCTTTAAGGTGTCTCTAGGTCTTAATAATTGTATCTCATTGAGCTTGCAATGTAGTATATTTATATTGATGTAATCTCCACAGCCTTTTAGAGTCAAATATTGCTTAAATTTTTGTTTGAGGGCATAGCCTTACTGTTGCATGGGTAAAACATTATTGGCATGCGAATTGGGGGTCCTTGGGTAACTAACTCAAATCACCGTTTTGGCCTTTTGCTTTCTTTTCTGAATACCCCTATGTTGGTATTAGGTGCATGAGGATGGTATGTGTAAGATGTCAAGCTCCTTTTTGATGAAATGATGTGATACATCCTTGTGTCAAGTAAGAGGAGAAATTCTGTTCGAGAACTTTTAAATGGCCCTTGCCAGAAGTTGTTGTTTCATATCATTATTTTAAAACAACCACCTGCTGTATCTACATATGTGAAATATCATCTGGTGTTTATATCTAATCATCAAACTTCAACAAACCAAAGCTTAGGAACAAATCAAATGGAAATATAGGTCTGTTCACTTGAAAAAATCGTCTTCCTTCTTTAGTTAGAGAGAGAAAAGGTGTCGGGAATTGGAGTTTCTTGCTCGTGTCTTGGGGGGTTATCATCTGGGAATTTTCCTATTCATTAGCATCGCTAAGTTTGAATAGAAGACTTAAATTCAGTAGAAGGTAACCGATTTTGATAATGTGAATGTAGAGCATCAGCAACACCTGGCGGTGCCATCTATTAGATTGTCTTTATTATTATTAATTAATCCTTTCAGTTAATAGTAGCTGCATATGCTGTGTCTACAAGCCATCATTTCAACCGTTGAAGTGCTGAATATTAGATTTTATTTATCAACTAATTAACCCTTTCAGTTAATAGTAGCTGTGTGTTGTGTCTACGAGCCATCATTTCAACTGTTGCAGTGGTGAATTGTGATTTTTTGAAGTGCATATTTTCCTTTTCTCTATGCATCTCTCTGTTCTTTTTTGGTAATGCCAAAACCAAAAAACTTTTTAACCTGAAAAAACTGAATGTGAAATCTATGTTGGTCATGCAGGATCATCTGGCAGCAGCTCGTGATCCAAAGAGGGTGATTTGAAGGCTGAGCTTTGGTAAGGTGTTGACATTTCCCGAGTGGATTTTTCTGTGATTGGAGAAAGCTTTTCTAACACATGAAAAAGATCAGATTTTTTTTTTATATTCTTTTTTTTTTGCAATAATGTTATGTTTGGCATAGGATCTGAAATGTACAGTCGAGAGTTGGACTGTAATTTGATATATGAAAGGATTCCAAAACTGGAAAGGAAAGATATGATTTGGAAGCATCTCATTGTAGTATTTGAGTTGAAGGATGAAAGAATGTGGTTGTGTTGTTAGCTTACCTTTTAGATGTTGTCGCTAGGGGATGGTAACCCTTTTTTTTTTTCGAGTTTAATTTTATGTTGGGAATTCTTTATGCAGGTTGTTGATATTGTTTGGGTAAAAACGATGATACTAGAGTAAATATACATATTTTTTTTCTCATGTTAAAAAGGGTTAAATCACTTTTTCCATTGAATTGAACTCTAATTTGTATTTATATCATTGAATTGATTTTTTTTTTTCCAGTTAACTCATTAAATTGTAATATTTTTACAAAAATTTTAAAAATCGTTTTCTCTATTAAAATTTTAATAGTCAATCTATGTGGCATCCGCGTGGTTGTTGATGAAGAGAGAGAAATTGAGTTGAAGAATTGAATTAAATTAAATCAAGTATAATTCCAAAACAAACAACTAAACAAAATAAAAATTATATTATTAAAAAATTAAATTAATTAAATAATCAAACCAAACAAATAATAAACAAACCCATACGACGAAAGTAAAATCTCTGTACAGTTATGGATAGTATGAGAGACTTGATTATGATTCTAACTAGTTGGATAGCAGATCTAAATGGAGAGAGAAGGGAGTTGGAGAGAGAAGTATCAAATCATGAGGGAGAGAGTTATGGGTCATAAATTTTTCAGAAAATTGGATTCTGCCAGGAATATTTGAGAAGTTATAAGGGTTGCGAAAAAGAAAGGAGAAAAGGGGAGAGAGGATCTCTGTGCAAGGGATTTCAGAGGGGACGCGAATATGAGGGCCTTTCAAGCTTTTCAAGATCCATGGTGAGATTGATAATGTTTACATAAAGAGTTTTCTAGTCCCAACCTATGGATAGAAAGAAAGATGCAGGAAAGGAAAATGAAATAAAGAAGACGCTCAAGCCTTTCTCGACTAGATAGAGAAACTTGAAAGCCTTTCCAACAAGTCCTTTAGAAAGGTCAAAAAAAGGCCTAGAGGGAGCAATATTCAAAGGAATAAGGGGGCTCACTTAGGGAGGACATGTGGAACCTACAATCTTGATTTTATGAGTTGCTGCCTGTGGCTACACAAAGGTGGGGCTATCAGAAGGATTACCCATATCACGGGGATGAGATGTGGCAGTAGAGTCGGGGTATAATGTATCAAAGAGTGCAAGCCCTCCAGGAGATAAAGGCAAGCTCTCAATTTTATCAGCCTGAGAGTGAGAAAGAAAGGAATTCAAGAGAGAATACTTTTTATGAAGGCTTGAAAGGATGAAGATGATAGAATACTTGGAGTGTATAAATAATCTTCCAAGTATGTCTAAAAAAGCCAAAGAAGAAAAGATTTAATTTCCAAAACTAAAGAAAGATTTGATTTGATCTCCAAAATTAAATGGAGAAAGATTTGATTTGATTTTCAAAAAATTATTAGGAAAGATTTGATTTAATGGAGGAAAGATTTGATTTGATTTTCAAGATATTTAGAGGGAGTAAGATTTGATTTAATTTCAAAAATTTGGACGAGAAAAGATTTGACAAAATCTCCAAATTAAACAAGGAAGATTTAAAGAAGATCTCCTCTAGGAGAGCCCCTGAGGGTTCGCCCTTAGGGGCCTCCTATCCTCCAATCTTTTTTAATTTTTGTTTCAAATTACTTAGAAGTTGATCTGGGACTTGGATTTTGAAGTTTTCAGAGCCTTGTGCATGCTCGACACAGACGGAAAAAGTCGTGACTTACGTGCAGGAGGTAAATGTGGGCCCAAGTATAAATTAATGGGCGCGTGCGAATCAAACAACCTGAAAAAAATGAAATGAAGACTAATCGACAAAACAAGGCAAAAGAAGATGGTCATCTAGGGAGTACCTCCTAGGGTTCTTCCCTCCCTAAGGGTTGGCTCCCTAGGGGGCACATTCCCTTGAGGATTTCAAAATGATTCCCGATTGGATTTTGGTTATTGCAATGACAAACGAGGTGTTGAAGCCAAGGAAAAGATTAGGAATCGAGGAATACATTGTGATTTAGGGATGTTCTTCTCCAAGGCCTTTATGACTTGAAAAACTTTTCAAAGGGTAAAAAACCATGACAAAAGAGTAAGTTTCCTAGGGTTTGAGCCGCCTTTAAGTCTTCTGACTTGGAAAACTTCTCAAAGGGTCTTTTCCTAGGGTTCGAGCCTCCTTTGATTCTTCTTGTTCTTTCTTGCTTGCTCTTTTGTCATGGTTTAGGGATGTTCTTTTCCCCTCTTCGAACCTTTGATCGCTCCCATACTCTTTGTCAATTTCTCTCCTCCTCAACTAATTTAAAACCCTAATTGAGAGAGGTATGATTTCCTTGCCTACAAAAGTTAATTTATGAAATACTAAATTTCAAAATTAATATGAATTTATTTAATTTTATTAAAACAATCGTACTTATTAACCATCTAAATGTACTACTAATTTCAAAATTATATCAATTTGAACGTGTATAGGAGTTATGGTGGTTGGAAGCAAGATAGATCTAGAACACCAAAAACAGAGCATCTGGGAAGAAAACGGGCTGGGAGGCTCAGGCCAAGCGCCTAGGCGCTTGGCTAGGCGCTGACCACGAGCTGAGCTACTGCAAGAGAGCGCCTAGGCGCCGGTCAAGAGACTGTGCAAAACAGCTCCGCCGTCTTTTAGTAAAATGGGCATACTTTTCTCATACGAACTCGGATTGAGTTGATTCAAGATGATTCGAAAATAGGAAGAGTAGACCTACAACTTTTGTTCTTTAGATTTTTCAATTTGAGGTCTGTAGCCGGGCCTAAATGGGCCATTTATAGGACTGATGTGTAATTGGAGGCAATTGGAGAGTGTCGGGCATGCGCGTAAGCACGCGTAATGCTCCCGACAATGTTAAATGATGTTCTAAGTTCTAAAACATGATCATTATGATTTATAATGATATTTAACATTAACCATTGAGTATTAGACAATTCGAATGGGCGTGCTAAGCGTGCGCAAACGCGTGTCGCTTGGGCGTTCGAGTAGACAAGTTTGGCGTATGAACATGCAAGCGTCGTAACGTCGTAACAAGTGTGTATAACCTTGTTTAATATTTTATTTCTAATAAAATGAAACATTATGGAGTGTTGTAGCCCAATGTATGAGCATGCTAAGCACATGCAAAAGAGGCGAATTAGGCGTGTGACGTGTAAACGTCGAAACTTCGTGTAAGTGTTAATGAACTTAGATAGTGTTTTGATTCAAATAAAACGAACATTATAAGACATGGAATGGAGTTAATGTAACCAATAAGGATTGATGATAATGAGGGTCGTAACGTTTTCAAACGACGCGACACCGAGAAATATTTTAGAGTTAATCGCGTTAATCGTCAATAATGCGTGAACAATATGAGATAAGAATTATTATAATATGAACCAATATATGAAGCCTTTTTAGCGGCTAATTGGTGTTTTATTGTTAAATGAACTGTGTAGGATATTTGAAGGACGAGTCGTCATAATTTGGCAAGGAACGCTTAAGGCAAGTTCTTTCAGTAACTTGTTGACTTGTTTAAATGTATTGACGTACATGACTTAATTACTAAATCTTTCACTGTTATGTGGATTATATGCGAGCATGATTAAAGTGTGCACAATATACAACTATGTGACTATATTGTTCTATGTGGAACTTGAATTATAGTAAATATACAATGTGAGATACATGAGGTATGCTATGAGATGCATGACGCATATATATAGGTGAATTGCATAAGATTTATAATGCATGAGTAATATGCATAGTGCGAGAATCATGATGCATGGATAAAATGCGAACTTATGTGTTACGTGAAGCATGAAATGTGAAAACTGTTAGTTCTTGCTGAGCCGTCGTGCTCATTCTTGCAAAAATAAAACTTTTGCAGATTTACGATGCAAAGCAATTATCTTGATATCGTGATGATAAGGATTAAAGGCGCATGGAAACAGGAAGGTTGCTAAATGTTTCTTTATTGTAATTATTTAGCCGTGATGACAGTATATGATGTACACGTGAATTTGACTACGTAAATCTTGAGTTAAAAATGAAGGTTATCCATTATAGTATTTAAGATATGATTATGTTAGTTACTTGTTATAGTAAACTAGAAGGATGACGATGATGTATAAAGGACATTTTTATAACGAATGTATAGTTATTGAATAACTTTGCGAATATTCAGGTTTTGAATAAAGTTAGAATCTGAACCTTGCGTTCATATAGGAGATTTTGTAAATGATTAATTGTATTTATTCAACCTTGATCATAAGTGTATAAGTTAAATGTTACGAAACCTGGATTAAGAAGAGTTTGAGGTAATAATTATTAATGCTTATATTGATATGGACTGCTATATACAACAGGAATAAAATTAAATTTATAATGATTATTAAATGACGTATTAGTTAAGGTCTTCGTACCTGAGATTAGATGGGAACATGTTGTAATAATCTTATAATTACATTCATGTAGTAAGATCATGTTTTAGTTATGGTTTCGAGGCTTGGGACGATAATATTTATATTATATCAATATAAATATTTTTATTATTCCACACTGAGTTATTGTTAGAATGATGTATGAGTGGCACAGTGATGCATCGAATTCATGGATAAGGTAACCCGGATTTGGGGGCGTCACAGGTTGGTATCAGAGCTGTAGGTTATAAACCTTAGGCGAGAGTACCTTAGGCTATAACCTTAGAGAAGAAAGGTGTAGGTGATAAAGAGATAAACTCAAATAGAGTTTGAACAATAACAAATAGATTTAGAAAATTCCTAAAGAGAGGAATCAAGATATATAAGAAGATCCAATGAAGAAGCTTGAAGAGTTATAAAAGATGAGAATTAGGAGTTACCTGACTCCAGTAATAAAGATGACAAGTGTTGATAAATAGACGAGGTCTATAAGACGAAGATGTAGTAAAAATCATTGAATATGATTAAAAAGAAGAGTAAAGAAGGTCGTAGGATGAAACGATCGTAGGATAAGGGAGATCGTAATGTAAAACAATTGTAGAGTCACGATGTGATTGGATTAAGTCATAGAATGGCAGATGATCAATTGAATGATTGAAAATTTTAGATCAATCTTATAGATAGATGGTACTATGAGAACTCGAAAAGAGTTATGGATGATGAAACGCAAATTAAATTCGTGTTAAGCAACGAGTAAGCTAGGATTGGGGGTAATTTCAATTGAGGACTCATGTGATAGCTGAGTTGTACACGCTTTTGTATGGGCAGGGGTTTTGTGCTTGGTTTAACGACTACTCAGCTTGTCACATTGATAATCGTTGAAATGTTGGTATTGTACTATCAATATATATATATATATATATATATGGTGAGAAGGTGATTCTTTTCTCATATCTATATTTGATGGTTAAAGAATAATAAGATTAGGTGCGAGTTCTTGAAACTCATGTTTATGGTAAGTTTGTGACTCATAATCGTATGGTATGTTTTTGAGCCCCTAAGCATATGAACATTCCTTGATTTGTTCTTGGATTACGTATTGATAGGACAAGTTTCTAAACTCATATTATTGTGGCAAGTTTTTGAACTCATAATGTGTGGTAAGTTTGATGAACTATATTGGGGTATAAGAAAGTTGTAGAGCGAGAATTGTGAATTCTCAAAATGATGAGCATTGGTGATGTTAGAAATAGATAGAATTATTAAGTAATGATGCATTGAAGAGAAATTGAAGTATATGAGGAGACATGGATATTCCAAATCTTCTAGCTATGCTAGATTTTGAAATTATTGACATCGTGCTGATATTTGCACTTTTGTGTTTTTGAAAAATATGTTGGATCAATTTTGAACCAATAAGTTTTTTTTAAAAAACAATCCTATGATTCATGTGTCTATGCTAATTGCTCCAGCTAGGCAAAATGCTTTGAAAATATCAAAATGTATTTCTAAATAGTCATCAATGCATAATGGAACCTGGTGTAGAATGATAGATGATGGAGTCATCAATGCAGATTAACTTAGTGTTGGATGTGATCATAGGATCGTCAGCCCACTATGGTATGATGTAATATGACAAAGTCACAAAATGACGGAATCCTCAACGGACTGTAGAAACAGTACGGTATCATGACGTCATAAAATGATTGTTGTTTTCTTTAAAGTATGAAAAAGTATGCCAATTGAGTTGGCTAAAATATTTTGATTGATGTCCGAATCGTTGATGAGATTCTAAGCTATTTGATTCGGCTAGATGAATGTTGAAATATGATTATGAAATTCGAGAATTCCTTGAGAATGTTTACCAAACCAAATTGTTTTGGTGCGGGATTTTATATTTGCTGAGATGAACAACCCTCATAGAAGGGGTAATATTTTTGATGTCGGGAAAATTCGACTGCGCGCGCGAACAGTATGTAAAGGGGTTATGCATGACCTCGGGTACATTAGGCTGATCACCTATTGTATTAGTATGTTGAGTTATCAGATGAATTTCTGATGATTCTAGTAAAGGTTCTTAGTCCTTAGTGACTACTCAGCTTTGGGATATCATTGGAGGTAAGTGCTATGGTGGCCACTCAGTGATTCCTTCATCCAATATTGGTAATTCATGTATGAGGTAAGTGCCATGGTGGCCACTCAATGATTGATACTGCTTCACAATTATCGAACAATTGTTGAAGACTCCTGAAAGATATTCCATTATTCTGGAAACTAAATGTGAAAAGGGTATTTTCCCTAGAAAGAAGTAGTCGCAGAATGAGACAATTCTACATGAATCATTGGAAGAGGAAAGCGTAAAGCTTTGTTGAAAGTCTGTATGAATGAATGATATGAGCATGATAGTAAATATGAGATTAATATTTCCTAGAAAAAGCAGATGAAATTCTGAAAATAAGAAGTGAAATTCTGAAAATAAGAAGTGAAATTCTTAGAGAGAATGATGAGTAAAATGATTAGAGATGATTAAGCTGTAATTTCGAGGACGAAATTCTTAGAAGAAGGGGTGAATGTAATATCCCGATTTTTATGAGTTAGTAAATCACGATATTAAATTATTATGATGATTGTGGATACAATAATTCTTAGAAAAGAAAATTGATGGGTTAAAGAATGATAATACTCAGATATTATTAAGTTTGATAAAGGTTATAGAATAAAACCTACAAGAATTTGTTAAGGAAGTGGATGAAATAGGTAATATAAAACCTATGTTATAGTGATACGTTAAAATGTTCAACTATAAAATTTCGGAGGAAGATTTACGCGGACCGAGTAAGGATGTTGCGGTGATTTCGAGGACGGAATCCTTATAAGAGGGGAAGAATGTGACAACCCGAATTTTCGAGAATAATTATAATAAGAATTTAATATAGAATAATTTTTATTATGATTTGAGTTTGAATATATATATATATATATATATATGTGTGTGTGTGTGTGTGTGTGTGTTATATTTATGTGATTTTTGGTGAGCTTAATATGAAATACACACGTAGATTCAGAATGAATGAGTAAATAGATTATTACTATAACGATCGCGAATCGAGATCACCCTTGTAATTTGGGTTTATCAATATTATAGAATACATTAAAATATTATTTTTTATGTGACGTGTTTTAAGGTTATTTTATAACCTGGATGATGTGAATGTATAAATTTTTATGCGTTGTTAAACCATAAGAGTGAATAATTGATTTCGTAAAAAATCACTAAATCACTATTCACGAGGCACGTTTCCCGATGCACTATTCATGCCAGATATTTTTACGTCTTTTTTGAGTTTGAATAATTTCGTTAAGACGCGTGTGCGAAGGAATAATTTTTTCAAGCATCAGAAATTTTATTTAAGCCAGAACGAGATTTATTTTGTATCCGAAATGTATTATATGGGTGTTCCGAATAAATGGACAAATCTCATAATAATTATTTTTACGCGTCCCAATATGTTATGGGAGTACCCATTTTAATTTTGGGTAGAGTTATTGACCAAATTGGGTACAAAAGTTCCCAGTTTTTGTTCTTCTCTCTTCTTTTTACTTTAATTTTTGAATGCTATTAAATTTGTGGATGATGGATTCTAGTTTAATTATGAACTAAATTTCTTTTTAAGGCTATAATGGATCTTATTATGTAGTTTTGTTTGATATGCTTCCTGGATAATTATGATTAGTTATTATGAGATTGTCTATTATGGTTTATACTTAATTGTTTAATTATCTGGCCAATAATTACCGGGATAATCTACATGAACTCGAGAAATGAAGTATAGATTTAGATCTGACCATAATAGCATGTGATTGTGTATTCTACTTGTCGTTGGAATTCATAATTTGTGTTTAGGATAGAGATATACCTATTCACCGTATGTAATCTAATGGGGAACCTGAACTTTAGATCCTTTTTAATTGTAATTCACATAGAGATATAGTGAGTTAGTTAATTAGGGTGATTATCTTGAATCTATCATTTGTGGATTTGAGTTGAGTTGTTTATGAAATATTGAGAGATGATCATAAATACTGATGAGTTCTTGATTAACAATCCAAAATAATTAGCATAATCCAAAGGGAAGTGTGTCAAGCAAAGTGAACCAATAAGTGAAGTTGTAGTCTTAAGTCTTTAAAAATTTGTTTTCAAATTTGTGGTAGTAATTTAATGTAGAATTAATTAGTTAAAATCAAAAATTCAGAAATCATTGATTATTTGTTTAATAAAATTGATTTGATATAGGATTGAAAATTGTCATTATAAACTCAGTTTTTTTCTATGGGACGATACTCTACTTTCACTTTATTACTTGTGGACTGCGTATACTTGCGTATTTGTGCTAGTATAAAATTAGGCAAACAACCTCCTTAGTTAAAATTTTCAGTATTGAGAATATAGGCAGACTGCGAACATCATAATTTCGGGTATGTTCTTTTTTTCCTTTCTTGTGTATTTATTTTATTTAATTTTCTGTATTATTATTATTTTATAACTTTAATTAGTATATTTTAGTTAGTTTGTTAGTTAATATATTGGTATTATTTTGGCTAGATATTAAGTATCTCAATTATAAGAAAATATTTTCTTTCATTTATTAATCTAATAAAATAATATGGAGGGTTCAATATATGCATAAAAATAATTAAATACTAATATTGTAGTATTTAATAAAATGTATTATTTTGGTGAATAGATTATATTGAGCGAGTCTAACCAATTGTATCTGTAATTGTGGGTATTGCATTACGTACTCTAGGTACGGATTCCGTACTCCTTCAGCAACATTCTTGTGAAATTTAACTAGTTTGTTTTGTTCCGCGTTTTGAATTCTGTTATTATTTCACATAATTGTTTCTTGTGAAATTTATATAATTCTTTCATTTTTGAGTTGATACATATGACTCGTATTTGTACTCTTTGAGTTAGATTATCATGTATACTATTTATTTTGATATCTGTAGAGCGGTACATGTTGTTACCTTGTTTTGTGACATTATGATTATGATTTAATTTTGCCCAATATGTATGTATAGAACCCTTTTTGTTGGTACTGTGTCATATGTGTTGTGATATGGTATTTTTGTTAGAATATACCGTAGGGTATACCTGAGCTATAACCACCTATGGAGGTACCACAGGCATGTCGTTTTGGCACGAGAGACATGATACTTTCCGTGGCGGTGTGATTAGTCTACGGCGTCTCTGATTTGTGCTTCTATGGGAGTTGGCCAATTGGTGATTTGTTGTGAGAGGCGTATGGGTCAACCCTAGTTTTTTGTTCTGTTTTGCGGATTGGTGATGTTGTGCCAAACACCCCTTCCGATTTTGCATGCATTTGGATCTACAGTTCAATGTGTGATTTATCTATGTGACATTATTTAATTTGCCTATGTGACATTATTTGACTTGTCTGTGTGGCAAGCTATATTTTTGAGCTCGGTATGAAATAATACCTTGCCATTTCTTCAGACTATTAAGTTATTGTGATACGACTCAGTTTAGTTTAGTTGATTTTGTTATTCATTTCAGTTCAGTTCAAAATTATGTCCATACTGGGCATTTGGCTCGTGCTGTATTTTTCTTCTGGCAGGTACTCAAGGGGATCATGGGCAAGTGTGATTAGAGCTTCTCACCTAGATGGTTTAGATATTTTGGTTATATTTTGATGTTTGGGTCTCTCTAGTATTAAACCTTTATTAAGATTAGAATGTACTAATTAGTATGTATTTTGAGCCGGTTGGACAATTATTAATACCTCTTTAAGACTAATCTTTTGCGGTTATAATTTTGATATTAGTTTATATTTATGTTATATCTGTGTGTAGTCTCCCTTTCTATTTTGGGAAGGGGGTGTTACAGAGTTGGTATTAGAGCATAGGTTCTTTCTTGTAGAAAACCTATTTAGGTTCGACCTGTGAGTTATGGGTAAACTTTGGGTTAGGTTTTTGTTCCATTTGATATTTTGTTCGGCTATCATATTAATCAGATTCAAATTATTTTGCTTCAGTCCGTTGTTTTCTTTATTAGATGGCTCGTAGATTCGCTAGAGTTGTTGGTAGACAAGGAAATAGTAGGGGAAGAGGCCTGCGTCAACCCGATGTACATTCTGATATGCAACATAATGTTCAACCTAATAATCAAGATAATGCTCAAATGACAGCTTTGGTAAATCAGGCGATTAATCAGGCTTTGCCGCAATTTGTGACACAAGTCGTTCAGGCAATGCAACAACCGACGCCAGAAATTCCTAATCAAGGGAACCTCGGGAATGGTGGTTCGCAGACAAATGAAGAAGAAGTGAATACTGTTGGAGTTAATCCATCTGTTGTTACGATGTATTTGTGGTTAGAGAGGTTTCAAAAATAGAAACCACATTCATTCACTTCAACTTCAACTCCAATTGATGCAGGGAATTGGGTTGCCCATTTAGAAAAGATATTTGATGTGCTAGGATGCTCGGATAACCAAAAAGTGGTGCTGGCTACTTATAAATTAGAGGGGGATGCGCAAAGGTGGTGGAAAGCAATGAAAGTAACAAAGGGTGATGGATTTGTGGAGGCACTTACATGGGCAGAGTTTTGTGATTTATGGATTTGAGTTGATACATATGACTCGTATTTGTACTTTTTGAGTTAGATTATCATGTCTACTATTTATTTTGATATCTGTAGAGTGGTATAGGTTGTTACCTTCTTTTGTGACATTATGATTATGATTTGATTTGGCTCAATATGTACGTATAGAACGCTTTTTGTTAGTACTGTGTCACATATGTTATGACATGGTATTTTTGTTAGAATATACCGTAGGGTATACCTGAGCTATAACCATCTGTGGGGGTACCACAGGCATGTCGTCTTGGCACGAGAGACATGACACTTTTCGTGACAGTGTGATTAGTCCACGACGTCTCTGATTTGTGCTCCGATGGGAGTTGGCCATTTGGTGATTTGTTGTGAGTGGCGTTCAGGTTGACCCTAGTTTTTTGTTCTGTTCTGCGGATTGGTGATGTTGTGCCAAACACCCCTTCCGATTTTGCATGCATTTGGATCTACAGTCCAATGTGTGATTTATCTATGTGACATTATTTAATTTGCCTATGTGACATTATTTGACTTGTCTGTGTGGCAAGCTATATTTTTGAGCTCGGTATGAAATAATACCTTGCCATTTCTTCAGACTATTAAGTTATTGTGATACGACTCAGTTTAGTTTAGTTGATTTTGTTATTCATTTCAGTTCAGTTCAAAATTATGTCCATACTGGGCATTTGGCTCATGCTGTATTTTTCTTCTGGCAGGTACTCAAGGGGATCATGGGCAAGTGTGATGAGAGCTTCTCACCTAGATGGTTTAGATATTTTGGTTATATTTTGATGTTTGGGTCTCTCTAGTATTAAACCTTTATTAAGATTAGAATGTACTAATTAGTATGTATTTTGAGCCGGTTGGACAATTATTAATACCTCTTTAAGACTAATCTTTTGCGGTTATAATTTTGATATTAGTTTATATTTATGTTATATCTGTGTGTAGTCTCCCTTTCTATTTTGGGAAGGGGGTGTTACAGAGTTGGTATCAGAGCATAGGTTCTTTCTTGTAGAAAACCTATTTAGGTTCGACCTGTGAGTTATGGGTAAACTTTGGGTTAGGTTTTTGTTCCATTTGATATTTCGTTCGGCTATCATATTAATCAGATTCAAATTATTTTGCTTCAGTCCGTTGTTTTCTTTATTAGATGGCTCGTAGATCCGCTAGAGTTGTTGGTAGACGAGGAAATAGTAGGGGAAGAGGCGTGCGTCAACCCGATGTACATTCTGATATGCAACATGATGTTCAACCTAATAATCAAGATAATGCTCAAATGGCAGCTTTGGTAAATCAGACGATTAATCAGGTTTTGCCGCAATTGGTGGCACAAGTCATTCAGGCAATGCAACAACCGACACCAGAAATTCCTAATCAAGGGAACCTCGGGAATGGTGGTTCGCAGACAAATGAAGAAGAAGTGAATACTGTTGGGGTTAATCCATCTGTTGTTCCGATGTATTTGTGGTTAGAGAGGTTTCAAAAACAGAAACCACATTCATTCACTTCAGCTCCAACTCCAATTGATGCAGAGAATTGGGTTGCCCATTTAGAAAAGATATTTGATGTGCTAGGATGCTCGGATAACCAAAAAGTGGTGCTGGCTACTTATAAATTAGAGGGGGATGTGCAAAGGTGGTGGAAAGCAATGAAAGTAACAAAGGGTGATGGATTTGTGGAGGCACTTGCATGGGCAAAGTTTTATGATATCTTTTGTCAACAATATTTCTCAGCTGCTGATAAAGAGGCTTATGGTAGAGAGTATCTGTCTATTCGGCAGAAAGAGGATGAGTCTGTTACAGATTTTATGACATGGTTCACTAGGTTGGCAAGTTTTGCAAGAACCTCAGCAGGGACTGCAGCAGAACAAGCTGAGAAATTTAAGTGGAGAATTCATTATAAGTATCGTCAACATCTCATTAACATTAAATTCGAAGATGTGTCAGCAGTGGCTAATGCAACCAAGAATATTGAGATGGAGCGACAAGACTTTCGAGCTTCTAAACCGGAGGGAAGTCGGAAGAGGGATATAGATGACCAGCAGAGTCAAGTTTCGAGTCAGTAGGGGAGAAATCAGAATGGTCAATGGAACAAGAACCGAGGTGGTCAACAGGGACAATGGCGTGACCAGAATCAGAACACAAGCTATCAACAGTTGCCTCAGCAAGGTCATAATCGTCAGCAATGGCAGAATCATTAGCAAGGGCAAAATCAGGGTCGTTACCCAGGACCAGCAGGTGGGGGTAACCCTAATCTTATTCCAATAGCTCCTTGTGCTACTTGTGGGGCTAATCATCCTGGGAAACCTTGTCATAGAGTTACTGGTGCATGTTTTTTGTGTGGTCAGTTAGGTCATCTTGCCAAAGGTTGTACCCGACCACGTGGTAATAGTGGAGATGGTGATAATAGTGGCAATGTTGGTCAGCGCCGCGGTGGATGGGTCTTCGCCTTGACACATAATCAGGCGGCAGGTGTGCCAGGTACTGTTTTTGGCACTTTTATAGTTGGCAATTGCGAGGCTTCCATTTTATTTGATACTGGCTCTACCCATTCGATTGTTGTAAATTCTTTTGTTCGACACCTTAGTGTGTCATCTCAATCTTTAAATTCTGCTATGCCTAGTACCCCGATGGGAAATTCTATTGTTATCTCTGATTTGTATCGAGATTGTCCTATTATTAGTTTTGGAGATAAGATTCGTAGGGTAAATCTTTTGCCGATGGGTATGCACGATTTTGATGTGATTCTTGGAATGGACTGGTTAGATAAGCACCAGGCCACTATCGATTGTTAATCGAATAGAGTTATCTTTGGGGATTTGAAGTCCCCGAATTTCATGTATCAAGGTTCACGACCGGGTAAGGTAGTGAAATTAATTTCAGCTTTAAAAGCTGGAAAATTGTGGCTAGGGGTTGTGAGGGATATTTAGCAGTTGTGAATGACACCTCTATGAGAGAGTCTCGTATTGAGGATGTTCCAATTGTTCGTGAATTTTTTGATGTGTTTCCTGAGGCATTGTCAGGGTTGCCACCGCAACAAGAACTTAAGTTTACCATTGAGCTTGTTCTTGGTGCAGAGCCTATCTCTAAGGCACCGTATAGGATGACACCATTGGAATTGCAAGAGTTGAAGGAGCATTTGCAAGAATTATTAGATCGTGGTGTAATTCGACCAAGTGTTTCACTGTGGAGAGCTCTGGTTTTATTTGTAAAGAAGAAGGATGGGGCTATGAGGTTGTGTATAGACTACAGAGAGTTAAACAAGATTACCATCAGGAATCGGTACCCTTAACCGAGGATTGATGATTTATTTGACCAACTTCAAAGGGCGAAATATTTTTCAAAGATAAACTTGAGATCAGGTTATCATCAGTTGAGGATGAGAGATGAGGATGTCTCTAAGACAGCTTTCCGTACTCGCTATGAGCATTACGAGTTTCTGGTGATGCCATTCGGGTTGACTAATACTCCGGCAGTATTTATAAATTTGATGAATCGGGTGTTTAGGGAGTACTTGGACAAATTTGTCATTGTCTTTATTGATGACATTTTGATTTACTCTAAGTCTAAGGAGGAGCATGAAGAACATCTTCGCATAGTTTTGGGAATTTTACGAAAAGAGAAATTATATGCTAAATTCTCCAAATGCGAGTTTTGGTTGGAGTAGGTTATATGTCTGGGTCACATTGTGTCTGCTGAAGGCATTAAGGTGGATCCTGCAAAGGTTGAAGCTATTACTAAATGGCCGAGACCTACTACGGTGACGGAGGTTAGGAGTTTTTTGGGTTTGGCAGGGTATTATAGGCGATTTGTAGAAGGGTTCTCTTTACTTGCCTTGCCATTAACTCAGTTGATGAGAAAGGGCACGAAGTTTGTGTGGAACGAGGAGCGCGAGAAGAGTTTTGAGGAGTTGAATAAACGACTTGTGATAACTCCAATACTTATATTGCCATCAGGGACAGGAGGTTACCAAATTTGTAGTGATGCTTCTAAGAAGGGTTTGAGGTGTGTTTTGATGCAGCACGGTAAGGTGATTGCTTATGCTTCTAGGCAACTTGAACCTTATGAGGTGAACTACCCCACTCATGATTTGGAGTTGGCAGTAGTAATCTTTGCTTTAAAAATTTGAGGCACTATTTGTATGGCGAGTCTTGTGATATCTTCACCGATCACAAAAGTTTTAAGTACATTTTCACTCAGAAGGAGCTCAATATGAGGCAGATACGTTGGTTGGAGCTTCTCAAAGATTATGACGCTAGAATTCAATATCACCTTGGGAAGGCGAATGTAGTTACAGATGCGCTTAGCCGAAAGAGTTCAGGGAGTGTAGCAGTCCTTATTACACAACCACAACTTATTTCAGATATGGAACGGTTGGAGTTGGAGTTATATGTACAAGGTGCAGATGGGCTTTTAGCAGGTATGAGAGTGGAGCCCTCTCTTATCTCGAGGGTTAAGGAAGCTCAAAAAGAAGATGGCGAGTTATGGGCTATATCGTAAAATTTGGAGGGGGAAAAGCAGCCTGAGTTTCGTATTGATGACCATTGCGTGATTTGGTTGGGTAAGCGGTTGTGTGTACCGTCAGATCCAACTATTCGGGAGGCAGTATTGGCTCAGGCTCATAGTTCACCATTTTCTATTCATACGGTTCTACGAAGATGTATAGGGATTTAAAGAAGAATTTTTGGTGGAATGGGATAAAGAGAGATGTGGCTGAATATGTAGAGGTGTCTTGCTTGTCAGCAAGTGAAAATTGAGCATCAACGTGCTAGTGGATTACTGCAACAATTAGATACTCTTGTTTGGAAGTGGGAGGATATTACAATGGATTTTGTGACTGGGTTGCCAAAAACTTTCAGGAAGAATGATGCTATTTGGATTGTAGTAGATCGATTGACCAAATCAGCTCACTTCTTAGTTATCTAGGAGGGTTACTCTATAGATAAGTTAGCACAAATCTTTCAACAGGAGGTTGTTAGACTTCATGGAACTTCAGTGTCAATTGTTTCAGATCGAGATCCACGGTTTACTTCATGGTTCTAGAAAGGGTTTCAGCGAGCTTGGGGCACTCGACTAAAATACAGTACTTCTTTCCATCCACAGACTGATGGGCAATCTGAGAGGACTATCCAGACTTTAGAGGATATGTTGAGGTCTTGCGCATTAGAATGGTCGGGTAATTGGGATGATTACTTGAGCCTTGTTGAGTTTGCTTATAACAATAATTGGCATACAAGTATTGATATGCCTTCGTTTGAGGCATTGTATGGTAGAAAGTGTCGAACACTAACTTGTTGGGATGAGGTTGGTGAGAAGGCCATAGAAAGGCCTGCATTAGTTCAAATCACTACGGAGAAGGTAGCTGTGGCTAAGGAGAAATTGAGATTTGCTCGATCTCGGCAAAAGAGTTATGCTGATAAGCACATGAGGACTTTAGAGTTCAAACTTGGTGAACATATATTTTTGAAGGTTTCTCCTAGGAAGGGTATTCGACGATTTGGATTGAAAGGTAAACTCAGCCCGCGTTATATTGGGCCATATGAGATTCTAGAAAGGGTCAGCGAAGTTGCATATCGGTTAGCTCTGCCTCTAGTACAATTAGCTCATGTGCATAATGTGTTCCATGTGTCGGTGTTGAGAAGTTAACATTATCATCCGTTGCATGTGATACAATATCCGTTCGATAAGATTCGGAAGGATCTTACTTGTGAGGAACAAGCCGAGAAAATTTTAGATTGTCAAGAGCGGATTTATGAGGAGGAAAACAATTTCGTTTGTTAAAGTTTTGTGGAAACATAATTTAGAACGAGAGGCAACTTGGGAGATGGAGGAGTCTATCCGGGCGGAGTATCCGCATCTTTTTGATAATTAGGCACGTTCCTTTTCTTTTGATTCCGGGGACGAAATCCTTTTAAGGGGGAAGTAATGTAATACCCATGTTTTTGTTTTAGTCCCACATCGCCCAATCACTAAAGCTCCTCCCCTTTCTTTACCTATAAATATATAACTAACCTTTGTTTTAAACTATTAACACTAAGATTTTTCCTATTTTGAGAAAACCTTTTTGTGTGAAGTCCTTTTTGGTAAGGACCTTCTTAGTTAAAATTTTCAGTATCGAGGGCATAGGCAGACTGCGAACATCATAATTTTGGGTATGTTCTTTTTTTCCTTTCTTGTGTATTTATTTTATTTAATTTTCTGTATTATTATTATTTTATAACTTTAATTAGTATATTTTAGTTAGTTTGTTAGTTAATATATTGGTATTATTTTGGCTAGATATTAAGTATCTCAATTATAAGAAAATATTTTATTTAATTTATTAATCTAATAAAATAATATGGAGGGTTCAATATATGCATAAAAATAATTAAATACTAATATTGTAGTATTTAATAAAATGTATTATTTTGGTGAATAGATTATATTGAGCGAGTCTAACCAATTGCATCTGTAATTGTGGGTATTGCATTACGTACTCCAGGTACGGATTCCGTACTCCTTCAACAACATTCTTGTGAAATTTAACTAGTTTGTTTTGTTCCGCGTTTTGAATTCTGTTATTATTTCACATAATTGTTTCTTGTGAAATTTATATAATTCTTTCATTTTTGAGTTGATACATATGACTCGTATTTGTACTCTTTGAGTTAGATTATCATGTCTACTATTTATTTTGATATCTGTAGAGCGGTACAGGTTGTTACCTTCTTTTGTGACATTATGATTATGATTTAATTTGGCTCAATATGTACGTATAGAACCCTTTTTGTGGGTACTGTGTCACATGTGTTGTGATATGGTATTTTTGTTAGAATATACCGTAGGGTATACCTGAGCTATAACCACCTGTGGGGGTACCACAGGCATGTCTTGGCACGAGAGACATGACACTTTCCATAGCGGTCTGATTAGTCCACGGCGTCTCTGATTTGTGCTCCGATGAGAGTTGGCCATTTGCTGATTTATTGTGAGAGGCGTATGGGTCGACCCTAGTTTTCTGTTCTGTTATGCGGATTTGTGATGTTGTGCCAAACACCCCTTCCGATTTTGCATGCATTTGGATCTGCAGTCCAATGTGTGATTTGTCTATGTGGCATTATTTAATTTGCCTATGTGACATTATTTGACTTGTCTGTGTGACAAGCTATATTTTTGAGCTCGGTATGAAATAACACCCTGCCATTTCTTCAGACTATTAAGTTATTGTGATACAACTCAGTTCAGTTTAGTTGATTTTGTTATTCATTTCAGTTCAGTTCAAAATTCTGTTCTCTATATCCGTACTGGGCATTTGGCTCATACTGTGTTTTTCTTCCGGCAGGTACTCAAGGGGATCATGGGCAAGTGTGATAAGAGCTTTTCACCTAGATGGTTTAGATATTTTGGTTATGTTTTGATGTTTGGGTCTCTCTGGTATTAAACCTTTATTAAGATTAGAATGTACTAATCAGTATGTATTTTGAGCCGGTTGAACAGTTATTAATACCTCTTTAAGACTAATCTTTTGCGTTTATAATTTTGATATTAGTTTATATATCTGTGTGTAGTTTTCTTTTTATTTTGGGAAGGGGTGTTACATGTGCTCTGCCATTTGTACATATAATCCTGTGCTAGGCTGGCCTGTCTTATTGTTCCTGAGTGACATACTGCTGTGGATAGCCTTGTTGATTGTATTTTATTGATCTAAACTTCTTTCAATTGTTTTGTGCCCTGCAACTGTACCCCTAGGGCACGTCTGCTCCTAGAGTCGATCCTGAGGATCGGAAACACCATTCAAACACGAACACAATTTATTCCAGATGCACGGAGATATTTGTTGACATTGAAGGAGATTAGGATCGAGTAAGTATCATTACTATTTAAAATTTTAAAGTGTTCCTGAATTATTTTGAACATGGAGTTGTCAGTTGCAAAAAAAAGCATCGAGTCCTCTTCTGTTGCAAACTCTGTACACATTTTTTTTTAATATAAATAATTTATAAAACTCTTCGTTTACAAAGTCTGTTGATTGGGATTGTATCTGAGCACAATTATGGAATAGTCAAATCAACCCCCCGGAAAACCTTTATAGCAAAGGCTGTCTCTATAAGAGAAACCCCTAAAAACTAACCAGTGTTATGACTCAAAAATTATATGTGCTTTTACTTTTATAAACTGTACAAATGTTGTGGATACTCCTAGAAAAGATTTGTGAAGCCAAAAGAGCAAAAGGCTCATTGGCAACAACTTGACTGCGCAAGCTGGAAATTCCACTCCCTTGAACCTTTTGTATTATGCTCCCTCGGTAACAAATTCCACAATGAGCAATCATATATATATATATATATATATATATATATAAATCAGTTTTGGCGTCTACAACATTTTAAATATACCTTACATTAAATCCCTGCATCTTTCGTGTTCCAAGTGGCACATGATCCTGTTTGCCTCTCTTCACTCATCCCATGTGAATCACTTTTTGCTATATTAGGGATGACCTAGGTGCAGAGGCTATGATGATGGATGCATTGGAGAAAGTTGAAAAAGAGCTGAAGAAGCCACTTATGAGGCATGACAAGAAGGTAATGGCTCTGTTTATGACTGAGTTTGACAAGATCAACCAGAAGTAAGTTTTTATGGTCCCCAAGCTATATATTTAATTATGAAAAAAATGAAACCCTAGGCAAGAGCTTCTATAGGTGTGATCCAATGCTTTTTAGCAGTGAGTTTTCTACAGAACAAGGAAAAACTAGAAGTTTGACTGACATGAAAAGGGGAAAATATGGGTTAACTTGTCTTGAGCTAATTAATACTATGGATCCCTCTGTTTGGAAAAATAGAGTTCAAAATTTTCATTGGTTTTTTTTTTTTTTGGTAAAAAATTTATTACAAATTTAAGGTTGCATAGGACATATTTATAGACGTAATTTTCTTCGATAAATTCTTTGCGCCAAACTTTAAAACTATAAATTCTTGTTCTGAATTGAAGTAGTATGATGTAACTATACGACTCATAATTTTTTTTTTATATAAAAAAATTGATACAATTATATGTATTTTGTTTGTCATGACCACTGAACTAATTAATATTTCTATCATGAAGGCATGGCATTCGGAAGGAAGAGCTACCCAAACATGAGGAACATTTTAAAACTGTAAAAGCCCAATTGGAAGGGCTGAATAGGAATTTTGTACAGTTGTTCTACTGGTTGCCTGTTGTCTCTCTTCCCCAGTCTCGCGAGGCCAGAGATATGGACTCCATAGTCCATCCAAGAAAAAAATTAGACACATATTTCAGAAATAGGAGGACATAAATAAGTTCTTATTTTACCCGTAATTGACTCCACATAAGTACACCAAAAATTCTTTTTTCTATCTAAAAGTAGTGGATCCTACTTGAATACTTTTGGAGGATAAAATAGACTTTTTCATAACATTTTAAATTTGAATTGTGTACTATAATCTATATAATTATATAATAAGACAAAGTTTAGTTTTTTGATTTTCGTCTTTGCTCTTTTTTGTATATGCTTGGAATTTAATTAGAAATAAAACAATTTTTATACTCTTCTTATATAGTACTATAATTAATTTAAATATAACTAAAATTCTTTTTATGGTCTTACAAACTTTAACATTAGCTTATTTTTTTGCAATAATTTTATTTTTTTAGTTAATTAATGGTACAAAACAATTCTAACTTATATATTAGTCTAATCCCAAATATGTTTTCTGTAAACAAATATAGCCTTAGGGTACTAATTCCTGAGATACTCCTTCCGTTCTTTTTTACATGTTGTTTTTGTTGGATTTTTGCTATAAAAATCCTATTTATCAATTTATTTAATGTTTATTTATTTGTGTTGGACATTGATTTATTAATAAAAGTACATCATTTATCATTCATTAAATGATCATTTAGTTTGTTTATATATCTCCATATTATATATGTTATGGTTTATGTGTATAAATAAATGTTATACACAGAAGATATAAATCATATGTAATATATAAATAAAGAAATAATGGTTTATAACCTAGGATAATTTGGAGATATTATCCTTGTGACACCCCCAAATTCAGGTACCAATACCTCGAATCTGGTGCTCACGATAAAGTACATCCATACACCTCTAAACAACATAAATCAACTAATGCGGAATAAATAAACATATGTTGTTCATTACAAAAGGTTTACTACGGTCCCAAGGTCTATAAAATACATCACGGAATACAATAATAATACAAAACGACTCCACGATTACATAACGGGATAGTACATATAACTATTCCTTAAGCTTTCCTTTGCCTTTGTCCACTTTGGAACTCTCCGGCTTAACTGCAATAGGTTCATGATATAGCAAGGGTGATCAACTACTTTGCTCAACAAGTTTAAAATGAATAAAGAAGATATATCATGAATGAATGAGAATAATAATCGCATAGTTCAACAATTTAAGAACATTGAAGAAATAGCTGACAATATAATCAAAATTCAAATGAAATAATGAATATTGATTATTTACTGCTGAGTGGTCCAATAGACCATGAACTTTTTGGCCAAAGGATCAGTCATTCAACTAACCCTTTTAAACGCCTGGCCCGTCAGTAGTACTCGAGAGGATCAGCCTCTCGTACCCTTGTACAAGTCTAGCCGAAACAAATAGCGTAGACTATTTCCTTAAACAGTTCATGAATGAAGAACTTAAACGTTTTACAGTCCAACAACAGATAATGAATTCAAATGCACAAGGTGCGAATATCAGTAATTATTTGGGATGTGGAGTAATTGACAATAATTAATCCAATAATATAGTTTAAAAGTAATAACTCCATTTGAGTCATGAAACTTGCAACAATATACAACATTTGTATATGATAGGAAACTTGCTCAAATAAAAATAGTTGAGTAAGGAACTTGCAATAATATAGAACGATTACTCAATCAATAAATAACTTGCACAATAAATAAAAGTTGTACGGTTGAGAAAATCTACCCAACATTAAATTGAATTAGGGTAAGGAAACTTACCCAACACAAGGGTTAGACAAACGTTAGGAAACTTGCCTGGTGCGTCTGCTACAATATTACAACACACGCTCCTTAATATCCTACACATGTAAATACACATTCATATAACAATTAGTCACATAAGGATTATGTTCAAAACAGACGTTGCATCATTAAAGCACATTGATTCGCAGTACGACTATCCAGTTGGGGGTCTCGCTCACTGGTGAGCGAGCGGCTGCCCAGCTCGCCGGTGAGCTGGCGGGGGTCTAAGGGGGCAGCGCCCCTTGGAAGCCAAACATAAGTAGCAACTAGGTAACTCAATTTACGCCTTAAGACAATACCAATTTGATTGACACTTAATAATTAAGCAATTAAGGCCGCTTTCTGCCTCTGCCGCGTAGCATCGCTGCGGTGTGAAGCTTAGTATTAGAAGCCACGCTGCAGCGTGAGCTCCATTTCCCTTCTTCGGCCACGTGACGCTGCGACGCCAAGCTTAGTGCTTGGAAGCGTCGCTGCGGCGTGAGCTCCGTTCATTTTTCCGTTTTGCCCCTCATTGCGGCGACGACTGTTAAGCTTATGAATGACGCTGCGACGTCATTTTCCAGTAGCCGAATTCTAGGTTTGATCCCAGTTCGCGATTCCGACCTCCGGTCACTCCAACCTTCATAACTCCTTCTATACACATGCAAATTGGTCCATTTCAGACTCTATGGACTTCTAATTCATGGGACTACAACATATCAAAAATTCAGAGCTACCCATTAACATTAACATAGCCAAATATTAAGCCAAAGTACAAAGTTATGCTCTATTTTTTGAGTTCTTAACAAGTTTTACAAAAATCATTACTACGAACTCGTTTTAACTCCTTTTTACTCCATTCCAACTGGGTTAGTTTCGTAACCCATGGAACTACCATACTATAACAATAAATAAATTAAATAAATACGAAATCATAGCTTTACAGTCCTCTAAAATGGTTCGAACGTCCAAAGTCCATGTTTTGTCCATTGTTCTTGCTCCATTAAGCCAATGTACGATTTTGTTCCACTTTGATGTTATTAATGTCTTACATAACCTCTTAACAACATTTACAAACATCTAGAACAAACAAAAACATCAAAAATTACCATAAATCCGACCCACAAGCTTAAGAGCTCAAAACTAAGAAAAACTTGAAAAACTTAACAAGAAATCGAATGGAATGGATTTGATTGTTTGTTTACCTCTGTAAATCCTTCCTAGAGGTTAAGAAGATTGCTAGGCTTTACGTTGAGGGGTTCTTCTTGCTTGGCTCCTCTTCTTCCTCCACCCGTGCCTTCTTCTTCTTCCTGCTTTCTTTTCCGGCGACTCTCTTCCCTTTTTCCGGTGACTTTCCCCTTCTTCCTTCTTCCTCTCTGCATCTCTCTCTCTCTATCTGCTGATGGAATGGTAGAGAATGAATGATTTGGGAGAAGTGAAGGGAGTGATTTAGGGAGAAATGGGTTGGTTGCTCAATGTTGTCCGACCCTCCCCTCTACTCTCTCATTTGATTGGTCTAAAAATGGTGGGTTGGTTCCCTCTTGGAGTAACATGCAAAAATAAATACCCAAATACACCAAAAATATATCCGAATACTCCCGCTTTTGTACCCAATCTGGTAAATAACTCTACCCAAAATTAAAATGGGTATTACCATAAATATTGGGATGGGTAAAAATAATTATTATAGGATTTGTTCATTTATCCGGAACACCCATATAATATATTTCGGATATAAATTAAATCACTAACGAGCTCAAATAAATATTCCAACGCTGAAAAAAATTATCACTTCGCTCACATGTATTAATGAAATTTATTAAAATCGAAAAAGACACAAAAATATTATAGCGTGAATAGTGCATCGGGAAACGTGCCCCGTGAATAGTGATTTAGCGACGCTACGCGAAATCAATTATTCACTTAAACAAAACTAAAACACGTAAAATTTCATGCATTCACATAATCCAGGTTGTCACACAACCTTTAAACACGTAACACAAGAATAATATTAATAAAATATAATATATTCATTAATATTCAAAAATTCGAATTACAAGGTAAATCCAAAATTCCCGGTCGTTACATCCTCCCCCCCTCGTTATAAGAATTCTGTCCCCAGAATTATAATCTAGGTACGGAACACATAACATGGATTCACTAAAAAAGATGCGGATAATTCTTCCTTATATTCTCTTCCAGTTCCCACGTAGCTTCTTCAGCTGCGTGGTTCCTCCAAAGGACTTTGACCGAATGGATGACCTTATTTCTTAACGTCTGCTCCTTCCTATCTAATATCTAGACAAGAATCTCTTCATATGACAAATCTCGTTCAACTTGAATCGGTTCATAGGATATCACATGCTTGTAGTCGGGTTTATATGGCCGCAACACAGAAACGTGGAACACATTATGAATGTGCTCAAGTTCAGGAGGTAGAGCTACCTCATACGCCACTTCACCTACCCTCTTTAAAACTTCAAATGGCCCTACGAACCTGGGACTCAATTTCCCTTTCTTCCTAAATTTGATCTTCCCTTTCTAGGGTAATACCTTCAAAAACACAAAACTGCCAACTTCAAAGTCTCGCTTCTGACGATGCAAGTCGGCATATTTCTTTTGTTGATCCTGAGCCGCTACTAATCGAGCTCTTATCACCTTGACGACATCCACAGTCTGCTACACCAATTCAGGTCCCAACAGTCTCCGTTCACCGACTTCGTCCCAACACAAAGGTGTTCGACACTTCCTTCCGTATAATGCTTCGTATGGCGGCATGCCAATACTCGCATGATAACTGTTATTATAGGCAAACTCCACCAATAGTAGGTGATCATCCCAATTGCCTTTAAAATCCATCACACATGCTCTAAGCATATCTTCAAGCCTCTGTATCGTTCGTTCACTTTGCCCATCTGTTTGAGGATGATACACCGTACTTAACCTCAACTGAGTTCCCAACCTTTCTTGCAAGCTCTTCCAGAAATTTGACGTAAAATGCGGATCTCTATCAGATACAATAGATACCGGCACTCCATGTCGCGATAAAATCTCTTTCACATATAACTTTGCTAGCTGCTCTAGATTGTACCTTATCTTGATCAGTAGAAAATGTGCAGATTTAGTTAAACGATCAACGATCACCCAGATCACGTCGTAAACCTTCTGAGTAGGTGGAAGCCCCGCCATAAAATCCATCGTGATATGCTCCCACTTCCACTCTGGAATCTCCAGCGGTTGCAGCAATCCACCCAGCTTCTGATGTTCTGCTTTTACCTTCTGACATGTCAGACATCGCCCAACACATTCTGCGACCTCCCTCTTCATGTTCAGCCACCAAAAGTGTTAGCGCAAATCCTGATACATCTTGGAACTACCAGGGTGTATTGAATATCTTGTAGAATGAGCTTCTTGTAGAATCTCTTCTCTCAACTCCGGAACCATCGGTATCTAGGTCCTTCCTTTAAACCTTAGCAGTCCCGTGCTATCAATTTTGTATTTCAACTCCTCTCCTTCTGAGAGTCGCTCTTTTATGGCAACACATTCATCATCCTTTCCTTGAGCCTCCTTTATCTTGTCTAATAAAGTCGGACTCGCCTCTACTGCGAACAGTTTCTCGTCTGCATTGGTCGGATACTTGACTCCCAACTCCAGTCTTTCCATATCTTTGATCAGTTCCTCTTGAGCTGTCATCATCATCAACTTATCTCTGCCCTTCCTACTTAGAGCATCAGCTACTACATTGGCTTTACCGGGATGGTACATAATTTCACAATCATAGTCCTTGATCAACTCCAACCATCGCCGCTGTCTCATGTTTAGTTCATTTTGAGTGAAGATATACTTCAAACTTTTGTGGTCTGTGTATATCTCACACTTCTCCCCATACAGATAGTGTCTCCAAATCTTCAGAACAAACTCCACTACTGCTAGTTCCAGGTATTGAGTCGGATACCCCTTCTCATAGTCCTTCAGTTGTCGTGACGCGTACGCAATGATCTTCCCATGCTGCATCAATACGCACCCAAGGCCTTTGTGTGACGCATCACTGTACACCACGAATCCCCCTGCATTATCTGGCAGTGATAACACAGGTGCTTCACTAAGTTTCTTCTTCAACTCCAAGAAACTTTCTTCGTACTTATCCGTCCTTACAAACTTCACAGTCTTCCCTGTCAAATTTGTTAACGGTGTCGCTATCTTTGAAAAGTTCTGAATAAATCTCTGATAGTGACCTGCTAATCCCAAGAAACTTCGAACTTCTGTCGGCGTCTTTGGCTGTTCCTAGTTTATTACGGCTTCCACCTTCGCAGGATCCACTGATACACCATCCTTGTCAATTACGTGCCCCAAAAACTACACCCTTTGTAGCCAAAATTCACACTTGAAAAACTTTACATATAGCTTCTCCTCTCTCAGCGTTTCCAGGGCTATCCTCAAATTTTCGACGTGTTCCTCCTCCGTCTTCGAGTAGACTAAAATGTCATCTATGAAAACGATAACAAATTTATCTAGGTATTGCTTGAACACTCTGTTCATCATGTCCATAAATGTTGCTGGCGCGTTCGTCAGCCCAAACGACATCACCAAAAACTCAAAGTGTCCATATCGAGTTCTGAATGCTGTCTTTGGAATAACCTCTTGCCTCACCTTCAGTTGGTGATATCCCGTTCTCAAGTCAATCTTCGAAAATTATTTTGCTCCCTTCAATTGATCGAACAAATCATTAATCCTGGGCAACGGGTACTTATTCTTAATCGTGACTTTGTGACACCCCCTTCCTTTTCGGGCAATCCTTAATTTGATGATCTGATGCTCCACATGAGAAACATCCTGCTTTCTTTCCTTTTGGGCACTGATTAGCAAGGTGTCCCTGTTGCCCACAGTTGTAGTAAATCCCTTTGCCCTTCAGACACTCCCCCGAGTGATTTTTTCCACAATTATTGCACTTATTACCCTTCTTAACCTCTCCTCCAGACTTGTTGCCACTAGAATATTAGCTATCGTTCCATTTCCTTTTATTCGGGTTACTTCCCCCGCTGCTTCCTCCTTTGCTTCCTTCGTGACCCTTCTTTTTGTCTTGATTGAACTTTGCTAGAGCCTTGTTGCCTCCTTCGGCGATGATGACCCTTTCCAACAACGTAAAAAATGTGTTAATCTTTAGAACTGCCACCCTATTGTACGCCCACGGCTTCAGGCCTAATTCAAATCTCCTTGCCTTTATAGCTTTAGTGTCTACTTGGTGAGGTGCAAATCGGGCTAAGTCATTAAATTTAGCCACATACTCTGCGACTGACATATTCCCTTGCTTGAGCTCCAAAAACTTCACCTCTATATTCTGCTGCATACTCTCCAGGAAATAGTTCTCGAAGAACAGCTCCTTAAAACGATCCCATGGTATCACACCATTTTCAGCACGGCTTTTGTTGGCCTTTCACTAATAGTTCGCTTCACCTTTCATCATAAAAGTGGCGAACCCTGTCTTTTGTTCTTCGGCCACCCTTGCCACCTCGAACACTTTTTCAATTTCTTCGATCCAGGTTTGGGCTTCAATCGGGTCTAGTGTTTCCTTGAACATGGGAGGTCCTACTAGTTTAAACTCCTTAAAACTAGCCAAATACTGCGCGGGCTGCCGCTCTGGTTGTTCTCCAATAGGTGGGGGTCTATTTTGCATAGCTTCTGTCAGCAACTCAGTAAACGGTCTCATTGGGTCTGGATGACCCTAAGTGTTATTAACCGATTCCTCAACCCTTTGGTTTCGTGACTGTCTTATTGGAGGCATGATCTGATAAAAGAAAACCGTCAGCTTTTACTAATAAATTTATGCCATATGCAAAAGGTCATTTAAGTGAACAATTAAAAGTAAAAGCATCTATCAAACACATTTGATTTAACTAAAACAATTGCATTTATAATCATACACCGCTGTTTTAATACAACCAGACTCAACATGTGGCATACTTCTATAAACGCTCAATGGCATGACCTGCCAACCACTACCTATCCCCTAAAGAACAAAAATGGGGAATAATAACTTTCCACCCCTCTATCAGAAACAAAATTGGGGTTCAACTACTATCCCATGCACGCTACAAGCACATGAATTTACAACATAAGTATGCCCCTATTATAACAAAAGTGGGACCTACTGCAAACATAATGCTAAAAATAACACATCACCGCCTGCTGCGGCGGAGTGCAACTCGGAGCTCCCGTCGAGCCAGCCTGTCGACCACTCGGCACCTAATCACGCGCCTGCTGCTCCCCTCATCCCTGGGTACCTCCTAACCCTGTCCCTCAGCCTGCCAATGGAAGTAGTCAAGCCTAAACGGAGGGAATCAATCTCTGCGACTAGGGCTGCCAACTGCTCTGTAGCCTTATCTCGCTCCAAATGAGTAGTCTCCAGCAGATCCTCTACCCGCTCTATCTGTCCTACCAACACCACATTCCTCTCTAAGAGATCATAAACTATGACACCATGTTGAACAGAAGCCCCATGCCGACCTTGAACCTCTGCCTCTAGCTCGACAATCCCCTGGTCCTTTTCCTGCAGCTTCTGGGTTAACTCAGCCTTTTTCCCTAAAGTCTGATACGCTAATGACCTATACTGTTCCTTTCGGTCCTGGTGATCCTGGTTCTGCTCCTCTAAGTGGGCTACTCGATTCTCGAGCTCCTCATTCCTATTTATCAGCTCTTCGATGATGTCAATAGCAGTAGTGCCCATGCCATCTCCATTCTCAGGTGGCTCATCATCCTCCGTCATTGGATCCTCCTCGAGGTCTTCATCCTCCCCCTCATCGCTCAACAACCTCAGCACTCCTCCGGTAATTGGCTCCTCCTCAGAACCATACTCGGCCTCAGACTCATCCCTAGTGTCCATCATCTCTGGCTCACTCGACTGCACCTCTACCTGCATCCACATGAATGTCTGTGAACTCTACCTCTCTAGCAGGACTGGACTCTCCCATCTCAGACATCCTACAGCCACAAACAGGAACAAACAGTAAGATGTCAGTGTCACAATAAAATATATTCATTGATAAAATGAAATGATATTTTATTATGCACAACTCGGCTCGATGGATTTTCACAATCCACCTCCAGACATGATCACCAAATGAATCTCCTCGATTCACCTCCTAACATACTAAATACGAGTTTAATAATAAGGTTATAACCTAGGTTTCGCATTCCTAAAGTTTATAACCTAAAGCTCTGATACCAACCTGTGACACCCCCAAATTCAGGTACCAATACCTCGAATCTGGTGCTCACGATAAAGTACATCCATACACCTCTAAACAACATAAATTAACTAATGTGAAATAAATAAACATATGTTGTTCATTACAAAAGGTTTACGACGGTCCCAAGGTCTATAACCTTAAATAAATACATCACGGAATATAATAATAATACAAAACGATTCCACGATTACATAACAGGATAGTACATATAACTATTCCTTAAGCTTTCCTTTGCCTTTGTCCACTTTGGAACTCTCCGGCTTAACTGCAATAGGTTCATGATATAGCAAGGGTGAACAACTACTTTGTTCAGCAAGTTTAAAATGAATAAGGAAGATATATCATGAATGAATGAGAATAATAATCGCATAGTTTAACAATTTAAGAACATTGAAGAAATAGCTGACAATATAATCAAAGTTCAAATGAAATAATGAATATTGATTATTTACTGCTGATGTTAGGTTTGTATATAGCGCAAACATGCAATTACATAAATAGTGCGGAAGCGCAATAAAACGGATTTTAAAATTTTTCATACAAACCATCACCATGATCATCCATGTGCTCAATTATCAATTAAACGAAAGAGATAAAGTATGAGAATCACACCCTTGTAGAACCATGCTTCCACAGGTACGAGTTCACCTCCAAATCCTTCGTGTTCTTCTCGAATTTCACCGATGAGATTCCTTCCTTTGATCAACGTTAGCCACCCAAGTGTTTGGCCTCTAGAGGTGATCCACCAAGGAAGAATAGGTATTCAAGAAGTTGGGTGTTGGCAAAATCCTAGTTTCTATCTCTATAGAAATTATAAGTACTCTCCACAATTCTCATGCAAGAGTGTGTAACCGTCTAATCCTAAATCATGATAAGACTCTTCTTATTTATAGATATAAAGAATCCTCCTAAACTATTTAGGATTAGGGTTTTTATTTTAATTAAACTCCTTTAATTAATTGAACTCCTAATCCAATTAGGAATTCATGAGAGAGTACTTCTATTAATTAATTCCTAATCCTATTAGAAATTAAATAATAGTAATAGTAATAATAATAATAAGACTCCTCTTATTAATTTATATTTAATATTTCTAAAATATTAAATAATAAATATTAAGCTATTTAATTTATTCTATCTCCATAGATTAAATTAAATACACTTAACTTATTATTACGATTATGTCATTTACTTCTTAAATAAATATTTTTCTTTTGCGGTGTGACCCTTTAGGTTCTCCATATTAAACCGGTTGTGAATAAATCAATTAGAACAATTCTAATTTTATTTAAATAAATTAAACTATTTAATTCATTTAAATAAATAATATTTATTCTACAATAAGGGTAAGCCCCCTTAGCGATCAACGACTTTCCAGATAAGATAGATTTCAACATTAATCACAAAAAAACCTTTCAGTGAATAGTTACCGTACAATTCAATCCTTCTACCGTACAATGTCCCAATTAAATATAAGACATGGAATTACTGTCAAGTCTTATTTTATTTAATTATATGAATTTCGATTCTCCAATGAACAACTCTGATAATGCAAATTAAAAACCATTTCTAATTTTATTCTGCTTTGGCCAAAGACTTCTGAGTCGTCATTTATCGAATCACATAGGACATTCTCTCCTTTTACTAGATGTGGTAGATTCTTTGTTGATCATTCACCTATCTCCATGTATAACTTATTATACCCAATCATACCTTTTGATATACCCTAAAGGTCTTAGGGGACATGTCAAAGTATAACTCATCATACACAAGATACTATGATGATCTCAAGTCCAAGGATCACTTATACTACTATCACTAAAGGAATTCCTATTGACAGGCGAGTAAAACTCCATTAGGTATTCCTTAGCGAGCCACGTTCAGTGTACTTATTCTCTAATAAGCACCTATATACTTGCTTTAGTGTCTCCACACAAATGATTATGAGATCAACCATCCTCTTTATAAGAGCAAGCAACGTATGTACTAATCTATCCGGATACACTAATCCCCTTTTTAGTAATCCAACGATTAGGAACGATTTTAGTTTGTGAGCTATCTAGAATTTAGATCTCGTTAGCATGATCCCCATCATGATTCTAAAAGCATTGCTCAAAACTATGGGTTTATCACATTTAATATAACAACACCATGTAGATAATGTAAAATGCCTTTAATAACCGAATAAGATTACAAAGTATATGCTACATCATATCAAATATGATTGGCTTATGTGCATACAACTTTCAATCTCCCACTTGCACTAAAACCAATCGTTATGGTATCTAATACCCTTTTTCTCTAAGTGACGATCATCCTGCTGTTTGTATAAAGCTTCAGTAAATGGATATGCAATGTTGTTCTCGAGAGTCCACTATCTCTATAGTGACTTTTCCTCTTTCAATGATTCCACTAATCAAATGAAAGTGTCGCAACACTTGTTTGAATCCAAGATGAGACTTAGGAGCTATTCCTACTTCTGTAATGAACTTTTCATCCAAACAATCAACTTGCAGCTTCATTTATAGCTATATACTTTGTCTTTGTCACTAAACCATCAACTCTTTGCTGTTTGGAACCTTTCCAATTCACTGCACCACCTTTCAAGGTAACGATTTACCTTAAAGTGGATTTGTTATCGTCTTGGTCAGTCTGAAAAACTTGAGTCTGTTTAGCTCTCTAGTTTTAATTCAGACCTACCATGAATCATGATCACATCTTCAGTACCGGTTAAGTGCTTAAAGATGTTTATCACTGTCTTACAGTGATCATCTCCAGAATATGACTAATCAACATCAAGCCTTGTATATTCATTGCATACATGATAATAACTCATGCGATCTCTCTTTCAATTGGGGACAATTTTAGAGAGATACACTCCATGGCTCATCATCATGAGACCTTTCTTGGAGTTTACCATGCTAAACGCCTTTAGCATCAAATGAATATACGTTCCTTGGGTCAAGCCGAACATCCTTTTAAATCTATCTATATAAATTTATATCCCCAATTTATAGGATGCTCCTCCCAAGTCATTCATGGAGGAATGTTTAGATAATTTTATCTTTACTGATTGTAGCATTGGTGTGTTATTCCTTATCAGTAGTATATCAACATATAATACTAGGAATATCACAGTGCTCCCACTGACCCTTTTGTACACACTAGGTTCATTCTCGTTTTTGATAAAATCAAACTCTTTTGATTGTCTCATCAAAACGAATGTTCCATCTTTGAGAAGCTTTCTTCAATCCATCTTTGGATCATTGTAGCTTAAAACACAATTTGCTTCAACCTTTGAAACAAATTCCTCTGGCTGTATCATACATACATTCTCCTCAAGTCTTCATTGAGGAAGGGTGTCTCCACATCCATTTTGCTAGATTTCGTAATAAGCTGCAATCACAAGAAAAATCCAAATGGACTTGAGCATTACCCGATAATAAGGTTTTATCACAATCAACTCCTTGACTTGAAAAACCTTTTAAACAGGTCTGGTTTTATAGGTCTCCACCTTGCCATTTGCCCCAGTCTTTCTCTTAAAGACCCATATTCACCCTCTAGGCACTATGCCCTTTTGTAGAGTAACCAGAGTCTATACTTGGTTCTCATACATGGAGTCCATTTCAGATTTCATGGCCATCTGCCATTTCTCTGAGTGTTTTCTACTCATAGCCTCATCGTATATAACTGGATCATCATCCTCTATGATGCGTACCTCATCATCATCATCTATGATGAATCCATACCTCCCAGGTATCTTCGGTACTTTTCCAGATTTACGATTCGGTTGTGGTACAATAGGTCTATCTACAGGTTCCTCGGTTCAACTTAAAGTGCTTTGTGGTTCTTGAACTCCTTCAAGATCTATTACCCTCCCACTAGCTCCTTCAATAATAAACACCTTTATCTAAGAAGGCAGCGTGTAGGATTATAGTAATAATACTCTAAACTTTCTTTAGGATATCCCACAAATCTGCACTTGTCAGATTTTGTCCCAAACTTATATTTGAAACCTTTTCAGATAAGCTGGACAACCCCTTATCTTAACATACTTAAGAGTAGGAATCCTCCCTATCCATAACCTTTATGGAGTCTTGGGCTCGAATTTTTTGAGGTTACCTTATTTTGTAGATATGCAGCCGTTTCTAGGGCATAACCCCAGATGGATACTAGAATTTCGGTAAAATCGTTATGGACTGCACCATGTCCAACAAGGTATAATTTCTCCTTTTAGATACACCAATCAATTATTGCGTATCAGGAGATGTCCATTATGAGAAAATACCATTTTGAGATGATCTAGAAACTCATTGCACAAGTATTCCTTCCTCGATCTGATCAAAGAATCTTAATACTTTGTCAATATGTTTTACTTTTGAATTCTTTGAACATTTCAAATGATTCAGACTTGTATTTCATCAAATACACACATTCAACTCTTTGAATGACCATCTCCTTTTCATTTATTAGTTTGTTCAATTTACAAAATATTTTTCATGTAAGTCAAGTATACAAAGTCTATCAAGTAATCTTCCAGTTTCAAACAAAATATTATCATTATAAATAGAACAACAATTATTCTTAAATATAATACCAGAACCTTCCTTGTCCAACAACGAAAGTTCTAATGTTTCTAATGAGAATTGTAACATAATAACAACTTATTAACTTAATAGACTTGCCTGTAGGCAACGCTAAACTATAAGTTCCTATGGTTAATGTAGCAACATTTGCTCCATTCCCACACATAAGATTACTTACTCTTTGTTTAGCTTTCTACTTCTGTTTAGTCTTTGCATTAGATTGCATACGTGAGAACTACAGCCGGTATCCAATACCCAAGTAGAACCTTAACTTACAGAAAGATTTATTTTTAATCATGAACAAACCTGTATTTGTAACCGAAGCTTCACTAAGCTTCTTCTGGTTAGCCTCTGTAAGATTCTCCTTACAGTTTCCTTTCTGGTATCTAGGCTTATTGTAGTGGAAGCAAACTCCTTTGCTATCTGCATCAGTCTTGTTCTTAATGTCCTTTGTTTTTGTCTTTCCATTTACCTTCTTTAAATTGTTCTTCTTTTAAGAAGATCCTTTGGCTCTCTTTCGCTTCCTGGAAGAATCATCTACCAGTAAAACTTGGTCTTTCTTGGTTGGAAAGTGACTCTTGTTCATGTAAAAATTCACAACAATTTGTGAGAAAGAGTCTGGAAGTGATTGCAAGATCAAATCTTGGATCAACTCTCCATCCATTAAAACACAGTTGTCCCAATTGTTGAATCAGATTGATCATTTTAGGACATATGTCTGTACTGTAGTGCCATCGGTCATTCTAGATCAGAAAAGCTCCTTAGATATCTGATATCTAATAGTCCTATTTTCCTCACCCTTCAACTCCTTGAAGGTGCAAGAGTATAGTAGGAGCATCCATAGTTTCATGCTGACGCTGAAGCTCGTTACTCATGGATGCGAGCATGATGCATTGAGCCAACTGTGCATCATCTTACTACTTTCTAACAGTAACAATCTCTTCCTCAGAGGCATTGTCTGTAACCATTGCAGAGATAGACATATTAAGGACATAAGATAGCTTTTCAGCCTTGAGAACTATTCTCAAATATCTTAACCAGACCGTTTAATACAGTCCGATTAATTAGCATCTAATATGCTATGCAATGATAGTGAATTAGACATCGTAAAATTCTATAAATGAATTTGTAATTTAACAACATTTTAGCATACATTCATTTTAATTAATTACCAAGATAAATTAGGTCTTTATTTTAAATTGGTACCTCACTATTTTCGTCAAACTATATTACCCTCAATATATAGTTCGACAATTCTAATTAAAGATTTGCTAGTGAGAATAAGGATCCCATTTCAAATGTATATAGCCTTGTGGTGACACAACAAATGATATATAAATAAATAGGTAGACAATTATTGTCAATTACATCACTATGTAACTCCTTTTATTTTGCCTCTTAAATTATTTTGATCAAGTGGTGACACATCCGAATCAAAATTATCCAAGTTAAGTCCAACCTAGCACTTCCATATATGTGAAGAAAAAAATACCGTCCTTGTGGTGACACAACAAAACAGTAATGTTCAATTCCTTAATAAGCATCAAATGTGATAATGCAACATCTTAAATATTTAATACTTGCCTTGTGGTGACACAACAAACTCATATTAAATATTTAATACTCTATTGCTTTACCATGCTAAAAGACGACGTTCGATATTCCAAATATCTTTGAACGCTTAAGATTTAATATAATTTCTTTGAGGGGTTTGTTATTATTTGCCTCATCTTGTTTAGCGCGCATGCACATATATATATAAAATACGCGTCATATCATGTAACATGTGAAGCATGTTGTATAATATATAATATATACATAGTAAGCATGCACATATAGAATACTATATTCTACCCGGATTGATTATGGACTTTTATTCTAGTTTGGTTCACTAGAGCCACCAAGTGAACCAAAATGTCAAACCTAGGGTGCAAGAACAAAATTTAAATATAACTATTACATTTAAACCCGGGCTCCATTACAAACGGGTCTTCAAGCGCTCCTTGCTCTTTTGTCTCCAATTCTTCAAGTAATTCTAACTAAACCTATTACATAAACTATTTACAATAAATAAAAACCTTGATCAGCAGTCAAGGAGAGGTACATAGGAGGAAGATAGAATTTACATCAAGAAAAACTAGAGAAGACGAGGTACGCAGACCTCATTTATAAAAACCCATTCATTCAAGCATCCACTAAAATAAATCCAATCACACATTGGTCAGTAGTCTATAATCAATCCCTATTTATTATCATACATATCTCCATATGTATCAATAAATAACATTAATCTCATGAATAATAAAACCATTCCATATATACATTGATATCATTTAATGGGCAATTAAAAGTTTACTAGAAATCCAATTTTGAAACAAAATAAACTCCTTTATTTTAATCAAAATTTAAATCATAATAAACTTATTTATTTTATTTTATCCAATTTTGAATAAAAATAAACTCCTTTATTTTTAATCAAATTTCAAATCAAAATAAACTCCTTTATTTTAACTTAAAATTGCTTGGAAAAATAAAATATGTTAAATCCTATTCCTTATCAAAATAAACATCTTTATTTTTTAAGGAAACATGGAATCCTATTCCATATGTGAATAAACTCCTTTATTCTAGTTAACGTAGAATCCAATTCCAAATTTAAAATAAAACTTTTAATTTTAATTATATTTCAATTGAAAATAAACCTTTTATCTTAATTGAAAATAAATAAAATCAAAATAAAAAATTTTCAAAGATCTGCAGACCGGCGCGGCCGCGCTCCAAAATGAACTAGGAGCGACGCGGCCGCGCTGCACCCCAGAAACAGTTTCTGGGTTCGGGCGCGGCCGCGCTCCAGAATGAACTGGAAGCGTAGCAGACTTCGAATTTTTTTTCCGTTGCCCAGAAAATTGATCCAATCGCATACCCATACATACATGGAATCATAATAATCGATAATTAGCACAAGGTTAGGCTTTGATACCACTGTTAGGTTTGTATATAACGCGAACATGCAATCAAATTACATAAATAGTGCGGAAGCGCAATAAAACGGTTTTAAAATTTTTCATACAAACCATCACCATGATCATCCATGTGCTCAATTATCAATTAAATGAAAGAGATAAAGTATGAGAATTATACCCTTGTAGTTCACCTCTAAATCCTTCGCGTTCTTCTCAAATTCCACCGATGAGATTCCTTTCTTTGATCAACGTTAGCCACCCAAGTGTTTGGCCTCTAGAGGTGATCCACCAAAAAAGAATAGGTATTCAAGAAGTTGGGTGTTGGCAAAACCCTAGTTTCTATCTCTATAGAAATTGTAAGTACTCTCCACAATTCTCATGCAAGAGTGTATAACTGTCTAACCCTAAATCATGATAAGACTCCTCTTATTTATAGATATAGGGAACCCTCCTAAACTATTTAGGATTAGGATTTTTATTTTAATTAAACTCCTTTAATTAATTGAACTCCTAATCCAATTAAGAATTCATGAGAGAGTACTTCTATTAATTAATTCCCAATCCCTATTAGAAATTAAATAATAGTAATAGTAATCATAATAATAAGACTACTCTTATTAATTTATATTTAATATTTCCAAAATATTAAATAATAAATATTAAGCTATTTAATTTATTCTATCTCCATAGATTAAATTAAATACACTTAACTTATTATTACGATTATGCCATTTACTTCTTAAATAAATATTTTCCTTTTGCGGTGTGACCCTTTAGGTTCTCCATATTAAACCGGTTGTGAATAAATCAATTAGAACAATTCTAATTTTATTTAAATAAATAAATTAAACTATTTAATTCATTTAAATAAATAATATTTATTCTACAATAAGGGTAAGCCCCCTTAGCGATCAACGACTTTCCAGATAATATAGATTTCAACATTAATCACAAAAGAACCTTTCAGTGAATAGTTACCGTACAATTCAATCCTTCTATCATACAATGTCCCAATTAAATATAAGACATGGAATTACTGTCAAGTCTTATTTTATTTAATTATATAAATTTCGATTCTCCAATGAACAACTCTGAGAATGCAAATTAGAAACCCTTTCTAATTTCATTATGCTTTGGCCAAAGACTTCTGAGTCGTCATTTATCGAATCACATAGAACATTCTCTCCTTTTACTAGAAGTGGTAGATTATTTGTTGATCATTCACCTATCTCCATGTATAACTTATTATACCCAATCATACCCTTTGATATACCCTAAAGGTCTTAAAGGACATGTCAACGTATAACTCATCATACACAAGATACTATGATGATCTCAAGTCCAAGGATCACTTGTACTACTATCACTAAAGGAATTCCTATTGATAGGCGAGTAAAACTCCATTAGGTATTCCTTAGCGAGCCACGTTCAGTGTACTTATTCTCTAATAAGCACCTACATACTTGCTTTAGTGTCTCCACACAAATGATTATGAGATCAACCATCCTCTTCATAAGAGCAAGCAACGTATGTACTAATCTATCCGGATACACTAATCCCCTTTTTAGTAATCCAACGATTAGGAACGATTTTAGTTTGTGAGCTATCTAGAATTTAGATCTCGTTAGCATGATCCCCATCATGATTCTAAAAGCATTGTTCAAAACTATGGGTTTATCACATTTAATATAATAGCACCATGTAGATAATGTAAAATGCTTTTAATAACCGAATAAGATTACAAAGTATATGCTACATCATATCAAATATGATTGGCTTGTGTGCATACAACTTTCAGCTGAGTAGTCCAATAGACCATGAACTTTATGGCCAAAGGTTCAGTCATTCAACTAACCCTTTTAAACGCCTGGCCCGTCAGTAGTACTCAAGGGGATCAGCCTCTCGTACCCTATGTATATGCACAACATTTAACTCTGACTGCATCGAATAGCTAACACATTAAAATCTCCTAAATAAGGGTTGCTTTCTCAGTCCAAGAATCCATACCAACAATCGGTTTGGATAGCTTTTAAAATAATAACCTGTACAAGTCTAGCCAAAACAAATAGCGTAGACTATTTCCTTAAACAGTTCATGAATGAAGATCTTAAACGTTTCACAGTCCAACAACAGATAATGAATTCAAATGCACAAGGTGCGAATATCAGTAATTATTTGGGATATGGAGTAATTGATAATAATTAATCCACTAATATAGTTTAAAAGTAATAACTCCATTTGAGTTATGAAACTTACAACAATATACAATATTTGTATATGATAGGAAACTTGCTCAAATACAAATAGTTGAGTAAGGAACTTGCAATAATATAGAACGATTGCTCAATCAATAAATAACTCACACAATAAATAAAAGTTATACGGTTGAGAAAAAATCTGCCCAACATTAAATTGAGTTAGGGTAAGGAAACTTGCCCAACACAAGGGTTAGACAAGCGTTAGGAAACTCGCCTGGTGCGTCTGCTACAATATTACAACACACGCTCCTTAATATCCTACACATGTAAATACATATTCATCTAACAATTATTCACATAAGGATTATGTTCAAAACAGACGTTGCATTATTAAAGCACATTGATTCCCACTACGACTACCCAGTCGGGGGTCTCGCTCACCGGTGAGCGAGCGGCTGCCCAGCAGGGGTCTAAGGGGGCAGCGCCTCCTGGAAGCTAAATGTAAGTTGCAACCAGGTTACTCAATTTACGCCTTAAGACAATATCAATTTGGTTGACACTTAATAATTAAGCAATTAAGGCTTAACAAGGTATAAATAACTAACTTGTCTAATCATTTTGCACGGAGCTGACGCTGCGGCGTGAGTCCCGTGTTCTGCCTCTGCCGCATGGCATCACTGCGGCGTGAAGCTTAGTATTAGAAGCCATGCTGCAGCGTGTGCTTCGTTTCCCGTCTTCGGCCACGTGGCGCTGCGACGCCAAGCTTAGTGCTTGGAAGCATCGCTGCGGCATGAGCTCCGTTCATTTCCTCGTTTTGCCCCTCGTTGCGGCGACGACTGTTAAGCTTATGAATGACGCTGCAGCATCATTCTCCAGTAGCCGAATTCTGGGTTTGATCCCAGTTCGCGATTCCGACCTCTGGTCACTACAACCTTCATAACTCCTTCTATACACATACAAATTGGTCCATTTCGGACTCTATGGACTCCTAATTCATGGGGCTCCAACATATCAAAAATGAAGAGCTACCCATTAACATTAACATGGCCAAATTTTAAGCCAAAATACAAAGTTATGCTCTGTTTTTTGAGTTCTTGACAAGTTTTACAAAAATCATTACTAAGAACTCGTTTTAACTCCTTTTTACTCCATTCCAACTGGGTTAGTTTCGTAACCCATGGAACTACCATACTATAACAATAAATAAATTAAATAAACACGGAATCATAGCTTTACAGTCCTATAAAATGGTCCAAACGTCCAAAGTTCATGTTTTGTCCATTGTTCTTGCTCCATTAAGCCAAGGTACGGATTTGTTCCATTTTTGTTCCACTTTGATATTATTAATGTCTTACATAACCTTTTAACAATATTTACAAACATCTAGAACAAATAAAAACATCTAGAACAAATAAAAACATCAAGAATCGCCATAAATTCGACCCACAAGCTTAAGAGCTCAAAACTAAGAAAAACTTGAAAAACTTAACAAGAAATCGAATGGAATGGATTTGATTGTTTGTTTACCTCTGTAAATCCTTCCTAGAGGTTAAGAAGATTGCTAGGCTTTGCTTTGAGGGGTTCTTCTTGCTTGGCTCCTCTTCTTCCTCCACCCGTGCCTTCTTCTTCTTCCTCCTTTCTTTTCCGGCGACTCTCTTCCCTTTTTTCGGCGACTTTCCGCTTCTTCCTTCTTCATCTCTGCAGCTCTCTCTCTATCTGCTGATGGAATGGGAGAGAATGAATGATTTGGGAGAAGTGGATGGAGTGATTTAGGGAGAAATGGGTTGGTTGCTCAATGTTGTCCGACCCTCCCCTCTACTCTCTCATTTGATTGGTCTAAAAATGGTGGGTTGGTTCCCTCTTGGAGTAACATGCAAAAATAAATACCCAAATACACCAAAAATATATCCGAATACTCCCACTTTTGTACCCAATCTGGTAAATAACTCTACTCAAAATTAAAATGGGTATTACCATAAAGATTGGGATGGGTAAAAATAAATATTATGGGATTTATCTATTTATTCGGAACACCCATATAATACATTTCAGATATAAATTAAATCACTAACGAGCTCAAATAAATATTCCAGCGCTGAAAAAAATTATCACTTCGCTCACACGTATTAATGAAATTTATTAAAATCGAAAAAGACACAAAAATATTATAGCGTGAATAGTGCCTTGGGAAACGTGCCCCGTGAATAGTGATTTAACGACGCTACGCGAAATCAATTATTCACTTAAACAAAACTAAAACATGTAAAATTTCATGCATTCATATAATCCAGGTTGTCACACAACCTTTAAACACGTAACAGAAGAATAATATTAATAAAATATAATATATTCATTAATATTCAAAAATTCGAATTACAAGGTAAATTCAGAATTCCCAGTCGTTACAATCCTGTAGGTTATAGTGCTTTAACAGAGATGCTTTATCTTGATCATAGAAGTTGGACTTCTAGTTAAAGTACTAGTGCATTAACGGTGTGCATTAAACGGATCATGTGACAATATTTTATTTATAAAATATTTTCACATAAATACTAATTTGTAAAATTTCTTAATTTTGAAATAATAATGGACTTAATATTGTTATATATATTAATTTGATGTTCCAATGAGTGAGATTATATCGTATTAATTAATACCTCGGAATGTTGATTAATATATTTAATTAATATTTGGAACATTATTATTGTCAAAACATCTATAAGATTTTTCATAAGATAATTTATCATCGATCATAGAATCTTGGCCGAGCCTTTTAATATTTATTTTTAAAAGGATTGATTTAATTGTTAAATTAATTTATGATCAAATAGAGATAAATTGTGGACTTACGAAATTAGTTTAAATGTATCAGAATTATATTAATTGATTCTGAAATATTTATGTACATTTATGGAGGAAATATTTACAGTTTATTAGTAAAGGGTTTATTTAATTAATTCCTGGACTAAAGTGCAATTACAATTATTTAGTGGAATTAATTGTAATTAATATTTATTTTAAATATTATTATTGGATAATAATTTCTAGATAAGTATTGGAGTCAGAAAAGGAATCCCTTAGGATCCCCTTCCTAGCCTAATATGGACCAGATTCATGAGAGATGATAAAAGATCAATGTTATTATATATATCATTGATCAGAAACGAATTTGGTACTTTTTTCATCAGAAGAAAACACAAAATTCGTATTCTCTCTTTTCAGCCTAAGAAAAACAAAGTTAGGGTTTTTCAGAAAGGGGCTTTGGAGACCACACTCAAGGTTCAACATAAGGTCATAGGAAGGAAGATCTTGAGGATACAAGAGATTGTACGGATATTAAAACGTGCTAATCCAACCAAGCACTAGGTAACGAATTTCGTACTTTTGATACATGGATTATATATATTTGTTGTTTCATATAAAGCCATAAAGATGATCTTGGTTTTATTTTGTTATTTTTTTTAAAACCTATTTTCGAAAAAAAATTCCAACAGTTTTAGAGGGTAAAATTTATTCCTTTTTTACTTGTCGTTTGTAGATTTTAAAAAAACACTAATGACTTAATTTCTCATATTAAGTCAACAACCACATGTCTAATCTAAATGTTGTTCAAATTACAAATAGAAAATAATTCAATTTATATCCAATCTTATGTATGAGATTTAATTAATATAAGATACAAATATGTATTACAATGGTTGTCAGATTGGGCTAATATTCTTTTGTTAAATATATATTGTATTCCTGGAAAATAATAAATTTATGTACATACTTGGATAAATATAAATTATATAGGATTAGTTTAGTTAAAATTTCAAATTAAATCATTTAATGTGTTGCATTGCATGTCGTTGATAAAGTTGGGTAAACGAGACTCTATTTTTAGTAAAAAAAAGATGGTATTATATATCTTGAATCTTGATTGTGGATAGTTTATTAGGCAGTCCTAGGAGGAGTGAATTGTATTTGGATAGGTATAGAGTTGTAATTATATAATATTTTTATAACAAAGGTCACTCAAATGTAACTCTCTAATTACATCAATCCAACTAATTTAATTTCTATAGAACTATACAAAAGGATAGGCTAAAATCAACTCTTTGAAATTCAAATCCTTTTAACGAGGAAAAGACATGGGCAGTTGAACTGTTTAAAAAATAAAATTTTCTCATTTAAGACTTTGATTACATGCAGTTTAAAATGCTTCACAGTCTATAGAATGACTTATATTTGAATAACAAGGAGTTGCGTTTATATAATATAAGTAGAGGTAAGGTAAAATAGTCATGGTTAATGGGGATATTATATTAGGGCTGACTTGATATTTTCAAAGGCCAAATGTTGAACAGGTCCATAAAGACCCCTTCTTGAGTAGAGATTAGAATAGATGACTGATCTCTGCCAGAGCAGGGATAAACCTCCTCTCCTCAAGTAAGATATTCTCCCTATGAAGCCTTTCAGTTCCTTAATGCTTCTTAGTGGGGGCATATCCTGCACATCCCCAATTTTGGCCATGTCTACTAACTAGAAATCCCAAGAATTTCCCTATTGTGACTCCAAAAGCACATTTGTGAGCATTCATCCTCATCCGGTATGCCCTGCATCTTTCAAAGACTCTCCTCAAATGATAAGATTTAGGAAAATAATAGAATAAATTAAGAACAACTTCACTCTCTGTGGGATCGACTCTTACTTGTCGTTGTGCTGGATTTTGTGTTTGTAGAGTACAAGTAAAGTATTAATTTTGGAGTGTCAAATACAGCTCCTAATCTGCATAAACCTAGAGACAATAGGCTCTTAGGGATAGAATTTAAGTCATGACATCATGCATGTCCTGCATGTACCCTAAACATAAGTCTAAGTCATTGCTGCCAAAAACATGCATATACATTCATATCATCCGACCCACGAATTATTTTTGCCAGAATCTCCTCTATAACATAGACTATCCACATGCACGTAGGCATGCGTAAAACGACCGCTTATAGGCACCCAAGCACAACGCAACAACAATATATAAACTCTAATCTATAACCGGGTCTAAATCAATGGCAAATCCATATAAAAGCAATAAAAGATGCAACCGAATCAAAAACTTGCTTCCGTCCAATAAAACAATGGTCTAACTCATCCAGTGCGCGCCAAAAATAATTTCTAGATATGAAATTTTTACATCCAGGCGCTCCATGCGATAAAATATAAACATACATTAGGTAAAAACCTTTTTATCAAGCCATCTATATATACATCTTCAATACATTGCGTTTAAACAAGCTAACAAGGAAAACATAGCAAAACATGGGTGAGAACGCAAAAGAAAAGAGTGTATACGTTGCCCGTAGTGCGTTGATCAAGTGTACGGTGACACAATCCGTGAAACCAAGCCTCACGAGAGTAAATCTGAGAAGCGAGCTCAGAAATACTAGAGAGTATGCAAGAAAACCAAAGAGAAATGAAGAAAATAGGGCAGCCTGGTGGGATTAACCCATCTGCATCTGGCCGCGGATGTACCTGTGGCCAGACCTGGTGGGCCCTACGCCTCCTTGACAAAACCCCAAGAAACCCTAAAAATGGTATTGAAAGGCTGGAAAGCATAAAGAATCAAGAAAAATAATAGAACACAACATAAAAATGACCAAAAGCAAGAATTAAGAAATTATCCCAATGATAAGCAATCTATTGGAGTCAATATCCAGCGAAGACATCGACATCTATCCCCGATGGGAATCAATCAATTGGAGTCAGTACTCGGTGAAGGCATCGACATCAATCCCCGATGGTAATCAATCCGTTGGAGTCAGTACCCGACGAAGGCATCGACAGCAATCCCCGATGGTAATCAATCTATTGGAGTCAGTACCCGACGAAAGCATAGACAGCAATCCCCGATGGTAATCAATTTGTTGGACTCAGTACCCGGCGAAGGCATTGACAACAATACTCGATGGTAATCAATTCGTTGGAGTCAGTATGGTGAAGGCATCGGCATTAATCCTCGATGATAATCAATCCGTTGGAGTCAGTACCCGGCGAAGGCATTGGTAGCAATCCCCGATGGTAATCAACCCGTTGGAGTCAGTACCGGTGAAGGCATCGACATCAATCCCCGATGGTAATCAATCTGTTAGAGTCAATATCCGGCGAAGGCGTCAGAGACGGCGCCCGGTAGCAGCAAGGCAACAGTCGTCCTCCCCGGCAGATGGGAGTGATATTAGAATATAACGTTTATTTTATCATTACATTTTTAGAAAATGTCATTGCATCATGGATATCCCCTGTCATTTATCGGGTGTCTAATATCTTTATTATGTTCATTTCATTGCATTGCATAAACATGACAAAGAGGGGCATCTGTAGACACCTGAAATTGCGTTTCCCTTATACTAACCATGCAGGGGGGCAAAAGCGTAATATCACCCCGACAACAACCCCCCCGCGGGAAAGCAAAAGCGTAATTTCGCCCCAACGACAGCATGATTCAACCATGGATCACAAAACTGAGGATGATGCCATAAGAAGCTGCCACAACAATCCCCGAACTATAAACTGCCCAAGGAAACCAACTGACTACCCACCGAGACCAGAGAATGCCCTGCTGAAAGTAGTATGCCCTCAAGTTAATTACATAGGATGTGAGCCTTTATTTTGTAATCTTGTTTATTTATTAATAAAAGAACTTATTTATAATAAATACATTCTTTATCCATGTTTAATTAGTTGAATTGAATAAATGTGATAAACCCATAGTTTTAGAGCAATGTTTTTAGAATCATGATGATGATCATGCTAATGAGATCTAAATTTAAGATAACTCAAAACTAAAATGTTCCTAATCGTTGGATCACTAATGCGGGGTTACTGATTCCGGATAGATTAGTATATACTATGCTTGTTCTATTGAAGAGAATGATTGATCTCAAAATCATTTGTGTTGAAACACTAAAACAAGTATGTAGGTGTTTATTGGAGAATAAGTTCACTAAACGTGAATCACTTAAAGGAAACCTAATGGAGTTTTACTGATAAGTGCATAACTTTCATATATATTGATTCCTTTATACTATGTTTATTGCATGTTTTATTGTGCGTATATACTTATAAGGTTGTTTATTGATTTCAAGAGGATTCAGAGCTAAAAGTGGAGAGAGATTAAAAATCGGAGCGAAAAACGAGAAAAAGTTAAAAGTTGGAAAATCAGGCATCTTCGCCCCGGCGAGCTTTTTGGCCTAAGGAACTTCGCCCCAACGAAAAGTCCTCTGCCCATCTTCGCCCCAACGCTGTCTGAGCTCGCCCCGGCCCATACCTCTTTACTCATCTTCGCCCCGGCGAGAACTCCAGTATAAAAATCTTCGCCCTAACGAAGATGGTCAGGAAGAGAAAAAATATTTTATTCTAGGCAGGAAATCTTGAGGAATTCTAATTAGTTTTTGATTGTTATTTCTTAAAGACTTAGGATATTATCTTAGGATTATAAATAGATGTTCCTTTAAACGGTTTATGTATAGTTGGTTTTCCACAAGTATAAGAATTAGGGAAAACTAAAAATGGATGAATTATTTTGTTATGTAATGGTTTCACATAATGGAAATAAACAATTCCTCTATTCCAAAGTATAAGATTAAATTGAACTTTTTAAAGTACATCTGAGATATTTTCAAATTCAAAATTAATATTAATTCATCTAGTTATACGTAATACAATTATGAAATTCAAACTGTGAGTAACTTAGATATAAAATCTTAATATTACCCTCATAAACTTTATTAGAAAGATGAAAAACAAAATAGCATTTACTGTTAGAGATAATACAAAAAAACTAAGTCATTACTGCTTTCTTCAAATCTACATAGATAAAAATGAACCAAAAAATGGATAAAAAGGGAATAGAGGGAGTATATCACATCAACTTTGAAATTTAAAAATATCTTAAATTGACTTTAAAAGGCCAATATGAATCTTACATTGATAAGACAGACTACTCCATAAAATCAATATTAATCTTAATATTGACAATACATAAAGGGAAGAAACAAGAAATAAAAGTACATAGTGTAGTTCTATGCAGTATATAATCTTACATTCCACCCATACAAGGTATATATAAGATCACTTCTTGTTAGTACTATCACACTAACCTTAGTATCAAAAGGAGATACAGTCCTAAAAACAGTTTCTAAAGAATTTAGAAAAATTTAGAGAATTGACTGGAAGTTGATGGTAATAAGGTAGTCAGATGAGCTAATCAATCTGCGCTACGCCTAAAGCTTCGCCCAAGCCGAAATTGCCCCTCATAGTTCTCCGACCAACTCCGCCGCCATTGCCCTTCCTCATCATTGCAGCAAATTCCCCGTAATCTATCTGCCCATCCTGCAAAGGAAAACTATTCATCAGTAAACAGGGTCATATCTCAACGTGCGGCACTGCAAAGGTATATCTACTTGCATATGCAAACACATATAAGGCTATGTTTGTTTGTAAAAATGATAGGTGGGATAGGACTATTTGCACTAATTTGATACTACCGCGGATTATTTTATCTCATGATTAATCCTTTATTTAATCCCGTAGACATGTTTTGCCATTTCTAAGGCCTTTCGATAATCTTAAGTGGAAAGATGGTATTATATATATATACACGGCCTTGTGTCTAACAAGGTCATTTGGTTTATGGAAAACTTATAGATATGCCGGGGAAGGATCTGAAGTTTAGACCTGCGAAGTTTAGACCTGCTTTTATATAATTCATTAATTTGAAATAGATTGATAGGCTAGACCAACCAAGTTTCAAACTGGGAAGGCAGCTTCATTAAAAATGGTTGGTGGACTACACACTAGGACTACATTTATTTGCAAAAATAATGTGTGAGATAGAGGACTATTTGTATTAATTTATTATTATTGTGGACTATTTTATAACATGATTAGTCAGTTATTTTATTCCATAAAATATGTTTTGTTATCTAAGACCATATGATGATGAATTATACTCTCAAGTGAAAAAGGTAGTATTACATAATCCCCTTTTAAGGTATAAAATGACCTTAGAAATGATAACGAATAATTCATGAGATTCCGGATTATTCATAGGATAAAATAGTTCAAAGTGTTGTTAAAGTAGTACAAAGTCCTATCCCATCTATCATATTTGCAAACGAACGTAGCCTAGGATTTATACTTTCCTCATGTTGTATCAACAAATGTGTCCATTGAATCATTCTCTAAAATTCGTTGCGCAGAATCAAACTTTAACCACGATAACACCAAAATAATTTTGAATTAACAGAACATAAGCAAAGCAACATAAACATATATATATATATATATACACAAAAATTTTCTCCAGCGAACCGGATGGGACGAACCAAAAACGAACCGGCTATAGCGACGGTTTTGTCCGTCGCTATAGCCAGTTCGTCGGTTTTTCTATGTTATAGCGACGGACAAAACCGTCGCTATAGCCGGTTCGTTTTTGGTCCGTCCCATCCGGTTTGCTGGAGAGAGACTATATATATATATATATATATATATATATATATATATACACACACACACACACACATATATATATGGGACATATATATATACATATATATGGGGGCTGATCCATGGCTAGTGTTAGATATTAATACTATTCCAACTAGTGCATCTAAGACCGTTCAAAAAAATATCCAGAGGCTGGGAAACATACCTTCCGCTCCTTAAAGTGAAAAAATAATAGGCCCTTCCACTGCTCTAAGGAGCGGAAGGAGAAATTACCTCATTGATCCGACTGTTATTAATAAAAATAAGCAAAAGGCTTGCATTAATTATGATTTGCATGAATTATGATAATTGGGTGATTTCAAAAACCTAACTATTTTTAAATGCTTGTGAAGCAATGCAATCCATAGTATTCTAAAATGCTTGTTAAGTTATCAAAGAGTTTTAATTTATTTTTCTTAAATATATTTTTCCTTCAGAAAATAAAATATTGTTTTTATTAAAGTTTATACAAAGATCGCATTCACATAATATAATTTAATATTTTTATACTAATTCGTTTTAATCTAATAATAGAAAAAAAATATTTCTACAATAATTGTAGATACAACAAATTTTTAATATACATACATAGAGTAATAATATATATCCGACTTATTTTATTAATAACAATAGGGTCAAAAGGGTAATTTTTCCTTCCACCCTTTAGAGCAGTGAAAGGGCCTTTAATTTTTTGCCTTAGCGAAAGGTAGTTTTTTAAAAAATCCTGGACCTTCAGATTTAGTCTTGGACGGTGGGAGATGCACTAGATGGAATAGTGCCACCATCTAGTGCTAACCATGGATCAGCTCCCTATTATATATATATATATATATATATATATATATATATATATATATATATATATATATATATATATATATATATATATATATATCAACTTACCCTAGGTAAACTTACATTATCTTGGTCAATTTCTTTAATCATCTCATCAAGGTGAACTTCACCTAAACCAAAGTCTTTGCAGGCTTGTTGAAGCTCATCAATGGTTATGTAACCACTACCATCCTTGTCAAAGAATGAGAACGCCGACACTAAATTTTCCTCTCTCTCCAACTTGTTCAAGTGCACAGTAGCAGCAAGGAATTCACCATAATCTATTGTTCCACTGTTGTCAGTATCCGCCTGCAAAAAAAAAAAAAAAAAAAGCCAGTTAAAGCATTTGCAAAATGATTATCGAGTTCACGTAAGAACATTTAATCATAGAGAACAGCAAATCAGTTTTATAGATGATTCTCTTACGGCATCCATGAGATCCTTGATCTCGGACTCCATGAGTTCAGAACCAACACGTCTTAACCCCTCTTTCAGTTCATCAAAAGTTATTGTTCCACTGTTATCAGTATCTATCATTTTAAACAATTCCTTCAAACCACCAATTTCTTCTTCTGAAAGCTTCTCAGCAATGACCTACAAATGATTAGAAGTTATCAATAGAACTTTCTCATAACAGGGGACCACAAAATACAACTTTGTGCTTAGAAATGGATATATACATCTGAGGTTGAACAAATCAGGACTATTGTCTCACACAGCCAATATGGGTACTGAAGATGCAAATATGCTAAACAGCTGAACGCATGCATGTCTCAACAGTAAAACATAGGGCGTGTGACCTGCCATTCATCCCCGAGTTTGAGACAGGAAATTCAAACAAGACATGCATACGTTAATGGACATACAGAATCCCTACTTTTCAATGCAACCTAGAAAGTTGGATTACACGTTCGATTTAATTGTGAGTGAGTAATTAAAAGTTATTGCTTTTATTTAGGAAATTAGAATTTTAGAATAGTGTAGGGTTTAATATTTTAAGTTGTCCTTGAGAGCAAGTCATTGGCTTTAAAGCCTGTTTAGGATAGCTGAAACTTCTTGTAAAAATTGTTTGGCAACTCAAATATAAATAAGAACTAGACTCGATAATTGTATAGCAAAAACTAAAGGCCGGTGGCCTTATTCAGCTTCTCAATTTTATTTGAAACTTTAAGTTGGTGTATTAAGCTATCCCAGACAACCCAACTTAATTCGTTCCCCTTGAATCACTCCCAGACAACCCAACTTAATCCGTTCCCCTTAAATCAAGCATTTAGCTTGTACGAGTTGATGTACATCCTCTTGTACGAGTTTGAAAACATCAACAGTAATACCAAATGACAAGACCAGTTAAAGTACATCCATTCAAACTTTTACAAATCTTATAGTCAGTGTATCGTAGCTATTCAACCATAAATTTACATAGATCAGATTTTCTATTTGCATCATTGTCTAATATGCAAGACAGAACAGGCTCAAGGTTGCCCAAGGACTAACTTTGTGAGATGCCATGGACAGTGGACTAAAGGACTAAGCAGTGAGATGCGTACCACAAAGCCAGAGGCAACCCAAGCAACATATGATATATTCAATAACATAAAATAACATGGAAGTGAGACGGTTCAGATTCCACAAAAAATTTACTAAAGAATCCACAAAAGATCCATGGGATCAAGAATCAACCTTGCACAACCAGAACTACTCCTCTCTCCATTATGTCCTTATTCGACAAAACTGTGCTCTAAATTAAAGTAGTTAACTATGATAGATGACTGATCCATACCAACCTATTTTTATCGACCATTCTTGTTACTTCAACTACAAAGCCCACTATCTAGAGCAGACCAATGTAAAACCTAATCTGAAAGAAAATTTTTACAAATCAAAATAAACTAAATTCAAATTAAACAACCATAACCATGCAGCTTAGGAGAGATTTAACCTTTAAAAGACCAAAAATAACTAGAGTCTTCTATAAACCATTACAGTATTATTGCGAAGAACGAGAAGCTTTCACTTTAGGTCAGATTTCCTGATCTACAACAAACATGAATATGACAATAACAAAAATAAAGGGAAAAAAATTAGATACAAGTGAAAGACTAGAGTGAGAAAGAGGTTTCAGAAGATTTGCGTCGCTGATTTGACAGTCATCAGAAACAGTGCCATGAGATTATATATCCACTTTATGTGATTCAAAGTAGTTAAAAAGGAAATTCACAACTAGACAATAATTTGAATCAGAAGCATGAATATTATGATAGCAATCCATACTCAAAAGGGGCAGGGAGGGTATCTGCCAAACACATATCCGAGGGCGAGAAGGATCCACCTAGACACAGAAACATTTATGGTTAGATATAGGATGGTAGGATATGCGAGAAGCATTAGGGGCCTAATAGAGAGTGGAAGTTTTTGGTAAGGAGGGTGTCAGAAGTTACTTTAGGAGTGAGAGGTTTGAGTAAAGAAACCAAAACTTACAAGACTTAGGCTCAGATTAATCAGAAGCTCAAATTTTCACCTCTCCCTCTCTCTCTGTCAGTACTAGGGTTATTCCCACTCTGAAATCAACCCTCTTATGATTTTTCCTACAAACTTCAGTCTCTCCATCTAAATAGCTCTCTGAATCAGGGGCATTGTTCCTTTGGGGTCAATCCTCTCTTAAACAAGATCCTTTCTCACCCTCAAGATATCAATGCTCTCTTAAGGACCCAAAAAGTAACCTTTTCATACTTTATTATGCAAGCCGCAATGAATAGGAGGAATTAGATGAAGTCAAAAGCTGTTGAAATCAAGAAGTTGTACAAATGTGTTCAACAAGGCAGGAGAAATGAATATGCAGAATATTACAATGATGCTTGAGGTTAGTTTGGCAGTGTAGGCAGGGATGGGGTTAGGAATTTTCAGATAAGAGTGGCAAAATAAACATGTATAAAAAATAATTTCAAGCAAGTAGGAACACTATTGGCTTCAAAATTTAGTATACTCCCTTATCCAAATTGAGAGAACACCTAAAAAAGTCATGATTGTTAGGAAAGGTTTGAGTTTAATATAATCAATGACCAAAATCACAACTATAAGCTTAAAGAATTATTATATTAGATTTAGTAATGCATGATAATTACCACCAAAAGAGGGTACTCATAGTGTACACAAGAAAGAACTTATATAAGACTGTAGTATCATCTCATTAGAAAAAGCTGTCTATATTTTCACGAAAGAAAAACTCTGTAATCTAGAAATGGTTTGCATTTAGTCATTTCTTTCTGTTTGGAAATATAAGTTCAAGCATGCTTCTAACTTAACAACTTTTGTTACAATTGTAATTTGATCAAAATTAGTAAAATAAGGTTGTCAAAATTAGTCAATTTTAACCCATCACTGAATGACCTTAATCTTTTTAAAGGGAATTAAAAAAATCTAAAACGATATGGGGGTTTAGGGGGCGCTTGAGGTTGCAAAGTTATCACCAGACTAGCCAGCTATAGAAAGCATATTTTTTTAACTGATAATGGTGAAGGAAACAAAGATCATGCCATGTAGTTTATACTTAAATAACTACTTGTTCTAATTATTTACAGTAACAGTAAAAATGAGGTATCTTTGGCTACTATTTAACTTTAAAATTTATTTTAGGTTATAATAAACTTACTTGACTACTTTTATATATAGTCAAGCTAATAATTATTATGCTTGATTGTCCAATAAATTGTACTTTCTCCATTCTAAATTATAAGATCATTATTGACTTTTGAAAGTAAATGTGAGATATTTTCAAACTCAAAATTGAGATGATTCATTTAAAATTATGGAACAATCTAACAATAAGTAATACTTTTTAGATAGTTTACAATAGTCATCATTGTATTTACCAAAATTAATGGAATCTATGTCAATTTTGAGTTTGAAAATATATTAAGTTGACTTAAAAAAGTCAATAATGATCTTATATTTTGGAACGGATGGAATATATTTTATGTTTAAATATGTATTACCACATTTTTCATTTCGATTCTGTATTGTACAATACAATTCATGATACAATACATGAAATATGATAGGGGGTTTTCAATACACAATACGTTTCACGATTTGACAATTATGATGCCCTCAAATACAAACCCATAACCTCGCAGTTGCCAGCCCAAGTTGTTGTCAGTACAATGGCCAATGGCCCTCCCATTCTATGTTACATGGAAACTTCTACAATCCAGAAGTACCATGTCGACATTGATATGGGTGTCGGACAAGCAATTTGGTGAAAAATGAACCAAAATATTTTTAAAATAGGTGAATCCATGTCATTTCCTTTTAAGGATCCTTCTAGTGGTTACCAAATCCATGTAACAAGGTTCCCATTACAAGATTAATGTTATATAAATATAAAAATCATGCACCAGCTTTTTTATTTATTTATTTTTTGGGGGGTAGGGGAGCATAAAAGATCAGGCACCAAATTGTCAGCACTCTGGTACACTGAAAATCTAGTGTTGCTACTGAAAGTATTACGATTGCATAATTGTCTGGAGATGAAGTGCTTAGCCTGAAATTCAACCTAATAAACATAGCTATATATTTACAAAATTACAAGTTCTCATATTTTTGCAGTATAAAACCTAAGTCATAGTTTCCTTGTGTTTACAAATACATATGCTCCTTTTGGCACATAATTGAGAAGTTTTGTTTGCTACATATGAGAACAATTGGGAGGACAAGGAAAGGGAAGGGAAAAAGTTAGCTTAGACTGTTTGGTTGTGCATGGAGAGAAACTGGACGTACCCATTAATTTATATTTCTGCTACTAAACTCGTAGACGTTCTCCCTGTTAAGTTATAAGTGTGGAGCAAAGAACAACAAAAATTGTGTCCATGACATGAAATCGCAAAAGTAATCACTTCAACATTCAACTCTGATATTTGGGAGTAGAATCTTGTTTGTGTGGGGGAGGGCGGGGGGCAGGGAACCAACTCTCGATTTATTTCTGTTTCCCTTTCCCTCCCAGCCAAACAATGGAAACTATAATTTTACTTCTACCCCTTCAAACCCACCACTACATCTTCCTACCAAATCGCAAGATCAAAGCTTTAGCACCGTATTTCTGAGAGATTTATAAGAAAAATCTAGAACGGACTACAAACTAAAAATATAATGGTGAAACCTTACACGCAAAGCCATCTTCTTAAGCTTGTTCATCGCAGAGAACTGCTTCAAGCGTGAGAGCACTGCCGAATCAAGAGGTTTATCGGGGGCAATTCTGTCATCAACAATCCAAGGGTGGCCTGATAGAAGGAAAAATCAACTCCATCAGTTCATAGAGACTTAGAATTCCAAACATGCTAGTATTTGCCATTTGGCTATTTCATTTTAGGTGAACCAAAAACATGTCAGCATGCTCTAAGCATGAAAAAGAAACATACATAATACTTCATGTGCACTTAGCCTCTTCTTCGGATTTCTGTCGAGCATTTTACGTATCATATCCTTTGCACTATCAGAAATGCCAGGCCACGGTTCAGATTCAAAATCTAGTTTCGCTTGTAATATTTGTTTGAAGATTCCAATCTCAGTTTCTGAAGTAACCAAGGGTACAATAAAGTTAAGAATGATTGTTGCACTAACAAGTAAAATTAAGAACATATATTTTTTCCTCCATCTCTGACAGATAGATAAAAGAACTAAATACGAGAGTTACCAGCCCAAAAAGGTGGAACGCCACTTAATAAGATGTACAAAATAACTCCTGCACTCCATACATCTGATTCTGGTCCATAATGCTTTTGTAAAACCTCTGGGGCAACATAGTACGGACTCCCAACCACATCGCAAAACATTTCACCTAGGTAAAAGGGAATGAGAAAACTCATATAAAGAACTGAGTCACTGATAGCCAACAAGTTGATATAATTAAGCAAAAATGCATGTTAAGAATGATTGGGGCAAATATTGACTCAGGATAAAGTTTAAGCAAAGATTTCTTGTGAATAGGTGCTTTATGTTTAGGACGGATTAGAAACCAACAGATCATTTTCTATGTTTCTTTTGTTTTTTTTTGGATCCAAGTACTTTGTGTATACTCTGTGTCTACTGGGATTGTCACCCCTTTTAGCGCCGCTGTGACTAATATTTTACGAAGTAAAAAAAATAAAATCATGGATTAAAATTGCACTAAGAAAATTTTAATTCTAGAACATTACCAGATGTGAACCCAAAGAGGGAGACGGAGAGAGTAAAGTACAACAACTAGGCTTCATTATAATCTAACAGGCAACAGCAGAAGAAGACGTTCCATAGCAAAAGACATGCAGAGACAACCCAAGTTGCTTAATTTTAAGTAATAAATACTCATCAAGTATCCAGTCATCAATACAGACAAAGTTTTAAAAAATTCAAATTAGACCGTGAATTCCGGTGCATTTTCTAAAGAAATAAGATTAGAAGTTTACAGCCTAATATCTAGCCAGATGATAACGAATACCAGAGCAGCACATTATGATTTTGAAAAAGATGAAGTACTTTAGGTTTTTGTGTATACCAAGCTATGTTACATGGACTCTTCACTTTGCTCTGAAGTACCCGTGTGCGACACTCGACACGCGGAAAAGGGTATGGACGCTAGACACTTTTTTTTAGTGTAAACAATTGGCAAAATTGAGGAATACCCGTGTCGGACTCTTCAAAGTACCCGTGTCTACCGGACACTCTATCCAAGTCCATATAACTTAGATTCCAAGTCGATAGGTTGGTTGACTGTCTATAAGTTAAGCCCTGTAGGTTTGAAGAGTAAGAAAGCAAAATAAGTTCAACTGCAACACCTGTCCTACTATACTTTAATAAAACATGAAAAAAATATTTAATCTTTTTTTAGTGTTTGCATATGAAGCATCAGCTATTACACCACAGAGAGAATACATAAAAAGGAAACACACGGGAGGAAGTTATTAGAAATGAATACTGAAGTGAGATCAAAACTTAAAAATTGAAAACCATGCAGGTAAACCCTGAAACAGCAATATTATCTAAGAACTCATAATATATATATATATATATATATAAATAAATAAAAAATAAAAAAAAACAGAAATAAAATGTGCATTAAGTTCAAAATGTTTCCCAATACAAATAGTTGTTTTCAACCCAATAAAAGGAGTACCAAAATAAACTTAGAGATGCATTTAACTAAATATCAAATGGATCCCTCTCAACTCATATCGCAAATCAAATTAATCAAGAAAGGCCTAATTAAAGTTATTCGCATAGCAGAAACAAGTTCCATCTCCTTTTGAAACAAATAAAGAAAACATCAAAACAAAGAAAACCTTTAACAAATTTAAGAACCACAAATGATGCAAGTCAACTACACACTTAAGCAAACAAACGTACACTAAATTAGACAGCATTTTCATTGTTGACAATTTCACGATCATTCATACAAGCCCAAAACAGCAACTTCACATCAACAAAAAGAAAGCATATCAGAAAACTAAAAAGAGAAAAGAGAAAGGGAAAAAAAAATAAGGAACTCATATTTAGCAGGAAGAAAAAAATTTAAAAATCTTTGTTGACAGAAAATTGAATTGAAAACACTAATGAGATACAATAATGAATCAATACCTTAAGGCCATATGTAATGAAGTTTTAAAAAGAACATTTATTTTGAAGTTTTACCTTGGGGAATCCAGATTTAATGAAGACACAACGCGAACCATTTATTTGCCCAAAAATATAAAAAATAATATCCAACTAGTGGCAACCATATTAATCCAGAACAACCATTAGATTGCCACATACACAATTATGAATCAAGACAAGGAAAAAGTATATTAACACACGCCACAGTTAATTATTTCAGTCGAGGAGAACAATAAAAAAACCCACATCCAAGGAACAAATTAGGGAGAGATCCTAAAAAAGAAACATAAAAGAGTTCATCAGTTAGATAGAAAGAAATACAAATTAGAAGTGCGCACAAGATGTACAAAAAGAGAAACCTTTTTGTTTTGTAAGTAAAAGTATCATTCACAAGCACCAGAAAAAGGGGGCTCATCGTCCCAACCTGATACGGTGGAAAATAACGATGAAAATTCAAATTTCCATATATTTTAGTATGTGTGGAGACTTAATATATTTTGAATATTTTTATTTATTATTTAGGAAGATTTAGTAGCTAAATTTATATTTAGCCTGTTTATGTTTTGTGCTTTAGTTTTGATAATTTTATTTAATTTTAGGTTTTAATTATTTTCCTTTTTCAATTAATCATAGGAAAGTAGTTTAGTACTATAAATATGTGTTAGGGTTTATTTAAATGGAACGTTTTATCAATTAATATTATTGTCTATGTTCTCTTTGTAAGTTCATTATCTTCCTTGTAGATTTAAGAGTTATCTTACGTTCTTGTTGGTACGTTTAAACCTTCAAATCATATTTGTGTTAGAGCGTTACAATCTAACCATATTCCGCTGCGTCAATTGGCATCAGAGCCTGGATAATTATATCCAAATAAGGTGGCCATTGATTATCTCGAGAATTTTCTAGTTTTTGGTGAAAACTGAAAACTATAACTGAAGATTGCATAACTCCTATAAAAAGGTTGTGCGTAATTTTTATTTATAAAAAAAAAAACAAAAATGGTGCTGCTATTTAGCTTCTCCATCGGTCATCATCAACCTTCATCCCGAAGCAAAAGTCATTATTTTTGTTAACAAATTCACCGAAGTTCATCACGGAATCTCATTCTCCTGCCAAAAATCACGGCGCCGCCACCAATTTTCTCATCAAACAGTTGGTCAGCTCTCCTCAAATAAACAACGAAAAAAAAGGCGTCGTTCTTCACAAAAGATTCGCCGTTGTTTGGTTCATAAACTCCTTCCTCTTCATCATGCTTTTGGGGTCTGCAATCAAGCCAAACAACGAAGGTACATAACCTCGATTGGGGTCTTTGATTTTGATTTTATTATAGCCTTCTTACTGTACATGATGAAAGAAGCTTCTCGAACCAATTCGGTACAGGCAGCGAGTATAGGTAAAATTATGGAGTAGGCCTTTCAATTTAACATTGCAAAATATCAGTTTGATCCCTCAGTGTTTATTACATGCTTTATCTATGCCCCTTGAGTTTTGAGTATTTCCAATTTATTCTGCAATCCCTTACGTAAGCTTGAATTCAATCAGTTCATCCCTGAGTTTAAACTTTACTGCTTCGTCATTGGAAATAATTTGTTTGGTGAATTCAAAATTCTTGCCATGGTGGAGAACGTTTTTATTCCTAAAGTGCTTCAATTGAATTACCCGCGACCCGAATCAACTTTCCACACATATGTTCATTGCAAGTCACGGATGTGTAAACTTGTTCTTAATAAAGATAGTGACTTTAATATAGTTTCACCTAAGCTTGTGAAAGAATTAAGCCTCCAACCCGAACAAATTCCTTATCCTTTTGAGATTCCTTGGATCAATAATACCTCAATCACAGTATCGCATTAGTGTATTGTTCCAATTAAATTTAAAAAGTATACAATTGTGGTGGTTTGTCATGTTTTGCCCATGAATGTAACACATATATTGCTAGGTTGGTTGTGGTTGATGATTTTCATGGAGAATATTTTGAGTCTGAAGATGTTTATAGCTTTTATTATGGAAAGAAGAGAATTTGTTTGCTTCTTTGCCAATCAAATACGCATGCCACTACAAGGTCTTCAAAGCTAAAATTTGAATCGGATGAGTACGAGATTGATGGTCATGAACAGGTGGAGCACTTGGTTACATATTGTGAGTTTCAAAAGCCTATTCGTACACCACAAATTGAAGAAGTGCCATGTCTAGAAGCTCACAAAGGTATTGTTTTGGAGGAAAGAAAACCTGAGATTGAAGCTAATAAAGTTGAAGAATCACACGTTCTTGTTGAGTCACCTGGTATCATCGTGGGTATGGAAAATTTTATGATGTCTAAGGGTGAGGATACTACAGTTGACACTATTGGTTCAGAACATGTTCCTATGCAGTTGTTCAAGGACATCGAAATTATTGATTTTGTTATTCTTGAAAATTTATTTGTCATGCAGGTAAATTGGAAGGTATTGGTCTTCTCTTATTTATTTTTAAGATTATCTCTTGAGAAGAAAAGGCGTGAAATTTTGATCCCGCAAAAATTGAAGATTTGTTCTTGGTGCTGGATACTTGTTCGCTTTAAAATTCGAGAACGAATTTTTTCTAAAAAGGAGAGATTGATATGGCGGAAAATAATGATGAAGATTCGAATTTTCATATATTTTAGTATGTGTGGAGATTTAATATATGTTGTATATTTTTATTTATTATTTAGGAAGATTTAGTGGCTAAATTTATATTTAGCTCGTTTATGTTTTGGACTTTAGTTGTGATAATTTTATTTAATTTTAGGTTTTAATTATTTTCCTTTTCCAATTAGTCATAGGAAAGTAGTTTAGTACTATAAATATGTGTTAGGGTTTATTACATGGAACGTTTTATCAATTAATATTATTGTCTTTGTTCTCTTTGTGAGCTCATTATCTTTCTTGCAGATTCAAGGGTTATCTTACATTCTTGTTGGTACGTTTAAACCTTCAAATCATCTTTGCGTTGGAGCGTTACAATCTAACCATATTTCGTTGCGTCACAACCCTACTAAGGCAAGCATATAGGGCACTATATGAAAAGTTCACCCATGGACTTCTCTGGATAACTCCTACAGCTGCAAAACTGAAGAGTATGCAAACAGGATATTTCAATCTACACATGGTATCCCTATATCCAAAGAACCCACATTCTCTATCACCATACACACCACATAAGACAATGAGGGACTAGTATGTATCCATACCATACTAGCCTCCTAGAACCACATCCAAAATTCCAATCATCAGCCAATCATAAAGGCAAACATTTAATTCCAGTTGAAATAGAAACTAGGGAAACACCCGTGTCACAAATATGCCACACCCAATCAACACAGTTCAATTAAATTTAATAAGAAATTCAACGCAAAGAAAAGAAGAGTAGCCAAGATGGAGCCTTCCCACTAGAAGACAGAAAACCAAATCACAAATTTAGTAACTCAAATGAAGCAAAATAAAATTGAGATCCCAAGTCACCAATAGGGACTGCAACTTTAGAAGAAAAAAAAAACAAAATCAAGATTCATCACCGAACAAACAATGAAAATGTAAGTCATAAGAATCATAAATAAGATGAATGCATAACAAGCAAAAAAAATTAGGATTCATCAAGGAACAAGAGGGAAAAAATTGAGAACCAAAACCATATATAAAACTAGTCATAAATACCCAAATCCACAATCAAGAAACTAGTAATCAGAATATTCAATGCAGGGTATGTAAAAAATTAGGATTCATCAAGGAACAAGAGCGCAAAAATTGAGAACCAAAACCATATATAAAACTAGTCAATACCCAAAAATCACAATCAATAAACTAGTAATCAGAAGATTCAATGCAGGTTATGGAATAAAAAGTAGACAATTCACCAACCTGGCTTATAGAACACAGACAAGCCAAAATCAGTGGCCTTAAGAGCAGCATCCTCATCAGTACTTGTGAACAAGAAATTCTCAGGCTTAAGGTCTCTATGCATAACCCCCAAAGAATGGCAAGCTTCCACAACCCCAACAATAGTCTTGAGAAGCTTTGCAGCCTCTCTCTCACTATACTGACCCTTCATCACAATCCTATCAAAAAGCTCTCCCCCAGCACAGAGTTCCATAACTATGTGAACATAAAGTGGGTCTTCATAGGTACCTTTGATTAAGACCACGTTTGGATGCTCGGACAAATGGTGCATTATCTGAATCTCCCTCCAAACATCTTCATAATCTTCCTTGCAGATGAGTTTCTTCTTGGGGATGGATTTGCAGGCATAAAGGGCGCCTGTGGATTTTTCAGTACAGAGATGGGTAGTCCCAAATTGGCCTTGGCCTAGCTTCTTGCCGATGATATAGAGTTCTTGGAGGATTTGGGTCTTGTAAGGAAGTACCCAGTTGGGTTTTGGATTTGGATTCTTCATTTCTCTTGTTCCTGCTGATGGGTTTGGAGCTGATGAAGACATTTTCTCTGTCCAAACCCCTTCTCTCTCTATAGATTCTATATGTATATAGTATGTATATATATTGGTTTTTGAATATACTTGTAAGACTGTGGGCAGAATAGAATAAACCTTCCTTAGTTTCAGCTGAACCGATCTAACTCTCTGTACAGGCTTTTTCCCCCTTTCTCATTCTTACAAGATTTTCTCTCTCTAGATTGTCTAGGATCCTTGTCTCAAATGTCTCTTTGCCAAATGTCCCTTAAAATTTGTACTAAAATACACTTTGTACCTCAAATTTTATAGCAAAATTGAGGTTTACACCCTAATGTTTAAAACGTGCCTACTTGCAGCCTAATATTTAATTAACATAACAAAAGACACCCTCCGAGCTCTCAACCGATAAAAAATGACCGGGAAGTTTAAGTTTCTCTTTTTTTAAGGAAAAAATAGATAAGCCAATAAATATTCAATATAATAACATTAAAACTAATAAATAAATAAGACCAAAAAGTAATTAATTAAACCTAACACTATTTTTTTTCTCTCTCTCTACCCACGTTCATCTTCAAACCCTAACTCAAACTCACAGTGCATAAATTTTTCCTCTTCTCCAACTTTCCATCAAAACCCATGGCATCATAATCCCTAAATCTTGAATTTACTTCCCAACTGTGTAATATTCCTGGAAGCATTATCAACTGCAATTGCATCCCCCACTCTGAACCTTCTCAAACGAAAAATAAATGGAGAGAAAATCAATTCTTCATCATCTTCTATAGTAGGCTCTCATTTTAATGATGGGGAAGATTTGACAAGGGTTTAACAAGAAAAGCGCAATTCTCACCTTAGCCCTAATTGCAGAATTTTTCAAATCAGTTGGCGACTCCGTAGTAATCAAATCATTGTCATGGTATATTTGGTTGAATCTATTAAGCGCCAAGCGAAGACCACCAATAATTTTTTCTCTTTGATTCTATTTTTACCAAACGTTTCTTTTTGACTCAAACCCTAATCAACTTCTTTGTTTTGATATTGAGAGTTTGAGTTTTGATTTTTAGAGATATTGATTTAGGACTGCTTGTTGGTATGGTAATAGCGGTGGTTGTTGCGTGTGGATGAGCAGGGAGAGAGAAATGGAGGAGGATTTGATATGATTTTTATCATATTCGGATTTGGCTTTGTTGTTTTTAAAAAAAATGGGATTACAGATATTAAAATTTTTGGAAATTGGGTTTGTATTATAGTGTTTTTTTTATTATATTTTTAATATTACTAGTTTATTTTAATATATTTAGCCGTGATATACTTAAATTACCCCTACAAATTGATCGTATGAGGCAAAAGCTAGTAAGATCCAAATTGACTTCAACCTTGCTACTGGAGCAAATGTTTCTTCGTAGTCAATCTCTTCTTGTTGATTGTACCCTTGAGCCACAAGTCTTGCTTTGTTACGGGTTATTGTTCCATGTTCATCAAGTTTATTCTTGAACTCCCAGTTGGTTCTAATGATTGAGACTCCTTTTGGTGGAGAAACTAGCTCCCAAACTTGACGACTTTCAAATTGTTGTAGTTCCTCTTGCATTACCAACAACCAATTCTCATCAAAAATAGCTTGTTTTGCATTCTTTGGTTCGATTTGTGATAAGAAGGTTGAGAATACACAGATTTTGAACTCCTCTTCTTGTTGTAATACCACACTTTATATCACAAATTATATTTTCTAGAGAATGATTCCTGAGAAATCGCGATGTTTTAGGCATTAACCAGCTTGCTACTTGTTCCTTATGTTGAACTGGATCAAATTAAACTTTGAGGTCTCTTCACTACTTTCTGCTGATTATGTTTCCCATTCTTTCTGATATGGTATGATGTCCTTATCTGCCTGTCTTACTGGAACTGCAACAATTTATAGAATACCTGCATCCTCATCTCTTTCTTTTGGCAAATCATTATTAGTCTCATTAAAGCTTATGCGAAGATTCTTCAACACATGATTTGTTAATATTAAACTCACGATATATTTTACTATGTTGAGAATGTATGATCGCAAAGATCGAATTTCCTTGTAAATAGGATTTATAAGAAATAATCTACTAAAATGAGATTTTTATGGATAATTTATGTTTTAAATGACCTATGGTCGTTATGACCATGATATGTGTTATGTGAGCGTTTATGGGTGTTTGAAGGTCGTACGAGGAAAATAAAAAATTTTAAGGAAAAAACATAAAAATACTATTCACGCTAGAAATGATTTTTCATTTTTTTCGACTTTTCGAATTACGATATAGTATTTATTCGATATAGCATTTATTCAAGAAATGGGAACGGAAAGTGCTATCGAATTTTCGAAAATCAAAAGTCGATTTTTCGGTTAACCGAGCAGGTTACGAGACGTAATCGAAAAAAGTTAGAAAATCTAACTATAAAAGAAGATGACTAACTAAATTTGGTTGGACTAACCAAGCCTAGGGTTTGTATGGCTTGGTTGGGATTTTAATGGCTAGGCTAGGTTTAAGCCAAGGGTTGAGCCTAGGGTTGAAGTGGCTTAGCTAAAGTTGGTGCAAGGATATGAGTGGCTTGGCTAAAGTTAGTGCAATGGTATGAGTGGCTTATCTAGGGTTGAGCCAAGGGTTGAGGTGCAGTTAAAACTTAGTTTCTTGGAGCCAAAGTTGAAATGGTCTACTAGGGTCAACATGTGGGTGACATAAAGATGAAATGAGGAAGAAATGAAACCCAAATAGAGGGGAAAGGGGGAAGAACCGTCCACATGGTGTAGGGGACAAAAGAGTGAGTCATTCACTTAATGGATAAGTTATGAAGCAAAAATAAGACAAAACATTAATTATTTGTCTCCCCCCCCATTAAGATCTCTTAGCCAATAAGAGCTTGTAAGTTAGCCTCATGTCTACCTATAGTTAGTTTAATTATGGTTTGATTAAATTAACCTAGGGGGTTTATTAAGGTTCAATAGATGAGGAGTAAGACTATGGAAGACTTTAGTTGAATAACCAGCTTGTAAAAATGGCAAAGTAGCTTTTATATAAGCAACACTCAAGTATTCATCTCTTCACTTGTTATTATTTTGCTATGTGTTAGGATAACAAGAGAGAAAATAGAGAGAAAGAAAGAAAGGGGTGAATACAAGAAGAAGAAAAGGGAGCAAGGATCAAGCTTGGAACTTTGATCATCAAGTAAGAAAAAGAAGAAGATCATCAAGGGGTAAGCCTAGAAACCCTAACTTCTTCATCATCTCTTTTAAGTTTTGATTCTTAATTTTGATGGTTGTTGTGGTTGTTATTGAAGATCATGGTGGATCTTGGATTTATAAGGTTGTTGTGTTAGCATATAACCTTGTAAGCTATTAATAATATACATGTCAAGAGAACGAAAAATGGAAAATGTAAGCCCGAGCATAAAGATGGACAATAATTGTTTAGAGGACTGTAAAATGGACTAGTGTAAGTGGTTATCCGTATGGACAAATCTAAATCTGAAAATAAGGAAACATACCTATGGGGGTTACGTAAATGTTCCAAGTGGAATAGAGTAAAAATACGCTATAACGAAGTTTTGGAGAAATTTTTAGTAAAAGACGCTATAACGATGTTATGGCGAAATTTTCAGTAAAAGACGTAAAACGTGAAAAACCCTAGATTGGTACCATTTTCGGGTTGAGTTTACGGGTAGTTAATGTTTTCAAAAAATTTCTATTTTTTGGGGGTTTTGTAGTTGGTTCTAAAAGTGAGCTGTAGGCTCAAGAACAAGCTTAATCCGACCTTGGATAAACGAGTTATGAAGATTAGAAAGTTCGAAGTTGAAAACGTCATTTGGTGAAAACTGGCTCACGAAGGATTTCTGAGCCGATTTTCCGATAAGTTAGAGAACATTATAAATTATTTCGTCAAGGGGGATGTGTAAAGCATGTTACGAAAAAGAAAATGGTTCAAGAACGGACTCATTCTGATGTCAGGTGAGGAAGTTACAATGTACAAAAGTAGGTGCGGGAAAACATTACGCAACACCCGCAATGCCGTGTTTCTAGTTCATTTAGGTGCCGCAATGCCCAAAGTGCAGTAGCTCTAGTTTTTGGCCAATGCCGCAACGCCATACCTAGGTCATTTTGGGACGTCGTGGCGCCGGGTCGGGTCAAAACCCCGTGTTAAGTTTTTATGTACTTAAACGTTATGAACGTTTGATGAATGAGTTTTATACCTACGAATTAGATATTTCTTAAGCTTAATTCTTTACTAACTCTAAGTATTTTTAGTGTCTTTTTATTTTTTCATGTGTTTATTTTGTAGAAACGGCTTTAGAAGGTCAAAATAGGAAAATTAGAGCTTAGTGGCAGTTTTGTAATTTCTGGACCATTGAACTCGCCGGGACGAGTTCCCCTAGTGAATTAAGCTCGTCGGGGCAAACTCGGATGTTGACTTCACCGGGGTGAACTTCTCAGTGCATCGAGTTGGCCGGGGCCAGTTTATCGGGAACAAGGAAGTTGCTATGTTTTAGAAGTGGAGTTGAACAAGGTTTCTTTTGGCTAACTTTGAGGGACTTTAAGGAGGATTAAAAAGACTTAGAAAGGGATAGAAAAAAAAGAGAATTCACGAGGATTGCAAGACTGTCGACGCCGGGAAAATTATCTTTCTCCTAATTACCCCCTTTTTAAAATTTCGATTTATTTATTTCACTTAAAGGGTGAGATTTAGGGAAAAGACCAAGATAAATGCCGGCGAATTTGAAAAGATTGATTGGTCTGAATTAGACAGAGCCGCCAGTTGGTAAAGATTGAAATAGATGTGCCAACTCATCTGAATTTTTCCAAAAATGTGACTCCGTAAAATTGGTCTTGAAACCGAGATTCGCAGAGTTCGGGTGTAATATTCCGAACCATAATAAGATTTATATATGTAAATTATGTGGTTATTAAATGAAATTTCATGTTCTAACTTTGTGTTATGTGATTGCATATTTTATTTAAGAATTAGGTCAAATAAAAAAAATTTCGCCAAACAGCTGTGTCGTGCTTACACGGACAAAATAATTTGTCGTGTTTCCGACGATTTCACCGAGAAACGTCTCGGCAAATTATTTTTGTAAGCTGTTGTGTCGTGTTTGGAAATGACGAAGTGATTTGTCGTGCTTCGGAGTTAATATAATGTTATATTAACTGATAAAAAGTTAACTAAGGTTTAAAATGTTAAACTAAAGTAGAAACCCTAATTGGTAAAAGTTGTCCGAATTGGTCAATTAAAACCCTAATTACTACATAAGAATCTTAATTGATATAATTAAATTCTAAGTAATGAATCATAATATTAATTATGAATCATTAAACTTATATTAAAATCCTAATTCAAGATTTAAACCCTAATTGATAAATTAGGAAACCCTAAACCCTAATTATAAAACCCTAATCCTAATTAGGTTAGCTAAACTTTAATTTAGGAAATGTTAAACCTTAATTATGATATATAAGCTTAATTGAGGTATTACTAAACATAATTAACATCTTAAACATGATTAGCAAAAATCTAATTTAAATTAGTAAGTAAATAAATCAAAAATAAAAGTTTAAACCAATCAAAATAGGATAAGAATACAAAGATCAGATATTTTCAATTCTCCAGCACAAGGAGGTTAATTAGATGAGGCCATAGCAGGACAAGTATCAATGCAAGATATTTGTGGAGGCAAAATTTGGAAAAAAAACCCTAGAAACCCTAATTTTAGAATTCCTATAAATAGAACATCAAGCTGACCATTTGACCTACGAAATTTACAAAGCCTAAACACTTACAATCATACCATATCAAGCCCGTGCAATCCTAAGATCAGTAGCAAAGATCAGAGATCAAAATTTGAAGAAAAAGGTGAAAAAACCCTAATTTTATGCTAGATCTTTAAGGTTGAATTGAATGTTATGTTTTAGTGTTTAGGAATGCTTATTAATATGTTATTAAGTGATCTGGGCGGTTTAATTACGTTTACATAACATCTAGATATGAAAATTAAGCCAAAATAGTAAACTGTTCATGCAGCCCAAAAATGTCTGACAAGCAAGTTTGTCAGACGATTTGATTGGCTTAAAGTGTTTGTTTGATGTGTTTTAAACTTTGTATGTGTAGTATGCCATGTTATCTGTAAGATCTAATTGATACAAAGTTAAAAATATATCACAGTATGAAGTTATTAATGGTCAAAACTCATTCACCGACCATGAGCGTTCTGTTTCTGGGCAACCCAGAAAAGCGAAGAACAGCTCTGACAGTGTCTGCCAAGCGTTTGACCAGCCTAGATCTTGATCATGTGATATAATTTATGCGGTTTTAAGGTTTGTAGTTGTTCTTTGCCATGTAATCTACAAGTCTAAACCAACAAATCACATAAAGCTATGGAACGAAAGCTATTAGCAGTCAAACTGCGTTGACCGACCATGACTAACAAGTTTCTGGGTAACCCAGAAGCGGGACAAAGTGCGACTCCGAAGCAATTGGAGGTTTTCGCTCATCTCTTGGGGGTCCATATCATCTGACTTCGAATGAGTTGAAAGGCCCTTGCCTTATCACAAGGCTTGTGTGCTGTACCTTCTAGCCATAAAAAAAGTTTTTTATTCTTAATTAATTGTTTCCGATTTACCGGATCTTACCTCTTTCAAAAGGAGTAAAAAAAATTCAAAGAAAGATTTTTCTGGTTAGGTTCAAAAGGAGCTTTCGCTTCGCACCTTGGTATGGTCCACTCGACGAGTCTCTCTTCTGTACGTCATCGTAATATGTCACGTCGTCTCGTCCCCGCTGCATCGAAGAGTACCTATGCACTATCCAATCACGAGGGGGAAAATGACACCCATTAATGGAGGAAATAGCCCTATATTCTATTTATTCTCTTACGAGATTTGGAGGACAAAGAATAGCACGATTTTCTTGCCTCTTCCGGCTAGGAAGCGGATGAGGAATCACACTTCTGTTGCTGTTATGGCTAGTGCGAGTGTAAACCATGTCAAACCAAAACCGATCAATAACTCAAGAACAGTTTGATCCGGCTAGTTTGACCGGAACAAATCTCGCTCATACGATATTGTTTGATCTCACTTAACATATGTCATTGTACCTGGCCATGTCTAGTATAACGAGCAACAAAAATTAAACTCAAACAAGAAACCAACTGGAAATAATTTGAGATCAAAGTAGCTTGCCAGAACACCTTTAGTGACGAAATTCATACTCAAACCCAGAAAACTAAAAATCCTATAAAGATTGTCGCTAAAACCTTTTGCGACGGTTTTAAATAAAAATTAATTAAATTAAATTATAAATAAATATTAAATATTAAGTAATTATTAATAATTATTAATTATATTCAAAAATTCATTTTAAATTATAAAAATTTATTTTTCATATTTTTACATAAATCTGAATTATTATTTAATTTAATTAAATAATAATAATAAATATAATAAATAATTTAATAATTATCTTAATTATTTAAAAATGATATTAAATCATTTAATAATTATATTAATTATTTAAAAAAGATATTAAAGTAAATAAAATTATTATATGTAATAATTAAATAAAATATTAAATATTTAAATATTATTAATGATAAATAAATTATTTAAATAATATATTAAGTATTTAAAAATTATCATAAATGATAATTAAATCATTTAAATATCAAACTAAGGTTTGGAAATTATTATAAGTAATAATTAAATTATTGTAATAATAGCATAAATTCTAAAAATATTATTAATGATAAAACAAATCATTTAATTAATATTTTAAGTATTTAAAATTATTCTAAATGATAAATAAATCATTTAAATAACATATTAATATTTTAAAAATATTCTAAATGATAATTAAATCATTTAAAAATATTCCTAAGCTTGTAAAATTATTTAAAAATATTATCAAGCTTGTAAAAATTATTTAAAAATAATACTAAGTTTATAAAAATATTATAAATGATAACTACATTATCTAAGCTAATATTTAAGCTTCTAAATGAAATTTTATCGAACAACCTATGTGTTTAACTGTCTAAAGTCACGACGGAGATACCGAATCAACGTTGGACCTTAACGAAACTTGTCTAGATTAACATAATACATGTTAATATAAGTTCTAACGCTTATATTTGACAACGTAGACCACGTACGCTGACACCTTGTGTGAAATTGTGTTAAACGAACTACGCTAAGGCAAGTCTTCTAACCTTGTTACATTTACGCAAGTATTATACATCTTGCGGTTCTATATCGACATAAAATTGTAGGATGATATGCATACTCCTAGGATATTGGTTAGGCTGATCCCCTACCAAATATCCGAACTCAAGTGGTTCTAAGTCATTGAAGACTGATAGAACTAATTAAAATATATGGTTCATGTACAGAACCCTCAGTTATACATCATTGACATCTTTCAAATCAAACACATTGTGTTTACATTTTTTAAATGAACTTGCTGAACATTTGTAGCTCATTCTTGCGTATATCTTCTTTGCAGTTTTAAATGATAATCCCGGCACTTCTGGAACAGACAAAGGAAAAGGACATGTTTACTAGTTTTATTTACTGTTTTTGAATAATTCAAGTCTTTTATACGGCTTTGTTGTAATAACTTAGTACTGAGAACGATGTAACCGAACTTAATGATATGTAATATATTATCATCCTTTATTACATCGAATGCGTTATACTCTGATCTTTATTTTATTTAGCATAGTTGTACTAAGTAAATACAGTATCTATACGAACTATACATCTGAATGAGGGTATTTAAATGATATTGAAAGTCTTATAAGCTCTGAGGTTACAATAATGAGCGCCGGTAAGGTGCCATCTTTACCGGAATGCGCCCCTCAGTTCTATGGACAATCTTATCGTTAATACTGTGAATGTCAGATAGATAGGGAATATTGATATGAAAGAGGTATTCATGAGATATGAATCTATACATCCAAGTGAGGGTATCTAAACACAGATAACGTTCTGGCAAGAATTATCATCTGTTATGGGATACTGTGAACCTTGGATAGATAGAAGTCATATTTATTGAATATTTATAGTGGTATAGTTTCATGTGAGCACCAGATCTGCTATAGAGAAGTGTAGAGAATTTGGGGACGTCACATCGAGGGCTTGCTTAAGCGAGGGGAAGGTGTTAGGCACCCCCCGCTTCCGTGAAAATATTGTTACTGCATCTTGTTGTTTTCCTAAATGTGTGGTGTGTGTGTGTGTGATTTTGGATGAAATCGCTATTTAGCTTTGGATCAAAATCGTGATAACTGTGTTATTTTGAGAGCAACTTCAAATATCTTTAAACCTATACACGAAGGATTTGATTTGGAAAAAAGTTCATTTTAGCTTTAATTTGATGAATGCCTTTTCGGGGTGACATTTTAGAAAATATAATTTTTCAAACCCTTCATCAAATAGGAATCGAGATCCTTCATTACTTTCAATTTTAACCTAAAGTTATCTTGCTATCCTAAGCGATGGAAGGCGTGGATGCATGTTATGTTATGCATTAGGTTTAATGTTTTTTTAATCTTTTCCTGTAAAACCAGGGTTAGTTGTTTGATGACAGGATAAAAAGATATAGGATGATTAGTCTAAGATGGATGACATTTGTACATATGAAAGAATAACAGGGCATGGAGAGACTTCCCGTAGCACTGAGTTTGTCTGAGGCTGACCTAGCCTAGGATTACTCTCGCGGGCTTTTCAGCATGAAAGTCCCCATATCTTCGCAATTTACTTGATGGGAATAAATCCGATCTTTCAATTAGAGCGGATCTGAGTGGTACCTTTCCTGAGCCTCGCGGGAGAACGCCCCCTTTAGTCCAGTAATCAACATCTGACGGGTTCGCCTCCTGGTCGAGGAATCACACAATATACATTCGCATACATTCATCGCACCTTACCGCATGTATATGATGACATTGTGCGAAGCACTTAAATAAAACATGTAAAGCATTCATCGCAACATTCATTCGCACCATACACAAATAAGAAAGGAAAACAACAAGATTGACCACGACTTAAGCCCTCTAATGTCCCCGGCAGAGTCGCCAACTGTCGACGCCGAGAAAAACATGTTTTGTTGATTTTACCCCTCTTTAAGATTTTGATTTTATTTATTTCGCTTAAAGGGTGAGCTTTAGGAAAACGACCGACATAAATGCTGACGAATTTGAAAGATTGATTCATATGATTGGGCCGAATTAGACAGAGCCGTCAGTTGGTAAAGATTGAAATGGATGTACCAACTCATCCGAATTTTTGAGGTTTTCGCAATATGGCCCAATATATGACTCCGTAAAATTGATCTCGAAACCGAGATTTATAGAGTTCGGGGGCTTGAAGTGAGGGGAAGGTGTTAGGCACCCCTCGACTTCCATGAAAATACGGTTACCGTATCTTGATATTTTTCTTAATGTGAAGTGTGTGTATATGTGTGTGTGTTGAATGAAATCTATCTTGGATTTGGATCGAAATCGTGAGAAGTGCGTTATTTTGAAAGCACTTCGAATCCATTTGAACCTATGCACGAAGGGTTTGATTTGAGAGAAAGGTTCATTTTAGCTTTGATTTGGATGAAAACCTTTTCGAGGTGACGTTTTGAAAAACATGATTCTCAACCCCTTCACCAAATAGGAATCGAGATCGTTCGCTACTTTCAATTTTAAGTTAAGGTTCTCTTGCTAACCCGGGTGATTCGAGGTTGATTTTAAAAAGATCGTTGTCATTTTGTTTAGAAATCTCTTTTTGGTGACAATGGGAAACTAAGCATCAAAAATAAGGCCAGGGCGACCCGTGTTAGGTTTGTATATTACGCAAGCATACAATCAAATTACATAAATAAAACGGAAGCGCAATAAAACGGATTTTAAAATTTTAATACAAACCATCACCATGATCTATCCTGTTGGGAATCAGCATGCGATCAATAAGATCATTATGATAAGGGGAGAATGTTATAAGATCTGCATGTGATTACCTTTATTCATTATATGTGATTTGATTGATGACAATATGATCAGAAGAACATTTATACTATTAATGCCTTGTAAAGTCCTTAAATGAATATGATGTACAAGGACTTAGAAGATCAAATATGTTAGGTTGATCTAAGCTGAATGAATATCTATCTGATGAAAGCATGTTTGTAATATTAGGACTTAAAAGATCAAATATGTTAGGTTGATCTGAGCTGAATGAATATCTAACTGATCAAAGCATGTTTGTAAGATTAGGCTTTGTAAAGTCCCTAAATGAATTTGATGTACAAGGACTTAGAATAGAAAAAGATCAAACTTGTTAGGTTGATCTTATGTACTGTAATGATCTTTGTACAAACAAGGGCCAGACTGAACATAGAGCATTGCACTGACTAAAGTGAAGGATCGTAGAACAGTCAGTCAACATCGCAGAAGGATCCTATATAGAGAGAAGTGCGAGATATATACAGATCACAAAAGTCTGAAATATATCTTCACTCAGAAGGAGCTGAATATGAGGCAGCGCCGATGGTTAGAATTGATCAAGGATTACGATTGTGAGATTCTGTACCATCCGGGCAAAGCAAATGTAGTGGCAGATGCCCTGAGTAGGAAAGGCAGAGAGAAGTTGATGAGGCTTACAACTCAGGCAGAGCTGATAAAGGACTTTGGACGCCTGGAACTGGAGGTTAAGTATCCAATGGAGACGGATGAAAAATTGTTCACCGTGACAGTGGGTCCGACTCTACTGGATAAGATAAAGGAGGCTCAAGAATTTGATGAAGAATGCATTGGCATTAAGACGCAACTATCGGAAGGAAAAACGTCGAAGTTCAAGGTTGACAGCACGGGTCTGCTGAGATTCGAGGGAAGGATCTGGATACCCTATGTACCAGACCTAAGGGAAGAAATATTGCAGGAGGCCCATAATACGAGATTTTCGGTACATCCGGGTAGCACCAAGATGTATCAAGATCTTCGTCAACATTATTGGTGGCCGCATTTGAAAGGGGAAGTTGCGGAATTCGTCAGCCGGTGTTTAACTTGTCAGAGGGTCAAGGCAGAGCACCAACGGCCGAGCGGATTGTTGCAACCCTTAGAGATTCCCGAGTGGAAGTGGGAGCACATCACTATGGATTTTGTGGTAGGACTCCCGACAACACAAAAGGGTCTAGACGCCATCTGGGTGATCGTAGATCGGTTGACCAAGTCTGCCCATTTTCTACCGATCAAGATCAGGTACAAATTGGAGCAGTTGGCGAAACTCTACGTAAAGGAGATAGTATCGCGACATGGGGTGCCGGTTTCTATTGTATCTGACAGAGATCCGCGCTTCACGTCAAATTTTTGGAGAAGCCTACAGGAGAGACTGGGAACACAATTGAGAATGAGTACGGCGTATCATCCTCAGACCGATGGTCAGAGCGAGCGAATTATTCAGACCTTAGAGGACATGCTCCGGGCAGTTGTGATGGACTTAGGTGGCAGCTGGGACGATCATTTGCCCTTGGTAGAGTTCGCTTACAACAATAGTTACCACGCTAGCATTGGTATGCCACCGTACGAAGCATTATATGGAAGGAAGTGTCGAACGCCGTTGTGTTGGGATGAAGTTGGTGAACGGAGATTGTTGGGACCAGAATTGGTACAACAAACCGTGAAAATCATTAAAGTAATAAGGCAGCGGTTAGTAGCGGCCCAGGATCGTCAGAAGAAGTATGCCGACTTACATCGTCAGAAACGAGACTTTGAAGTTGGTAGTTATGTGTTTCTGAAGGTATCTCCCTGGAAAGGGAAGATCCGTTTTGGGAAGAAGGGCAAGCTGAGCCCTAGATTCATAGGACCTTTCGAAATATTGAGGAGAATAGGCGAAGTGGCGTACGAGGTAGCATTACCCCCTGAGCTTGAGCACATTCACAACGTGTTTCATGTATCGGTGTTACGTCCATATAAGCCAGACTACAAGCATGTTATTTCCTATGAGCCAATTCAAGTCGAGAAGGACTTATCGTACGAGGAGGTTCCTGTCCAGATTCTCGATAGGAAGGAACAGAAGCTGAGAAACAAGACCATACATTCCGTCAAAGTTCTCTGGAGGAATCACGCAGTCGAAGAAGCTACGTGGGAACTCGAAGAGAAAATGAAGGCGAATTATCCGTTCTTATTTGAGTAACCCTATTTTTGTAATTCCGAGAACGGAATTTTTATAAGGGGAGAGGGATGTAATGCCCGTGAATTTTGAACTTCCTTATTAATTAAATCTAATTTAATTTAATGAGTTAACGTTGTGTTCTATTTAAACCAGCTTGGGTTAATTGGTGGGAGATGTATAAGATGTGTCTATACTCGTGTTGGCAGGTATGATATAACTATGGTTAAGAGATAACCATAGGTGAGTCAAGTGTAGGAATTGGTGGGTAATGACTAAAATGGCCAAGAGTGGTTAATAACCAAGGTAATTATGTAAGGGCAATAACCATTGTATATCCAAGTGGTTAATAACCAATGAAATAATGGCGGGATAATAACCATTGTGTTTAACCAATGTAATGATGGCAAGATAATAACCAATGTCTAATAACCAATGAAGAATGGGTAATAACTAATGGATAATTAAGATTTTGCGAAAAGACTATTTTAACCTTGAAAGAGGTTGGGAAAGGACTAAAATACCCTTGAGGAAGTTGCTAGGAAACTTCCTACTATTGATGAATTGACCAAATTGCCCTTGCCTAGTCATGATTAATGACTATTTTGCCCATGGTCTCTACTTTCCTATAAATAGGACCCCTCACCAAAGTTAACAAGGGTTGGCTCACTTATTATTCACCAAGTAGAGAGTTTGTGAGCTTGAGAGAGTTTTGAAGAGAGAAGCAAGAGCAAGTCTTGTGAGAGGAAGAAGAAGACCTTGAAGTGTTTACGCCATCTCCATCCGCATAGCCATTAAAGCTAGGTATAAACTCCATTCCTTCAAACCCTAGTCTCTTGTTGCTAGTATTATATTATGATTTCTACACACTATTTTGTTGGAAACTTTTATGTGTGTTGATTGGGGTTGGTGGTATAAATGGAGTATTCATGGATCTAAGTTTTTATTTTTGTTAGATCTACATTTTTCTAAAAGATTGTTTAACTCATGATTTTAAAACCAAGGTATGGATCTTCATTTCTTTTAAAACCCTAGTTGTGTGTGGGATTAATTTTTGGTTGTTGTTTGATGCTTATGGAAGAAATGAAGCATGTATAGGTCTAAGTTTTATTTTGCTAGATCTAAGTTTTATCTTGCTAGATCTATATTATTGCAAAAATATGTTTATCAAATATGGTTTAAAGCTATATAAGAAGAGATCTTGGTCTTGTATGCTTTATTGATAGCATATATAGGTTTTAAAATTTTTATAACATGTTTTGGTGGGTTTGTATGCTAAAACATGAGAGTAATATTATTTATTGGAGTATAAAATTTATGGGTGAAAAATATTGATTTAAGTCATAAATATTTTATCTTAATATTAGAAATATTTTTGTAATCATGAATATATTTTTTTGGAATTTATTTGGAGTACAAAACTTGTTTAATGGTGATTAGAACTCATTTGGTGTGAAAAGAAAAAAAAAAAAAAAAGAAAAAGAAAAAGAAAGGAATCGCCTGGAAGCCCCTGCCCAGCCCGGAACCAACCCTGGCCGCGCATGGCGTGCCAGAGGGAAAAACTTGGGCCGCCCCGCGTCTCCCGAAACGGCGTCGTTTGGGGGCCGTGGTTAAGGCAGGCGCGCAATGCGCGGGAGGCCTCAGGCGCGAAAATTACCATCCTGCCCCTCCGTCCGGATTTCGCGATAATTACCATATTGCCATCCAGATTTAATTTTAATTAATTTAAATACTTTAAACAATCTTATTAAATTTTGTAAAATTAGCAAATGCACAAAAAAAATTTAAGTTTTGAACATTAAATCTTATGTTTTCTGAATATATTATATTAATTAATCATTGTTAATTATTATTAAATAATGATTAAGGATAATTAAGAATTGTAAATTAATTATTTATTATTTGATTAACTTTAAATAATAAATAAACTTAATTAGTTATTATTTATTATTAATAATAACTAAAGATAATTATTACTTACTAATTAATTATTTATTATTTGATTAACTTTAAATAATAAATAAACTTAATTAGTTATTATTTATTATTAAATAATAACTAAAGATAATTATTACTTACTAATTAATTATTTATTATTTGATTAACTTTAAATAATAAATAAACTTAATTAGGTATTATTTATTATTAAATAATAACTAAAGATAATTATTACTTACTAATTAATTATTTATTATTTGATTAACTTTAAATAATAAATAAACTTAATTAGTTATTATTTATTATTAAATAATAACTAAAGATAATTATTACTTACTAATTAATTATTATTTGATTAAACTTTAAATAATAAACAAACCTAATTAATTATTATTTAATCTTAAATAATAATTAAAGACAATTAAAAATTTATAATTCGATTATTATTTAATTAATAATTAAATAATAAGTGAATATAATTAGTTATTAATTACTATTAATAATAACTAAAGATAATTAATTAATTACTATTTAATAGTAATTAAATGAAGATAGAGTTAATAAAATAGAGAGAGTTTAATAACCCATTAATTAAACAATCATAACAAATTGTTTAAGGGTTTAATAAATGAATATTACTTAAGAAAGAGTAATGTTAATTAATTTAACAATTATAATAAATTGCTTAAAGGTTAATAAGTGATTATCACTTAAGGGAAACATGGTTAATTAATTAAACCATCAACCTAAGGATCAATTAAGTGTCTTATAGGATATACAATAGTTTATGTGTGCTATGTGATTTGCTTAATTGTTAAATAAATAGCATAAGTAAGCGTGTCGATATACAACTACGCAGTACTAATTGATAGATCAACATTATCAATGTTAGGTTCTTCAAGGCCAATTAGTTAAAGCTAGAATTATTTGTAGCTGAGCAGACAGGCAAGTTCCTAACCCTAAACTTCTTACATTATTGCAAGTTCCCTAACTCAAACTCGAGTTATTATTTTCGAAGCATGTTAGTGAATAATTATTGTCGATTATTCACATCTATACTATTTATTGAGATTCGCACATTGTGCAATTGAATTCCTATCCTATTATGATTGAACTGTAAATTTAATTAAAGTTCTTTCAAGTATGAATTGTTTATGAGATCGATCTATGCTATTTGTATCAGCTAGATCCAGCATGTCTAAATTGGTTAAGACAATGGTATTTTAAAAGCTGTTCTTATTAAATTGTTGTGGTAAGAACTCTTGGCTGAGAAAAGGATAAACTTGTTTAAGGCATGATATCAATGCTGGTTATTAAGTGTTTATGCATAAATCACGGGGTATGAGAGGCTGATCCCCTCGATTACCAAAACTTTTTAAGAGGTCCAGCTTACATGCTGAGAACCTTGGAAAACGTCCTTGGTTATTTCAAACCACTCAGTAATTGTCATTCAATTATTCGGATATTCAACTGTTGTTTACTAATTCATGTTCCTTCACGCTCTTATACTTTTGTTGAACATTGAAAGCGAAACCTCCTTCTATCATGATATATCTCTTGTGTATATACTTGCTAAGCAAATTAGTTGCTTACCCTTGCTATATCATGATCTTTATTTCAGCTAAGGCAGAAACGTCTAGAGGAGACAAAGGAAAAGGGAAGGTGCAGGAATAGATGCCCGATAGTGCCTATGTACTAGTTATTATTGAATATTGTTTGATTAGGTGAACCTTTTATTGTATTAAGGGTACGTTTTATGTTAAGGTTAAAGAACCTTGGGACCGGAATTGTAAGACTTTAATTCTATTCGATAAACAATGTATGTTTATTATTCCGCATTTAGTTAGAAAGTATGTTTGTTGTTGAGAATCGTGAGCACCGAATTCGAGGTTAGGAAACCCGGATTTGGGGGTGCCACAGGTTGGTATCAAAGCTGTAGGTTATAAACGTTAGGAACAAGAAACCTAGGATATAACCTTAGTAGAAAACTCACATATAGTATGTAGGTGATGGGTCGGGGAGATTCATAGAGTTCTAGTCGTACCGAATAAAATATCATTTCATTTCATCAATGAATATATTTTATTGTGGTATTGATGTTGATTTATTTGTGTGGTGTTTGTAGGATGTCGGATGAGAGTCAAGATAGCTGTCCAGTGAACCAGGAGCCCATAGAGCCTGATGTGATAGGAGGTTTGCTGGCGAGGAACGCCGAGCTAGAGGTTAGGGCTAAACAATTAGAGGCGCAGAACCACATCCACCAGATTTCTGAACAGCAGTACCAGGACGCTGCTTACCAGGCCCAGGCTGAGTTAGCCGAGTTGCGAGGGAGGCTGCTGCTAAGGGAGCTGCAGTTAGGACAATTGAAGGATGAGGTAAAGGCTAAGGATGTGAAGATAGTTGATTTGGAGCGAGCCTTAGACATCGTCTGGATGCAGTTCGACGCCAGATGGATGGATCTGTCCTCTAGTAGCAAGGGCAAGCGTTGAGTTGTATTCACCTTGTGTCCCTTAGAGGATAGTAAAAGTAGGTGGTTATGCCTTGAGCAGTGTTATTGGTACTATCATTTGAATTACTAGAGTTTGTATTAACCTCAGCAAGGTGCGGGGTAATTCGTATGTAGGATGTACTTCCCAACTATGTAGGTAGGAAAGAATGGTTTAAGTGAATCCCACCTTTTGTTATATTAAATGGGATAGTAGCAATTATGACAATATGCCTGTGATAAACGTGTAAGACGCTTAAGTCGGTATATGAATATAGATGCATTATTATGGTATGTGCTTGAGAATTTTACTTGATATACCATTTATGCAATGATTATGTTAATTCAGTGAGACTGAATCGGTATCTTAGTAACTTAAATCACTAATCGGGAAAGCAGAATTTCCGAGGTTGGGTAATCTAAAACTTCCACACAAGAGTCATGTGATTATTGTATTACATGCTAAATACTTATGTTTTAAGAAAGCCCGAGTAACGTGTTAGGGTTTGCTTAAATAGATAATGCCGCCCAGACGAATCCTACGAAACCAAGGGAATGAAGAGTCAGTTAACAATGTAGAGGGAACTCCACCAAACCCAATACAAGATTTTATCAACATGATGGCGGAAGCTCTGCGGAATCAAACGACTACCGCAGGAAACCAGACGGGCAACCACTTAGCCAATTTTAAAGACTTCAAGGCAGTAGGGCCTCCGGAGTTTAGAGGAACAGCGAACCCGATAGAGGCCCAGTCATGGATAAAGGAGATTGAAAAGGCCTTTGTCATCGCTAGAGTCGCTGAGGAGCAGAAGACAGTTTTTTGCTACTTACTTAATGAAAGGTGAGGCTAACTTCTGGTGGGAAGCCAATCAGAACAAAGCTGGAACTGGAGTCGTGGCGTGGGAAGCTTTCAAGACGTTGTTTTTCGAGAATTACTTTCCTGAGAGTACGCAGGCAAAAATGGAGATCAAGTTTCTAGAATTGAAGCAAGAAAATTTGTCAGTGTCGGAGTACGCTGCAAAATTCAATGAATTGGCTAGATTCGCCCCACATCAGGTGGATACTGAGGTGAGGAAGGCCAGGAGATTCGAGAATGGATTAAAGCCGTGGATCTACAGCAAGGTAGCGGTTTTGCAAATTACATCGTTCTCAACCTTGTTGGAGAAAGCTCTCATTGCTGAAGGTGGGAGTGAAGCGGTTTCGAAATATAATCGGGAAAGGAACAAAAAGAAGGTAGAAGGAGGAAATGTAAATGTTAGCGGTGGTGACAGCAGCAGTAGGAAGCGTCAATGGAGCAGTGGGGGGAGCAATTCTGAAATCCAGCAAGGGAGCATACAACAGAAAAGGCCGGTATGTGGGAATTGCGGAAAGGGTCACTCAGGAGAGTGTATGAAGGGGAAGATGGTCTGTTATACCTGTGGACAAGAAGGGCATATCTCGCCCAATTGTCCTAAGGCGAAGAAGGGAGGTTGCTTCAATTGCGGAGAGATAGGACATCGAAGCAAGGACTGTCCAAGGAAGAAAAACATGGATGGCGGAAGCGGCAATAGGGGCAACAACTCGAGGGCAACCAGTGGAGGACCAGCCCAGCCAAATAAGCCAACAGCAAGGACCTTCAACATGACAGTACAAGATGTTGTGGCATCCAGAGAGGTGGTGTCAGGTATTATTCCAATCAACAACATAGATGCCTATGTGCTATTTGATTCGGGTGCTTCATGTTCTTTTGTTTCTGATGAATTTGCTCAAAGATTTAAATTTCCTAGTGAACTGTTAGAACACCCGATGAATGTAGAAGTAGCGAACAAAGAGATTATCCCCGTAAACTACATTTATAAGAATTGTTGTGCGGATGTGAGAGGGTTTAAGCTTAACGTGGACTTGTTGCCGATTCGTCTTGGAGAATTCGATATAATCCTGGGGATGGATTGGTTAGCGAGCCACGGGGCGGTCATTGACTGTAAGAAAAAATGCATACACCTGCAGACTCCGGGTAAGTCGAAGGTGGTGTTCTATGGTAGTAAATCGCCGAGACAATCTTGTTGTCTGACGATGATGCAAGCGAAGAGATTGCTTAAGAAAGGTTGTATAGGTTATTTGGCTCACGTGGTAGATACTCGACGGGTCGAGGGTGAACTGAGTCAGATACCCGTTGTAAGGGAATTCGCTGATGTCTTCCCAGATGAACTTCCGGAACTGCCGCCGGATAGAGAGATAGAATTTGTAATCGACTTGGTACCCGGGACGGCACCGATATCTAAGGCGCCTTACCGAATGGCACCAGTAGAGATGAAAGAACTGATGGTTCAACTGCAGGAACTGTTAGACAGGGGTTATATCAGGCCGAGCGTGTCACCATGGGGAGCGCCAGTTCTGTTCGTAAAGAAGAAGGATGGCTCGATGAGGCTTTGTATCGACTACCGTGAGTTGAATAAAGTTACGATTAAGAATAGGTATCCGCTGCCTAGGATAGACGATCTGTTTGATCAACTCAAGGGAGCGAAATACTTTTCAAAGATCGATTTAAGGACGGGCTATCTTCAACTAAGGGTGAGGCAGGAGGATATCCCGAAGACGGCATTCAGAACTCGTTATGGACATTTCGAGTTCCTGGTTATGTCATTTGGACTGACAAATGCACCAGCGACATTCATGGATATGATGAACAGAGTGTTCAAGCAGTATTTGGACAAGTTCGTGGTAGTATTCATCGATGACATCTTGGTGTATTCAGTGTCAGAGGAAGAACATGCTGAACATCTAAGGATTGCCTTGGAGGCATTAAGAAGGGAGAAGCTATACGCGAAGTTTTCAAAGTGTGAATTTTGGTTGTAGAGGGTGCAGTTTCTTGGACACGTCATTGACAGTAATGGTGTTTCGGTAGACCCAGCAAAGGTGGAAGCCATTATCAACTGGGAGCAGCCAAAGACGCCAACGGAGATCAGGAGTTTCCTAGGGTTAGCGGGATACTATCGGAGATTCATCCAGGATTTCTCGAAGATAGCATCACCGTTGACCAATCTAACCAGAAAGACGGTAAAGTTTGTTTGGACAGAGAAGTGCGAGGAGAGTTTCTTGGAGTTGAAGAAGAGACTTAGCCAAGCACCAGTGTTGGCATTACCAGACGACACTGGAGGTTTTGTAGTATACAGTGATGCGTCACACAAGGGCCTTGGTTGTGTACTAATGCAGCACGACATGGTCATTGCGTACGCTTCACGCCAGCTGAAGGACTATGAGAAGGGATACCCGACTCATGATCTGGAATTAGCAGCAGTAGTGTTCGCCTTGAAGATTTGGAGGCACTACCTATATGGAGAGAAGTGCGAGATATATACAGATCACAAAAGTCTGAAATATATCTTCACTCAGAAGGAGCTGAATATGAGGCAGCGCCGATGGTTAGAATTGATCAAGGATTACGATTGTGAGATTCTGTACCATCCGGGCAAAGCAAATGTAGTGGCAGATGCCCTGAGTAGGAAAGACAGAGAGAAGTTGATGAGGCTTACAACTCAGGCAGAGCTGATAAAGGACTTTGGACGCATGGAACTGGAGGTTAAGTATCCAATGGAGACGGACGAAAAATTGTTCACCGTGACAGTGGGTCCGACTCTACTGGATAAGATAAAGGAGGCTCAAGAATTTGATGAAGAATGCATTGGCATTAAGAAGCAACTATCGGAAGGAAAAACGTCGAAGTTCAAGGTTGACAGCACGGGTCTGCTGAGATTCGAGGGAAGGATCTGGATACCCTATGTACCAGACCTAAGGGAAGAAATATTGCAGGAGGCCCATAATACGAGATTTTCGGTACATCCGGGTAGCACCAAGATGTATCAAGATCTTCGTCAACATGTGTAACGGGAAGATATCAATGACAAGCTTCCAACGGGAAGAAAATTGAGAAATACAAAAGAGAAAACCACACTCGAATGAATAAGTGTGTTGGTATGCAGTAAGCAAGAGAGTAAGAACTCAAAATGTACAATCAACTAGAAGCTTCACTGCAACATGAGAGGTATGCCAAAGGGCTGACATATGAGCTAAGAGTCGAATGACTAAGAAGCCAAGATCTAGAGTAACAAAATCCAGAATGGACAACTCTATTATCAAGCAAGGAACACTATGTGCTGAATAGACAAAGAAGTGACTAGGACAAGTCAAACAGTGTTCAATAGAAGTGATCATCTGCATTTGCTATGTACCATATGAAGGAATGGCTCCAACAACTATCATCAGTAGCATCCAGAAGAAGATCACAAACAGCTGCCAAGTACTTGAAGATTGGCAGCACAACCCAACAAACCATCAACACACTAAAGAGGGCGGGGCGTCCTTGTCTTAAGTGACTAAACAAAATCAAGTCTGCTGATAAGTGCATATTATTCATTTATTTTTATTCCTTTATATCTAGTTTATTGCATGTTTTATTGTGTATATGCACTTATTAGGTTATTTATTGATTTCAGGAGAATTCAAGGTCAAAAGTGGAAAAAGATGGAAAATTGGAGCTTAAAATACACATGGTGGCATTTTTGTAAATTCAAGGACAAGGGCTAGCGCCAGAAGCGCTAGGACCAGCGCTAGCAGCGCTATTCAAGCCAGCAGCCACTGCACACTAGCGCCATTGGCGCTCAGCACAGCGCTAGCAGCGCTCGACCATTCATCAGCACAGCGCCAGAAGCGCTACATCAGCGCTATTAGCGCTCGACCCTTCACAAACCAAGCGCCAGCGGCGCTAGGCATTCTGCATAGTGGCGCCAGAAGCGCTCACTCAAGCGCTAACAGCGCTAAGCCTCGACTTGGGTTACTAAAGTTCAGCTGGAGGAGGAAAAGGAAGCCAATTCTGAAGAGGATTCTAGTCTATATTGATCAGATAGTGAGAAGGAAACCCTAAGTATAAAAACTTAGAGACTTTTATGATTTATGATTTTATTATTCTAGAGCTAGAGATCTTGGCAACTACAATTGTAACTCTAATAGGAGGAGATTGAAGGCATGTCAGGCTAAACTCTTACTTTCAGTTCTAAGGGATGTTGAATCTTTTTCATAATTAATGGTTTAATCAGGTTTTATTTATTTATTCCTTCTTGCATGAGGTTTATTCTGATAATCTGTTTTAATTGATTATATGTTATTTAATCTTTTGATTTGATCTGGCCAATTGAATTAATTTGATTGATATCATCTGCTAGATTAAGATATAGTATTAAGTAAACGATATTATGTCTGATCATATGTAGCAATTGATAGTATCTGATTGTGGACAAGCTTTTGGATATTATTAAGATTATTAGAAGGCAAGTTAAATAATTCCTGATTGTGCAATTGTTGCTTGGAATAACCTAATTCTCTCATTCTTTATGCTGCTGTTATATTAAATCTAGACTGATAGTTCTAGGTTATATGATAGTTAGAGTCTCTTGAGGCGATTGTCACATTAGATTTACACATAAGGAGAATTGCGGATAATTAGCGATTGCGATTATCTAGGGTTATTAGTCTCATTGAAGGATAAATATTGTTAAACTTGATTTTCCCATAATTGTGATAAGGTGATACTGAACTGAAGAACTGAAGCTTTTTATTCATTGATCATTCTTAATTACTTTTGTTAGTTTAGTGAATCAAACTCAAAAACCCCTCATTAATAGAAATAATAGGAATGCTAGAATAAGTAAAAGATTAATTCACTTCTCTGTGGGATCGATCCTTGCTTGTCATTATACTAAGTTTTGTGCTAGTAGAGTGTTAGTAAGGTATTAATTTTGGAGTGTAAAACGACAGCTTCCAAATTTTGGCGCCGTTGCCGGGGAAGTGTTATTTATCTTTATTTATTCTTCATTTTATTTTATTTTATTTTTGTTCATTATTGTAGTTTATGGACACGATCCTCTCAATCCGGTGATTTGAATTTTGATCCAGAAATTGAGAAAACTGCACGCAGGCTAAGGAAAGAAGCTCGTCAAGCTCGAGGCATCACTGCAGAGTCAGACGAAATTCCATCACCGGGACTCAACATAGCACTTGAGTTACTGTCAAATACATCATCCACCGATTCAGAGAAGGAAGAAGAAATGGCGGTGCCAAATAACAACAGAACACTCAAAGAATTAGCCACTCCCAATCTTAATCAACAACCCTTGTGCATTGAATATCCTACTTTAACTGCTGCTTTTGAACTTAAATCGGGACTAATTCATCTTTTGCCTACTTTTCGTGGTCTCACAGGTGAAGATCCATACAAGCACTTGAAGGAATTCCATGTGGTGTGTTCCACCATGAAGCCACATGGAATAACAGAGGATCAAATCAAGCTAAGGGCATTTCCATTCTCACTGGGAGATCTAGCGAAGGACTGGCTGTACTATCTTCCTTCAGGGTCAATACAGTCATGGAATGACATGAAAAGGCTATTCTTGGAGAAGTACTTTCCTGCTTCAAGAGTTGCCAACATCAGAAAGGAGATATGCGGCATTCGACAGTTCAACGGAGAGACACTGTATGAGTATTGGGAAAGATTTAAAAAATTGTGTTCCAGTTGTCCTCCCCATCAAATAGACGATCAACACCTGATTCAGTACTTTTATGAGGGACTATTACCAATGGATCGGAGTATGATCGATGCTGCAAGTGGAGGAGCACTAGTGGATAAGACACCGGAGGCTGCAAGGACTCTAATTGCAAATATGGCTGCTAATTCTCAGCAGTATGGGACAAGGAATAACCATGCACCTGCAAGAGTGAATGAGATGACCACGAGCAACCTTGAACAACAAATTTCTGATCTAACTGTGCTGGTTAAACAAATGGCTACAGGAAATACACCAGCAGCAAAAGTTTGTGGGATTTGCTTAATGACTGGTCATAGTACCGATTCTTGTCCAACATTGCAAGAGGAAGACACAACACAGCAAGCTAATGCGATGGGGAACTATCAGGCACAACCACAGCGGAAGTATGACCCGTACTCCAATGCTTACAATCCAGGATGGAGGGATCATCCTAATTTGAGTTATGGAGGAAATAGGCCACCAGCGCAAGGTGTATATCCGGTTAGACAACAAGGGTTCCCACAAGGCTCTCAACCAAATCAACCTCAATATCAACCTAGACAGGCAGCTCCTGCAAATCCTGGAACATCTTTGGAAGACATGTTCAAGGCATTCATGACACAGACACAGCAGTTCCAGCAGGAAACAAAAAATTCTGTTCAAGACTTGAGAAATCAGATAGGTCAACTTGCCACCACAGTGGGGAGGTTGGATGCTCAGGGTTCAGGAAAGTTGCCCTCCCAAACAATTGTCAATCCAAGGGAGAATGCTAGTGCGATTACACTAAGGAGTGGAAAGGAGTTGGAAGTACCCAAAACAGTGACGGAAATTGAAAAAGAGGAGGCTAGTGATGAGATAGAGACACCGAGGGAAGTTGTTACCCCATCTACTCCAGTTAAGACTCCACCATTGCCGTTTCCACCTAGAACCCACAAGACTTCAAAGAAGGAGGAAAATGAAAGGGAAATTTTGGAAACCTTCAGGAAGGTAGAGGTAAATATTCCTCTATTGGATGCCATCAATCAAGTGCCCAGGTATGCAAAGTTTTTGAAAGAATTGTGTACTAACAAAAGAAAATTGAAAGATGATGAAAAAATCACTGTAGGAGAGAATGTGTCAGCAGTGCTTCAAAGGAAAATGCCTCCTAAATGTAAAGATCCAGGAATGTTTACAATCCCATGCAGAATAGGTAATACCAGATTTGAGAAAGCCATGTTAGATTTAGGAGCGCCAATAAATGTCATGCCATTGTCTGTATTTGCCTCTTTAAATCTAGGACCTTTGAAACAAACTGGTGTTATCATTCAACTTGCTGATCGTACTAACACTTATCCGCAAGGGGTAATTGAAGATGTCTTAGTGCAGGTTAATCAGCTAATATTTCCTGCAGATTTTTACATTGTGGATATGGAAGATGATAGATCTCCAAATCCTTCACATATCTTGTTAGGGCGACCATTCTTGAAAACAACAAGGACAATGATCGATGTACACAATGGGACCTTGACCATGGAATTTGATGGAGAGAAAATTCAGTTCAATATATATGACGCCATGAGGTACCCTAGTGATGTTGATCATGTTTTTGCCATTGACATCATTGATTCTATAGTGCAGGGATCTTTTGAACAAGACCACAGGGAAAGCTTGGAGATGGCTATTGCTAACAACTTGGACATGGATAAAGAGGAAGAATTTGATCAGAATCAGGAATTGAAGGAAGTTGTGGCTGCATTGCACTCGTTGCCAAAATTCACAGATAAGTATGCAGTTCAATCAATTCAATTGCCTGTTTCTCATAAAAAAACAGTTACCTTCTGTGGAGCAAGCTCCAATCTTAGAATTGAAACCCCTACCTGCTCACTTAAAATATGCATATTTAGGGACTAATGAAACGTTACCTGTGATTATTGCTAGCAATCTAACCAAAGTGCAGGAAGAGAAATTGTTGAGAGTCCTAAGGGACCATGTCACAGTGTTTGGCTGGACGATAGCAGATATCAAAGGTATAAGCCCCGCGATGTGCATGCATAGGATTCTTTTGGATGATGGAGCAAAGCCCACGAGAGAAGCACAGCGAAGATTAAATCCACCCATGATGGAGGTAGTCAAGAAAGAGGTGATTAAATTGCTTGATGCAGGCATAATCTACCCCATCTCCGACAGTCAGTGGGTGAGTCCGGTACAGGTAGTTCCGAAGAAGTCTGGAATAACTGTCATCACGAATGACAATAATGAGTTGGTGCCCACACGGATACAAACAGGATGGAGAGTGTGTATTGACTACAGGAAACTAAATGCTGTAACCAGAAAAGATCACTTTCCTCTTCCTTTTATTGATCAAATGCTAGAACGATTAGCGGGGCATACTTATTATTGCTTTCTAGATGGTTTTTCAGGATATAATCAGATCGTGATTGCACCCGAAGACCAGGAAAAGACCACATTCACGTGTCCATTTGGTACTTTTGCATACCGGAGGATGTCGTTTGGACTTTGTAATGCACCAGGTACTTTCCAGCGATGCATGGTAAGCATTTTTTCTGATCTTTTAGAAAGTTGCATCGAGGTCTTTATGGATGATTTCACAGTACATGGTGATTCTTTGGATTTGTGCTTGGAAAATCTAACGCGTGTGCTAGATAGATGTTTGGAAACTAACCTTGTTCTTAATTGGGAAAAGTGTCACTTTATGGTAGAACAGGGTATAGTGCTTGGTCATGTTGTGTCAGCTAAAGGTTTAGAGGTTGATAAAGCTAAGATAGATATTGTGTCTGCTTTGCCTTACCCTGCTAGTGTGCGGGAGATTCGCTCTTTTCTTGGACATGCAGGTTTCTATCGGCGATTTATCAAAGACTTCTCCAAAATAGCTCTGCCATTATGTAAATTGCTGCAAAAAGATGTGGAATTCCAGTTCGATGAAACGTGCAAGAAGGCATTTGATATGTTGAAAAGCCTATTGACTTCCGCACCCGTGATTCAACCGCCAAATTGGAATATTCCCTTTGAAATAATGTGTGATGCAAGCAATTATGCAGTCGGAGCTGTTTTGGGCCAAAGAGTTGACAAAGTTGTCCATGCCATTTATTATGCCTCTAGAACATTGAATGCAGCTCAGATTAACTACTCGACAACAGAAAAAGAACTTTTATCTGTTGTTTTTGCTTTAGATAAATTTCGATCTTATTTACTTGGCACTAAAGTTGTAGTTTATTCTGACCATGCAGCTCTTAGATATTTGTTGACCAAGAAGGACTCTAAACCCAGGATTATCAGATGGATTCTGCTGTTGCAGGAATTTGACTTGGAAATCAAGGATAAGAAGGGAGCAGATAACTTGGTAGCAGATCACTTGAGTCGATTGATGAGAGATGAGGAGGCACTACCTTTGCATGATTCCTTTCCAGATGAGCATCTCTTTTCTATTCAGGAGGAATTGCCTTGGTACGCGAATATTGTTAATTATTTGGCAAGTGCATTTATTCCCAATGAATTTTCTAAAAACCAGAAGGATAAGCTTAGGAGTGATGCTAGACATTATGTTTGGGATGATCCATATCTGTGGAAATTTTGTGCTGATCAAATAATCCGTAGGTGTGTGCCTAATACCGAAACATTGTCTATTCTAAATTTTTGCCATTCCTATGCTTGTGGAGGTCATTTTGGACCCAAACGGACTGCTCATAAAGTTTTAGAAAGTGGTTTTTATTGGCCAACAATTTTTAAAGACTCATATCTATTTTGTAAATCATGTGAGAATTGTCAACGAACAGGTAACATATCACATAGAAATCAAATGCCACAAACTCCCATTTTAATTGTTGAGATTTTTGATGTTTGGGGTATTGATTTTATGGGACCTTTTCCTGTTTCTCATGGTAATGTTTACATTCTCTTGGCTGTTGACTATGTTTCTAAATGGGTGGAAGCTAAAGCCACCAGGACTGATGATTCTAAAGTTGTTATAGATTTTGTCAAAACTAATATATTTGTCAGATTTGGAACTCCTAGAGCTATCATCAGCGATAGAGGAACTCACTTTTGCAACAGGATGCTAGCAGCACTTTTCAGGAAATATAATGTTTTGCATAAGATTTCTACATCTTATCATCCGCAAAGCAATGGTCAAGCTGAAGTATCCAACCGTGAAGTGAAATCGATTTTGGAGAAGGTTGTCAAGCCAAGCAGAAAAGATTGGAGTCTGCGGTTAGAAGATGCATTGTGGGCGTATAGAATTGCATACAAAACCCCCATTGGTATGTCTCCGTACAGATTGGTTTTTGGGAAGCCATGTCATCTACCCGTGGAATTAGAACACAGAGCTTTTTGGGCGATCAAGCAATGTAATATGAGTTTGGATGAAGCGGGGATGCATAGGAAGTTTCAGTTGCAGGAATTAGAAGAGATGAGGAATGAAGCCTATGAGAGTTCTAGACTATACAAGAATAAAACAAAGGCCTTCCATGACAAGCAGATTTTGAGGAAAGATTTCACCGTTGGCCAACAAGTTCTCCTATTCAATTCGCGGCTGAAGTTATTTCCAGGTAAGTTGCGCTCTCGGTGGGAGGGTCCATTTGTTATTACTAAAGTGTTCTCTCATGGTGCTATAGATATACAGAATCCAAAGACAGGGAAAGTATTTAAGGTCAATGGACATCGGCTGAAACCCTTCCGTGATGGATTTCCGATGGAGAGTGTGGAGATGATAGACCTAGTGGATCCGAGCTATGAATGATTGAGGAGCATTGATGTCGGGCTAACGACGTTAACCAAATGCGCTGCTTGGGAGGCAACCCAAGACACCAGATTTGCTTTTCTATACCTTTTTACTTATTTATTGTTTTTTAGGTATTTTGCTCGTCTTTTGCATGATTGTCTTACATTGGGGACAATGTAAGGTTTGAGTGTGGGGGAGGGGTTTAGGTTTAGGTTTAGGTTTAGGTTTAGGTTAATATAGAATAGGTTTTGCTTTTGTTCTAAGTTTGGAAATCTGAGTTGACTTAAATTTTCCAAAAGTTTTTGTGTTTGGTCAAGTTTTCAAAGGTTTTTGGTTTTAGAATGAAAATTGATGCTAATTGATAGAATTTGTTTGATGCTGAATTAATTGATAAAAGATGATAATGAAGTTAGGACCCATAGTTGACTGATTTAGATTGAGTTGGTATTGCATGAGTACTTGAGTGTGAGATACATGTTTACTTGACTGGGTTAGTTGTGGAGTTGACTATGTGCACTGATTTCATGATTTAGAACTGTTTAACTGCTTATCTTGTTTCCAGGATCATGTGAAGACAAAATCAAGAATTGGAAATTTGAAAAATTGAGAGCAAGAAAAAAATTGAGAAAAAAAAAACATAAACATAAAAAAAAACATTTTGTCTCAAAAGGAAAACATGTGGTGGGTTGAGATGGAGCGTAAAACGCACTCACCCATAAACACATGCAACGAGATGGAGCGTAAAAACGCACTCGTTGGTGAGAAGAAAAGTGAGATGGAGCATAAAATGCACTCACTTAAGAAAAGAATGAGGAAGGTGAAATGGAGCATAAAATGCATTCACCTGAATGAAGAAAAAAATGAATGGCAGGAAAAAAACATGTTCTGGTTGTGAGTCAGTGTGCATGGTTGTTGTTCCATATAAACTGAGTTGAGTATCTGTGTTAATCATAGGAGCTGCTTATGTGGTTTCAATTTGATTTAGAGATGTTCAGTGGGGACGGATGAATTATTGTTATGAATTGATTGATGATGTATAGAACGAATTTCTGTTGATTGGTGTTGGTATTCTTGGATGCTAATTGAATTTGAACCTTTGGGAGCTTGGTTGAATAGAATTCAAATGATTTCATTATAATCTTTGTTTTAGTTTACACGAGGACGTGTAAAGACTAAGTGTGGGGGAATTTGATAAGTGCATATTATTCATTTATTTTTATTCCTTTATATCTAGTTTATTGCATGTTTTATTGTGTATATGCACTTATTAGGTTATTTATTGATTTCAGGAGAATTCAAGGTCAAAAGTGGAAAAAGATGGAAAATTGGAGCTTAAAATACACATGGTGGCATTTTTGTAAATTCAAGGACAAGGGCTAGCGCCAGAAGCGCTAGGACCAGCGCTAGCAGCGCTATTCAAGCCAGCAGCCACTGCACACTAGCGCCATTGGCGCTCAGCACAGCGCTAGCAGCGCTCGACCATTCATCAGCACAGCGCCAGAAGCGCTACATCAGCGCTATTAGCGCTCGACCCTTCACAAACCAAGCGCCAGCGGCGCTAGGCATTCTGCATAGTGGCGCCAGAAGCGCTCACTCAAGCGCTAACAGCGCTAAGCCTCGACTTGGGTTACTAAAGTTCAGCTGGAGGAGGAAAAGGAAGCCAATTCTGAAGAGGATTCTAGTCTATATTGATCAGATAGTGAGAAGGAAACCCTAAGTATAAAAACTTAGAGACTTTTATGATTTATGATTTTATTATTCTAGAGCTAGAGATCTTGGCAACTACAATTGTAACTCTAATAGGAGGAGATTGAAGGCATGTCAGGCTAAACTCTTACTTTCAGTTCTAAGGGATGTTGAATCTTTTTCATAATTAATGGTTTAATCAGGTTTTATTTATTTATTCCTTCTTGCATGAGGTTTATTCTGATAATCTGTTTTAATTGATTATATGTTATTTAATCTTTTGATTTGATCTGGCCAATTGAATTAATTTGATTGATATCATCTGCTAGATTAAGATATAGTATTAAGTAAACGATATTATGTCTGATCATAGGTAGCAATTGATAGTATCTGATTGTGGACAAGCTTTTGGATATTATTAAGATTATTAGAAGGCAAGTTAAATAATTCCTGATTGTGCAATTGTTGCTTGGAATAACCTAATTCTCTCATTCTTTATGCTGCTGTTATATTAAATCTAGACTGATAGTTCTAGGTTATATGATAGTTAGAGTCTCTTGAGGCGATTGTCACATTAGATTTACACATAAGGAGAATTGCGGATAATTAGCGATTGCGATTATCTAGGGTTATTAGTCTCATTGAAGGATAAATATTGTTAAACTTGATTTTCCCATAATTGTGATAAGGTGATACTGAACTGAAGAACTGAAGCTTTTTATTCATTGATCATTCTTAATTACTTTTGTTAGTTTAGTGAATCAAACTCAAAAACCCCTCATTAATAGAAATAATAGGAATGCTAGAATAAGTAAAAGATTAATTCACTTCTCTGTGGGATCGATCCTTGCTTGTCATTATACTAAGTTTTGTGCTAGTAGAGTGTTAGTAAGGTATTAATTTTGGAGTGTAAAACGACAGCTTCCATCTGCTGAACTTGCTGAGTACCGGAGGGTATAAGAGATTCTAAGTCTGCTGGGCTTAGTTTACAGGTTCCAAGGCTGCTGGCCTTAAAGAGTACTTTGTGAACTGGTTTCCAAGTCTGCTGGACTTGAAGAGGGTCATTGGATCTATGTTCGAGGGACTAAAAACAACTCAAGTGTGCAGGACTCAAGAGGGTCAGAGGATCCGTGTCTGCGGGGCTTGGGGAGGGTCAAATGATCCTTGCTTTTGTGGCTAAAAACAACTCTTGTCTGCTGGACTTGAAGAGGGTCATTGGATCTATGTTCGAGGGACTAAAAACAACTCAAGTCTGCAGGACTCAAGAGGGTCAGAGGATCCGTGTCTGCGGGGCTTGAGGAGGGTCAAAGGATCCTTGCCTTTGTGGCTAAAAACAACTCTTGTCTGCTGGACTCGAGGAGGGCGTAGAGTCCTTGTCTTTGTGACTTAAACAATTAGTGGATTCCTACTTGTTGAAGTAGAAGAGTGGAGTAGGAGTTATTCAGTCTCCGAACCACTTAAAATCTCTTGTGTCGTTTACTTTCTGTCATTTACATTATGTACAATGAACTGCTATATCTACTATACCATAGACTTATAAATTGAACTGAGATTATGTTTGAATCTATGAAGGGGTTATTAATGTTTATTCCGCTGTGCATGAATTGATTCTCTGTTTCATAGTTGCATACTTTCATTAATAAATGGAAAAAGTTTTAAAGAATCTATTCAACCCCCCTTCTAGATCCACATTGTGTCCCCGAGAACCAACAATTGGTATCAGAGCGGGTTCTCATGAATATATTAAAGCTCACGCTTTGAGTAGATCTATGACACAAATCTAGATCAGTTCTAAGTCTAGGTAATGGTTGACAAGACAATGAGCTAACAAGTTGAAAATTGTATGTGCAGGAAAAACTGTCCTATGCTATTCAGACTGTACCTTGGGCTTAAATGAAAAATCATCATCACCAGGCATGTTGATGTCTTTGAGCATATCGATCATCTCATAAGGAGGAAATAGTTCAGATGCAACATGAACGAAGATATTCTCAATTAAAAAGGGAATCTGCATCCCCACTCAAAATGTTGTGAAGCCCTACAAATGATTATCAAGGAGATATCTGAATGAGAATGCGCAATTATCAATGCACTTACAACGACGACTCCATGAGCTTCTCAACATCTATGACATGTTCCCACTTTACAAAATATGAACTGAGAGGTTCATTCAAGCGTATCAATGATTATGGGATGTCATAACTAACCAAGTGTAGAATTCAAAGATGTGCTCAATATATCAGTCAATGCAGCACAACGAAGGAACAAATGATGAAACCAGTAATGGCCTGAGGGATTTCAACTGACAAGGAAGTGCATCATTGCTTGTAGCACCACTGACTGTCAAGAAATTGACATCAGTGAGGTATCTATCTCTGTCTCCCTAAAATGCAAATGTCTTTAACTGTTAATATGTACTGCGTGTCTTCATAACTTCAGTAGCATATCAAGAAATCATTTTCCACCCCAAAAGGAAAAAGAAAAAAAGTGAGAATAATGGTTTAACTATCACTTTGCTGTCTACCCATATTTGAGGCTGAAAATAAAACTCTTGAGATGAATATCTGAAGTCTTTACAAATACAGTCTTCTTCTACCTTGTTGCTGAATGAGTAATAATGCGCTTAAACTATTTTGCTATTACTATTGTGTGAACTGGTAAAGACTTATAATTATTTGTCTTACTATTGAGAGTTTGCTCTTAAGATGTGGAAACCAAGTGTTCTGGGATTGTAATCTATAATATCACCTCAAGCTTTTTAAACTCTGTTGTTTAATAGGTGATTGTGCCTAATGAGCTATTTGCGTCCTACCTCAGTCCTCACAACTTATTTGATGAGTAGTGCATTGCCTCATGATCTAAGTCTTTGATAAAATCGTAGAGTGTAGTCATGTCTGTAGCTGTACGCTGAAGGGTTGTAAAGACTGATTAATTCTACGAACCATCTATGTACAACTCACAGAACTGACCACCACTATACTAAGATTCAAACACTTAGAACAAGATACATGCAATGACTCATCTAACGAGAAGGCTTGAGGACCCACATCCGTTTCTATAGTGTTCTCTCTCACACACACACACTGTCATACAGCATGTTTAATTATCATCTCATATAAACTGCATAATGCAAAATTGTGAAACCTCAGCCTGGAAAAGACTTGAGCTTTCAAGAGATCTAACCCCGCAGGACCCGAAGAATATTGGGTACCAAGTTAGAAATTTATTTAATCTGCAGGTAACATAATTGCTCTATCATCACTCAAGCACATTTAAGGAAGAAGCTAGAAAAGGATGATCCTCATCAACAAACCTCTGGCAAATGACAAAGGCATGATTCTCCAGTAAATCCCTCTCAGAAGTTGGAGCTCCATACAACATAATAAAGCTCCTCAAGAAGCAGTACAAAAACCAGGTCTTCATCACGATCATAGTGTAAATGGAAGGATCGTAGAGTAACCAAGGGTATGAGACTTCATCAGCTCTATAGTAACAGTACAAAGGAAAGGATCGTAGAGTAACCAGTGCTAAAGAGAATGCTCTACAATCAAATGAAGAAAGATAGACATTCATCTAAGATGAAAGTACCAATTATGGGGGAGCAACAACCTGATAAGTTCAGCAATGCTCAAGTTGAGGAGAATATGAAGAAGAGCTACAAAGCTACAGCCTTTGGTGTAGAAGAAGATGTTTGAGCCCAACAGATGATATATGAGCTTGCCGAGTCTACAACTCTCCAGCATGTTAAGGAACAAATTAAGTCCTTGGCTATAGATCTCAACTGTTTCATGACTCAAGCAAAATGAAGCTCCTATAAACCCTTAAGGTGACACTTTATCATACACAACCATGTCCCAGACTCAGAGTGCCAAAACTCTGAGGCTGATGAACCAAATAAATCTTCACCTTAGATCATAGAATTCCTAAACTCTACGACTGACAAACTAAGCCAACCCTTCTATTCCAAGTCATAGAGACATTATGATTGACATCATGATCGTAGAGTATGTTGACTCTACGACCACAACCTACTAAACACTACTCCTATACTTTATATCTAATCAAATCTAAGGAGTACAGTGATGACATTCTAAACACCTTATCTAAACAGTCCTTCCTCAGACAAGCGCCTTAGAGACAAACCAAGCCCTACGTTTCAAACCTAGAGGACTGCCCTTTCTGAGCTTCCTTAGTACTGTCGAAAGACTAAATGAGAATGCATCACTAACAATTCTCCAGAGCTTAAGATGTAAAAGGAACAATGGAGAAAGGTCGATCCCTTAAAAAGAGAGTTGATCATGGGGCTCTCTAGAAGAGAAAGAAGCTGGTCCTAAGGGAAAGTCTTCACCTTGCAAATGACTCAGCTCTACTACAAGATCAGATACAATGCATGAAGATTGTCATCTCGGATGTCAAGAGAAAACAAGGTTCCTTCAAAGATTACTTATTCCAGAAAGAAGCCACAACAAGCCTAAATGGATACTCTCTCATCAAGGTCTGCACTCACTAAGATAAGTACAAGTCAGCATCTGAGCAGTAGTAGGAGTGACCAAGCCCTATTCTCAAGGAAGACATGATCGTAAAGTGAAGGGAAATGACATCAAGTCACTCTACGAACGGGCAAACTCAAGAGTCAAAAGGACATGGGCCACGTTCTTAGTAACTGATGTGCAACAGTTATGGAAGTTTCAAACACAGTTGGCCACGTTCAGCAAATGAGTCTCTCACACGTGTACTTGACAAAAAGAGGGAACTGATATTAGTCAAAATTTCAAATACTGACGGTTGCTTTTTCCTATCAGTTATCAATATCGTTCCTCTCATAAAGCTGTGCTGATCTCTCAAAACCCTAAAATAATCAAATCTTCAGCAAACCAAAACCAACAACCTCCAAAAGCCTCAAAACCCTTATTGCTTCAAATCTTTATCAACAGTCAAGTATTCTTCAACCCCTTACTATGGAAAACTGTCAAGTCGTATCAGGTATCCAACTTGGTTTTGACAAATTTGGAGAATCAGATGAGAAATTCAAGGACATCCTCAAAAGTGTGAAACAGGAAGGATTCTCAGAATGCTTAGGATCAAACACCAAGATCTTCTCTGATCTTATCAAGGAATTCTACCAGAATGCAATAATCGATGGTGATGTTCTGACTACTAAAGTTCGTGGAATGAAACTGAAGATAAATGCTGCAGAAATCAATCAATGTTTGGGATTTACCAACCAAGGTCTGTCATCCCTAGAAGGAATCGATTCTGATGAAGGCAATAAATTGATGGGCTATGAGAAGAATCCCCGTGTGAAAGGAATGAAGAAAAAGGAATTTCCAGAGAAGTTCGAATTCCTAGCTGAGATTATGGGCAAGTGTATTCTATGTAAAGATACTGCCCATGATACTGTGAGTGATCTACAACTAAAGATTATGACTGCCATTGTCATGAAGAAGAAGATGAATTTTGGAGCTATGCTGTTTGATTGGTTAATCAAAGAAGCCAGGAAAATAAAGACATCAGATAAACCAGCCCTGAAGGTCTACTATGGAAGGTTCTTGAGCATCATACTGAAGAAGAGGCTGAAAAACAAAATTGGGGATGATGAGGGAGAAACCCGAAATGTCCACAAAGTCATGTCACCCAAATTATTTTACAATTGGAAGAAGAACCCTATGGAGAACAAGAAATTGAGAATATCTGGTAGCAGCAGCAAAGGGACTTCAAAGGCTGGCAAAGGAAAGTGAAAATCTAGTACATTAAAGGAGGAATCATCTCAATCTGAAGACTCTTCACCACCTGAGCCATTTCTCTCAAAATCACTCAAAACAAAGGTGAAAGTTAAGGCAACCCCAGTGAAGAGCTCCTCCTCCTCGAAAGATGAATCTAAGGAAGAGAAAGAAACATCCAAGACACCTATGGTCAAACCCTCAAATAAGAGACAAAGTGCAAGACTAAAGCAAATGATGGAACTCTCAATCCAAAGAAGTAAATAAGAGATTCCACCAGTAACAGTTAACCTTGGAGATAATGATGAGGAGAGTGACAAAGCTAAAGCTGCAGAGATAAGTAAAAATGGGGGTTCTAGTGATGAAACTACTGAAAAAGATGTGACCACAAGTGAGTCTAAATTAGCAAGTAAGGATATAGCTATATCTGTTGAAAAGAGTCTCAATAAATCAATAGAAGATGATGAAGACATGGAAGCAAGCTATGAAGATCAGTTAACTGATGAGTCAGTTGAAAAATCAAAAGAAGCAGTTGTGGAAGAAGAAAATTCAGAGGGAAAAAGTACCAAAAGGGCTGACACTGACAAAGGAGAGGAAACACGTTCAAAGAACATGAGTATCACAGGATCTGATAAAGGGAAAGAAACAATGGATGATGATGAAGTACAACAAGATTCTGAATCTGAGAACAGTGCATCAGAAAGCCACTTCAAGCCAGCAACCGCGAGAATGCGAAGGAGGATTGTGCCGGAGGCCTGTGACAAACCAGGAGCCGTGTTGCCAATAAGATGGATAGATTATGGCGACGGTCAAATAAAAGTGGTATCAATGACCATAGAGGATCTTCTTAACAATTTTTAAGACATTGAACTTGATCGCACTACAGTTTTATATGATCCTGACAGTGAACAACTGACATAGTTTTACCCATGGATGCCCTAGTTGAAGGCCATTGAATTTGGAGATACAAGCTTCATCAGCTGGTGTTACTCAAAATTTCCAAATCTGAAGTTGATCTCTCAGAACTTCCCAAGAGTTCAATCCTTTCCAAAGCTGTTGATCAAGGGCACTCAGCATTTCAAAGTCTACTGCCATGCTGAAGGTATATACATTCCATACTATATGTTGGAAAATAGTGTTAAAGGCAAAACAACAAACCAGGTCATAGAGCCAATGGTTGTGGAACCCCCTAACTCTATGACTGCAGCTTTCCAGTCTCAGCCAAGTATCAAACTCCCTAGTATCTCCACTGAAATATCCTCTGATATCCCTTCCTTATCCACCAAGGAGTTATTCGATATAGTTACAGCTCTTGAAAACATCTACAAGAGTGAGAAATCTAAATTAACTACACCAATCCTTGAAGATGTCTTGCTTGACCAAGAGTTGTTGAAAAACTCCGAAGAATTGCTTGGAAACATTTTTTTAGTTACAAAAGCAACAAAAAAGATGGCTGGAGGAGAAGACACTAAATTCTACAAGAAGTTGTAAGCCTCATTCACAGACATGTCCTTAAAGCTTCATTAACGAGATTAGATATATCTCAAGTCAATTGAGCAGCAGAGAACTATAGCTCTGAAACTCCAACAAAAGAATTCACATTTTATTCAGACCCTGTCAGCTAAAGTAGATAACCTTAGCCAGTCCCTCACTTAACAAATGGAGCTTGGCCAGCAGGAGGTGAAAAATGGAAATTGGTAATACCTCCTACTTAGTTGAACAGCTCATTATACATGTTCAGTATCTCTCCCAAATGATTGATGACAAAAAGGGGGAGAAAAAGATGAAGCATAAGAAGAAGAAGAAGATAAGAGCTGCCATTAAAAGAAAGGAGCTGAAGAAGAACAAGAAGAATAAACATGAAGCACCAACAACTGAGGGGGAGCCAGAAGAAGAAGAACAGCAACAAGAAGTAAGGGGGAGCAGGAACCAAAGAAGGACACAGAAGAGTAAGAAGAAAGCAGTAGATGAAAGCAGTCACAAGATACCATCAAGCAGAAGGTATATCTCTAACAAGCAAGGAGGAATTAACTGTTGAAAAGTATAAAATATGTTATGTTTTTATCTCTTAATATCTAGTCTTTTATACTTATTTGGCACCTAAATGTACTCACTATTCTTATATTTTGATTTAGTTTGCAAATGGAGCCATTAAATGAAAACTGTGTTATTGCCACACTTTTGGATTGTTTTGAAATCCGTCTGTCCGCTTGAGGCTCAATTTTATACTTGATCAGGCCTTATTCTCTCAAAGCTCAAAGAAGGAAAATTGTAGATCTATTTCTTAGCTTTCCGGATCATCTTAAAACGCCTAAATCGAAGCTCGGATGAGAGAGTTATGACCATTTTACCCACATACGTCGAAGTTGAAAATTTTAGGAAATTGAGCTTTTGGACAGATTGACCTTTGGGGCTTCGGTTGAGATTTGAATTGTGTTAAAGTTTCCAAATGAAAATGTGGTCTTATTGAAGTTTTTAGTAGACTTCTAAAGCCTTCCAGAATGGTATGGTGAGAAAAAATCCGAGTTCATTTGGGCCTCCAAATATCGCTTTTTAGACAGCTGATCCGAATCCCGCATGGACTGGATTTTTGTTCGGACCAGTTGGAGTATTTGGGCCATAATTTGAGCTTCCCAACTCCAAATCAGGTGATTCAAAAGCCCAAATTCATTAGAAACTCCAGGGCTACAACATTTATTCTTTGCCCAAGTTCAAAATCGGCAGTCTACTAATTCAAAATTAGCTTGCAATGTGCTGATTAGTTTTGGTGTCATATTTTGACTTCTCATGATGTGCACGTTTTTGGATTTTTGGTTGCCTTAGATGGCTGATTCACATGACCAAGATTAGTTGTTGGATCTTGACATCTTGTACACTTGAGTGCCTATAAATACCAAGTGAAGCTAGGCTTGTATTTTGCCAATTCACAAACTAATACACACCATCTTCTTCATCTTCTTCATCTTCTCCAAATTCTAGTGTAATTAGTAGGGAAAGAAGATCACCTCCATAGTGAGGTTGTTGTCCTCACCCCTTTTATAAATTAGTAGGGAAAGAGGATCACCTCTATAGTGAGGTTGTTGTCCTCACCCCTTTTATAATTCAAGAAAATATTCATTGGACTTAATATGTTAGGCTAGTTCCCTTACTCAGTTCGAAGGGGATGTTGAACCTTGTTTACAGGTAATGGTTTGATTAAGTATAAGCTATTTATTCCTTCTTACATGAAGTTCATTCTTGATAATCTATTTTAATTGTTGAATGATATTTATTCTAATTGGTTTAATGTGATCGATTAAGTCAATTTGATTAATTTCATCTGCTAGATTAAGAGACAGTATTACGTGTAATTGATATTGTTCCTAATCATAAGTAGCAATTAGTGATACATGATTGTGGTCAAGCTTTTGAGTATTGCTATGATTATCGGAAGACAAGTTATATAATCTGAACTTGTGTGATTATTGTTTGGATTAGTCTAATTCCCTAGTTCTTAATACAACTATTATATTAAATCTAGAGAGCTTGTTCTAGGTTGTATAATGGTTAGAATCTTGTGAAGAGCTTATTTCATTAAGTGATAATCTAAGGGGAATTTCGGATAGTAGAGCTTGTTGCTACATAGGGCTATTAATTTCATTGAAGGATAAATATTGCTTTATTTAATTATTCTATTGTTGTAAAAAGGTGATACTGAACCGGAAGAACTGAAATCTTTAATTAATTGGTTATTTTTATCACTTTAAATTCTGTTCTTGATAATTAGTGAAATCAAATTATAAACCCCCCCTCTTTTGGTAAACAAAGAATAATTTTAGACTAATCACTCTCTGTGGGATCGACTCTTACTTGCACTGCTACATTATTATCTTTCACAGTAAGATTTTATTTTTGGTTGCTTGCGACAGCACACCAAATTTTTGGCGCCGTTGCCGGGGAATGATTTTAGTTTATTTTTCTTTGTTATCATTATTTTTATCTTTATTTATTATTTTTTTTGTTGTACTCAGGTAATTTGAATTTCATTTGATTGTTTATGTCCAAAACTCGATCTACTAATCAAGGTGATTTAAAGTGTGATCTAGAAATAGAGAGAACCATTCGTAGATTAAGGAAGGTAGCCCGAAAAAATTGTGAAGAGAAGGACACCATGGCAGAAACCCGAACTTTGAAGGAGCTTGCGGCCCCTGCTTTGAATCAACAACCTTTATGCATAACCTTCCCTAATCTAGATGCTAATACTCATTTTGAATTAAAATCTGGACTAATACATCTTTTACCTACTTTTCATGGTTTGGCAGGTGAAGACCCTCACAAACATTTGAAGGAATTTCATGTGGTATGCACAAGTATGAAGCCTACCGGAGTAACGGAAGAACAAATCAAGTTAAGAGCCTTTCCATTTTCTCTAAAAGATTTGGTTAAAGATTGGCTTTACTATTTACCCTCCGGAAGTATAACAAAATGGGAAGCGATGAAAAGATTATTCTTAGAAAAATATTTTCCCGCTTCAAGAGCAGCTAACATTCGAAAAGAAATTTGTGGTGTGAGGCAGAATAATGGAGAAACCCTCTACAAGTATTGGAAACGTTTTAAGAAACTATGTGCAAGCTGCCCCCATCATCAAATTAGTGATTAACTCCTCATCCAATACTACTATGAAGGTCTTTTATCTACAGATAGGAGTATGATTGATGCTGCTAGTGGAGGAGCTCTGGTGGACAAGACTCCCGAGACTGCAAGAAATCTCATTGTAAATATGACAACTAATTCTCAACAATTTGGCAGTCGACTTAATTTCTCACCTAGGAATGTGAATGAGGTAAAAGTTTCTGCTATTGAACAACAAATTGCAAGTCTAACTTCTCTTGTTCGTCAAATGGCTACAGGAAACATGCCAACAGCAAAAGCTTGTGGTATTTGTTTGTTAACAAATCACAATACAGATGCATGCCCAACACTACAAGAGGATGATAATATGCAACAGGTAAATGCAGTGGGAAATTATCAAGGACAACCTCAGAGAAAATATGATCCTTACTCTAACACTTACAATTCCGGATGGAGGGATCATCCCAATTTGAGCTATGGAGGTACTAGGCCACCAGTGCAAGGTGTTTTCCCAAATGGGCAGCAAAGTTTTCAACCAGCTCAACCACAGTACCAACCTAGACAAGCTGCTCCTGTTAATTCTAGAACATCTCTTGAGGACATGTTCAAGGCATTCATGAATTAAACACAACAATTCCTGCAAGAGACAAGGACTTCCATCCACAATCTAGAAAATCAGATGAGTCAACTTGCTACAACAGTTGGTCGATTGGACTCTCAAAGTTCAGGGAAGCTACCTTCTCAAACTATTGTCAATCCGAGAGAGAATGCATGTGCCATAAATTTGAGGAGTGGAAAACAATTGGAAGCACCAAAAGTTACTTGTGAACTTGAGGAAGATAAGGCTAAGGAGGATGCATAAATATCAAAGGTAAAACCTAACACTCATGTTCAGCTAAAGAATGATCCTTTACCTTTTCCTCCCAGGAATCCTAAAACTTCAAAGAAGGATGAGCAAGAAAAAGAAATTCTAGAAACTTTCAGGAAGGTAGAGGTGAATATTCCTTTACTAGATGCAATTAAGCAAGTGCCCAGGTATGCAAAATTTTTGAAAGAATTATGCACTAACAAAAGAAAATTGAAAAATGATGAAAGAGTCATTGTTGGTGAGAATGTATCAGCAGTCCTTCAAAGAAAAATGCCCCCTAAATGTAAAGATCCAGGCATGTTTACAATTCCATGTAGAATAGGTAATACCAGATTTGAGAAAGCTATGCTAGATTTAGGAGCTTCAATTAATGTCATGCCATTATCTATTTTTGCTTCTTTAAATCTAGGTCCTTTGAAACAAACTGGTGTTATTATTCAATTGGTTGATCGTACTAACACTTACCCCCAAGGGGTAATTAAAGATGTCTTGGTGCAGGTGAATGAACTAATCTTTCCTGTAGATTTTTACATAGTAGATATGGATGATGATAAATCCCCAAATCCTGCACATATACTTTTAGGGAGGCCATTTTTGAAAACAACAAGGACTATAATTGATGTGCACAAGGGAACCTTAACCATGGAGTTTGATGGTGAAAAGATACAATTCAACATATATGAGGTCATGAGGTATCCTAGTGATATTCACCCTGTTTTTGCTATTGATGCACTTGACTCTTTAGTGCAGAAGTCTTTTGAACACACACAAAAGGAAAGTTTGGAGGTTGCCATCACCAACAGTCTGGAATTAGATAAAGAAGAAGAGATTGAGCAGAATCAGGACTTGAAAGAGACTGTAGCTGCATTACATTCTTTACTTAAAACCTCAGCTAAATATGCAGTTTATTCTATTCAATTACCTAGTTCTCATCAAAAGTTATTACCATCTGTTGTGCAGGCCCCAACCTTAGAACTGAAACCATTACCTGCACACTTGAAGTATGCATTTTAGGGAAGAATGAGACTCTACCAGTGATTATCGCTAACAATCTAACCAAAGTACAAGAAGACAAACTGCTCAGAGTCCTAAGGGACCATATAACAGTCTTTGGTTGGACTATAGCAGATATCAAAGGTATCAGTCCTGCTACGTGCATGCATAGAATCCTTTTGGAAGATGGAGCCAAGCCCACTAGAGACACACAAAGAAGACTTAATCCACCCATGATGGAGGTAGTGAAGAAGGAGGTGCTGAAATTACTTGATGCAGGTATAATTTCTCCCATCTCAGACAGTCAATGGGTAAGTCCAGTACAGGTAGTACCAAAGAAATCTGGAATCACAGTCATCAATAACGATGATAATGAGTTAGTGCCTACACGTATGCAGACAGGATGGAGAGTTTGTATTGATTACAGGAAGTTAAATGCTGTAACTAGAAAGGATCACTTTCCTCTTCCTTTTATTGATCAAATGTTAGAAAGATTAGCTGGGCATGCTTATTACTGTTTTTTAGATGGTTTTTCAGGTTATAACCAAATTGTGATTGCACCCGAAGACCAAAAAAAGACCACATTCACATGTCCTTTTGGTACATTTGCGTATCGTAGAATGTCCTTTGGGCTATGTAATGCACCAGGTACCTTCCAACGATGTATGGTAAGCATCTTTTCTGATTTTCTTGAAAACTGCATTGAAGTATTTATGGATGACTTCACAATACATGGTGATTCTTTAGATGTATGCCTCGATAATCTGACCCGTGTGCTAGATAGATGCTTAGAAACTAATCTTGTTCTTAATTGGGAAAAGTGTCACTTTATGGTGGAGCAAGGTATAGTACTTGGCCATGTAGTTTCAGCTAAAGGATTAGAAGTGGATAAAGCTAAGATAGAAATTGTTACTGCTCTGCCTTACCCCGTAAGTGTGCGGGAGATTCGTTCTTTCCTTGGTCATGCAGGTTTCTATCGTAGAATTATTAAGGACTTCTCAAAAATAGCTTTTCCATTGTGTAAGTTGCTACAAAAGGATGTGGAATTCCAATTTGATGACGAGTGCAAGGAGGCGTTTGACAAATTAGAGAAGCTATTGACCTCGGCACCAGTGATACAACCACCAAATTGGAAGTTGTCATTTGAGATCATGTGTGATGCAAGCAACTATGCAGTTGGAGCTGTCTTAGGCCAAAGGGTTGACAAAGTTGTCCATGCCATTTGCTATGCTTCTAGGACTCTAAATGCTTCTCAGATTAATTACACTACGACTGAAAAAGAACTCTTATCTGTTGCATTTGCTTTAGACAAGTTTAGATCATATTTGCTTGGTACTAAAGTTGTAGTTTATTCTGACCATGCTGCTATCAGGTATTTGCTAACCAAGAAGGATTCCAAACCAAGAATCATTAGATGGATTCTATTGCTACAAGAATATGACTTGGAGATCAAGGATAAGAAAGGAGCGGACAACTTGGTGGCGGATCACTTGAGCAGGCTGATTAAGAATGAAGAGGCGCTACCATTGCATGATTCTTTACCAGATGAACATTTATTTTCCATTGATGAGGCTATACCTTAGTATGCCAATATTGTGAATTACTTAGTGAGTGCCTATATTCCTAGAGAGTTCTCTAAATTCCAAAAAGAAAAGCTTAAGAGTGATGCCAAATATTAAATATGGCATGATCCATACTTATGAAAATTTTGTGCTGACCAAATCGTTAGAAGGTGTGTGCCTAAAAGTGAGTTTTTATCTATTCTAACTTTTTGTCACTCTTATGCGTGTGGAGGCCATTTTGGACCTAAAAGAACAGCTCATAAGGTTTTAGAATGTGGTTTCTTTTGGCCGACTATTTTTAAAGACTCTTATCAGTTCTGTAAGTCATGTGAAAATAGTCAAAAGACATGAAATATATCAAGTAGGAATCAAATGCCACAAACACCTATTTTAATTGTTAAAATTTTTGATGTTTGGGGTATTGATTTTATGGGACCATTTCCTGCTTCTTATGGTAATGTTTACATTCTTTTGGCTGTTGATTATGTTTTTAAATGGGTGGAAGCTAAAGCCACCAGGACTGATGACTCTAAAGTTGTTGCAGATTTTATCAAGTCTAACATATTTGTCAGGTTTGGAACGCCAAGGGCCATAATCAGTGATAAGGGAACCCACTTCTGCAATAGGATGCTAGCGACACTATTCAAGAAATATAATGTGATGCATAAAGTTTCTACATCCTACCATCCACAGAGCAATGGGCAGGCTGAGGTATCCAACCGGGAGGTCAAGTCTATTTTGGAAAAAGTAGTCAAACCGAGTAGAAAAGATTGGAGTCTGAGGTTAGAAGATGCACTTTGGGCCTATAGAACAGTTTACAAAACTCCAATAGGTATGTCACCTTATAGGTTAGTGTTTGGGAAACCATGTCATCTACCAGTGGAGTTAGAACATAAGACTTTTTGGGCAGTTAGACAATGTAATATGAGCTTAGACTCAGCTGAAGTCCATAGGAAGTTGAAGTTGCAAGAGCTAGAGGAATTAAGGAATGATGCATACGAGAGCTCTAAAATTTACAAAGAGAAAACAAAAGCCTTTCACGACAAGAAGATTACTAGGAAGAACTTTGTTGTTGGACAGAAAGTTCTCCTTTATCATTCAAGGCTAAAATTATTTCCAGGTAAGTTGCGCTCCCATTGGGTTGGGCCTTTTATTATTACTGACATTTTTAATCATGGTGCAGTGGAAATTCAAAGTCCAAGCACAGGGAAGATTTTTAAAGTGAATGGTCACAAGCTCAAACCCTTCTATGAAGGATATCAAATGGAGAATATTGAGCTGCTGGATTTGGTGGATCCAGTTTATGAAGATTGGGAGGTTTAATATCAAGCCAATGACAATAAACAAAGGCGCTGCTTGGGAGGCAACCCAAGGGGAGTTCATTTCTTTTTATTTTCGCATTTATATTTCGGTTATGTTGTTTTTCTTTTCTTTGCATTTTACTTTACATTAGGGCCAATGTAAGTTTTAAGTGTGGGGGAAGGATTTAGGGTGTTTTAAAAAAAATATAATAAAATATAAAAAAAAATTAAGTTTGTTTTTGTTAGTTTGAATTTTGAATTTTGTGGGTATATTCTCTGCAAACCCTCACGAGACAAAACTCGTCCACTTGGAGTAACCTTGGGGTTTAAAGGCTTGTTGTACATGCTAAGTGCAATCGTGTTTCCTACGAAAATGGGGTAGTTTCTAAAATAAGTCACTTGAGCAGTGAGTTAATTTGGATTTTGATTTTTGACCAATGATAAAATCTTGATTCTCGTTGATAACATTTTGAAAAATTGATAGACGTTGTGTAGTTTGAATTTGGGTTTCTTTGTTAATTTTTACTTTATTTGAGACCCTTCAATTTTTTTTTTGCACTTGTCCACTTAGTCGGCCTAGTCTCAACATGGAAAAGATTTTATTTATTCATTTATTTCGATTGAATGTCGAGGGGAGAAATTGTTGAACTCTATCATTTATTTGATCATAACTTGAAGTAAACATGAGGTCTTATTTAAGAAAAGGGAAATGATTTAGGCAAAAGTTAGATGTTTGATTTAACAAAAAAAAAGAGAAGAAAAAGAAAAATTATGATTCATGTGGTGAATTGAGATGGAGCGTAAAACGCACTCATTCATAAACACGTGACATGCGAGATGGAGCGTAAAACGCACTCGTTGGTAAGACGGAGCATAAAATGCACTTACCGAAGGAAGAAAAAGCCTATTAATCCTCTGCTATTATTTGCTTATGTTAACTGAGAGTAGTGTGAAAATAGGTGTTTAGAGTTTGCCTTTCTCCTTTAAAAGCTTTGATTTCATAAATCTTTCTGAGTTTTAATTGGTTTGATACATATGGATTCACACACACATGGAGAGTTAAAAGTAGAGTAAGATTGATAAGTAAGCTTGAATTTTAGATGAAGCGGTGTTTTGAAGTTTTTCAAGAGTTATTGTTTTGAATCTTTGAGGTCAATGTTGAAGTTCATTTTAATTTGTGGTTCAAGGTTGTCAAGTTTGATTAGTTGAATTTTTTGTTATAGTTTATTTTTGTTTTGCCCGAGGACATGCAAAAGATAAGTGTGGGGGAATTTGATAAGTATAAAATATGTTATGTTTTTATCTCTTAATATCTAGTCTTTTATACTTATTTGGCACCTAAATGTACTCACTATTCTTATATTTTGATTTAGTTTGCAAATGGAGTCATTAAATGAAAACTGTGTTATTGCCACACTTTTGGATTGTTTTGAAATCCGTCTGTCCGCTTGAGGCTCAATTTTATACTTGATCAGGCCTTATTCTCTCAAAGCTCAAAGAAGGAAAATTGTAGATCTATTTCTTAGCTTTCCGGATCATCTTAAAACGCCTAAATCGAAGCTCGGATGAGAGAGTTATGACCATTTTACCCACATACGTCAAAGTTGAAAATTTTAGGAAATTGAGCTTTTGGACAGATTGACCTTTGGGGCTTCGGTTGAGATTTGAATTGTGTTAAAGTTTCCAAATGAAAATGTGGTCTTATTGAAGTTTTTAGTAGACTTCTCAAGCCTTCCAGAATGGTATGGTGAGAAAAAATCCGAGTTCATTTGGGCCTCCAAATATCGCTTTTTAGACAGCTGATCCGAATCCCGCATGGACTGGATTTTTGTTCGGACCAGTTGGAGTATTTGGGCCATAATTTGAGCTTCCCAACTCCAAATCAGGTGATTCAAAAGCCCAAATTCATTAGAAACTCCAGGGCTACAACATTTATTCTTTGCCCAAGTTCAAAATCGGCAGTCTACTAATTCAAAATTAGCTTGCAATGTGCTGATTAGTTTTGGTGTCATATTTTGACTTCTCATGATGTGCACGTTTTTGGATTTTTGGTTGCCTTAGATGACTGATTCACATGACCAAGATTAGTTGTTGGATCTTGACATCTTGTACACTTGAGTGCCTATAAATAGCAAGTGAAGCTAGGCTTGTATTTTGCCAATTCACAAACTAATACACACCATCTTCTTCATCTTCTCCAAATTCTAGTGTAATTAGTAGGGAAAGAAGATCACCTCCATAGTGAGGTTGTTGTCCTCACCCCTTTTATAAATTAGTAGGGAAAGAGGATTACCTCCATAATGAGGCTGTTGTCCTCACCCCTTTTATAATTCAAGAAAATATTCATTGGACTTAATATGTTAGGCTAGTTCCCTTACTCAGTTCGAAGGGGATGTTGAACCTTGTTTACATGTAATGGTTTGATTAAGTATAAGCTATTTATTCCTTCTTACATGAAGTTAATTCTTGATAATCTATTTTAATTGTTGAATGATATTTATTCTAATTGGTTTAATGTGATCGATTAAGTCAATTTGATTAATTTCATCTGCTAGATTAAGAGACAGTATTACGTGTAATTGATATTGTTCCTAATCATAAGTAGCAATTAGTGATACATGATTGTGGTCAAGCTTTTGAGTATTGCTATGATTATCGGAAGACAAGTTATATAATCTGAACTTGTGTGATTATTGCTTGGATTAGTCTAATTCCCTAGTTCTTAATACAACTATTATATTAAATCTAGAGAGCTTGTTCTAGGTTGTATAATGGTTAGAATCTTGTGAAGAGCTTATTTCATTAAGTGATAATCTAAGGGGAATTTCGGGTAGTAGAGCTTGTTGCTACCTAGGGCTATTAATTTCATTGAAGGATAAATATTGCTTTACTTAATTATTCTATTGTTGTAAAAAGGTGATACTGAACCGGAAGAACTGAAATCTTTAATTAATTGGTTATTTTTATCACTTCAAATTCTGTTCTTGATAATTAGTGAAATCAAATTATAAACCCCCCCCGCTTTTGGTAAACAAAGAATAATTTTAGACTAATCACTCTCTGTGGGATCGACTCTTACTTGCATTGCTACATTATTATCTTTCACAGTAAGATTTTATTTTTGGTTGTTTACGACAACACACCAACTGTCTTATGCTTATAGCTAAGATCTCCTTGTTAGATTATAGCTTGTGAACTGCATATGTTTAAATTTATTGGTATGATGTAAATGACTATCTTAAATGCACATCATTTCATTTCATATCTCTTGATTTAGCAATACAGTGACTTACTGTATCTTAAGTCACATTAACACTCATACACTTACATGTATTGCTTAAATTGAATGTTATGCTATTAGTGTTTTTGTCATCATCAAATAGGGAGAGATTATTAAGAATCAGCATGCGATCGATAAGATCATTATGATAAGGGGAGAATGTTATAAGATTTGCATGTGATTACCTTTATTCATTATATGTGATTTGATTGATGACAATATGATAAGAAGAACATTTATACTATTAATGCTTTGTAAAGTCCTTAAATGAATATGATGTACAAGGACTTAGAAGATCAAATATGTTAGGTTGATCTAAGCTGAACGAATATCTATCTGATCAAAGCATGTTTGTAATATTAGGACTTAGAAGATCAAATATGTTAGGTTGATCTAAGCTGAATGAATATCTAACTGATCAAAGCATGTTTGTAAGATTAGGCTTTGTAAAATCCCTAAATGAATTTGATGTACAAGGACTTAGAATAGAAAAAGATCAAACTTGTTAGGTTGATCTTATGTACTGTAATGATATTTGTACAAACAAGGGCCAGACTGAACGTAGAGCATTGCACTGACTAAAGTGAAGGATCGTAGAACGGTCAATCAACATCGCAGAGCGAAGTGTGCCGTCACAGGGTCTGCCAGGAAAATGTAAAGTAAAACTCGATAGGACGTAGAGTTGCCCCGACCGGACGTAAAGTTCTCTCGACAGAATGGAAAACGCTCTCGGCAGGACATAGAGTTGCCTCGGCCAAATGTAGAGCACTCTCGGCAGGACGTAGAGTTCTCTCGACAAAAAGTAAAGCACTCTCGGTAGGACGTAGAGTTGCCTCGACATTACAGTGCTAAATTCCAAGATCGTAGAGTCTGACAGGCAAGCATAGTAACAGGCTCGGCAGATCGTAGAGCTCACTCGGCAGCACTCACTGGGCATCGTAGAGCTGCGCATGTCAACGCAGAGCTTGCAAGACAATCATAGAGTGTGGCTCAACAGAACAAGGAGCTTACTCAGGTTCGTAGAGTACACACTATGAAAAGAAGATCACTGTGCTAACATGAGTTCTTAGAGTCAATCCAAGTCAGCCACTCTACGACTCCTACGAATAGTCCGTAATTAAGCAACAACGTAGAGCAGTCGCTGCTGATGCACTCAAAGACAAAATGACAATCTTCAAGACTACCAAGCAAGCAGAGCTTGAGCCATTAGACATAACATGATCTCTGAGCACAAACAAAGCATCAAGCCATAATAGAGATCAAAGGACAAGGTCAAGTAATTACTCTACGAACCATCAAGACTCTAGACCTACATCAAAGACAAAGGTCGTAGACTAAGAAAGTTTAGCAAGATCAAGTGATCGTAGAGTTGAGTCTAAGACAACAGAAGCACTCTAGCAGTCTCAGCAAATCAAAGCAAAAAGATCATAGAGCAACACTCTATGACATAAGGAAGAATGTCTGAAGCAGTCCTCTACATCAAAGGTGCCACAACAAACAGAAGATCATAGAGCAGTCCTCTATGACACAATAGCAAAGCCAACACCCATCGAACATAGAGCAGTCCTCTATAATAAGCACACTGCAGCAATGGCTCAACGACGATCATAATGCTATGTTCTGGAAACGAAAAGCCAAATGAGATCACAGAGTAGAAGGGAACACAAACTGTAGTGAGAAGCACATCAAAGAGCAATGCAGGTACAGTCAGCCACCCTACGAACTGCAAGGCAGCACAAGGCTATAATTGAAGTTAACAGTTAACTCTACGACCCAAAGTAATGGTCTTTAGTCAGAAGCAAACATGTTAACTCTACGATCAGAAGCAACAGGCTGCATCCCAGATGATCGTAGAGTAAGAGAGTGCCAACTGGATTAAAAATATTAGAGCACTCAGCGTTGCTATTCCAAGATGAGCAGCTGAGTAGATAAAGGAGTATTATAAGTAACCAATTTGAGTGGAGCTCAAACAGCCATATCTGCAGTAGTCAACAAGCAGCGCATGTGACTCCACTATCTTGGTACCAACTAATGGATGCTGACTCAGCTATCACTAGCAGACTTAAGGAAGTAAAATACTCAGTGGTACAATAAACAAGTCTGCAAAAAGCTAGTCTCCAACGGAAAGATGTGCAACGGGAAGATATCAACGGCAAGCTTCCAACGGGAAGAAAATAGAGAACTACAAAAGAGAAAACCACACTCGAATGAATAAGTGTGTTGGTATGCAGTAAGCAAGAGAGCAAGAACTCAAATTGTACAATCAGCTAGAAGCTTCACTGTAACATGAGAGGTATTCCAAAGGACGGGCATATGAGCTAAGAGTCGAATGACCAAGAAGCCAAGATCTAGAGTAACAAAATCCAGAATGGACAACTCTATAATCAAGCAAGGAACACTACGTACTGAATAGACAAAAAAGTGACTAGGACAAGTCAAACAGTGTTCAACAGAAGTGATCATCTGCATTTGCTATGTACCAGAAGAATGAATGGCTTTAACGACCATCATCAGCAGCATCCAGAAGAAGATCACATATAGCTACCAAGTACCTGAAGATGAAGGAGTTCAAAGTTCATTTTGGCAGCACAACCCAACAAACCATCAATACACCAAAGAGGGCGGGGCATCCTTGTCTTAAGTGACTAAACAAAGTCAAGTCTGCTGAACTTGCTGAGTATCGGAGGGTACAAGAGATTCTAAGTCTGCTGGGCTTAGTCTACAGGTTCCAAGACTGCTGGCCTTGAAGAGTTCTTTGTGAACTAGTTTCCAAGTCTGCTGGACTTGAAGAGGGTCATTGGATCCTTGTCCGAGGGACTAAAAACAACTCAAGTCTGTGGGACTCACGAGGGTCAGAGGATTCGTGTCTGCGGGGCTTGAGGAGGGTCAAAGGATCCTTGCCTTTGTGGCTAAAAACAATTCTTGTCTGTTGGACTTGAGGAGGGCGTAGAGTCCTTGTCTTTGTGACTAAAACAATTAGTGGATTCCTACTTGTTGAAGTAGAAGAGTAGAGTAGGAGTTATTCAGTCTCCGAACCACTTAAAATCTCTTGTGTCGTTTACTTTCTGTCATTTACATTATGTACAATGAACTGCTATATCTACCATACCATAGACTTGTAAATTGAACTGAGATTATGTTTATATCTATGAAGGGGTTATTAATGTTTATTTCGCTGTGCATGAATTGATTCTCTGTTTCATAACTGTATACTTTCATTAATAAATGGAAAACGTTTTAAAGGATCTATTCAACCCCCCTTCTAGATACACATTGTGTCCTCGGCAACCAACATATCGTTGTGTTCAATTATCAATTAAATGAAAGAGAAAGAGAATAAGAATTATGCCCTCGTAGATCAAAGCTTCCTCGGGTACAAGTTCAACTCCTAGTCCTTCGTGTTCTCCTTAAATTCCACCAGTTAGATTCTTTCTTTTGATCAACGTTAGCCACCAAAGTGTTTGGCCTCTAGAGGTGATCCACCAAGGAAGAATAGGTATTCAAGAAGTTGGGTGTTGGAAAAACTGTAGTTTCTATCTTTATAGAACTTGCAAGTACTCTCCACAATTCTAATGCAAGAATGTGAAACCCCAATCTATGATTAGACTTCTCTTATTTATAGATGTAGGAAAACTTTTCCCTAAACTATTTAGGATTAGGGTTTCTATTCTAATTAAACTTCTTTAATTAATTATTCTCCTAATCCAATTAGGAATTCATGAGAGAATACTTCTATTAATTAATTCTCAATCCCTACTAGGAATTAAATAATAGTAATAGTAATAATAATAATAAGACTCCTCTTATTAATTTATATTTAATATTTTTAAAATATTAAACAATAAATACTAAGCTATTTAATTTATTCTATCTCCATAGACTAAATTAAATACACTTAACTTATTATTACAATTATGTCATTTACTTCTTAAATAAATATTTTCTTTTATTGGTATGACCCTTTAGGTTCTCCATATTAAACCGGTTGTGAATAAATCAATTAGAACAATTCTAATCTTATTTAAATAAATAAATTAAACTATTTAATTCATTTAAATAAATAACATTTATTCTACAATAAGGCTAAGCCCCCTTAGCGATCAACGACTTTCCAAATAATACAGATTTCAACATTAATCACAAAAGAACCTTTCAGCGAATAGTTACCGTACAATTCAATCCTTCTGCCATGCAATGTCCCAATTAAATATAAGACATGGATTTACTGTCAAGTCTTATTTTATTTAATTATATGTATTCTGATTCTCAAATGCACAACTCTAATTAATGTAAATTAGAAACTCCTTTCTAATTTTATTCTGCCTTGGCCAAGGACTACTGAGTTGTCATTTATCGAATCACATAGGACATTCACATCTTTTACTAGATGTAGTAGATTCTTTGTTGATCATTCACCTATCTCAATATACAACTTATTATACCCAATCATACCCTTTGATATACCCTAATGGTCTTAAGGGACATGTCAAAGTATAACTCATCATACACAAGATACTATGATGATCTCAAGTCCAAGGATCAATTGTACTACTATCACTAGAGGAATTCCTATTGACAGGCGAGTAAAACTCCATTAGGTATTCCTTAGCGAGTCACGTTCAGTGAAATTATTCTCCAATAAGCACCTATATACTTGCTTTAGTGTCTCCACATAAATGATTATGAGATCAATCATCCTCTTCATAAGAGCAAGCAACGTATGTACTAATCTATCCAGATTAACTAATCCCTTTTTTAGTAATCCAATCGATTAAGAACGATTTTAGTTTGTGAGCTATCTAGAATTTAGATCTCATTAGCATGATCACCATCATGATTCTAAAAGCATTGCTCAAAACTATGGGTTTATCACATATTAATATAATAGTATCATGTAGATAATGAAAAATGCCTTTAATAACCGAATAAGATTACAAAGTATATGTTACATCATATCAACTATGATTGGCTTGTGTGCATACTACTTTCAATCTCCCACTTGCACTAAAGTCAATTGCCATGGTATCTAATACCCTTCTTATCTAAGTGACAATCATCCTACTGTTGGATAAAGCTTCAGTAAATGGATATGCAATGTTGTTCTTGAGAGTCCACTATCTCTATAGTGACTTCTCCTCTTTCAATGATTCTACTAATCAAATGAAAGTGCCGCAACACATGTTTGAATTCATGATGAGACTTAAGAACTATTCCTAGTTCTGTAATGAACTTTTCATCCAAATAATCAACTTGCAACTTCATTTACAGCTATATACTTTGTGTTTGTCACTAAACCTACAACTATTTGTTGTTTAGAACCTTTCCAATTCACTGCACCACCATTCAAGGTAAAAATTTACCCTAAAGTGGATTTGTTATTGTCTTGGTCAGTCTGAAAAACTTGAGTCTGTTTAACCTTATAATTTTAATTCAGACCTACCATGAATTATGATCACATCTTCAATACCGGTTAAGTACTTAAAGATGTTTATCACTGTCTTACAGTGATCTTCTCCAGAATATGACTGATCAATACCAGGCCTTGTATATTCATTGCATACATGATAGTAACTCATGCGATCTCCCTTTCAATTAGGGACAATTTTAGAGAGATACACTCCATGGCTCAACATCATGAGACATCTCTTAGAATTTGCCATGCTAAACGCCTTTAGCATCAAATGAATGTACACTCCTTGGATTAAGCCAAGCATCCTTTTAAATCTATCTATATAGATTTATATCCCTAATTTATAGGATGCTCCTCCCAAGTTGTTCATGGAGGAATGTTTAGACAATTTTATCTTTACTGATTGTAGCATTGATGTGTCATTCCTTATCAGTAGTATATCAATATATAATACTAGGAATGTCACAGCGCTCCCACTGACCCTTTTGTACATACCAGGTTCATTCTCATTTTTAATACAATCAAACTCTTTTAATTGTCTCATCAAAACGAATGTTCCATCTTTTAGAAGCTTGTTTCAATCCATTAATGGATCATTGTAGCTTACATACACGATTTGCTTTAACTTTTGAAACAAATTCCTCTGGTTGTATCATACATACATTCTCCTCAAGTCTTCATTGAGGAAGGACGTCTCCACATCCATTTGCCAGATTTTGTAATAATAAGCTGCAATCACAAGGAAAATCCAAATGGACTTGAGCATTACCCGATAATAAGGTTTTATCACAGTCAACTCCTTGACTTTATTTGAAACCTTTTAAATAGGTCTGGTCTTATAGGTCTTCACCTTGCCATTTGCCCCAGTCTTTCTCTTAAAGACCCAATTTTATTTTATAGGCACTATGCCTTTCAATGGAGTAACCAGAGTCCATACTTGGTTCTTATACATGGAGTCTATTTTGGATTTCATGACCATCTGTTATTTCTCTGAGTGTCTACTACTCATAGCCTCATCGTATATAACTGGATCATCATCCTCTATGATGCGTACCTCATCATCATCCTTTATGATGAATCCATACCTTCTAGGTATCTTCGGTACTCTTCTAGATATATGATTCGGTTGTGGTATAATAGGTCTATCTACAGGTTCCTCGGTTTGACTTATAGTGTTTTGTGGTTCTTGAACTCCTTCAAAATCTATTACCCTCCCACTAGCTCCTTCAATGATAAACACCTTTATCCAAGAAGGCAACGTGTAGGATTATAATAATAATACCCTAAACTTTCTTTAGGATATCCCACAAATTTGCACTTGTCAGATTTTGTCCCAAACTTATCTTTGAAACTTTTTTCACATAAGTTGGACAACCCCTAATCTTAACATACTTAAGACTAAGAATCTTCCCTATTCATAACTTTTATGGAGTCTTGGGGACGGATTTTGAGGTTACCTTATTTTGTAAATATGTAGTCGTTTCTAGGGTATAACCCTAGATGGATACTGGAATATCGGTAAAAATCATTATGGACTGCACCATGTCCAACAAGGTATGATTTCTCCTTTTAGATATGCCAATCAATTATTGCGTATCAAGAGGTGTCCATTATGAGAAAATACCATTTTGAGATGATCTAGAAACTTATTGGACAAGTATTCCTTCCTCGATCTGATCAAAGAATCTTAATACTTTGTCAATTTGTTTCACTTCTGAATTCTTTGAACCTTTCAAATGATTCAGACTTGTATTTTATCAAATGCACATATTCAACTATTTGAATGATCATCTCCTTTTTCTGTGACTAGTTTGTTCAATTTGTAAAATTATTTTCATGTAAGTCAAGTATACAAAGTCTATCAAGTAAACTTCAAGTTTCAAACAAAACATTATCATTATAAATAAAACAACTATTATTCTTAAATACAATACAGAACTTTCCTTGTCCAATAACAGAAAGAAATAATATTTCTAATGAGAACTGGAACATAATAACAACTTATTAACTTAATAGACTTACCCGTAGGCTACGCTAAACTATAAGTTCCTACGGCTAATGTAGCAACTATTGCTCCATTCCCCACACGTAAGATTACTTACTTTGTTTAGCTTTCTACTTCTGCTTAGTCTCTGTATTGGATTGCATACGTGAGAACTACAGCCGGTATCCTATACCCAAGTAGAACCTTGACTTACAAAAAGATTTATTTCAATCATGAACAAACCTAAATTTGTAACCGAAGCTTCACCAAGCTTCTTCTGGTTAGCCTCTGCAAGATACTCCTTATAGTTTCTTTTCCAATGTCCAGGCTTATTGTAGTGGAAGCAAACTCCTTTGCTATCTGCATCAGTTTTGTTCATATTGTCCTTTATTTTTGCCTTTCCTTATACCTTCTTTGAATTGTTCTTCTTTTTAGAAGATCCTTTGACCCTCTTTCACTTCCTGGAAGAATTATCTACCAGTAAGACTTGGTCTTTTTTGGTTGAAAAGTGGCTCTTTACAGTTTTCAACATGTTTAAGCAACTTAGGCAGGTTAACATATAGCTTGTTCATGTGGAAATTCACAACAAATTGTGAGAAAGAGTTTGAAAGTGATTACAAGATTAGATCTTGAATCAACTCTCTATCCATTATAAAACTCAGTTGTCTCAATTGTTCAATCAGATTGATCATTTTGAGGACATGTGTCTGTAATGTAGTGTCATCAGTTATTCTAGATTGGAAGAGCTCCTTAGATATCTAATATCTAATAGTCCTACTTTCCTAACTATTCAACTCATTGAAGGTGCAAGAGTATAGTAAAAGCATCCATAGTTTCATGCTGACGCTGAAGCTCGTTACTCATGGATGCGAGCATGATGCATTGAGCCAGGATTGCATCATCTTGCCACTTTATGAAAGTAGCAATCTCTTCCTCAAAGGTTGTTTCTGCAACATTTGCAGGGACGGGCGAATTTAGGACATAAGAAATCTTTTCAGCAGTTAGAACAATTCTCAGATTCCTTAACCAGTCCGTGTAATTCAGTCCGGTCAGTTTATTAGCATCAAGTATGCTACTTAGTGATAGTGAGTTTGACATTTTTAAATTCTGCATGTGAAATTGACAACATTTTAGCATACATTCATTTTATTAATCATCCAAATAAATTAGGTCTTTATTTAAATTGGTATCTCCTATTATTTTCATCAAACTATATTACCCTCATTATATAGTTCGGCAAATCTAATTAAAGATTTATTAGTGAGAATAAGGATCCCATTTCAAATGTATATAGCCTTGTGTGACACAACAAACAATATACAAATAACTAGGTAGACAACTATTGTCAATTACATCACTATGTAACTCCTTGTATTTTGCCTCTTAGATTATTTTGATCAAGTGTGAAACATCTGAATCAAAATTATCCAAGTTAAGTCACTTCCATATATTCAAAAGAAAAACATTGTCCCTGTGTGACACAACAAAACAGTATCGTTCAGTCTATTTATAAGCATTAAATGTGATAAAGAAACATCTTAAATATTTAATACTTGCCTTGTATGACACAACAAACTCATATTAAATATTTAATACTCTATCGCTTTACCATGCTAGAAGTCGACGTTCGATATTCTAAATATCTTTGAACGTTTAGGACTTAATATGATTTCTTTGAGGGTTTGTTATTATTTGTCTCATCTTGTTTAGCACGCATGCACATATATATATAAAATACGTGTCATATTATTTAACATGCGAAGCATGTTGGATAATATATAATATATATATATATATACAGTAAGCATGCACATATAGAATACTATATTCTACCCAGATTGATTATGGACTTTTATTCTAGTTTGATTCACTAGATCTACTAAGTGAACCAAAAAGTCAAACCTAGGGTATAAGAATTAAATTTAAATATAACTATTACATTTAAACCCGGGCTCCATTACAAACAGGTGTTCAAGTGCTCTTTGCTCCTTTGTCTCCAATTCTTCAAAATAATTCTAACTAATCCTATTTCATAAACTATTTAAAATAAATAAAGACCTTGATCAGCAGTCAAGGGGAAGTACATAGGAGGGAGATAGAATTTACATTAAGAAAAATTAAACAAGACGAGGTACGCAGACCTCATTTATAAAACCCATTCATTCAAGCATCATCTCAAATAATTTCAATCACACATTAGTCAATAGTCCATAATCAATCCCTATTTATTATCATACATATCTCTATATGTATCAATAAATAACATTCATCTCATGAATAATAAAACCATTTCATATATGCATTAATATCATTTAATGGACAAAAGTTTGCTAATATTTAGTTTTGAAACAAAATAAACTCTTTTATTTTAATCAAAAACCAAATCAAAATTAAACTCTAATTTTAGCAATTTGAAATCATATTTTAGATAAAATAAGCATATTTATTTTAAACGTTTATCAATTAAATAAACCATTTATTTTAATTAAATGAAAAAATAATTTTTCAAAACCTGCAAACCGGCGCGGTCGCGCTCCAAAATGAACTAGGAGCGGCGCGGCCGCGCTGCACCCCCAAAAACGTTTTCTGGGTTCGGGTGCGGCCGCGCTCCAAAATGAACTGGAAGCGGCGCGGCCGCGCCGCGATGCAGATTCAGGAAAAACTTTTCAGCCCAAAAATCTGATCGTATCGCGTATCAATTCATACATGGAATCATCAAAATCAATAATTAACACAAGGATTAGGCTCTGATACCACTATTAGGTTTGTATATTACGCAAACATGTAATCAAATTACATAAATAAAGCGGAAGCGCGATAAAATGGATTTTAAAATTTTAATACAAACCATCACCATGATCTATCCTTGTGTTCAATTATCAATTAAACGAAAGAGAATAAAAATTATACCCTCGTAGATCAAAGCTTCCTCGGGTATAAGTTCAACTCCTAGTCCTTCGTGTTCTCCTTGAATTCCACCGATTTGATTCTTTCTTTTGATCAACGTTAGCCACCCAAGTGTTTGACCTCTAGAGGTGATCCACCAAGGAAGAATAGGTATTCAAGAAGTTGGGTGTTGGCAAAACCCTAGTTTCTATATCTATAGAAATTGCAAGTACTCTCCACAATTCTAATACAAGAGTGTGTAACCCCAATCTATAATAAGACTTCTCTTATTAATAAATGTAGGAAAACCCTTTCTTAAACTATTTAAGATTATGGTTTCTATTCTAATTAAACTTCTTTAATTAATTATGCTCCTAATCCAATTAGGAATTCATGAGAGAGTATTTATATTAATTAATTCTCAATCCCTATTACGAATTAAATAATAGTAATAGTAATAGTAATAGTAATAATAATAATAATAATAATAATAATAATAATAATAATAATAATAATAATAATAATAATAATAATAAGACTCTTCTTATTAATTTATATTTAATATTTCCAAAATAGTAAACAATAAATATTAATATATTTTATTTATTCTATCTCCATAGACTAAATTAAATACACTTAACTTATTATTACAATTATGTCATTTACTTCTTAAATAAATATTTTCTTTTTGCGGTGTGACCCTTTAGGTTCTCCATGTGACACCCCCAAATCCAGGTACTTCAATTCCTCAGATTTGGTGTTCACTATATCATTCATTCATAATTAACTACCCATAATAAAGGACAATTAAATTAAGCTGAATGAAATATCTTCCCAAAATAGGGATTACAACTTAAAATATTTTAAATAAACAAATCCCAGGTCATCTACGTTTATTACATCGTTGCGGAATTAAAACATAAAAATTTAACAAGTCTTATTACAAAGAACTGAAATAAATAGACTAAACATCTTCATTTGCTCATCTTGCCCTTGCCCTTGCTAGTGGACGGCTCATCCGACTTTTCAGGTTTAGCTGCAATGTTTTATGCAAGTGTGAGCAAACAATTGCCCACAAGTATGATAACAATAACATTTATATGATTAACATAATAGATCTTAACTGAGGAGTAATAGTCTTTCTGAAATCAATCAACAACAAATCAAAGATCTGAAAGCTCAATAGATAGCTTAGGTCAAGAACTAAATATAGATTCAAGATTAAAAGTGTATCTGAGGGCCATAAAACCTCGAACTATGTCCTAGGTTAACAAGTATTTCCACCATAACCTTTAACAGTCATGTACACTATGGACTATCCATCTCGTACTCCAGGAGATCAGCCCTTTGTACAATGTATTGTGCACAAACATTTAAACGCTGTTGCGTAATTAATCCCCTATATTAGGGTTGTTCATCTCAGTTTAGCATCAGAATCCGTACCAAAAGAAACTTGGTTCGGGAAAACTTCAAGGTATTCTAAGTCTTTGAAACGCTCATCAACTATGGACTAGCTGAATCAATAAAGGTTTGCTAGCCACTAAAGCATTTGATCAACAATAAAAATTGTACAATAGGATTTATGATCAAAATTTGAATAGCGATCAATGATCGAATAACAAATGATTGAAATAAAACATAAGCAATTGACATGATAACAACCTTGCTTGAATAATAATAAGCTAAGGTTTATAAGCTTGCTCTATGGAAGTAAACTTGTTTTAAGTGAAATGATAAGATTAAGGAAGGAAAAACTTGCTCAATGTAATAGTGGAGTTCAGAAAACTTGCCTCGTGCGTAGATTACAGACTTAAATAATTCACGTTCCTTAATCAACCTATACATTTCGATTATAAAACGGTAACAATAATTAGCTACAGAGTTATATTTACTTTAAGATTCGTTCTTATCCTATTTCATTGTAATATCTCGATTGTCATTCGATATTCAACAAGTACTTGCTTAACAACCAACGTGGTATCTCATTAGTCATTTAATATCCTAATCTAAGTTTTAAACATGTACATAGCACCATAACAAGATCACAAAAGAAATATAAAATTTTCAGTTACTGTTCCACCGCCGAGGCGGTGGATTTCTATACAAAACCGTCGCCGGGGCGAAGCTACCGCCGGGGCGAGGAATCTAGTTCAATTATGCTGTCGGGGCGACAAGACCGTCGGGGCGAGACTTCCAGTTCATTTCTACCGCCGGGGTAGTAGACTCGACTGACACATTCTACAATTCGCGAACCAGCGCAATTTCAGACCAAATTTTCCAAATTCTATCATCTGATACATAAAATAAACATACCCAGACGTCAAACATGATGTAAAACATTTACCCAACATGTTTCTAATAATTATAACCATTATAAACACATAATCAACCAATTAAAAACCCAAAAATTCACTGTTCATGCTCTTTTTCTATACTTTGACACACTTAGTGAAATCAAACACTGTAAACTTGTTTCTAAACCATTTTGATCCGTTTAAGTTACATTATTCTCGTTTCTTATCATATTAACACAATCAACGATCAATTTACAGATTAATATCCGAATTGAACATCAAATTTTACACATTTAAGCCATACATGAAAGTGAAACTCTGTAAAACTAAAAACTCTAATCTAAAGCATGCTTTCATGGATTAATTCCTTCAAATTGATTTACAAACATAATATAATCACTAGTATATGCATATTAACAATTACAACCAAATAATTTATACATTGAGTAAATAAGTTCTTATACAGAGAAGTGAAAACCATAGTGAAGAATTTCTAACAAAACTAACAAGAATTATACCTTCAATCCCTTCTTGAACTTTAGCTAGATGATGAAAATCACTTAGAAATCCCCCTTTGATTCTTAGAACTCTCCTCTCCAATTTAGCAGAGAAATTCTTCTCTCTTCTCACACTCTCTTCTCTTTTCTCTTTGTTAAGCTCTGTGTTTTTTTTCTTTTAAACTCGTAGATTAGTTTTAATTAGTCAGTTAAAAGAAACAAAGAGTTAGGCCTTGTTTGGCAAACTCAAATGCAAAATAATCCATTTTTTTTACCAACCAAGGGTCACAAGGCCTTGTTTGGTTTATCTAAAATAAAACCCTTTCTCATTTATTTTAATAACTCATTATACTATATAGTTTTAATTGTTACACTTTTAATTTAATTAAACTTATTATTCAATAAATTTAATTAAACCTTACTAACTTAATTAATAATTTCTATTTGACCAATAGCAATATTTCCAAATAAATTATCTTATTCAAATAAATCCTTTGTTCAAATAAATCATTTAATCATCTAATTTAATTATTAAATTAAATTAGAATAATCACATCAAATCATATACAAATAACATTTAACACAATTATACTTAACATGAATTATTCCACAATAACTTTATAAATTATTTATTTTACTCAATAAATAAATTAACAAAAATATTTATATAATTCAATAAATATTTTTATTTATTCACAAAAATCACATTCGTTACATCCTTCCCTCCTTAAAAGGTTTCTGTCCCCAGAATCACAACGCAATTAATTCGACCGTTACATCCTTCCCTCCTTAAAAGGATTATGTCCCCAGAATCGCAATACATGGATTAAACAAATAATTGAGGATAGTTTTGCATCATTTTCTCTTCGAGTTTCCACGTAGCTTCATCAGTGTTGTGGTTCCTCCAGATTACCTTAACAGAAGGTATCACTTTATTTCTGAGAACCTGCTCTTTTTTGTCAACTATCTGCACAGGAACCTCTTCATAGGACAAATCTTTCTCAAATTGTATTGGTTCATATTCTATTACATGTTTATAATCGGGCTTATATGGTCGTAGCACCAATATATGAAAGACATTGTGAATGTGGGCTAACTCAAGAGGTAAAGCTACTTCATAAGCCACCTCTCCTACTCTGTGCAACACCTCAAAGGGTCCAATAAATCTCGGGCTCAGCTTACCCTTTTTGCCAAATCTGATCTTCCCCTTCCAGGTAGATACTTTGAGAAATACAAAACTGCCGACGTCAAATTCTCTATTCTGTCGGTGCTTATCTGCATATTTCCTCTGCCTGTCTTGAGCAGCTAACAATCTGGCTCTTATCACCTTGACGACCTTAGCAGTTTGCTGTACTAGTTCAGGTCCCAATAACTGACGTTCACCAAACTCATCCCAATATAACGGAGTTCTACACTTTCTTCCATACAACGCCTCATAAGGCGGCATTCTAATGCTTACGTGATAGCTATTATTATAGGCAAACTCGACTAGTGGTAAATGGTCATCCCAGTTTCCTTTAAAGTTCATGACGCATGCGCGTAACATATCTTCTAACATTTGTATTGTTCTTTCACTCTGAGCATCAGTTTGGGGATGATACGCTGTACTCATTCGCAACTGCGTCCCCATACAAGATTGCAGACTCCTCCAAAATTTTGATGTGAAACATGGATCTCTGTCTGACACAATTGAAATTGGAACTCCGTGCCTTGAGATAATCTCCTTGACGTATAACTTCGCCAACTGATCTAGGGTGAACCAGATTTTGATCGGCAAGAAATGCGCTGATTTTGTCAATCGATCCACTATTACCCAAATGGCATCGTAACCCTTCTGAGTAGTTGGGAGGCCTACCACAAAATCCATCGTGATATGCTCCCACTTCCATTCTGGTATCTCCAAGGGCTGTAGCAAACCACTTGGTCTCTGATGTTCCGCTTTGACTTTTTGACAAGTTAAGCACTTCGCAACACACTCAGCAACTTCTCTTTTCATATTTGGCTACCAGAAATGTTGTCAAAGATCCTGGTACATCTTTGTACTTCCTGGGTGAACTGAAAATCTTGAACTATGAGCTTCGTTCAAAATCTCTTCTCGGATCTCTTACACTAACGGAACCTAGATTCTACCTTCAAATCTTAACAACCCTTCGCTATCGATTTTGAATTTAAGCGCCTCACTGCCAAGCACCCTGTTCTGTATTTTATCACACTCCTCATCTTGGAGTTGTGCTTCTTTTACCTTGTCCACTAGAGTTGATTGAGTTTCCATCTGAAATAATTTTTCATTCGACTCTACCGGACATTTCATCTCTAACTCCAACTTAGCCATTTCTACTATGAGTTTCTCCTGAGCAGTTAACAAAGATAACTTCTCCCTACCCTTCCTGCTCAAAGCGTTAACAACCACATTAGCTTTCCCCGGATGGTATAGAATTTCACAATCGTAATCTTTGATCAATTCTATCCATCGTCTCTGACGCATATTTAAATACTTATGTGTGAAAATATACTTGAGAATTTTATGGTCCGTGTATATCTCACACTTCTCCCCATAGAGACAGTGCCTCCAAATTTTTAAAGCAAACACCACGGCTGCTAGCTCTAGATCATGGGTCGGATACCCTTTCTCATAATCTTTTAATTGGCACGAAGCATACACGATAACCTTACCATTCTGTATAAGAACGCAGCCTAGCCCCTTATGCGATGCGTCACTGTATACCACAAAATTTCCTGTATTATCTGGTAAAGACAACACAGGTGCTGAAATCAAACGTCTCTTCAACTCCTGAAAACTTTCCTCGCATTTCTCCGTCCAAACGAACTTCACTGATTTCCTTGTCAAATTCGTCAACGGAGAGGCGATCCTGGAGAAATCCTGAATAAAACGCCTATAATAACCCGCCAATCCCAAGAAACTCCTTACTTCTGATAGTGTTTTCAGCTGATCCCAGTTCATTACAGCTTCCACTTTCGCCGGATCCACCAAAATACCGTCTCTATCAATAACATGCCCAAGTAATGGGACACGCTCCAACCAAAATTCACATTTGGAGAATTTCACATACAATTTCTCCATCCTTAACGGTTCCAAAGTCACCTTCAGGTGTTCCACATGCTCTTCCTTAGTTTTAGAATATACCAGAATATCGTCTATGAATACCACTACGAATTTATCCAAAAATGGTTTAAACACTCTATTCATTAAATCCATAAACGCTGCAGGTGCGTTTGTTAAACCAAATGACATAACTAAAAACTCATAGTGGCCATATCTAGTTCGGAATGCTGTCTTTGGTATGTCTTCCTTTCTCACTTTCAACTGATGGTACCCACTTCGCAGATCTATCTTTGAAAAATATCTCGCTCCCTTCAGCTGATCGAACAGGTCATCAATCCTTGGCAACGGATACTTGTTTTTAATCGTGACCTTGTTCAACTCTTTATAATCAATGCAAAGACGCATTGATCCGTCTTTCTTCTTAACAAATAATACTGACGCTCCCCACGGCGAAACGCTCGGTTGGATATACTTCTTGTCTAGCAGCTCTTGCAGTTGCACCATCAACTCCTTCAACTCTACCGGAGCCATTCGATACGGGGCTTTTGATATAGGGGATGTTCCCGGTGCTAGATCAATCACAAACTCAATTTTCCTATCTGGCGGTAGTCCCGACAAATCATCAGGGAACACGTCCGCAAAATCCCTAACTACCGGTATCTCCTCCAGTTTTGCACCCACCTTTCATGTATCAACTATGTAGGCTAGATATCCTACACATCCTTGCCTCAACATCTTCCTGGCCTGCATCATCGTCAGACAACTCGCTTGTCTAGGCGACTTGCTGCCATAAAACACTACCTTTGACGGAGTCATAAGGTTCACACACTTCTTTTGGCAATCAATAGTTTCCCCATGATTGAATAACCAATCCATTCCTAGAATAACGTCAAACTCTCCAAGTCGAATTGGGATTAGGTTTACCGTCATCACATGACCCTTAATATCTAACTGACAGTTCTTGTATACAAACTTAACAGGAATCACTTCCCTATTCGCAATTTCTATGTTCATAGGGTAATCTAGCTCTTCCTGTGGTAACTCTAATTTCCTAGCAAAATCATTGGATATAAAGGAACACGTAGCACCCGAATCAAATAATACTTAAGCATCTATATTATTGACTGGAGTGGTACCTGACACCACATCCCTGGACTGCACAACATCCTGCACCGTCATGTTAAATGTTCGGGCGGTAGGTCGGTTGGATGGCGTCGGTCCAGAGATAGTTAAGTTGCCTCCACTACTGTTTCCCTTTCCTCCGCTTACTCCTCCTGAAGCTTTCTTAGGACAATCTCGAGCAAGGTGATCCTTCGATCCACAAGTAAAACATGCACCCTTTTTCGGATTGGGGAAATTTGGCGCAATGTGACCTTCTTGACCACAATTAAAGCATACCCTTCTGCCCTTCAAGCAAACGCCCACGTGATTCTTCCCGCAGTTGCTGCACGCCTCCACCCTCTTCTTTTGATTTCCTTGCTGACTTCCCACAGAAACGTTATCATTCCACTTTCTCTTTTGTCCACTGCCACCATGGCTACCACTTGCCTTATTCTCATTTTCATTCTTCTTCTTCTTTTGCTCCTGATTGTACTTAGATAGAGCATCACTACCTCCTTCGGCGATAATCGCCTTCTCTAGCACTGCCGCAAATGAATTCAATTGAAACATCGAAACCCGACTAAACAACCAGGGCTTCAGTCCCTGCTCAAACCTTCTAGCCTTCCTCTCATCCGTATTAACTTGATATGGTGCAAACCTCGCCAATTCATTAAATCTTGCCGCATATTCAGGCACCCGTCATCGTACCCTGCTTTAACTCCAAAAATTGCACCTCCATCTGATTATGTGCACTCGTCGGAAAATATGTTTCGAAAAACATCTCCTTAAATCTATCCCACGAAATTACCCCTTGACCACCTCGAGTTTTGTTAGCTTGCCACCAATAGCTAGCTTCTGATTTCAGCATAAATGTTGCAAACGCAGTCTTCTGGTCCTCGCTGACCCTAGCGACGTCAAAAACTTTTTCCATCTCCATGACCCATGTTTGGGCTTCGATCGGATTCATAGACCCTTGAAATTCTGGGGTCCAACGGCCTTGAAGTCTTTGAAAGTCGTGGCCTGAACTTGGGGTTGGTTTACAAATTCTCCCGTTAATAAATCCACCAACTGCTGCATTGGGTTGGCGTTGGTTTCGTCATTGTTATTTGTAGATCCCTCAGGAGTCTGTTGACGTGTTGGTCTTCTTCTTGGCGGCATCTTACTGTTAAGAATTCCCACTATTAGATTACTGCTCAATTACTTAAACATTTAAGTCCTAACTTAAACATTTATAAATAACATTTAACACATAACACATTTGATAAACTTCCATATTTTATTCATTTACTGCTTCAAAATATAACATAGATAGCATCATAGTTATTTACATCATCTGCCCTGAAATCATAAAGTTTCAAGACCACATCATAATCAATCCTTTATTTATCTCATTTGAGATTTACATCATATTAACGTTCTTAGTAAACAACTTATTATTACCGCTACTCGCGACCTATAAAGACATTCCACGTCGCACAGCTTCTTCACGCTCTTGCTTCATGATTCGGATAATCGTCCTGCGATCCATCACGTACCACGGTAAGTCCTCGAACTGAGTTGGGTAATGAAAAACTCGATCCTGTGCCCTATCAATTGCTGTGTGGAAACCACGCTCCATCTCACCCATCTTGGCTCTCTTTGACTGCATCTTATCCTCAACATGGTCTGCATGATCATCAGCTTTCATCCATGCGTCCTCGGCTCTAGCACGCTTTGCCGACTCTTCTCTCAGCTCACTCTTCAGTTTCTCTATCTCAGCTGATAACTCCTCTTTCTGGCTCTCTGCCTAAACCAGCTTCCATTCCACGTCTCCCAGACGTATGTCAAGCTCCTCCACCTTATCCTGCAACTCTATGTTGCGATCATACACATGCTCATACATCTGAACACCTAAGGAAGATAATGGTATCTCCTCAGGGTCTTCTTCCTCCTCCTCAATCTCCTCAGGATCCTCCTCAGGATCAGTCTCAGGCTCGTACTCAGGACCTACAATTGTGATCAATGGGGATGGCTCCCTCTGCACTAGCTGCTCCCGGACTACATGAACATCTCGGGGCTCCTCCTCCCTAGCCTGACGGGATCCTCCTATATCAGACATCCTGCCATCAAAATTCTAAATTTAATTACTACTCGATACTACTCGCGAGCACATAAGTTATAACACATAAGTTATAGCACATAAAGTCTTTTATTATTAACCATCAATGAATTTCCTTAATTCATTCCTTAGAACTCGATAAGAGTTTTAACATCACTAGATATTCATTTCTTAACAAGGCTAACTCCTAAGGTTCCCCACCTAAGGTTCTCAACCTACAGCTCTGATACCAACCTGTGACACCCCCAAATCCAGGTACTTCAATTCCTCAGATTTGGTGTTCACTATACCATTCATTCATAACTAACTACCCATAATAAAGGACAATTAAATTAAGCTGAATGAAATATCTTCCCAAAATAGGGATTACAACTTAAAATCTCTTAAATAAACAAATCCCAGGTCATCTACCTTTATTACATCGTTGCGGAATTAAAACATAAAAATTTAACAAGTCTTATTACAAAGAACTGAAACAAATAGACTAAACATCTTCATTTGCTTATCTTGCCCTTGCCCTTGCTAGTGGACGGCTCATCCGACTTTTCAGGTTTAGCTGCAATGTTTTATGCAAATGTGAGCAAATAATTGCCCACAAGTATGATAACAATAACATTTATATAATTAACGGAATAGATCTTAACTGAGGAGTAATAGTCTTTCTGAAATCAATCAATAACAAATCAAAGATCTGAAAGCTCAATAGATAGCTTAGCTCAAGAACTAAATATAGATTCAAGATTAAAAGTGTATCTGAGGTTCATAAGACCTCGAACTATGTCCTAGGTTAACAAGTATTTCCACCGTAACCTTTAACAGTCATGTAGACTATGGACTATCCATCTCGTACTTCGGGGGATCAGCCATTTGTACAATGTATTGTGCACAAATATTTAAACATTGTTGCGTAATTAATCCCCTATATTAGGGTTGTTCATCTCAGTTTAGCATCAGAATCTGTACCAAAAGAAACTTGGTTCGGGAAAACCTCAAGGTATTCTAAGTCTTTGAAACGCTTATCAACTATGGACTAGCTGAATTAATAAAGGTTTGCTAGTCACTAAAGCATTTGATCAACAATAAAAATTGTACAATAGTATTTATGATCAAAATTTGAATAGCGATCAATGATCGAATAACAAATGATTGAAATAAAACATAAGCAATTGACATGATAACAACCTTGCTTGAATAATAATAAGCTAAGGTTTATAAGCTTGCTCTATGGAAGTAAACTTGTTTTAAATGAAATGATAAGATTAAGGAAGGAAAAACTTGCTCAATGTAATAGTGGAGTTCAGAAAACTTGCCTCGTGCGTAGATTACAGACTTAAATAATTCACGTTCCTTAATCAACCTATACATTTCGATTATAAAACAGTAACAATAATTAGCTACAGAGTTATATTTACTTTAAGATTCGTTCTTATCCTATTTCATTGTAACATCTCGATTGTCATTCGATATTCAACAAGTACTTGCTTAACAACCAACGTGGTATCTCATTAGTCATTTAATATCCTAATCTAAGTTTTAAACATGTACATAGCAACATAACAAGATCACAAAAGAAATATAAAATTTTCAGTTACTGTTCCACCGCCGGGGCGGTGGATTTCTATACAAAATCGTCGCTGGGGCGAAGCTACCGCTGGGGCGAGGAATCTAGTTCAATTATGCCGCCGGGGCGAGACTTCCCGTTCATTTCTACCGCCGGGGCGGTAGACTCGACTGACACCTTCTACAATTCGCGAACTAACACAATTTCAGACCAAATTTTCTAAATTCTATCATCCGATACATAAAATAAACATACCTAGACGTCAAACATGATGTAAAACAATTACCCAACATGTTTCTAACAATTCTAACCATTATAAACACATAATCAACCAATTAAAAACCCAAAAATTCACTGTTCATGCTCTTTTTCTATACTTTGACACACTTAGTGAAATCAAACACTGTAAACTAGTTTCTAAACCATTTTGATCCGTTTAAGTTACATTATTCTCGTTTCTTATCATAGTAACACAATCAACGATCAATTTACAGATTAATATCCGAATTAAACATCAAATTTTATACATTTAAGCCATACATGAAAGTGAAACTCTGTAAAACCAAAAACTCTAATCTAAAGCATGCTTTCATGGATTAATTCCTTCAAATTGATTTACAAACATAATATAATCACTAGTATATGCATATTAACAATTACAACCAAATAATTTATACATTGAGTAAATAAGTTCTTATACAGAGAAGTGAAAACCATAGTGAAGAATTTCTAACAAAACTAACAAGAATTATACCTTCAATTCCTTCTTGAACTTTAGCTAGATGATGAAAATCACTTAGAAATCCCCCTTTGATTCTTAGAACTCTCCTCTCCAATTTAGCAGAGAAATTCTTTTCTCTTCTCACACTCTCTTCTCTTTTCTCTTTGTTAAGCTCTGTGTTTTTTTTTTCTTTAAACTTCACCATTCACGTAAATAAAATAAACTGATGAACTAACTTTAACGTAGATTAGTTTTAATTAGTCAGTTAAAAGAAACAAAGAGTTAGGCCTTGTTTGGCAAACTCAAATGCAAAATAATCCATTTTTTTTACTAACCAAGGGTCACAAGGCCTTGTTTGGTTTATCTAAAATAAAACCCTTTCTCATTTATTTTAATAACTCATTATACTATATAGTTTTAATTGTCACACTTTTAATTTAATTAAACTTATTATTAAATAAATTCAATTTAACCTTACTAACTTAATTAATAATTTCTATTTGACCAATAGTAATATTTCCAAATAAATTATCTTATTCAAATAAATCCTTTATTCAAATAAATAATTTAATCATCTAATTTAATTATTAAAGTAAATTATTATAATCACATCAAATCATATACAAATAACATTTAACACAATTATAGTTAACATGAATTATTCCACAATAACTTTATAAATTATTTATTTTACTCAATAAATAAATTAACAAAAATATTTATATAACTCAATAAATATTTTTATTTATTCACAAAAATCACATTTGTTACACTCCATATTAAACCGGTTGTGAATAAATCAATTAGAACAATTCTAATCTTATTTAAATAAATAAATTAAATTATTTAATTCATTTAAATAAAGAACATTTATTCTACAATAAGGGTAAGCCCCCTTAGCGATCAACTACTTTTCAGATAATATAGATTTCAACATTAATCACAAAAGAACCTTTCAGTGAGTAGTTACCCTACAATTCAATCCTTCTATCATATAATGTCCCAATTAAATATAAGACATGGATTTACTGTCAAGTCTTATTTTATTTAATTATATGTATTTCGATTCCCAAATACATAACTCTAAATAATGCAAATTAGAAACTCCTTTCTAATTTCATTCTGCCTTGGCCAAGGACTACTGGGTTGTCATTTATCGAATCACAGAGGACATTTACATCTTTTACTAGATGAGGTAGATTGTTTGTTGATCGTTTACCTATCTCCATGTACAACTTATTATACCCAATCTTACTCTTTGATACACCCTAAAGGTCTTAAGGGACATGTCAAAGTATAACTCATCATACACAAGATACTATGATGATCTCAAGTGCAAGGATCACTTACACTACTATCACTAGAGGAATTCATATTGACAAGCGAGTAAAACTCCATTAGGTATTCCTTAGCGAGCCACGTTCAGTGTACTTATTCTCCAATAAACACTTACATACTTGCTTTATTGTCTCCACACAAATGATTATGAGATCAATCATTCCCTTCCTAAGAGCAAGTAACGTATGTACTAATCTATCCGGATCCACTAATCCTCTTTTTAGTAATCCAACGATTAGGAACGATTTTAGTTTGTGAGCTATCTAGAATTTAGATCTCATTAGCATGATCAATATCATGATTCTAAAAGCATTGCTCAAAACTATGGGTTCATCACATTTAATATAACAGCACTATGTAGATAATGTAAAATTCCTTTAATAACCGAATAAGATTACAAAGTATATGCTACATCATATCAACTACGATTGGCTTGCGTGCATACTACTTTCAACCCATGGGCATGAAAGCTATCTCGATAGCCCCGAACACCCGCAATCACAATTTTCACTATCACGGAGCCTTAAATCCAGTTTTCATGGGACGAAACCCTTGATACCGCTTTAAGACCCAAATTTACATTTACAATGATTGGATAATAACTTTATAATTGAAATCGCGTCCATCGTGGGAATCGAGTCAAGATCCGATTCGTAGATCTCGACTCAATGATTCCTAGGCTCACATTATAATGTCCCAAACACAAGTGAATAAATATTTAAATGATCAAATGTAAGATATATATCCCAAGACCATTATCAGGTGATCCACTTGCTCGGATCCCTAACATGGGTAAATGGGACCTCCTTACCACTTGATATGGATCTAGGGTCTTATAGATTACTCAAAATTAACTTGAAAACACAGTAAATAACTAGATCTATCCTAGATTCGAGTCAATCTAGCATAAAGGTTCAAGCTTTGAAGCTATGGAACTGGTTGAGGGCTAGATCTGGCCAGATCTAGGGTAGATCTAGTGAAAATTTGAATTTTAACTATATGTAAACAAAATGATCGGTAAAATAAGTAATATTTACACTAGATCTAATATATCTATCGATAACTAAACAATATATATAAAGATCACAACTTTAACTATATATAAGCACTATATTAAACTAGATCTAATAGATCTAACTAGATTTACAATGAAATGCGCAAAAGATTCGATTTATCACCTCGGGTAATGAAGAAACAAGCTTCCCTTGACTTGAATCTAAGTTTGATCACTCAATATGCAAGAAATCTAAGTGTATAAAAGTTAGAACAGAGAATTCTTAGCTACACCCTCGCTTTTATCTCTCTAAAAATCTAACAAATGAGCTCTCTCTCTCTCTCAAATGAGTTGTTGGTGCGCTCATATATAGACCGGGGCAGTCGCAGATGTACCTGCGGCTGAGCCGCAGTTGTATCCCCGGCTAGCCACGGTTATGTCCGCGGCTAACCTGGGGTGGGCCCCACTTGCTCAGTTTTTGCCCCGCGAAGTCAGTTTTTTGTGTTGTCTGCTAAAACGTTCGTAACTTTCAATCTAGGAAGACTTAGGAGATATGACATACCATTCTAGAGAACTCTTTTTGATAGCTTCGCAATGATATACGATTTATCAAAATTCCAGTTCGGGAAGATAGGGAAAAAGGGAAAAACCATCCCTTGGTAGATGGCAGCTAGTGATTCGCCTTGCTGTGCGCTGGAATGCTCGTAACATTCAATTTGGGAATAGTTGGGATGCGTGCCATACCATTTCGAAAAGCTCTTTCCCAGAGCTACGAAAGGATGTTGAGTTCGACTGTTTCTAGGCCCAGGAAGATGAATTAATAAGAAACAACATATCTCTCGCCGTTCGAGGGTAGTCAGTTGACCTGCCTTGGATTGTTTTCGATCCTGAATTGCTGTAGTGGCTTCTTGTTGCCTCTTCCTCAGCTTTGTGATCCTTGGATTACTGTGGCGGCTTCTTGTGACCTTTTCCTCAGCTTAGTGATCCTTGGATTACTGTCGGGGTAAAAAGACTCTTTTGCCCTCTTGAAGGGTTAGTACAAGGAAAGCAAAATTCTGGGTGTCTACAAGGACAATAGAGAGATTCACTCCATGACTCATCAACATAAGACCTTTTGGAGTTTGCCATGATAAACCCCTTTATCATCAAATGAATGTACATTCATTAACATAAGCCAAGCATCCTTTGAGATCTATCTATATAGATCATTATACCCAAATATAGGATACTTCTCCTAAATCTTCCATGGAGGAATGTTTAGACAACTATATCCTTACTGATCGTAGCATTGGTATGTCATTCCCTGTCTTACTGCATATCAACATATAGTACTAGGAATGTCATTGCGCTCCCACTAACCTTCTTGTACACACTTGGTTCATCCTCGCTTTTAATAAAATCAAACTCCTTTGATTATCGCATCAAAACGGATATTCCATTTTCGAAAAGCTTGCTTCAATCCGTAAATGAATCGATGTAGCTTACATACTCGATTTGTTTCAACCTTTGAAACAAATCACTCTAGCTGTATCATACATACATTTTTCTCAAGTCTCTATTGAGGAAGAACGTCTCCACGTCCATTTGCCAGATTTAGTAATAATAGGCTGCAATTACAAGTAAAATTTGAATGGTCTAGAGCATTGTTACTAGTGAGAATATTTCAAAATGGACAACTCCTTGCCATTGCTTGAAATATTTTTGCCACCAGTCTGGCCTTATAGGTCTCCACCTTGCCATCTGCTCCAGTCTTTCTCTTAAAGAATCATATACACCTTATAGGCTTTATGCCTTCCGAAGGATTAACTAAAGTCCACACTTAGTTTTCATATATGGTGTCTATTTCGAATTTCATGGTCATCTACCATTTCTGTGAGTGTTTACTACTCATGTCCTCATTGTAAATAACTGGATCATCATTCTATGATGTGTACCTCATCATCATCCTCTATGATGAATCCATACCTCCTAGGTATCTTCGGTACTATTCTGGATTTACGATTCGGTTATGGTACAATAGGTCTATCTATAGGTTCCTCAGTTTAACTTACAATGCTCTGTGGTTCTTGAACTTCTTCAAGATTTATTTTCCTCCCACTAGCCTAGCCCCTTCAGGTATAAACTCTTTTATACAAGAAGGCCGCGTGTTTCGTAACAAATATCTTTTGCTTAGTAGGATTATATAAACGATACCCTAAACTTTATTTCGGATATCCCATAAATCTACACTTGTCAGATCTTGTCCCAAGCTTATCCTATTAAAATTTTTTCACATAAGCTTGACAACTCATAATCTTAATATACTTAAGACTAGGATTCCTCCTTATCCATAACTTTTATGGAGTCTTGGGGACGGATATTGAGGATACCTTATTTAGTAGATATGCAGCCGTTTCTAGGGTATAACCCTAGAAGGATATTAGAATGTCGGTAAAAATCATAATGGACTGTACCATGTCTAACAAGGTACGATTTCTCCTTTAGATACACCAATCAATTATTGCGTATAAGGAGCCGTCCATTGTGAGAAAATACTATTATCTTTGAGATGATTGAGAAACTTATTGCTTAAGTATTCACCATCTCGATCCGATTGAAGAATCTTAATACTTTTGCCAATTTGTTTCTCTACTTCACTTCTGAATTCTTTGAACTTTTTAAACGATTCAGACTAGTATTTCATTAAATACATATATCCAAATCTTGAATGATCATCAATGAAAGTAATAAAATAAGAATACCCTCTCCGTGCATTCGTTGTCATAGGTGCACATACGTTTGTGTGTACTAACACTAACAACTCTGTAACTCTTTCTCCTTTTTTCACTAAAAGGGGATTTAGTCATCTTACCCATGAGACAAGATTCATAAGTTGGATACGATTCGTAATCAGATAGCTCTAAAAGCTCATCTTTATGTAACTTGGTTAATCTTGTTTCACTAATATGACCGAGTCTACAATGCCACATAAAGGTATAATTAACATCATCTCTTTTTCTTTTACTAGTTTGTTCAATTTACAAAATATTTTTCATGCAAGTCAAGTATGTTAAGTCCATCAAGTAATATTCCAGTTCCAAACATTATCATTATAAATAGAACAACCATTGTTCTTAAATATAAATCCAAAACTTTTCTTGTCCAATAATGAAAAGTAATAATGTTTCTAACTAGAACATAATAACAACTTATTAACTTAATAGAATTGCCCGTAGGCAATGCTAAACTATAAGTTCCTACGACTAATACAATAACATTTGCTCTATTCCCCACACGTAAGATTACTTCCTCTTTTTATTTAGTTTTCTACTTCTGCTTAGTTCCTGCATAGTATTATATATGTGAACTAGAACCGGTATCCAATACCCAAGTAGAACCTTGACTTACAGAAATATTTATTTCAACCATAAACAAACATGTATCTGTAATCGAAGCTTCACTAAACTTCTTCTGGTTAGTCTCTACAAGATACTCCTTGTAGTTACTTTTCCAGTGTCCAGACTTATTGCAGCAGAAGCAAACTTCTTTGCTATCTACATCAGTTTTTATCTTATTGTCCTTAGTTTGTGCCTTTCCTTTTGCCTTTTTCGTTTTCTTCTTTTCAGAAGATAACTTGGGTCTCTTTCTCTTCTTGAAAGAATCATCTACTAATACGACTTGGTCCATCTTGGATGGAAAGTGACCGAGAGTGACTGTAAGATCAAATCTTTACTTAACTCCCCATCCATCACGAACCCCCTAACTGTCCAAGACGTTAAATCAAATTGGTCATCTGTAGGACATGAGTCTCAATGGTAGTGTCATTGGTTATCAAAGATCGAAAGAGCTCCTTAGATATCTGATATCTAACAATCCTACTTTCCTCACCATACAACTCCTTGAGGTGCAGGAGTATAGTAGGAGCATCCATAGTTTCAAGCTAACGCTGAAGCTCGTTACTCATCGATGCGAGCATGATGCATTGAGCCACGGTTGCATCATCTTGCCACTTTCTAAAAGTAGCAATCTCTTCCTCAAAGGCTGTTTCTGCAACAGTTGTAGGGACATGCAAATTAAGGATATAAGATAGCTTTTCAGTCGTGAGAACTATTCTCAAATTCCTTAACCAATCCGTATAATTTGGTCCGGTTAACTTATTTAGTATCCAATATGCTTTGCAGTGATTAGTGAATTAAACATTGTAAAATTTTATAAATGAAATTTGTAATTTAACAATATTTTAGCATACATTCTATTTATTAATTACCAAAATAAATTAGGTCTTTATTTGAATTGGTATCTCCCAATATTTTCATCAAACTATATTACCCTCAATATATAGTTCGACAAATCTAATTAAAGATTCGCTAGTGAGAATAAAGATCTCATTTCAAATGTATATAGTCTGCGGTGACACAACAACGATATATAAATAAATAGGTAGACAATTATTGTCAATTACATCACCATGTAACTCCTTGTATTTTGCCTCTTAGATTATTTTGATCAAGTGGTGACACATCCGAATCAAATTTATTCAACTTAAGTCCAACCTAGCACGTCCATATATGTGAAGAGAAAAACACCGTTCTTGTGGTGACACAACAAAACAACATTGTTCAATTTCTTAATAAGCATCAAATGTGATAAAACGACATCTCAAAAAATTAAGATAAGCCTTGTGGTGACACAACAAACGGATAATGATTATTTGATATTCTATCGTTTTATCATGCTAGAAGACGACGTTCGATATTCCAAATATCTTTGAACGTTACAACTTAATATAATTTCTTTGAGGGTTTGTTATTAGTTTCTCATCTTTTTTAGCGCGCATGCACACACACACACACACACATACACACACACACACACATATATATATATATATATATATAAAATACGCGTCATATTATTTAACATGCGAAAAATATTTGATAATATATAATATATACATAGTAAGCATGCACATATAAAATACTATATTATACCCAGATTGATTATGGACTTTTATTCTAGTTTGGTTCACTAGAGCCACCAAGTGAACCAAGAGGTCAAACCGGGGGTGCAAGAATTAAATTTAAATATAACTATTACATTTAAACCCGAGCTTCATTACAAACGGGTCTTCAAACACTCATTTCTCCTTTGTCTCCAATTCTTCAAAATAATTCTAACTACTCATATTACATAAACTATTTATAATAAATAGAAATCTTGATCAATAGTAAAGCGGAAGTACATAGGAGGAAGATAGAATTTACATTAAAAAAAATTAGAAAAGACGAGGTAGACATACCCCATTTATAAAACTCATTCATTCAAGCATCCTCATAAAATAAATTCAATCACATATTGGTCAATAGTCCATAATCAATCCCATTTATTATCATACATATAAACATATGTATCAATAAATAATACTCATCTCATACAAATAAAGCATTCAATATATATATATATATATATATATATATATATATATATATATATATTGATATCATTTAATGGGGAATTTAAGTTAATATAAAATCTAATTTGAACTCCAATTAGTTATCATGAAATCCAATTCTAACTCTAATTAGTTATTATGAAATTCAATCACAATTAAAATAAACATCTTTATTTTAATCCTATTTCAAATTAAAATAAACTTTTATCTTAATTTTGAAAACTAAACAAAATTGGAAGAATCATATTTTCAGCAGGTCCGGCTCGCTCCGTGTCGCCCGAAGGCCTATTATGGTGCGCACTGCGCTATACCAACAGAAGCTCGATGCGCCCCGCGCCACGGCGGATTTCTGGTTTTTCCAAATCGCAATTTTTGTTGTTTTTCTCCAAAAACATGATTTTATATCAACAATAATGCTCAATCAAATTGTTCTAAACACATATCAATATATATATATATATATATATATGAATCAAGACAATTAATAATTTGTATAAAGTTTGGCTCTGATACTACTGTTCGGTTTGTAATAACACGAGCATGCAATCAAATTACATAAACAAAACGGAAGTGTGGTAAAATTAGATTTTAAAATTTTACAAACCATAACCAGGATTAACCTTTATGCACAATTATTAATGAACAAAGGAAGTTAGATAATTAGAATTATACCTTCGCGAATCAAAGTTTCTTCGGGTACAAGTTCACCTCCAATTCCTTCGCGTTCTTCATAAATTCCACCGATGTGATTCCTTCTTTTGATCAACGTTAGTCACTTAAGTGTTTGACCTTTACAGGTGATCCACCAAGGAATTCTATCTATGGAAGAAGATGGGTGTTTGACAAAATCCTAGTTTTCTCTCTCTAGAGAAACTAAGTACTCCTCCCAACAATTGAGAATGTACTATCTAACATTTTCCTATAATAAGACTCCTCTTATTTATAGTTGTAGACAACCCTCCTAAACTATTTAGGAATAGGATTTTATTTAATTAATTAAACTCCTTTAATTAATTAGACTCCTAATCAATTAGGAACTCATGTGAGTACTTTTATTAATTAATTCTCAAACCTTTTTAGAAATTAAATAATAATAATAATAGTAATAATAATAATAAGACTACTCTTATTAATTTATATTTAATATTTCCAAAATATTAAATAATAATTATTAAGCTATTTAATTTATTCTATCACCATAGATTAAATTAAATATACTTAACTCATTATTACGATTATGTCATTTACTTTTTAAATAAATATTTTGCTTTTGCGGTGTGACCCTTTAGGTTCTCCATATTAAATCGGCTGTGAATAAATCAATTAGAACAATTATACTCTTATTTAAATAAATAAATTAAACTATTTAATTTATTTAAATAAATAATATTTATTCTACAATAAGGGTAAACCCCCTTAGCGATTAATGACTTTCTATATAATATAGAGTTCAACATTAATCACAAAAGAACCGTTCAGTGAATAGTTACCGTACAATTCAATCCTTCTACCATACAATGCCCTAATTAAATATAATACATGAAATTACTGTCAAGTCTTATATATTTAATTATATGCATTTCGATTGTCAAATGCATAACTCTGATAATGCAAATTAGAAACTTCTTTCTAATTTTATTCTGTCTTGGCCAAGGACTACTGAGTTGTCATTTATCGAATCACATAGGACATTCTTTCCGTTTACTAGAAGTGGTAGATTTTGTTCACCATTCATCTATCTCCACGTACAACTTATTCTACCCAATCATACCCTTTGATATATCCTAAGGATCTTAAGGGACATGTCAAAGTATAATTCATCATATACAAGATACTATGATGATCTCAAGTTCAAGAATCACTTGTACTACTATCACTAAAGGAATTTCTATTGACAGGCGAGTAAAACTCCATTAGGTATTCATTTAGCGAGTCACATTCAGTGTACTTATTCTCTAATAAGCACCTACATTCTTGCTTTAGTTTTCACACAAATGATTATGAGATCAATTATCCTCTTCATAAGAGAAAGCAAAATATGTACCCATCTTTTCGGATTAACTAATCCCCTTTTTAGTAATCCAACGATTAGGAACGATTTTAGTTTTAAGCTATCTAAGAATTTAGATCTCATTAGCATGATCATCATGATTCTAAAAGTATTGCTTAAAACTATGGGTTTATCACATATAATATAACAACACCATGTAGATAAAGTAAGTTGCCTTTAATTTATTATTAATAAATGAATAAGATTACAAAGTATATGCTACATCATATCAAATATGATTGGCTTGTGTGCATACTACTTTTAGCCGCCATAGAAATCCAGGATCGCAAAGCTGTGAATGTGGCCACAAGATACCGCCACAGTAATCCCGAGTCACAAACTACCCAAGGCAGGCCATCCGCCTACCTTCGGAGGCCGAAAGATACCTTGCTGCTTATTTCTTCATCTTCCCAGACCCGAAAACAGTCTGACTCAATGCCGTTTTATAGCCCTCGGAGAGGACTTTTTAGAATAGTTTGATGCAAATGCCAACTATTCCCGAATCAGAAGACACAAATGATCCAAGGAACGAACCACGATGCGGGGAGACCCATGGGGCCTAGCCGCAGGTGAAACTGTGACTAGTCGCAAGTGTACCCCGAGATCCTTATTAGATCAGCAGCAGCCCACTTTTGGGGCGAGAGCTCATTTTTTAGATTTTGGAGAGAAAATTCGTGGGTTGAGTCAAAATTTCCCGAATCTAGCCTTTATACACTTAGATCTCTTGTATATAGAGTGATCCAGCTTAGATCCAAGTCAAAGGAAGCTTGTTTCTTCGTTCTACAAGGTGAAAAGTCCAACTTTTTGCTTTTTTCTTTGTAAACTCTATAAATCTACGAGGTCTAGTTTAATGTAGTGTTTGTATTTCGTTCAAGTTGTGATCTTTGCATATATTGGGTGCTACCCATAAGTTTAGTTGCTTTATTAAATATTTTTATATACACACACACACACACATATATATATATATATATTAAACTCGTTTGTTCGGTAGATCTACCCTGGATCTAGTCAGATCTAGCCCTCAACCAGGTCCATGGCTTCAAGCCCTAGACCCTTATACTAGATTGGTGTAGATCTAGGTATTTATTCTGTTTCAAAATGCATTTTAAGTACTCCATAAGACCCTAGATTTATATCTAGTGGTACAAAGGTCACATTTACCTGCGCTATGGATCCTGACAAGTGGATCATCTGATAATGATTTTTGGGATATATATTTTACATATTTCCATTTGAATATCTTCTTGTTTATGCTTGGGACATTATGCTGTGAGCCTAGGAATATTGGAGTCAAGATTCATAAATTGGATCTTGACTAGATTCCCATGATGGATCCTTTATTGTTTGTAATGTTAAATATTCAAATCATTGTACGTGTAATCTTGGGCCTTAAAACGGTTTTGAGGGCCTCGTCCCGAGGAAATAGATTTAAGGCCCAGTACTAGTGGAAAACATGTGAATGTGGGTGCACGGGTCTATCAAGACGACTTTCCTGCCCGCGGGTGGCCCGACCCTTCTTTATGCTTTATCTCATGCATTATCCCAAAAATGATTTTCTAAAATAAAATAACAAATATTCTCTAAAATCAAACTCCAAATCGTCTAGGTTAGCAAGACAACCTTAGGTTAAAATTGAAAGTAATAAAATATCTCGATTCCTATTTGGCGAAGGGTTTGAAAACTATGTTTTCTCAAAACGTCACCCTAAATTTGCTTCATCAAATCTAAAGATAAAATAAACTTATCTTTAAATCAAACCCTTCGTGCATAGGTTCAATGAGATTTGAAGTTGCTTTTAAAATAATGCACTTAGCACGATTTCAATCCAGCGCCAAATAGTAATTTTCCTTCAAAATCACACACACATACACTTCACACTTAGGAAATTAACAAGGAGCGGTAACCGTGTTTTCACAGAAGTCGGGGGTGCCTAACACCTTCCCCTCGTTTAAGCAAGTCCCCAAACTCCATAAATCTTGAGTTTTTAGACCAATTTTATGGAGTCACACATTGGGCCATATTGCAAAAACCTCAACGGCGCCAAAAACTTGTTGCCTCTTTTTAAGTCTTTAATAAAAGAGCTCTAACTCACGCAAGTATACGTGGTCAACAAGTAATACAGAGGAAGTAGAGTATCGTCCCACAGAGACAGGATTAAATTAATTCACTATGCATCAGTTCTGTCACTATACTTATTTGCCTAAACTATGCCTTACTTTTGGTGACAAAATTATTCCTATATCAATTAATAACTAACTATGCAAATACTAACAAAATATATCAAGCCTGGAATTAATGGGATCCGAACTTCATTTAATAGTTCATCTAATTACCACTATCATGCTAGTAAGTTCACATATCACAGAAAAGTAGCCAAGGACACTAAAATAGACATAACCATTTGTCAATGCATTATGACCTACTTACATAATATCCATACTTGATAGACACCATGTAATCACCACTATAACCAAAATCACTATATTCTATGTGAAATTGCAATTATATTGATTTTAAGCACAAGTCCCTATTTTGACTCTTACGGTGAAGCAGTATATTTCTATCTGACTCACACAATATTAAGCTATCCAATTAAGCCTCATATTCGCAAGCTATCATGATTACAATCCATACTTATATATTATTTTTCAATTCCATACAAGTACTGAAGTCGAATGGTGATCAAGCATTCATACATGCAAAACAATCATGATAGAAGTTTCTTATGATATGCAAAACAATCTAACAATCAAACTTATAATTAGAATACATATTAAAATCCGTTAAAATCCCATAATGGAGATTAGTTCATGTCTGAACCAAAAGCCATTATGGGATCAAAACTAAACATGGAAAAATAAACAATCAATTGAAAATAAGAAGAATTAGATTGATCAAACCCAATTAAAGAAATAAATCCAAAGTAAGCTTAAACCCACATCAATATCCAATGCTCGAACAAAAGTAATCCCCAGAATAAAAATCTCTAAAACTATCTCTAGAAAAGTAGTATTTATCATAATATTACTAAAAGTCTCCAAGTTTTTATACTTAGGTTTCCTTATCACTATCTGATCAGTATGGACTAGAATTCTCTTCAGAATTGACTTCCTTTTCCTCCTCCAGCTGAACTTTGGTACCCAAAAACGTGGCCTAGCGCTGCTGGCGCTTGGTTGGGCGCTAATGGCGCTTGGGTGCAGTAGTTAAGGTCTAGCGCTGCTGGCGCTATGCCTAGCGCTGCTGGCGCTATGCCTAGCGCTGCTGGCGCTATGCCTAGCGCTGCTGGCGCTATGCCTAGCGCTGCTGGCGCTATGCCTAGCGCTGCTGGCGCTATGCCTAGCGCTGCTGGCGCTATGCCTAGCGCTGCTGGCGCTATGCCTAGCGCTGCTGGCGCTATGCCTAGCGCTGCTGGCGCTATGCCTAGCGCTGCTGGCGCTATGCCTAGCGCTGCTGGCGCTATGCCTAGCGCTGCTGGCGCTATGCCTAGCGCTGCTGGCGCTATGCCTGGCCCAAGAATTTACAAAAATGCCACTAGGTCTATTTTGAGCTCCAAATTTACCCGTTTGCCCCTCCAGCTCCAACCTACAACAAATAAACACAAAAACAAGTAAAATAATACTAAAAACACTTAAAGACCACAATAATTAAGTCTAACAATACCTGATTCGTAGGTATGAAACCCACTCATCAAATACCCCCAAACTTAACCAATTGCTTGTCCCCAAGCAATGCAATGATGCAAATGCAAACTAACTATCATGCCTACGAATCAAACAATTAACCAACACAGTATCCAACATCAGGCCTCAAAGATATCATAAATACTAAAGTAGAATTTCTAACCAATGCAAAGTTTCTAACTTTAACCAATTAATCAAGTTACACCTGTCATCACCCATGTTGCGCGTGTGTGTAAATCAATCATTCCAATCAATTCCAATTCAAATCCATCACATAATTGACTTCTTAGAAGAAAACTTTCAATTGCAACTCAATTCAACCCGTGAACACAACCAATTCAACTGATTCAAGCAATCACTAAGCATAGGGGCATCACTAAGGTTATTTTAACACATTTAAATCCTTTTTAAACCCTTCCCCAGGAATTTAAAACAATTTTTTTCTTTTTAGTGAGTGCATTTTATGCTCCATCTCACTTTCTTTTGAACGAGTGCGTTTTACGCTCCATCTCGTTCCATGTGTCTATGAGTGAGTGCGTTTTACGCTCCATCTCAACCCACCACATGATCCATTCTTTAATTGGGAAAGGTTCAAAATTTTCAAATTCCTTCAAAATCTTCAAATTCCTTTTTTTTTTCTTTTCACACCCCAAGATTCCCCCAAACTTAGATTCTTGCTTGTTTTTCATTTAATGGACGTTTCACCGATATTATCAAGTTTTAACCCAAATCTTCCACCAGAAGAAAATTATGCAACAATTTGAATTAAATTGATCAAAACAATTAATTCTGTGCTTTCATTGTTAACAAAAGTTTCAGACAGGTTAAACTTCACTACCTAATCAAAGTTATCACTAAGCACTAGTTTTCAATTCTTCACAAGTTAAAACCATGAAACCAGTCTCATCATTGGCTACATTAGATACTATATCAATCTATGCTTAATTCATGAAACTACATGCTTAAAATGCTTAACACAACCTAAACAATTAACATGCAACTACCATGCATCATGCAAAAACACAAGGAAACAAAACAAACTATATGCATGAAAACACAAAAAAAATTAAATACCCCCAAACTTAACAAGACAATGTCCTCATTGAAAAGTAAAAAGAGATTAAGAACAGAGGACTCCCCTGATGAAGAACACTACTCATCATCACTGCCATCGACAGCGTCATCATCATCCTCATCATCCGCATCAGAAGGCGAGTCAGGTGGTGGGTAAATAAAAAGAGGAGGAGCTGGTGGAAACTGGAATGGTCCTGCCAAAGGATTCATCCGTCCAAACATATCTGCCAAGGCTGTCGAACAGTTAACATTATACGCATAAATCTCCGCCTGGCGCCGAGCAAGTCGACTCTGCTGTGGAGTCATCCGATCAAAACCCCTATGAATCGATCCTGCCACTAAGTCTATCTGGCGAGTATGGTGCCGAAGATCCTGGCGGATAGTCTCAACTATAGTAGGGGATGGAACGAGATCCTCAATAGGTGGTGGTTGTTCCTGTGCCTGCTCCTGTGCCTGTTGCTGTGGTAGCTGCTGTGGTAGGATGAAACCTAAACCCCGCGGGTGCGACTCACCTCCACCCCATACTCTGTACCGTCCCATTGCAGCATGATCAATTGGGGGCAATGGGACCTGCATAAGTTCATCTTTATCCCACTTGACTCCAGCTCGACGACACAAATCTGTAATCAATGAAGGGTGAGGCAGTCACCTGTGGTACTACCCTCAAGCGTGTGTATGATAGATTCATGAATTATCTCCCCTATATCCACTGTCTTCCCTTTAGCAATGCAGAACAATAACGCCGCCCGCAGATTAATGACATCGCTCATATGGCGGCACGACATCAACTTAGCACAGATAAAAGCATGCCATGCTTTTCCATATCTACTCAATTTGGCTGATGGAAAGTGCACAGCTTCTTGTTGGTCAGACAGCTTCCATTCAGTCCCTGGTTCACAGAGGGCTTCTATAATCTCAGAATAATCCAAATCCTCTTCCAAGTATTTTGTATAGCCATCCCTATGAATTTTCTGCAACCCATAATACGTATTAATATTTTTACGGCCCACATTGATTTCCTGACCCCGAACCATAACTAGATTCCCATTAGCTTCTTTAGCATTAGCATAAAACTCTCTCACAATATTCACGGCAGCTGGTTCGGGTTGTGCAGTAAATACCATCCAATTTCGGCTGCGTATCATTTGAGCTAACTCCCCATCTACCCGATCAATAGGTAGCAAGCCACGCTCAGGAATTAGAGATTTCCCGGAAGACCAATTTTTAAACCTATCACTTGCTTCAGGACTAACAAACTTCTTCTTATCATACTTGACCACAGCTGATGAACCTGAACTTTCCCCTCTATGTCTTTTGGGAGCCATGAATAACCAATTAAACACAAATCAAGACCCAAAAGAACTTAAAATTTTGTTGGGGCAATCTGTCGAACACTTGGTATGCACACTTTTAAAAATCCTTGTGCAATAGTTCCCCCAAACTTATGACTAACCCAATTTAGCACAATGAATTCTCCCACACTTTGCAATCATAAAGATAGACAATGAAAACTTAAACCCAATCCCAATTGAGCCAACACAAACTCAATTGGGTGCACAATCAAAAACTTGTTCCAAATACTAGCAAATCAAATCTTTAGCCAACAATTTCAAGTTGTAAGTGATCAATAAAGTAAAGCTTACTTGAAGGTGGAATTACCCATGTGAGAACCTTTAATCCTTCTTGGCTATGGAAGTTCTTTGGTTGCACTTGTTGAAAGCCAACGGTAGTTGGGAATATGGGTGGGTGATTGTTAATGTTTGATTTGGGGGAAAAGTGCTTCTATGTAGCAATAATGGAGAGAATTGGGCTGGAGTCGGCTGGAACTAGGTAGATGAAGAACAAAATTGATTTTGTAGTGAAAAGCCTTCAAGAATCCCGACTTAGGGTTTTAAAATTTTTTTTTTATGCCGAGCGCTTCTAGCGCTATGTAGTTACTGAAGGGAGCGCTGACAGCGCTATGGTGCAGTGTGTTGGAGCTTTGGGCAGCGCCGTTGGCGCTATGTGGAGCGCTAATAGCGCTAGGAAGCAACTGCGTTGGCATGGGGCAGCGCCTTTGGCGCTGGCTTCGTATGTTGACGAGCGCTGCTGGCGCTGGTTATGTACTAAACCGGGCATGATGTAGCGCCAATGGCGCTTGGATGGGCATTTTGTGGGCGCCTCTGGCGCTATGGTCCAGTAGCTCAAGGCGAAGTGGAGCGCCTCTGGCGCTATGAGTTTGCTAGGTTGGGCGCCTCTGGCGCTATAAGCACACTTAGTCAATGTTTGGCCAATTTCAAGTTTCCACCTGCACACACATCAACCTAAGTCCAAAATTAGTTACAGAAACCCCCTTTTTTTTTTTAAAAAAAAATTAAATTAAATGACTAAACTAAAACAAAACAGAAAATTAAAACGTTGGGTTGCTTCCTAGATAGCGCTAAGTTATAGTCAATTAGCTTGACTGTCTCGGAATCTCATGTCGTAGACAGAATTAAGGTGACTTTCTGTCTGTCCACCTCATCCCCAAAGTAATGCTTCAGCCTCTGTCCATTCACCTTGAACGATTGATCCGGAAATTTGTCGTATACTTCAATCGCGCCATGTGGAAAAACCGTCTTCACTATGAATGGTCCTGACCATCTTGATTTCAGTTTTCCGGGAAAAAGTTTAAGTCTGGAATTGAAAAGTAAAACCCTTTGTCCCGGTTCGAATGTTCTCTCAATGATCTTACGATCATGCCATTTCTTCACCTTCTCCTTATACAGCTTCGAGTTTTCATAAGCCCGTAGTCGAAATTCGTCCAACTCATTGATTTGGAGTAAACGCTTCTCCCCTGCAGCTGTCGAATCAAAGTTCAACTTCCGAATTGCCCAATATGCTTTGTGTTCTAGCTCCATCGGAAGATGACAAGCTTTTCCATAGACCAGCTGAAACGGTGACATACCCAACGGAGTTTTGTACGCAGTCCTATATGCCCACACATCGTCATCTAGCTTTAAGGACCAATCCTTCCTCGTCGGATTCACAATTTTTTCGAGGATTCTTTTTACTTCTCGATTGGATACTTCAGCCTGTCCGTTCGTCTGGGGGTGATAAGCTGTAGCAATACGATGATTTACCCCATACTTGGCCAGCAACGCTGTGAACTGCCTGTTGCAGAAATGACTACCTTCATCGCTAATAATGGCCCTTGGAGTCCCAAATCTAGTGAAAATACTTCGATGCAAAAACTTTAGGACTACCTTGGCATCATTTATCGGGAGTGCTGCCACTTCTACCCATTTAGACACATAGTCAACGGCTAACAAGATGTAGAGATTACCGCACGAAGACACGAAAGGGCCCATGAAATCAATCCCCCAAACATCGAAAACTTCTACTTCAAGGATTGTATTCAAAGGCATTTCATTCCTCTTTGAAATATTACCTACTCTCTGACATCTATCACACCGCTGAACAAAACTATATGCATCTTTAAAGCTTGTCGGCCAGTAGAATCCTGCTTGAAGTACTCTAGCCGCTGTTCTCTCTCCGCCATAATGTCCTCCATACACAGAAGAATGGCAATCATGTAAAATCCCTTCAGTCTCACTATATGGGATACACCTTCTTATCATTTGATCCGCACATTGTTTAAACAAGTACGGCTCATCCCATATATACCATTTAACATCGTGCAAGAACTTTTTCTTTTGGTGCCCCACCAAGTCAAAAGGTAACATCTTACTCACCAAATAATTTGCGTAATCCGCAAACCATGGCACTTCCCCTTGCACCACAAACAACTGCTCATCCGAAAAAGATTCATTGATTTCAACTTTGTCTTCGATCTCCCTTTCCGGCTGCTCTAGTCGAGATAAGTGGTCTGCTACTTGGTTTTCGGTACCCTTCCTATCCTTGATCTCCAAATCAAATTCTTGCAACAGCAATATCCACCTGATCAACCTGGGCTTTGCATCCTTCTTCGCCACTAAGTGTCGACTTGCCGAGTGATCCGTATACACTATTACCTTTGTGCCTATCAGATATGCCCTAAATTTATCAAAGGCATACACCACTGCCAATAACTCTTTCTCTGTGGTGGTGTAGTTTAACTGTGCATCAGTAAGGGTCTTGCTGGCATAGTATATCACATGAAACATCTTCTCCTTCCGTTGCCCCAAAACAGCCCCCACTGCGTAATCACTGGCATCACACATTAACTCAAACGGCAACGCCCAATCTGGTGCTGTGATAACTGGTGCTGATGTTAACTTATTCTTTAAATGCTCAAATGCCCTCATGCAAGCCTCATCAAAATTAAACTGTGCATCCTTCTCCAATAAACTGCACAATGGTTTAGTTATCTTGGAGAAGTCCTTGATGAATCTACGGTAGAAACCTGCATGACCAAGAAAACTGCGGACACCTCTTACTGACGTGGGTGGAGGTAAATTCTCAATCGTTTCCAGCTTTGCCCTGTCCACCTCAATGCCTTTCTTCGACACTTTGTGTCCCAGTATGACTCCTTCTTGTACCATAAAATGGCACTTCTCCCAATTCAATACTAAATTTGTTTTAACACATCTCTTTAAAACCATTACCAAATTTTCAAGACATAGATCGAAAGAATCACCAAATACCGAAAAGTCATCCATAAATACCTCAACATTCTGTTCGACCATGTCTGAAAAAATCGCTGTCATACATCTCTGAAAAGTGGCTGGAGCATTGCACAACCCGAAAGACATTCTTCTAAAGGCAAAAGTGCCGTATGGACATGTAAACGTAGTCTTTTCCTGGTCTTCTGGAGCTATCGTAATCTGATTGTAGCCTGAATACCCATCCAGAAGGCAATAGTACTCATGACCCGCCAGTCGGTCCAACATCTGATCGATAAACGGAAGTGGAAAATGGTCCTTCCTTGTAGCTTTGTTAAGCTTGCGGTAGTCCATGCAAATTCTCCACCCTGTTACGGTTCGCGTTGGGATCAGCTCGTTATTCTTATTGGTGACCACGGTCATTCCACCCTTCTTTGGTACGCACTGCACAAGGCTCACCCATGCACTATCCGAGATAGGGTAGATTATTCCCGCATCCAGCCATTTCAGTATCTCCTTCTTAACCACTTCTTTCATTATAGGATTGAGCCTTCTTTGCTGTTCAACTGTCGGCTTGCTACCATCTTCCAATAAGATCTTATGCATGCAAAAAGATGGGCTTATCCCCTTGATATCGGCTATGGTCCATCCAATAGCTGATTTAAACTCTGTAAGCACTCGTAGCAGTTTTTCCTCCTGAAAAGATGTTAGTGCAGAAGAAATAATCACAGGTAGCTTTGAATCTTTATTTAAAAATGTGTACCTGAGATGTTCTGGAAGTGGTTTAAGTTCAAGTTCAGGAGGCATCTCAAGAGATGGTTTCAACTTTACTGATGTCTCTCCCGCTTTCGTAAGTGGCTCGATAGGTGTTCTGAATTTTCCGAATTTGGGGGTGGTATTCAGATATTGCACAAGTTCAGCACATTCTTCATCCTCCAAATCTGAATTTTCAGCAATCACTCGCTGCAGTGGTTCATATCCCAACAAACTTCCAACTTCATCATGCACTATACTATCCACCAAAAGCTACTCTGAAGCATTCTTCTTCATCGGTTGGAAGCTTCATTGCTTTGAAAACGTTAAACATCACCTCCTGGTCATGTACACGCATTGTATGCTCCCCTTTCTGCACGTCTATCAAAGTCCTCCCAGTGGCTAGGAATGGTCTTCCTAGTATGATTGGTATATTTTTGTCCTCTTCATAATCCAGAATGATGAAGTCCGCCGGAAAGATAAATTTGTCCACTTTCACCAGTACGTCTTCCACTATCCCCCGTGGATATGTGATAGATCTATCGGCTAACTGCAGAGATATATTTGTTGGTCTTGGTTCCGGTAATCCGAACTGACTGAATACTGACAACGGCATCAGGTTGATACTTGCCCCAAGATCACACAAACATTTATCGAAGCTCATCTTTCCGATCGTGCATGGAATTGTGAAATTGCCCGGATCTTTCAGCTTTGGAGGTAATTTACGTTGAAGCACTGCACTGCATTCCTCCGTCAAGGCCACTGTTTCAAATTCATCTAATCTTCTCTTCCGTGACAATATACCCTTCATGAACTTTGCATAACTTGGCATTTGTTCCAATGCCTCCGCGAAAGGTATGTTGATCTGCAGTTTCTTAAAAACCTCCAAAAACTTTCTGAACTGATTATCATCCCTCTGCTTGTTCAATCTCTGAGGATATGGAACTCGAGGGTGAACTTGTGGTACTGTAGTCACGGGCTTCTTATCTGAACTCACTTTATCCTTCTCTATTTTTTGCGACTCGGACTCATCCTTCTTCTCTTCAATATCTGTCTCAGCTTCAACCCCACTGTAATCCCCTTGTAAATTAGGTACTGCTATGCCCTGTGTAGTTCCTGTATATTGCTTTCCAGATCTAAGTGTAATGGCCTGACACTGTTCTTTACCCTCTCTCCGTGGATTTGTCTCTGTGTTACTTGGCAATGAACCTTGGGGCCTGCTGTTAAGCATAGTCGCCATTTTCCCCATCTGAGCTTCCAGATTTTTAATAGCCACTGCCTGGCTTTTAATCATCACCTCTGTATTTGCCATGTACTTTAACATCATCTCCTCCATTTCTGATTTCTTTTCCTGCGGAGGTGCATATGGAGTAGGATGTTGTTGTTGAGAATATCCCGGTGGAAAAGGTGGTCGTGGAGCATACTGTTGCTGCGCCGGCTGAAACTGATTGTTCTGCTGAAACTGCTGCTGCTGATTTCCTTGGTTGTTTGACCAACTAAAGTTTGGATGATTGCGGTTGTTGGGGTGGTATGTGTTCTGAAACTGACCTTGGTCTTTCTTATAAGTGTTCACATACTGCACCGACTCCGAGTTGATAGCACATTGATCTGTTGAGTGCGACCCCGCGCAAATCTCACATACGAAAGCAACTGACTTGGCTTTGCTTTCCGACAACGAATCTATTTTCTTTGCCATAGCCGCCATCTGTGCTGATAACTGGGTAATAGCATCCACTTCTAACAAACCTGCAACTCTGGGCTGTGACGTTCTGGCTGTAGGATTTTGAAAATCATTAGCTGTCATAGTCTCAATAAGGTTATAAGCCTCGTCATAGCTCTTTTCCCCTAAAGCTCCACCCGCAGCTGCATCTACCATCTGCCTAGATTGCCATCCCAATCCATTATAAAATGTGTTGATCACCATCCAATCTAGCATCCCATGGTGTGGACACTTTCTTAGCATCTCCTTATATCTATCCCAGGCCTCGTATAAGGACTCACCCTGTTGTTGCTCGAATTGAGAGATTGTTGTCCTTAGTTTTGCAGTTTTAGCCATTGGGAAAAACTTGGCTAGAAATTTTTGTGCTAGGTCCTCCCATGTAGTAATTGATCCTGCAGGCAAAGAATGAAGCCAACTTCTTGCTCTATCCCTTAATGAAAATGGAAACAGTCTTAGTCGGATGGCATCCTCCGTCACCCCGTTGTATCTGAATGTATCACAAATTTCAATGAAACTCAAAAGATGCTCATTAGGATCGTCTGTAGCAGCACCCCCAAACTGGACCGAATTCTGCACCATTTGAATGGTTCCTGGTTTAATCTCAAAGGTATTTGCTGCTATTGCCGGTCTGACTATGTAGACTGCAATCCCGTGATATTTGGCATGGAATAGTCCCTCAAAGCTTTATGTTCCTCTCTTTGCTCAATTCTCTGTTCCTCCGCCATATTCGGTATAGTTTCTTCCAACTGTGCTTGTAAATTCCTACGCACTCTTGCTTTCCAACCTCTTCCGTCAATATTATCCTGAGCTGGTGTTAATTCTGAGTTGGATGATCGTGTGTGCATAAAAATTCTACAAGTACCTGAAACCAAAACAAAAATAAAAATAGAAATGAGAAAAGATTAGATTTGTCTAAGTCAAACAATATAGCTTAAAACTGATGATAATAATAAAAATCTAACGCCTGTCCCCGGCAACGGCGCCAAAAACTTGTTGCCTCTTTTTAAGTCTTTAATAAAAGAGCTCTAACTCACGCAAGTATACGTGGTCAACAAGTAATACAGAGGAAGTAGAGTATCGTTCCACAGAGACAGGATTAAATTAATTCACTATGCATCAGTTCTATCACTATACTTATTTGCCTAAACTATTGCCTTACTTTTGGTGACAAAATTATTCCTATATCAATTAATAACTAACTATGCAAATACTAACAAAATATATCAAGCGTGGAATTAATGGGATCCTAACTTCATTTAATAGTTCATCTAATTACCACTATCATGCTAGTAAGTTCACATATCATAGAAAAAGTAGCCAAGGACACTAAAATAGACATAACCATTTGTCAATGCATTATGACCTGCTTACATAATATCCATACTTGATAGACACCATGTAATCATCACTATAACCAAAATCACTATATTTCTATGTGAAATTGCAATTATATTGATTTTAAGCACAAGTCCCTATTTTGACTCTTACGGTGAAGCAGTATATTTCTATCTGACTCACATAATATTAAGCTATCCAATTAAGCCTCATATTCGCAAGCTATCATGATTACAATCCATACTTATATGTTATTTTTCAATTCCATACAAGTACTGAAGTCGAATGGTGATCAAGCATTCATATATGCAAAACAATAATGATAGAAGTTTCTTATGATATGCAAAACAATCTAACAATCAAACTTATAATTAGACTACATATTAAAATCCGTTAGAATCCCATAATGGAGATTAGTTAATGTCTGAACCAAAAGCCATTATGGGATCAAAACTAAACATGGAAAAATAAACAATCAATTGAAAATAAGAAGAATTAGATTGATCAAACCCAATTGAAGAAATAAATCCAAAGTAAACTTAAACCCACATCAATATCCAATGCTCGAACAAAAGTAATCCCCAGAATAAAAATCTCTAAAACTATCTCTAGAAAAGTAGTATATATCATAATATTACTAAAAGTCTCCAAGTTTTTATACTTAGGGTTTCCTTCTCACTATCTGATCAGTATGGACTAGAATCCTCTTCAGAATTGGCTTCCTTTTCCTCCTCCAGCTGAACTTTGGTACCCAAAAACGTGGCCTAGCGCTGCTAGCGCTTGAGTGGGCGCTAATGGCGCTTGGGTGCAGTAGTTAAGGTCTTGTGTAGCGCTGCTGGCGCTATGCCTAGCGCTGCTGGCGCTATGCCTGGCCCAAGAATTTACAAAAATGCCACTAGGTCTATTTTGAGCTCCAAATTTACCAGTTTGCCCCTCCAGCTCCAACCTACAACAAATAAACACAAAAACAAGTAAAATAATACTAAAAACACTTAAAGACCACAATAATTAAGTCTAACAATACGTGATTCGTAGGTATGAAACCCACTCATCAGTTGCGCCATTATTGTACTGCATATCGGCACTGTCGCGCTAGTGCTCCAGAGTTGCTTATGAGTCCCAAGTCTAGCGATGTCGCGCCTCTATTATTCTTGGTGTCGGCACTGCTGCACCAGACTAGCTGCAAACCCACTTTATAATTCTTTTATGGTGCAAACTCTCCAAATCCAATTCACATGCCATGTATCCTACAAAACATGCAACAATGCATCAAAAGTAACATAAACACTTAAAAATAATCAATAATCCAAATTCAAACATATTCGACTCATAGGTATAAAATCCACTCATCAAATACCCCGAAACTTAAACCATTGCTTGGGGACCAAGCAATACAACGACTACAATGCCTAACTAACTGCCATGCCTAAGAATCAAGCATAAACCCAATATGTTATCTAACATAAGGCCTCAAAGATTAATCAGAACACTCCAATAAAATATCAAAACAATGCTAAATTTATAGCTTCAACTATTCAATCAATTTTCACCTTTCCTTAACCATGTTGTGTGTGTACATCAATCATCCTAACCAATCATACTCATGAACAATCACATAACCGACTTCTTAGAACGAAAATTCCCGTTGCAACTTAATAAATCTATTAACATAACAAATTCAGCTAACTCAAGCAAACACTAAGCCTAGGGATTCCCAAAGAGGTTCATTATTATTGAACGAGTGCGTTTTACGCTCCATCTCGCGTTTTTACTTGACTTGTGCAATGTCTAATTTCATTAGGCTATATAGAGTTACCTTTGTAGGGAGCATTGAACCAATGACTCCAAAACCAATTAGCTTTAGAGCACTAGGTGTAAAGACACCCCTAAAGATCTATTAACTCGAGTAATAAAGGCCACAAAACTAAAGTAGTCAAGCAATATATTTCTTCCATTTTTTTCATTTATATTTTATATCATTTTCTTTCTTTTTCTCTGATATATATATATATATATATATATATATATATTACCCCCAAGGACTCTCCCAAACTTAGATTCTTACTTAACCTTCACCTCCAATGATGTGTCACAAAATTTATCAAGGTTCAATAATGAATTTTCCACAAGAAGATAATCATGCAATTTTCCTAGTTAGATTCGCCAAAATAGTTGATGGTGTGCTTAATGAGTTGACATGAATCTTCAGATAAGTTAAAACTCACCTCATAGTCAAAAACTACAACTAGGCATTATTTTTTAATTCCATTCGAGTTAAAACATAATCCCCCATTCTTATCATTGACCATGTCAAACAACAAGTATCAATTCATTACTTGATTCATGCAACTAAATGCAAATGCAACCTAAAACATAAAATGTATCTTAAAAACATAAATCTAATCATACGAATAAATGCACTGAAATACTAACACATAACTAACTAATATGCACTAACATCTACTATGTACACATATATGGAAAATGCCCCCAAACTTAAATAACACAATGTCCTCATTGTAAAAATAAAGCAATGAAAAACTGAAGACATCCCTAACCTGAAGAGCGAGCACCATCGGCCTCAGCATTAGTAGATTCGGGACAGGAGAAGATTTAGAACTAGTTGTGGAACTGGAAATTGGATTGTAGAACTCGAACCAACCCCGACAGAAAAGATTTCACTGTAAAGCCTGAAACAAGTAAACAAAATAAATTAATAACTCTAAAATAAAAGAATTCCTAAACCTAAAATTAATGAAATTACTAAAAAAAATAACAAAAAATTGGGTTGCCTCCTAACAAGCGCTTATTTTATAGTCTCAGCCTGACTCATTCCTCGTTTCTCAATCTGGCTCAATTGCAAAAATTGGCATTGCATGCCTCCTCTTAGTCTTTTCCTTATTCTGCACGACATTCTTATATGATGAGCGACCCCCAAACTTAACTTCATCCATCGACAAGAAGTAACTTTCCTCATCCGCTTTATTCTTTAATGCACCTTTAACAAGATGAACTCGGAAGCATACTTGAAGATCACTTGGGTACGCGATGGCTTTACAACTCTTGAATACAACCTCTGGATCTTCATCATGCTTGTCATCAAACCCATTCCCGCTCTTCTTCTTCCCAACCTCAGAATTCTCATCCATAGCAAGATGTACGCTTTTTAAATTTCCAATAACAGCCTCATGGAACTCCTCGCCACTTCCTTGTAAATCCACTGTGCACTGCTCTTTACCTTCCTTTTTAGGATTAATCTCTTTATCACTCGGTAAGGTGTTTTGTTGATGATTAAGGACAACATCGGCAAGTTGTCCCACTTGGTCCTCGAGGTTTCGTATCGCAACTACTTGAATACACAACTAAACCTCGTTTCGTGTTATGAAACTAGAAATAATCCCTTCCAATCTTCATTCCTCACTCTGTTTTATGATGTCGTTAAGAAGGTCCTCCAAATTGGATGTAACACCTTGTTGCGGTGGATGTTGATACGAAAATTCTAACGGGTATGACAGACTTGGCGTAAAGAATTGATCTTATTGTCATAGCTCTATGCTAAGTCCCGATGATCTTGCCAACTCGGATAATAGTAATTGGAGACAGTATTGAGCTGCTGTTGTATTTTGAATAGATTGACTCCCAAATGCGTTAATCTTCTCCGAAAGTGCATAAATCTGTGTTGTTAAAGCTGTAACTACATCAACGTCGATTATTCCTGTCACTCTAGGTTGTGTCATCCTCTCAAACGACCATTGATAATTAAATGCAGCCATGGTACCTGAAACAAAAATAAAAAGAAAAAGTGTTTAACTAAAATCGATTTAATTAAAATTAATATGACAGATATTAAAACAATTCCCCGACAACGGCATCAAAAACTTGTTTACCTAATTCTATACTAGTAAATACGCAAGTATACGCAGGCCATAAGTAATAAAGTGATAAGAGAGTGTCGAACCCACATAGAATTTTATAAAATACCTATCACCTACTAATTTCGTATTAAACCATTTTTATGAAACAATCGATAAAGATCGTGAATTTATGAAAATAATAAAAAAAAAATTAAATAGGATTGAATTCGGATTAAGAAGACTTAAGATTAAAATTTTCCTTGATGATTCACTTTAACGTCAATACTTCCTGTTTAATTACCTCAATTGTAACGATGGAGAATTATACCTAGCTTGTAACTAGGGTTTTATGAATATTATTGAATAAAATAAAGTTTATTGAATATTATACTGTGTTAGGTGCTTAATGGTCATATTATGACCTAAGATGTGTGTTCGTGTAAGAATTAACGAACTAGGAGTTCATACGAGAAAATAAAATTTTCCCCACAAAAAGACGAAATAGCACTATTCACGCTAAAAACGCTTTCACATTTTTCAAAATTTTGAATGACGCCATAATATTTAGATAATGTCACGATACGTAATATCCAATAAAATTCAGAAATGAAAAACACGGTTTTTTTGGGTTGCGGCTTGGATCAGGAAATTTAATCGAAAAGTGAACGAAAGTCAAATATCGATTATTAAAATCTTCGGGCTTTATTCTCGGAGGCCTAAGAGGAAATATTAGGAGGCCCAATGATAATTTAATCAAGGCCCAAAGAAAGTGTAATGGAGGCCCAAAGAAGTATTAAACCCAAACTCGAACCAAAAGAAAACGAGTCGGGTCACACGTGGGTTGTCGGGTGGGTCAAATAAGTGGGGCAACCCATGTGGAGCCGACATAGGTGGTGGGGACTGGCTAAGTGGTGACAAAGCTTCTTGGAGAAGCTTTGTTAAGCTTCTCTAAGAAGCGAAGCAGCATTAAATGCTAAAAGTCTTAAAGTAAATGATGATAACTTAACCTTAGTTAGCCTTGAGTTGGTTAAGGAGGGGATGATTAGTAAGATAAGGAAACTTTAGGGGATTGACTAAGCAAGACCAAAGCTAAGTACACAACTCACAAAACCTAGCAAAGTTGCTTTAAAGAGCAAACTACCCCAAGCCTTATAAATCTCCTATAAATAGCAAGCCATTCTTTTCCTATTTCCTTACCAATTCACTAAGTAACAAGGACAAACTCTACTGAATTTGAGAGAGAAGTGAGGTTTTAGGAGATTAAATAAGGAAAGCTAGCAAGTTAGCACACTTAAGCAAGAACAAGAAAAGTCATCAAGAAGGTAAGCTTCGAAACCCTAGTTTTTACTTTGTTTCAATGCTTTGTAAATATAGTTAACGAAATGATTTATTGGTGGTTGTTGAGTAATGGGGGTCGTATATGATCCGAAGATATAAGGATGACTTAGTGGACTTAATACTTACCGATAAAAGCATGCTACAGTGAGACTGTAAGATTAATAAACGAACAAAACCAAGAAGGCTTGAATATGTTGTTGATGGGCAAGTTTAAAACCATCATTTGTATGCTAATATTTAAAATCCGGAAAGAAGGAAATGAACATAAGTAAATTATAGAAATTTTCAATTTGAAACGGTATAAAGATAAGCTAAAACAAAGTTATGGCGAAAGATTTAGTAAAAGACGTCAATCGACGAAAACCCTAACTTGATACGACTTTCGTGCCAAGTTAGCGGGAAGTAATCGCCTCCATAAAAGTAATATTTTCTGGGGGTTTTATAGATCATGAGAAAATTGAGTCGTAGGCTCAAGAACGAACTCATTCCGACTTCGGGTGAGTAAGTTACGAAGAATTTAACAAAACGACTTTTAAAACGTCACGTAGTGAAAAACTAACTCTTGGGGAACTTTTGAGCTAAGTTTTCGATTAACTAGAGAATATAAAAAGTGGTTCTATTTAGTTGAAGTTGTAGACGATGTTATAATCTAGAGAATGGCGTAAGAACGGACTCATTCCGATAACGGATGAGAAAGTTATTGCATTCGGAAATAGGCGTGTCAAATCAAAATTTTGAAAATCTGGGAATTCTGGGCAGTGTTAAGCCTAGCGCCTAAGCGCTTGGTTTAGGCACCTAGGCGCTGTCCTGCAGGTTTTTTTTGGAAGTGTTGAGCGTCTAGGCGGTTGAATAGTGACAAGTAGGCGCTCGACTGGGGAAAAGTTTGTGTCGCCGAGCGTTCGGACGTCGTGCGTCCGTGCGTTCGACATACAATGTTTCTGACATTAATAAATGCTATTTTAAAGTTATAAAAGATGAACATTAGAAGATATAAAGTACTTAACCTTAATCAAATAGTGTTTGAAAAATGAAATGAACGTAATACTTGGGCGTTCACGTAAGATAAGGCGGGTGAACGACGTATAAATGTCGAAATGCCACGATAAGTGTTAAAGAACTTAAAGAGTGTTCTAATTTAAATGAAATGTGAAAGTAGTATTCACACAAGCCAATGATATTTGATATGATATAGCATATACTTTGTAATCTTATTCGTTTGTTAAAGGCATTTTACTTTATCTGCATCGTGTTGTTATATTAAATGTGATAAACCCGTAGTTTTGAGCAATGCTTTTAGAATCATGATGGTGATCATGCTAATTATATCTAAATTCTAAATAGCTCACAAACTAAAATCGTTCCTAATCGATGGATTACTAAAAAGGGGATTAGTGAATCCGGATAGATTAATACATACGTTGCTTGCTCTTATGAAGAGGATGGTTGATCTCATAATCATTTGTGTGGAGACACTAAAGCAAGTACGTACGTGCTTATTAGAGAATAAGTTCACTGAACGTGGCTCGCTAAAGAATACCTAATGGAGTTTTACTCGCCTGTCCATAGGAATTCCTCTAGTGATAGTAGTACAAGTGATCCTTGGACTTGAGATCATCATAGTATCTTGTGTGTGATGAGTTATACTTTGACATGTCCCTTAAGACCCTTAGGGTATATCAAATGGTATGATTGGGTATAATAAGTTATATATTGAGATAGGTGAATGATCAACAAAGAATCTACCACTTCTAGTAAAAGGAGAGAATGTCCTATGTGATTCGATAAATGATGACTCAGAAGTCTTTGGCCAAAGTAGAATGAAATTAGAAAGGAGTTTCTAATTTGCATTATCAGAGTTGTGCATTTGAGAATCGAAATACATATAATTAAATAAAATAAGACTTGACAGTAATTCCATATCTTATATTTAATTGGGACATTATATGGTATAAGGATTGAATTGTACGGTAACTATTCACTGAAAGGTTCTTTTGTGATTAATGTTAAAATCTATACTATCTGAAAAGTCGTTGATCGCTAAGGGGGCTTACCCTTATTGTAGAATAAATATTATTTATTTAAATGAATTAAATAGTTTAATTTATTTATTTAAATAAGATTAGAATTGTTCTAATTGATTTATTCACAACCAGTTTAATATGGAGAACCTAAAGGGTCACACCGCAAAAGGAAAATATTTGTTTAAGAAGTAAATGGCATAATCGTAATAATAAATTAAGTGTATTTAATTTAATCTATAGAGATAGAATAAATTAAATAGCTTAATATTTATTATTTAATATTTTGGAAATATTAAATATAAATTAATAAGAGGAGTTTTATTATTATTATTACAATTACTATTATTTAATTTCTAATAGGGATTGTGAATTAATTAATAGAAGTACTCTCTCATAAATTCTTAGTTGGATTAGGAGTTTAATTAATTAAAGGAGTTTAATTAAAATAAAAACCCTAATCCTAAATAGTTTATGAGGGTTCCCTATATCTATAAATAAGAGGAGTCTTATCATGATTTAGGGTTAGACAGTTACACACTCTTCCATAAAAATTGGAGAGAGAGAGTACTTGCAATTTCTATAGAGATAGAAACTAGGGTTTTGCCAACACTCATCTTCTTGAACAACTATTATTCCTTGGTGGATCACCTCTAGAGGCCAAACACTTGGGTGGCTAACGTTGATCAAAGGAAGGAATTTAATCGATGGAATTCAAGGAGAACGCGAGGGATTTGGAGGTGAACCTGTGGAAGCATGGTTCTACAAGGGTATAATTCTATATCTATATCTCTTTCGTTTAATTGATAATTAATCACAAGGATGATCATGGTGATGGTTTGTATGAAAAATTTTAAAATCCGTTTTATTGCGCTTCCGCACTATTTATTTAATTTGATTGCATGTTCGCGCTATATACAAACCGAACAGTGGTATTAGAGCCTAATCTTGTGCTAATTATCAATTTTGATGATTCCATGTGTGTATTATATGCGATTGGATTGAAATTTTTGGGCAGAATCTGTTTTTCTGAATCTGCTACGCGGCGCAGCTGCGCCGTTTCCAGTTCATTCTGGAGCGCAGCTGCGCCCAAACCCAGAAAGTCGTTTCTGGGGTTCAGCGCAGCTGCGCCGTTTCCCAGTTCGTTCTGGGCGCAGCTGCGCCGGACAGCAGAATCCGAAAAAATAATTTTTCCTTCAATTAAAATAAATGGTTTATTTAATTGATATAAGTTTAAAATAAAGATGTTTATTTTATCTGGAATAGGATTTCAGATTACTAAAATTAAAGGAGTTTAATTTGGATTTGGTTTTTGATTAAAATAAAAGAGTTTATTTTGTTTCAAAACTAAATATTAGCAAAACCTTTGCCCATTAATTGATATCAATTTATATATGGAGTTTTATTATTCATGAGATGAATGTTATTTATTGATACATATGAAGATGTATATGATAATAAATAGGGATTGATTATGGACTACTGGCCAATTTGTGATTGGATTTATTTTAGTGGATGCTTGAATGAATGAGTTTTTATAAATGGGGTCTGTGTACCTCTTCTTCTCTAGTTTTTCTTGATGTAAATTATATTTTTCTCCTATGTACCTCCCCTTGACTGCTGATCAAGGTTTCTATTTATTGTAAATAGTTTATGTAATAGGTTTAGTTAGAATTACTTGAAGAATTAGAAACAAAGGAGCAAGGAGCGCTTGAAGACCCGTTTGTAATGGAACCCGGGTTTAAATATAATAATTATATTTAAATTTTGTTCTTGCACCCTAGGTTTGACCTTTTGGTTCACTTGGTGGCTCTAGTGAACCAAACTAGAATAAAAGTCAATAATCAATCCGGGTAGAATATAGTATTCTATATGTGCATGCTTACTATGTATACATTATATATTATACAACATGCTTCGCATGTTAAATAATATGACGCGTATTTTATATATATATGTGCATGCGCGCTAAACAAGATGAGACAAATAATAACAAACCCCTCAAAGAAATTATATTAAGTCATAAGCGTTCAAAGATATTTGGAATATCGAACGTCGCCTTCTAGCATGGTAAAGCGATAGAGTATTAAACATTTAATATGAGTTTGTTGTGTCACACAAGGTAAGTATTAAATATTTAAGATGTTGCTTTATCACATTCGATGCTTATAAATAGACTAAACGATGCTGTTTTGTTGTGTCACACAAGGACAGTGTTTTTCTTTCGAATATATGGAAGTGCTAGGTTTGACTTAACTTGGATACTTTTGATTCGGATGTGTCACACTTGATCAAAATAATCTAAGAGGCAAAATATAAGGAGTTACATAGTGATGTAATTGACAATAGTTGTCTACCTATTTATTTATATATAGTTTGTTGTGTCACACAAGACTATATACATTTGAAATGGGATTCTTATTCTCACTAGCAAATCTTTAATTAGATATGCCGAACTATATAGGGAGGGTAATATAGTTTGATGAAAATAGTGGGAGATACCAATTTAAAATAAAGACCTAATTTATTTTGGTAATTAATAAAAATGAATGTATGCTATAATGTTGTTAAATTACAATTCATTTATAGAATTTTACGATGTCTAATTCACTATCCCTACATAGCATATTAGATGCTAATTAATCGGACCGTATTAAACGAACTAGTTAAGAAATTTGAGAATAGTTCTCAAGGCTGAAAAGCTATCTTATGTCCTTAATATGTTTATCCCTGCAATGGTTGCAGACAATGCCTCAGAGGAAGAGATTGCTACTTTTAGAAAATGGCAAGATGATGCACAGTTGGCTCAATGCATCATGCTCGCATCCATGTGTAACGAGCTTCAGCGTCAGCATGAAACTATGGATGCTCCTACTGTACTCCGACACCTTCAAGGAGTTGAATGGTGAGGAAAGTAGGACTATTAGATATCAGATATCTAAGGAGCTTTTCCGATCTAGAATGACTGATGGCACTACAGTACAAACATATGTCCTAAAATGATCAATCTGATTGAACAATTAGGACAACAAGGTTTTGTCATGGATGGAGAGTTGATCCAAGATTTGATCTTGCAATCACTTCCGGACTCTTTCTCACAATTTGTTGTGAATTTCCACGTGAACAAGCTATATATATCAGCCTGCCTGAGTTGCTTAAACAAGTTGAAAACTGTAAAGAGTCACTTTCCAACCAAGAAAGACCAAGTCTTACTGGTAGATGATTCTTCCAAGAAGCGGAAGAGAGCCAAAGGATCTTCCTAAAAGAAGAACAATTCAAAGAAGGTATAAGGAAAGGCAAAAACAAAGGACAATAAGAACAAGACTGATGCAGATTGCAAAAGAGTTTGCTTCCACTACAATAAGCCTAGATACTAGAAAGGAAACTGTAAGGAGAATCTTATAGAGGCTAACCAGAAGAAGCTTAGTGAAGCTTCGGTTAAAGATACAGGTTTGTTCATGATTAAAAATAAATCTTTCTGTAAGTCAATGTTCTACTTGGGTATTGGATACCAACTGTAGTTCTCACGTATGCAATCCAATGCAGAGACTAATCAGAAGTAGAAAGCTAAACAAAGAGTAAGTAATCTTATGTGTGGGAATGGAGCAAAGGTTGCTGCATTAACCATAGGAACTTATAGTTTAGCATTGCCTACGGGCAAGTCTATTAAGTTAATAAGTTGTTATTATGTTTTAGTTCTCTTTAGAAACATTATTACTTCCGTTGTTGGACAAGGAAGGTTCTGGTATTATATTTAAGAACAATTGTTGTTCTATTTATAATGATAATGTTTTGTTTGAAACTGGAAGATCACTTGATGGACTTTGTATACTTGACTTACATGAAAAACATTTTGCAAATTGAATAAACTAGTAAAAGAAAAGGAGATGATCATTCAAAGAGTTGAATATGTGTATTTGATGAAATACAAGTTTGAATCATTTGAAAGGTTCAAAGAATTCAGAAGTGAAACAAATTGACAAAGTATTAAGATTCTTTGATCAGATCGAGGAAGGAATACTTGTGCAATAAGTTTCTAGATCATCTCAAAATGATATTTTCTCATAATGGATACCTCCTGATACGCAATAATTGATTAGTGTATCTAAAAGGAGAAATTGTACCTTGTTGGACATGGTGCAGTCCATAATGATTTTTACCGACATTCTAGTATCCATCTGGGGTTATGCCCTAAAAACGGCTGCATATCTACAAAAATAAGGTAACCTCAAAAATCCGAGCCCAATACTCCATAAAGGTTATGGATAGGAAGGATTCCTACTCTTAAGTATGTTAAGATAAGGGATTGTCCAGCTTATGTGAAAAGGTTTCAAAGATAAGTTTGGGATAAAATCTGACAAGTGCAGACTTGTGGGATATCTTAAAGAAAGTTTAGGGTATTATTACTATAATCCTATACGCTGCCTTCTTAGATAAAGGTGTTTATCATTGAAGGAGCTAGTGGGAGGGTAATAGATCTTGAAGGAGTTCAACAACCACAAAGCACTTTAACTCGAACCGAGGAACCTGTAGATAGACCTATTGTAGTAGATACTCAGAAAAATGGCAGATGACCATGAAATCCGAAATGGACTCCATGCATGAAAACCAAGTATAGACTCTGGTTACTCCACAAAAGAGCATAGTGCCTAGAGAGTGAATATGGGTCTTTAAGAGAAAGACTAGGGCAAATGGCAAGGTGGAGACCTATAAGACCAGACCTGCTTAAAAGGTTCTCAAGTCAAGGAGTTGACTGTGATAAAACCTTATTATCAAGTAATGCTCAAGTCCATTTGGATTTTGCTTGTGATTGTAACTTATTACGAAATCTGGCAAAATGGATGTGGAGACACCCTTCCTCAATGAAGACTTGAGGAGAATATATGTATGATACAGCCAGAGGAATTTGTTTCAAAGGTTGAAGCAAATCGTGTTTTAAGCTACAAAGATCCATTGATGGATTGAAGCAAGTTTCTCAAAGATGGAACATTTATTTTGATGAGACAATCAAAAGAGTTTGATTTTATCAAAAAATGAGAATGAACCTAGTGTGTACAAAAGGGTCAGTGGGAGCACTGTGACATTCTTGGTATTATATGTTGATATACTACTGATAAGGAATAACACACCAATGCTACAATTAGTAAAGATAAAATTGTCTAAACATTCCTCCATGAATGACTTGGGAGGAGCATCCTATAAATTGGGGATATAAATCTATATAGATAGATTTAAAAGGATGTTCGGCTTGACCCAAGGAACGTATATTCATTTGATGTTAAAGGCATTTAGCATAGCAAACTCCAAGAGAGGTCTCATGATGATGAGCCATGGAGTGTATCTCTCTAAAATTGTCCCCAATTGAAAGAGAGATCGCATGAGTTACTATCATGTATGCAATAAATATACTAGGCTTGATGTAGATCAGTCATATTCTGGAGATGATCATTGTAAGACAGTGATAAACATCTTTAGGTACTTAACCGGTACTGAAGATGTGATCATGATTCATGGTAGGTCTGAATTAAAACTAGAGGGCTAAACAGACTCAAGTTTTTCAGACTGACCAAGACGATAACAAATCCACTTTAAGGTAAATCGTTACCTTGAAAGGTGGTGCAGTGAATTGGAAAAGTTCCAAACAGCAAAGAGTTGCTGGTTTAGTGACAAAGACAGTGTATATAGCTATAAATGAAGCTGCAAGTTTGATTGTTTGGATGAAAAGTTCATTACAGAACTAGGAATAATTCCTAAGTCTCATCTTGGATTCAAACAAGTGTTGCGGCACTTTCATTTGATTAGTGGAATCATTAAAAGAGGAAAAGTCACTATAGAGATAGTGGACTCTCGAGAACAACATTGCATATCCATCTACTGAAGCTTTATCCAACAGCAGGATGATCGTCACTTAGAGAAGAAGGGTATTAGATACCATGGCGATTGACTTTAGTGCAAGAGGGAGATTGAAAGTAGTATGCACACAAGCCAATCATATTTGATATGATGTAGCATATACTTTGTAATCTTATTCGTTTGTTAAAGGGATTTTACTTTATCTGCAACGTGTTGTTATATTAAATATGATAAACACATAGTTTTGAGCAATGATTTTAGAATCATGATGGTGATCATGCTAATGAGATCTAAATTCTAGATAGGTCACAAACTAAAATCATTCCTAATCGATGGATTACGAAAAAGGGGATTAGTGAATCCGGATAGATTAGTACATACATTGCTTGCTCTTATGAAGAGGATGATTGATCTCATAATAATTTGTGTGGAGACACTAAAGCAAGTATGTAGGTGCTTATTAGAGAATAAGTTCACTAAACGTGGCTCGCTAAGGAATACCTAATGGAGTTTTACTCGCCTATCAATAGGAATTCCTCTAGTGATAGTAGTACAAGTGATCCTTGAATTTGAGATCATCATAGTATCTTGTGTGTGATGAGTTATACTTTGACATGTCCCTTAAGACCCTTAGGGTATATCAAAGGGTACGATTGTGTATAATAAGTTATATATGGAGATAGATGAATGATCAACAAAGAATCTACCACTTCTAGTAAAAGGAGAAAATGTCCTATGTGATTCGATAAATGACGACTCAGAAGTCTTTGGCCAAAGCAGAATGAAATTAGAAGGAGTTTCTAATTTGCATTATCAGAGTTGTGCATTTGAGAATCGAAATACATATAATTAAATAAAATAAGACTTGACAGTAATTCCATGTCTTATATTTAATTGGGACATTATATGGTAGAAAGATTGAATTGTACGGTAACTATTCACTGAAAGGTTCTTTTGTGATTAATGTTAAAATCTATACTATCTGAAAAGTCGTTGATCGCTAAGGGGGCTTACCCTTATTGTAGAATAAATATTATTTATTTAAATGAATTAAATAGTTTAATTTATTTATTTAAATAAGATTAGAATTGTTCTAATTGATTTATTCACAACCGGTTTAATATGGAGAACCTAAAGGGTCACACCGCAAAAGGAAAATATTTGTTTAAGAAGTAAATGACATAATCGTAATAATAAATTAAGTGTATTTAATTTAATCTATAGAGATAGAATAAATTAAATAGCTTAATATTTATTATTTAATATTTTGAAAATATTAAATATAAATTAATAAGAGGAGTCTTATTATTATTATTACAATTACAATTATTTAATTCCTAATAGGGATTAGGAATTAATTAATAGAAGTACTCTCTTATAAATTCCTAATTAGATTAGGAGTTTAATTAATTAAAGGATTTTAATTAAAATAAAAACCATAATCCTAAATAGTTTAGGAGGGTTCCCTATATCTATAAATAAGAGGAGTCTTATCATGATTTAGGGTTAGAGAGTTACACACTCTTCCATAAGAATTGGAGAGAGAGAGAGTAATTGCAATTTCTATAGAGATAGAAACTAGGGTTTTGCCAACACCCATCTTCTTGAATAACTATTTTTCCTTGGTGGATCACTTCTAGAGGCCAAACACTTGGGTGGCTAACGTTGATCAAAGGAAGGAATTTAATCGGTGGAATTCAAGGAGAACGCAAAGGATTTGGAGGTGAACTCGTACCTGTGGAAGCATGGTTCTACAAGGGTATAATTCTATATCTCTATCTCTTTCGTTTAATTGATAATTAATCACAAGGATGATCATGGTGATGGTTTGTATGAAAAATTTTAAAATTCGTTTTATTGCACTTCCGCACTATTTATGTAATTTGATTGCATGTTCGCGCTATATACAAACCTAACAAATTGAACATTATAAAAAGTTAACTAGAGTTAATGTAAACCAATACTTGGTGTCTATTATGTGTCTAATTGGTACATAAATACGAACTTAATTGTGTAGGCCATTTGAAAGCAAACTAGCTTAAACTTTTAGAAGACGTTTAATGCAAGTTTTCTAACTTCATTCAATTATGTTCTTATGAATGTTATGTGATATTTTTAAGTTCAATCTACACTATACCTACGTGGTTGTGAGAATTTTCATACTTGTACAAATCTTCTGTATTTGTTACAGTATTCAAGCTATGCTATGATAAATTGTTAAAGCTTTAAAGTTCAGATGTGCATGAACTCTTTGAGAAATGTATCGATGCCATTTATTTCGGCTAGATGTATGTTTAAAATGTTTTATCGTTTTGATATTAAGTCTTTAAAATATTCTTGATGTTAAGTAGAGTCTCCCAATCCAACTCTTTTGGAGCGGACTCAGAACTAATCTGAGAGTAAACAAACCCTATTAATAGGGACCGTTTTTGAATAAAATCCTTTTAATAGGGATAGTTCTTAGTCGAATATTTCGACTGACATGAAAGTCGTCAAAAAAACGTAAATATCATTTGTGTATGTAGTGTTGATAAACATAGAGTACTATAGGTTGATCACCTAGACGTGCTCGTAAGTAATATCGGGTTTGCAGTTAAAATGCTGGGAAGCCCCTTTTGAAAAGCAAAGTGTTGGTCATTTGACAACACAGTATGTGTGTTATGTCTTTCGTTTTCAAAACTAAAATGTTTTAAATCGAAAGGGAAGTATTATTCTAGTTTATTCGGAATGTTTTAGCAACTCTTGTTCAGTTGTTAGAAATGAAAAACACGATTCTTAATTTTGTTGTTGCTTAAATTTAATACTTGATGGGCAATCAAATGCATCCTTGCTTTAAAATAAAATGTTTTTCAGCTAAGCTAGAACGTATCGAAGGATTCGGTAAGGACAAGGAAAACGGAAAGATGAATGTTTAAGGAGATCCTTTGTAATAGTATAGTATTTTTGTAAAATACTTATTACTATCATTTTGTTATGTAATGGTCTTAGAACTTGAGAATGGAACATATATGTTTATAATATTATAATAAGTACATTCGTGTCATTAGAATTATATAGATAGATTTATGTGGATGTTGTAATAGCGTGGAACACCGTACCCGGGTTTGAGGAGACCTGGATTTGGAGGCGTCACATCAATTATCCTGGATTGTTAATCAAGAACTCATTAACATCTGTAAGCATCTGATAAGCACATAATTTATACATTTTATTATCCCTAATTTTGTCCTTTTAATTATATTAGTTTATTAAATTAATATGTTTTATTTTATTTTGTAGGATTTAATATTTTGTTGTGATAAAGTCAAAATCTTGATGATCAAGCAATATTTAATGCTCTTATTCATGTAAGAAAATATCCAAGAAGAAGAAAAGAGGTGGAACAATCTTGGTGTGCAAGTAAAATCCAGCAAGAGAAAGGAAAGTCCATCTAGAAGATGTCTTTGAAGGAAGTTGATTGCCACTAGGAAGTTGAAACTTACATGGAAAGGAACTCTTGGGAGATTACCATGTAGAGATTGAAATCAGAAGGAAACAAGAGCAAAAGAGGCCAAGTTCGATGAACGCAAATTAGGGTACAAATTTATTTTCCCTATAAATAGGTCTCTTGTTTTAGAGAGAATGAATGTATTAGTTTAAGTTAGGGGTATTAGTTTAGTTTTAGAAGTAGGAGTATGATTAATTATTTCTCCATTGTACGTTCGTTAGATTCTTGTTAATTACAGGGAGTTTTCTTATTTTATTTTTAATTTTCTACTTCTTCTTTATTTTAGTTAGTTTATTTATTTTCATGTCTAGTTAATTTCTTTAATTTAGGATGAAGATGAAATTAAATAATTATTCATGATAATATTTTTTATCTCTTCTATTATTTATGCTTTTATATTTAATTGATTTCACCTTCATGTTTCATCATTGGAATACCTTCGTTTTATAGTTCTTATGTGATTTTAAATTAATTAAGAGGTTTTGATAGATTATTGTTAAGATATGAGTTTTTCATAATCCATGCTTGCTCAAAGAAGTTTTGATGGGTTATAGTTAATCCTTAAATTTTCATAGTCTATGCTTGCCCACGTTAATTATAAAATTACTAAATTAAAGAGAAGGGAGATCAAAATCATAATTAAGTTATAAAAATAGAAGAGATTGAATTACTTATTATGTTTTTTATTTAATGGATTCGGATTCCTAGATTGCTTCCTTATTATTAGTTAGTTTAATTATAGTTAATTGATTCTCAGTCTTTATTTCTAATTCGCCTAAAATAAATATTAAGGATACAATAAAATTAATCTAGTCTCTGTGGGTTTGACCTGTACTTGCCAGTTCTTCAATTTGACACTGTGTACTTGCAGTTACACATTTTTATCACATCAAGTTTTTGGCGCCGTTACCGGGGACTAGATTTAATTTTGTATTCCTTAATTTTTATTTATTCGAATTAATTTTTTTTTAGTTCTAATATTTTTTTTTCAGTAGTATCGAATTGGATCAAAGGTGCGAAAAGACAAGATTATTGCTACGTTATTCCTGGTATTTTGTATCTTAACTGAAAAATAAAAATAAAATAATAGCTTAGTTTTATTTTTTTAGTTTTTATTGTTAGTTAGAAAACTAATTGTCGTATTCATGCATTCACTCACGTAGAGCACATCATGTTTATGTTTTTATTTTTATTTTATTTATTTTATTTTTTTTGTCAAATATAAACTGTGGTGATTGCTGGAGGATTGAGGTACGTCAAATTTCTCATTACTTCGTAATTCACATAGTTTTAGGACACTTTATTTGTTTACAGTTTTTTTTTATTTGTGCATTTTCATCTTTAATCTAACATTAAGGGCACAACCGGTAACAAGATAAGGTGGGGATTTCATCACCCTTTCTTGGCCCACAAACAACCCAACTTGCATTTTACATAACCTTGACCTAATAAAATCAAGTAGACGTTGGCCCTAGGACTCTCGAGCTCAATTAGGACAAGAAACTTCAAGAGGAGGCTGAATTTTTAATTAATCAAACTACTGGTGTCTAGGCAAGTGGTTTAAAAGGCAAACGCCTAAAGAACGTGTGGTTATTTAATTAGTCACCGTACCCGCGGAGAGACTCTCACCGTTCTTACACTTATCTGGCTAGTGGCTTGATTAATTTTGAATTTTGTGGACCTTAAGGTGTAACTTGAAACAGTTAGGAGCTGTCTAGATTTTATTTAGGTTAACTGTAGAATTAGGATATTTATTTATTTTTAATTTTTTTTCCTTTTGTGCGACTTTCGTGCCTAGTTGTTTATTTGTCTTGTGATTTGTGGAAAGATGGCCTCCTATTATAGTTGGAATAAAAATTTTGTTTGGAATCAAGAACCCTATGAAAATTTTAATGCACACTAAGTAAATCAATTTTTTTCAACTTATGAAAATCCTTATCTAAGTTCATATCCATATCCATATTCGAATCCAGAGCCTCAATATCCACAATAATTTTCAAACGAAGAAGAGGAAAGACTCAGTACCTTAGAGAAAATTATGGAAGCTTTAATGAAAAATCAATTTAACACGAATCAAACTATATCTCGTCTAGAAATTCAAATGAGTTGGTTAGCCACCATAATAAATGAACAAGAGGTGGATGAATTTTCTAGTGACTCTGAGGTTAATTTTGAAAATCATGATGATTGTGGAAATGATGAGGAAAAATAAAAATTTTGGATTTAATTCTACACACTTTGAATCAAGTGAATTTGAGGAGTCTAAAAATTATGAGTGTAACGATCGGGAATTTTAATTTCCTTGTAACCCGAGTTTATGTGTGAATAAAGTGAATTTTTATTTTTATTTTTATTTATATTATTATGTGTTATGTGCTTATAGGTTATGTTATAACCTAGAATATGTATATGTGTTGTATTTTACGTGTTGTAGTGACGTTAGGGAGAATATACTGACCTCGTGAAAAATCGCAAAAATCACTATTCACGGGGCACGTTTACCGAGGCACTGTTCACGCCATAATATTTTGCATCTTTTTCGAACTTAATAAATTTCAGTAATACACGTGTGCGAAGTGATAATTTTTCTAAGTGTTAGACTTTCATTTTGAGCCTAATCGTGTTTCATTTGGTATCCGAAATGTATAATATGACTGTTCCGAATAAATGGACAAACTCCGTAGTAATTATTTTTATGTGTCCCAATAATTTATGGGAGTATCCATTTTAATTTTGGGTAGAGTTATTTACCAAATTGGGTACAAAAGTAGGAGTATTCGGGTATTTATTTTGGCTTGTTACTCCGAGAGGGAACCAACCTAAACCCTTGGACCAATCAAATGCAAGGAGTAGAGTGTATAGCCGGCAGCATGCTGCCATTTGATGGGCTCAATGCCCTAATTTTCCCAAACGCTAGACTTTCTTGAGCTACTCCCTCTCATTCTCCCGAAGCCTCCAAGCTGTCATCCCATTCAAACTTTCAACTACCAAGCTTTATGCTGCAGAAAGAGTGAGAGCATAGTAGAGAGAAGAGAGGTGCAGAAAAAGAAAGGAAGAGGAGGAGCTCGGGTGTTGAACTCCTTCATTCTCCCAAGCCTTGTTCATCCGACTCCTTTCCTTTCATTCTTTTGTACTCAGCTTATTTCCAAGCTTAGTCCTTTTGCTAGCAAGAAGAGAGCTGCAGAGAGGGAGGGAGTGTTATAGAGAGAGAGCGGAAGAACAAAGGGAGAGGAAGCGGAAGAAACTTGAAGGAAGAAGAAATGAGAGACACGGGTGGAGAATAAAGGAGCCAAAGAAGTGAAAGGAGAGTCTCAAGCCTAGCCTGCAAGCTTTCTAGCATCTTGGAGGGATTACAAGAGGTAATCATATCACTTAACACATTTTCATTTGATTTTGGTTAAGGTTTTCAAAGTTTCATGGTTGTAAAGCTTTTAAGCTTATGGGTTGGCTTTGTTGCGATTCTTGTTGTTGTTATTTGTTTTGGATGTTTGTAAATGTTGTTAAGAGACTATGTAAGCTGTTAACAACATCAAAGTGGAACAAAAAATGAAAGAAATCCCTACATTGGCTTAATGGAGCAAGAACAATGAACTGTTGAACAAGGACATGGACTGTTGGACGAATTTAGAGAAGCATGGTAGATATTTTTCATGTTTGATAATTTTGGTTAATTCTATAAGTGTATGAATCTATAGGAGTCTTATAGTTCATGTTGTAAGCTTTCCATAGCCTCTAAAATGGCCTAATTCCGAGTAGTAACGAAGAAGTTCCGAAGGTTTGAAGTTTGGGTGCCAAAACATAGCTTGCTGGCGAGCTCGGCAGAGAGGAGCCCTCTGGGGCGAGCACAAGCTCATCCGAGGCGAGCACAAGTCTCTAGGGCGAGCACAAGCCTTCTGGGGCGAGCACAAGCTCCTCCGGGGCGAGCACAAGCTCCTCCGGGGGAGCACAAGCTCCTCCGGGGCGAGCACAAGCCCTCTGGGGCGAGCACAAACCCTCTTGGGCTAGCACAAACACTCTGGGGCGAGCACAAACACTCTAGGTGAGCACAAGCTCATCTGGGGTGAGCACACACCCTCTAGGGCGAGCACAAGCCCTCTTGGGCGAGCAGAAGCACTTTGGGGCGAGCACAAGCACTCTGGGGCGAGCTCGTTGTGCGATGCTGACCTCCTTTAGTAAAACGGACCTAACTTTCTCATATAAACTCCAAATTGGATGATTCAAGATGATCCGGAAAGCTTAGAGATAGACCTATAACTTTCATTAATTAGAATTGAAATTTACTACCTGGAAAATTGACCGTTTTTAGAAATATTATGCAAATAGAAGGCGTCGGTCATGCATATGTGCAACGTGTAATGCTTCTGATAATAAAAGACATTGTTCTAAGTCCAAAAACATAAATATTATGATTTATAATGATACTTAGAATTAACCAATGAGTATTAGATAAATCGAATGGGCGTGCTAGGCGTACGCAATTGCGTGTCGCTTGGGCATTCGAATAGGCGAGGTTGGCATGCGGACGCGCAAGCGTCATAACGCTGTAACTGGTGTGTATAATATTGTTTAATATTTTGTTTCTTATAAGAATAAAACATGATAGAGTAGTATAAACCATTATTTGGTATCCAGTATGTGACTAATTGTTATGTGAATATGTACTTAATTGTGTAGGATATTAAGGAGCGTGTGTTGTAATATTGTAGCAGGCGCACCAGACAAGTTTCCTAACGCTTGTCTAACTCTTGAGTTGGGAAAGTTCCCTAACTTCATTCTCTCTATATATTGAATGCAAATTCTCTTAACCTTATTAAAGCTATTTATTGAGAAAGTTCCATCTTACTCAAGTTATAATTAGACAAATATTCTATATTAGTGCAAGTTCCTTACTCAACTATTATTTTTATTTGAGCAAGCTTTCTATGTTATACAAATGTTATATATTGTTGCAAGTATTAGTCCATTAAGCGAGTTTCTTATCTTATTCAAGATATTCTGGACAGGTTCCTTTACTTCAATCATTGTCGCATTGCAAGTACTCTTAGAATGAACTGTTAATCGTTCACGTTACCTAGCCATGCTTCACCTCATGTTATTAAAGCTTTCAAGTTCTATATTCCATGAACTATATGAGATAGATGTCAAAGCTAATTGTTTCGGCTAGACGTATGTTTAATCATCATTATTGTTAAGTAAAGCTATCCGATCAAATTGTTTTGTTTGGATTCCTATGTAAAGCTGAGATGAACAACCCTCATAGCAAGGGAAATAGTATGTATGTCGGGGAACCGACACGCGCGAGAACAGTATGTAAAAGGGGTTATGCATAACACCGGGTACATTAGGCTGATCACCTATTGTATTAGTATGTTGGGTTATCAGATGAATTTCTGGTGATTCTAGTAAAAGTTCAGTGTCATGATGACTACTCAGTATAGAATATTTCCTCTATTTGGGAACATTGAAATCATTCGGTCCATAGAGGCCCTACTATTGTGTTAAAGAGATTATTTGTAGAAATTGTTCAAGTTCTTGAGCTATCTTTTAATCTCTTGATTCTTGTAAGCTATAAAGTCTTCATTTGATGATTCATGATTTTTGCTATTATACTTGTTGAGCAAAATTGTTACTCACCCTTGCTTTCTTTAAAATATTTCAATTAGTGGAGCTCGTGGTGAAAGCTCAGGGAAGGATAAAAGGCAAAGCTACTGATTAGCTTTGTACCGTTAAGATTACCATTTTGGATTATGTATTAAGACACGTTGACTTTTGTGATGTATTAAGACTTAATTACCCTTATGTATTAAGTTACGTTTTGTAGAAGTTTAGGTTTCGAGACTTGGGACAGGATTATTTATGTTATATCAATATAAATATTCCTTTATTTCCGCTGTAAGTTATCGATTGTATGACGTATGTACTAGATAGTGACGAAAGATTTTATATGCAAATTTTTGAATTGCAAATTGAGGAAATTTAGATTGTTTTGGTGATTAGAAAGAAGAGGTAAGGAATAGGTTATAAGAAATGAACCGATGGTATATCTAGAGACTGATTTGGGAGATTAAGTCCAATAATTATAGGACATTTGAAGTGGGAAGATAGTACAGGACGAATGAAGGATAGTAGCCGATGTATAGGTATATATATATCTATGTGTGTAAGATATGTGAATCCCAGTTTCTGATATAATTAGCGGGGTATCTTTAGTAAGTCCCAACTTTTGTATAAGTTGTGGAGTAGTTATGTGAATCCCATCTTGTTGATAGTAACAGAGGGATGAGGAATGTTGATAGCAAGAATGCTATATGATGTAAGCAGTACAAGGTACTAAGAGAAGCTTATTAATATAAGAGTATTTATTAAATGTGCTTTGTGATAAGTATGTATATGTGTTAGCATTAAATAAGAATGCGTTAGAAGATGAGTGTTGAGTTAATAGTATGAACTTTATTATTAACTGAAGGTGCCGTCGAGAGGAAGGCCTTGAGAGTAACGAAAGGGGATAGTGGCAATAATTGAGTTTCAGAAGAAAAGTGTGAACCTTCGGACCTCGAACCGGTCGAGGGTAGTATTTTATGGTAGCACATCGTTGAGACATTCGTGTTGTCTTACGATGATGCAGGCCAGGAAGTTGTTAAAGAAAGGATGTGAAGGCTACTTAGCCTATATTGTAGATACAAAGAAAGGAAGGGTAAAAATTATAGATATACCGATAGTGAGAGAGTTTCCAGATGTGTTTCCAAGTGAATTACCCGATCTTCTGCCAGACAGGGAAATTGAATTTGCGATAGACTTAGTGCCAGGAACTGCACCAATTTCGAAGGCTCCGTATCGTATTGCGCTAGTGGAAATGAAGGAATTATTGATACAACTTCAGGAATTGTTGGACAATGGGTATATTCAGCCAAGTGTGTCCCCATGGGGAGCACTAGTTTTGTTTGTCAAGAAGAAGGACGGATCGATGAGGCTCTGCATCGACTACCGGGAATTGAACAAATCAACGATCAAGAATAAGTATCCATTGCCAAGGATTGACGACTTGTTCGATCAACTAAAAGGAGCCAGAAACTTCTTGAAGATAGATTTGAGGACCGGATATCATCAGCTAAAAGTAAGGAAGGAAGATGTACCCAAAACTGCGTTTCGGACGAGATATGGTCACTACGAGTTTTTAGTGATGTCTTTCGGTTTGACTAATGCACCAGCAGCATTCATGGACTTAATGAACCGAATTCTGAAGCCATACTTAGATAAGTTCGTGGTAGTTTTCATAGACGACATTTTGATTTATTCAAAGACCGAAGAAGAGCATGCCGATCATCTGAACAAAGTACTGGAGACACTAAGAAGGGAAAAGTTATACGCGAAATTATCCAAGTGCGAATTCTGGATGGAAAAAGTGCAATTTTTGGGGCATATGATCGACAAAGACGGTATCTCAGTGGACCCTTCGAAAGTAGAGGCAGTTAGTAATTGGAAACAACAGAAGACGCCAACAGAAGTGCGAAGTTTCTTAGGGTTAGCCGGGTACTATCGAAGATTTATCCAGGATTTTTCGAAGATAGCAACCCCGTTGACCAATCTGACGAGGAAAATGGTGAAATTTGTATGGTCTGAAAAGTGCGAAGACAGTTTTCAGGAATTGAAAAAGTGGTTAAGCGAGGCGCCTGTATTGCCTTACCAGATGATACGGGAGGTTTTGTAGTGTATAGTGATGCATCACACAAGGGTCTTGGTTGTATATTGATGCAACACGGCAAGGTCATTGCGTACGCGTCACGACAGTTAAAGGATTACGAGAAGCGATACCCTACCCATGACCTGGAATTAGCAGTTGTCGTCTTTGCATTGAAGATTTGGAGACATTACCTTTATGGGGAGAAATGTGAGATATACACGGATCATAAGAGTTTGAAATATATCTTCACACAGAAGGAGTTGAACATGCGACAGAGGAGGTGGTTGGAATTAATCAAAGATTACGACTGCGAAATTCTTTATCACCTAGGAAAAGCAAACGTAGTAGCAGATGCATTGAGTAGAAAGGGGAGCGCGAAATTATTTATGTTGACAACTCACGATGAGTTAATACTGGAAATGGCGAGACTGGAGATTGAATTGAAAAGTCCGGCAGAGGCAGCAGAGAAGTTATTTGTAATCGAAGCTCGTCCGACATTACTCGACAAGGTGAAAGAAGCACAGGAAAAGGATGAAGAGTACGAAAGGATACAAAAAAGGATCACAGAAAATGAGGAAGAGAAATTCCAAATGGATAAGGATGGTACCTTGAGATATGAGGAGCGAGTGTGGGTGCCAGTCGTGACTGAATTAAGAGATGAGATCTTACATGAAGCACATAATTCAGCATATTCTGTTCACCCAGGAAGTACGAAAATGTACCGGGATCTTCGTCAATATTTTTGGTGGCCCAACATGAAGCGGGACGTAGCAGAGTACATCAGTAAGTGTCTCACCTGTCAACAAGTCAAAGCAAAACATCAGAGACCAAGTGGATTACTTCAACCACTGAACATATTAGAATGGAAATGGGAGCACATCACTATGGACTTCGTGGTAGGACTTCCAGTTACACAGAAGGGCTATGATGCTATTTGGGTTATCGTGGATCGATTGACAAAATCAGCACACTTTCTACCGATAAAGATCCGATTTAATTTGAACCAATTAGCCAAGTTATATATAAAGGAAATTGTTTCACGGCATGGAGTGCCAATGTCAATTGTCTCAGATCGTGATCCACGTTTCACGTCAAATTTTTGGAAGAGCTTGCAAGAGAGAATGGGAGCACAGTTACGACTAAGTACTGCTTACCATCCTCAAACTGACGGACAGAGCGAACGAACAATTCAGACACTAGAGGACATGTTGAGAGCTTATGTGATGGATTTCAAGGGAAATTAGGATGACCATTTACCACTTGTGGAATTTTCTTATAACAATAGCTTTCATGCAAGTATCGGTATGCTGCCATATGAAGCCCTATACGGAAGGAAGTGCAGAACACCGCTAAGCTGGGATGAGGTTGGCGAACGGCGACTGTTGGGACCAGAATTGGTGCAGCAGACAGCAGAAGTGGTCAAGGTGATCAGGGCAAGATTAGTTGCAGCCCAAGTCCGACAAAAGAAGTATGCGGATTAACATCGCCAGACGAGAGACTTTGACGTCGGCAGTTACGTGTTTCTGAAGGTATCTCCCTGGAAGGGGAAGATACGTTTTGGGAAGAAGGGAAAGTTAAGCCCGAGGTTCGTAGGACCATTCGAAGTATTGAGAAGAGTGGGTGAAGTGGCGTACGAGGTAGCCTTGCCTCCTGAACTGGAGCATATCCACAACGTATTCCACGTTTCAGTGTTACGACCATACAAGCCCGATTATAAGCATGTGATATCCTATGAGCCCGTCCAAATAGAGAAAGACCTAACGTATGAGGAAATTCCTATACAGATAATCGATAAAAAAGAGCAAGTATTAAGAAATAAGGTTATACCTTCTGTAAAAGTAGTTTGGCGAAACCACAATGCCGAGGAGGCTACGTGGGAGTTAGAAGATAAGATGAAGGAGAATTACCCTCAACTTTTTGCTTAACTTTATATTGTTATTCTGGGGACATAATCCTTATAAGGAGGGGAGAATGTAACGATCGGGAATTTTAATTTTCTTGTAACCCGAGTTTATGTGTGAATAAAGTGAATTTTTATTTTTATTTATATTATTATGTGTTATGTACTTATAGGTTATGTTATAACCTAGAATATGTATATGTGTTGAATTTTACGTGTTGTAGTGACGTTAGGGTGAATATACTGACCTCGTGAAAAATTGCAAAAATCACTATTCACGGGGCTCGTTTACCAAGGCACTGTTCACGCCATAATATTTTGCATCTTTTTCGACCTTAATAAATTTCAGTAATACACGTGTGCGAAGTGATAATTTTTCCAAGTGTCAGACTTTCATTTTGAGCCTAATCGTGTTTCATTCGGTATCCGAAATGTATAATATGACTGTTCCGAATAAATGGACAAACTCCGTAGTAATTATTTTTATGTGTCCCAATAATTTATGGGAGTATCCATTTTAATTTGGGTAGAGTTATTTACCAAATTGGGTACAAAAGTAGGAGTATTCAGGTATTTATTTTGGCTTGTTACTCCGAGAGGGAACCAACCTAAACCCTTGGACCAATCAAATGAAAGGAGTAAAGTGTATAGCCGACAACATGCTGCCATTTGATGGGCTCAATGCTTTAATTTTCCCAAACGCTAGACTTTCTTGAGCTACTCCCTCTCATTCTCCCGAAGCCTCCAAGCTGCTATCCCATTCAAACTTTCAACTACCAAGCTTTGTGCTGCAGAAAGAGTGAGAGCATAGTAGAGAGAAGAGAGGTGCAGAAAAAGAAAGGAAGAGGAGGAGCTCAGGTGTTGAACTCCTTCATTCTCCCAAGCCTTGTTCATCCGACTCCTTTCCTTTCATTCTTTTATACTCAGCTTATTTCCAAGCTTAGTCCTTTTGCTAGCAAGAAGAGAGCTGCAGAGAGGGAGGGAGTGTTATAGAGAGAGAGCGGAAGAATAAAGGGAGAGGAAGAGGAAGAAACTTGAAGGAAGAAGAAAGGAGAGACACGGGTGGAGAAGAAAGGAGCCAAAGAAGTGAAAGGAGAGTCTCAAGCCTAGCCTGCAAGCTTTCTAGCATCTTGGAGGGATTACAAGAGGTAATCATCTCACTTAACATATTTTCATTTGATTTTGGTTAAGGTTTTCAAAGTTTCATGGTTGTAAAGCTTTTAAGCTTATGGGTTGGCTTTGCTGCGATTCTTGTTGTTGTTATTTGTTTTAGATGTTTGTAAATGTTGTTAAGAGACTATGTAAGCTGTTAACAACATCAAAGTGGAACAAAAAATGAAAGAAATCCCTACATTGGCTTAATGGAGCAACAACAATTAACTGTTGAACAAGGACATGGACTGTTGGACGAATTTAGAGAACCATGGTAGATATTATTCATGTTTGATAATTTTGATTAATGTTATAAGTGTATGAATCTATAGGAGTCTTATAGTTCATGTTGTAAGCTTTCCATAGCCTCTAAAATGGCCTAATTCCGAGTAGTAACGAAGAAGTTACGAAGGTTTGAAATTTGGGTGCCAAAACAGAGCTTGTTGGCGAGCTCGGCAGAGAGGAGCCCTCTGGGGCGAGCACAAGCTCATCTGGGGCGAGCACCAGCTCTCTAGGGTGAGCACCAGCCCTCTGGGGCGAGCACAAGCCCTCTGGGGGCGAGCACAAGCTCCTCCGGGGCGAGCACAAGCCCTCTAGGGCGAGCACAAACCCTCTGGGCTAGCACAAACACTCTGGGGCAAGCACAAACACTTTAGGCGAGCACAAGCTCATCTGGGGCGAGCACACACCCTCTAGGGCGAGCACAAGCCCTCTGGGGCGAGCAGAAGCACTTTGGGGCGAGCACAAGCACTCCGGGGTGAGCTCGTTGTGCGATGCTGACCTCCTTTAGTAAAACGGACCTAACTTTCTCATATAAACTCCAAATTGGATGATTCAAGATGATCCGGAAAGCTTAGAGATAGACCTATAACTTTCATTAATTAGAATTGAAATTTACTACCTTTAGCAATTTTTAAATTTACCGTTTTTAGGAATGTTGTTCAAATAGAAGGCGTCGGTCATGCATGTGTGCAACGTGTAATGCTTCTGATAATAAAAGACATTGTTCTAAGTCCAAAAACATGAATGTTATGATTTATAATGATACTTAGCATTAACCAATGAGTATTAGATAAATCGAATGGGCGTGCTAGGCGTACGCAATTGCGTATCGCTTGGGCATTCGAATAGGGGAGGTTGGCGTGCAGACGCGCAAGCGTCATAACGCTGTAACTGGTGTGTATAATATTGTTTAATATTTTGTTTCTTATAAGAATGAAACATGATAGAGTAGTATAAACCATTATTTGGTATCCAGTATGTGACTAATTGTTATGTGAATATGTACTTAATTGTGTAGGATATTAAGGAGCGTATGTTGTAATATTGTAGCAGGCGCACCAGACAAGTTTCCTAACGCTTGTCTAACCCTTGAGTTGGGAAAGTTCCCTAACTTCATTCTCTCTATATATTGAATGCAAATTCTCTTAACCTTATTCAAGCTATTTATTGAGAAAGTTCCATCTTACTCAAGTTATAATTAGACAAATATTCTATATTAGTGCAAGTTCCTTACTCAACTATTATTTTTATTTGAGCAAGCTTCCTATGTTATATAAATGTTATATATTGTTGCAAGTATTACTCCATTAAGCGAGTTTCTTATCTTATTCAAGATATTCTGGACAGGTTCCTTTACTTCAATCATTGTCGCATTGCAAGTACTCTTAGAATAAACTGTTAATCGTTCACGTTACCTAGCCATGCTTCACCGCATGTTATTAAAGCTTTCAAGTTCTATATTCCATGAACTATATGAGATAGATATCAAAGCTAATTGTTTCGGCTAGACATATGTTTAATCATCATTATTGTTAAGTAAAGCTATCCGATCAAATTGTTTTGTTTGGATTCCTATGTAAAGCTGAGATGAATAACCCTCATAGCAGGGGAAACAGTATGTATGTCGGGGAACCGACACGCGCGCGAACAGTATGTAAAAGGGGTTATGCATAACACCGGGTACATTAGACTGATCACCTATTGTATTAGTATGTTGGGTTATCAGATAAATTTCTGGTGATTCTAGTAAAAGTTCAGTGTCATGATGACTACTCAGTATAGAATATTTCCTCCATTTGGGAACATTGAAATCATTCGGTCCATAGAGGCCCTACTATTGTGTTAAAGAGATCATTCGTAGAAATTGTTCAAGTTCTTAAGCTATCTTTTAATCTCTTGATTCTTGTAAGCTATAAAGTCTTCATTTGATGATTCACGATTTTTGCTATTATACTTGTTGAGCAAATTTGTTGCTCACCCTTGCTTTCCTTAAAATATTTCAGTTAGTGGAGCTCGTGGTGAAAGCTCAGGGAAGGATAAAGGCAAAGGCAAAGCTACTGATTAGCTTTGTACTGTTAAGATTACCATTTTGGATTATGTATTAAGACACGTTGACTTTTGTGATGTATTAAGACTTAATTACCCTTATGTATTAAGTTACGTTTTGTAGAAGTTTTGGTTTCGAGACTTGGTACAGGATTATTTATGTTATATCAATATAAATATTCCTTTATTTCTGCTGTAAGTTATCGATTGTATGACGTATGTACTAGATAGTGACGAACCAGGTCCGCAGTTCGGGTGACCCGGATTTGGGGGCGTCACAATGAGTCTATGCCTAAAATTGATCATATCACATTTAATGAGTCGGTTGAAAAAGTCTATAAGCCTAAAGCTCCATATCCTGAAAGACTTATTCCTAGAAAACAACCGAGTGATTTTGTAGATCAACCTATAAAAGTAAACATGATCCAAGAGTTGACCATGACCCAAGAAATAATTGAAAATAGACTCATGATTGAAGATAATCCAATTGATTTTTTCTTAAATCATCTTGACCAAAATTGGAATGGAATATTTAGATAAGGTCAATGAAATGTTGAGATCCACTTCACATAAGTCGCCCAAATGGAAACATACATTTGAACCAATTCGTCCACACTTTGAGCATATTAGTGAATATTTTCCCGAGGTAGACTTTAAGCACATCCTGATGAAAATTGTGACTATTTTTAATTTCTTAGGCCTCCGAAAAATCATGAAAAATTCACACTCACTTGCATTTTTGCATCACTTGTTTATTATTATATGCATTTTAGGATTTATGAAATTCGTAGGTATGTATATTTGTTTTCTTTCTCACCACATTTTCTTGCAGAATAAATGTCCCACATATAAGGTACAATTCTTTCATTTCTTTGTTCTCTATTTTTTTATTTGCATAGATTGAGGACAATGCATGATTTAGGTATGAGAGGAGTTTGTTTGTATTATAGTATTAGATTTTTTTTAGGAAATTAGGAAAAATTAAAAAAATTATAATATTAGATATTTTTTTTCTCATTTTAGGAAAAAATTTAAGTTTTTTTTTGTTTTAAAAATAAATTAAAAAAATGTTGTTTGACTTATTATGGATTGGATTAATTCTAATAAGTATCTGTAGAGCAAAAACTTTAAGTAAGATTAAAATATTTAGAACTCTTGAACCTTTGATAAGATACAAAATCTTAGTTCGAAACACCATATTGAGTAAATAAAGTTCTTATGCATTTTTGCACTTCACATTTGCATTAATTCTTAGTTGTGGGATATAAACTATAATTCGAGCAATTTCAAGAAAAAATTTGAAAGAGAAACAAAAGAAAAAAAGAAACAAAAAAGTTGAAAAAAAAAGTTGAAAGAAAAAAAGTAAATAACTGCTTCAATGTCCATTGGACGAAATAACTAGGTATCCAAGCCTTAGGAAGTATCGATATTCACGCTGAAAAGTGTGATGGATATAAGCAACTTGACTAGTCTAGTTTTGTGGCCTTTGTTACTCGAGTTAGTAAGCCCTTAGGGGTGTCTCTACACCTAGTGCCCTAAAGCCAACTGGTTTGGGAGTCATTGGTCCAACGCTCGCTACATGGGTAACTCTGAAAAGCCTAAGAAAATGAGACATTGCACAAGTCAAGGGAAAAAAATTCAAAAAAAATTGAGAAAAAATTCAAAAAAAAGGAAAAAAGAGAAAAAAAAAATAAGTTTGCTTGATTTTCATGGTAAAAATCCTTACTAAGAGTTACATCACATACACAATGGATGCATCACATGGAATAAATTTTATGAAGGATGGTGTTTAGAATAAAAATAGAGTATTTTTGATAAGGTGAAAGTGTGATTTTGAATTTAATCTTGCTTATGTATATTTCCCATGTATACTTAGAAGTTTTTCTTTCAATTTCATAATTTGTTGAACCCAAAAATATTTTATTTTGAATTTTAAATTTTGTGGGTATATTCACTGCAAACCCTCACGAGACACAACTCGTCCACTTGGGGTAACCTTGGGGTTTAAAGGCTTGTTGCACATGCTAAGTGCAATCGTGTTTCCTACGAAAATGGAGTAGTATAGTTTTTGTTTTTATTTTTTATTCTCTTTTTATTTTACTCGAGGACGAGAAAAAGCTAGGTATGGGGGTATTTGATAAGCACATAATTCATACATTTTATTATCCCTAATTTTATCCTTTTAATTATATTAGTTTATTAAATTAATATGTTTTATTTTATTTTGTAGGATTTAATATTTTGTTGCGATAAAGTCAAAATCTTGGTGATCAAGCAATATTTAATGCTATTATTCATGTAAGGAAATATCCAAGAAGAAGGAAGGAGGTGGAACAATCTTGGTGTGCAAGTAAAATCCAGCAAGAGAAAGGAAAGTCCATCTAGAAGATCTCTTTGAAGGAAGTTGATTGCCACTAGGAAGTTGAAACCTACATGGAAAGGAACTCTTGGGAGATTACCATGTAGAGATTGAAATCAAGAAGAAAAGAAGAGCAAAAGAGGCCAAGTTCAGTGAATGTAAATTAGGGCACAAATTTATTTTCCCTATAAATAGGTCTCTTGTTTTAGAGAGAATGAATGTATTAGTTTAAGTTAGGGGTATTAGTTTAGTTTTAGAAGTAGGAGTAGGATTAAATTATTTCTCCATTGTACGTTCGTTAGATGCTTGTTAATTAAAGGGAGTTTTTTTATTTTATTTTTAATTTTCTACTTCTTCTTTATTTTAGTTAGTTTATTTATTTTCATGTCTAGTTAATTTCTTTAATCTAGGATGAAGATGAAATTAAATAATTATTCATGATAATATTTTTTATCTCTTCTATTATTTATGCTTTTATATTTAATTGATTTCACCTTCATGTTTCATCATTGAAATACCTTCGTTTTATAGTTCTTATGTGATTTTAAATTAATTAAGAGGTTTTGATAGATTATTGTTAAGATATAAATTTTTCATAATCCGTGCTTGCTCAAAGAAGTTTTGATGGGTTATAGTTAATACTTAAATTTTCATAGTCTATGCTTGCCCATGTTAATTATAAAATTACTAAATTAAAGGGAAGGGAGATCAAAATCATAATTAAGTTATAAAAATAGAAGAGATTGAATTACTTGTTATGTTTATTATTTACTGGATTCAGATTCCTAGATTGCTTCCTTATTATTAGTTAGTTTAATTATAGTTAATTGATTCTCAATCTTTATTTCTAATTCGCCTAAAATAGATATTAAGGATACAATAAAATTAATCTAGTCTTTGTGGGTTCGACCTGTACTTGCCAGTTCTTCAATTTGACATTGTACACTTGCAGTTACATATTTTTATCATATCAGCATCTACTGATGATCTTAAAGACAAATCTTCCTTAATCCAATATGAATTAGAATTAGAAAGAATACCCTAGCTAATCAACTCACTATATTCCTATGTGAACTGGAATTATTATGAAAAATAGCAAATAGGTTTTAAAATTATTATCCTCTGGATCTGGATAGTATATGGTCCAACAATGATCCACAAATTTTCCTAGAATTTTAAAAAATGATTTACTATTTTTAAAGTACTCAAAACCTCCGAATCTTGTTACATTTTTCATAAATCGAGTTTCGCTCAGAAAATTCTGAAATTTTCAGGGTACACTCTCATAATGTGTATAAACATACTGTAAACATTTCATATTATTTCAAGGTACACACAGTGAGAAAGCCGAGTATGAATATTTAGGAGTCCTTCACGGTAAAAGCCATTACACAAAACATACACATCGAAACGTGTTCGTTCTTTTTCCTACTTGTAGATAATTCTTAAGGTACCTCTGTGATTTTTTCCAGATTTTTAAAAGATCCATAACTAGCCGAAACAACCTTTGGAAAAATGAAGACAACAAGCTTTTAGGGTTTTAAAGCTTTAAGTTTTATAGCTGGACTGTTTTGGAAAAATAGCCACCAAGGCTTCAAAAATTATTGGATTTGTGTTCTACCACTTGGGGGTACTAGCTAACTCATGTACCTAGCATCCCCTTTCAACGGATCACAAATCCAAGTTGTAGATCTCAAATTATGGGTGATCCAAGTGAAGAAAAGCTAGGGTTTTTACCCTTTAAGAACATAAGTTCCTTTTCTTCCTTTGAATCTCCATTCTAACACTCAAGAGGATTAGATCTATACATGAAGCATGAAGATCTAATGATTCTTGAGTCTTAGAATAAAATCTCTCAAAAACTATGAAAATAAAACAAAGTAAGAAAGAAGGAAATGGTTTAGGGTTTCACCTTGATCTTGTAGCTACTCTCCTTGATCTACCAAAGTATGTGATGAACTTGAGATGCATGAACTATGCTAATCTCATTCTCTTTTTCTCTCTAAGCTCTTACTCTATACTTGGTGAATAATAGATGAACCAACCCCTACTAGCATTGGTGAGGGGTCCTATTTATAGGAAAGTAGAGACCATGGGCAAAATAGTCATTAATCATGACTAGGCAAGGGCAATTTGATCAATTCATCAATAATAGGAAGCTTCCTAGCAACTTCCTCAAGGGTATTTTAATTATTACCCAACTTCTTTTAAGGTTAAAATAGTCTTTTCGCAAAATCTTAATTATCCATTAGTTATTAACCATTCTTCATTGGTTATTAGACATTGGTTATATTATCTTGTCATAATTACATTGTTTAAATACAATGGTTATTATCCCGCCATAATTACATTGGTTATTAACCACTTGGATATACAATGGTTATTGCCCCTTCATAATTACCTTGGTTATTAACCACTCTTGGCCATTTTAGCCATTACACACCAATTCCTACACTTGACTCACATATGGTTATTTCTTAACCATAGTTATATCATACCTGCCAAAACAAGTATAGACACATCTTATACATCTCCCACCAATTAACCCAAGTTGGTTTAAATAGAACACAACGTTAACTCATTAAATTAAATTAGATTTAATTAATAAGGACGTTCAAAATTCACGGGCATTACATCCCTCCTCCCTTATAAAAATTCCGTCCTCGGAATTGCAAAAATAGGGTTACTCAAATAAAAACGGATAATTCGCTTTCATTTTCTCTTCGAGTTCCCACGTAGCTTCTTCGACTGCGTGATTCCTCCAGAGAACCTTGACAGAATGGATGGTCTTGTTTCTCAACTTCTGTTCCTTTCTATCGAGAATCTGGACAGGAACTTCCTCGTACGTTAAGTCCTTCTCGACTTGGATTGGTTCATAGGAGATAACGTGCTTATAGCCTGGTTTATACGGGCGCAACATTGACACATGAAATACGTTGTGAATGTGTTCAAGTTTAGGAGGTAACGCTACCTCGTACGCCACCTCGCCGATTCGCCTCAAAATCTCGAATGGTCCTATGAACCTAGGGCTCAATTTGCCCTTCTTCCCAAACCGGATCTTTCCTTTCCAAGGAGATACCTTCAAAAATACAAAGCTACCAACTTCAAAGTCCCGCTTCTGACGATGTAAGTCGGCATATTTCTTCTGGCGATCTTGAGCTGCTACCAGCCAGTTTCTGATCAGCCGCACGATGTCTGTAGTCTGCTGCACCATTTCTGGTCCCAGCAATCTTCGCTCCCCGACCTCGTCCCAACACATCGGGATTTGGCATTTCCTTCCATATAGCGCTTCGTACGGTGGCATGCCGATACTGGCGTGATAGCTATTGTTGTAAGCAAACTCCACCAGTGGCAAATGGTCATCCCAGCTGCCCTTTAAATCCATCACGACTTCCCAAAGCATATCTTCTAGTGTCTGAATCGTTCGCTCGCTCTGGCCGTCGGTTTGAGGATGATACGTTGTACTCAACCTCAACTGCGTCCCCATTCTTGCCTGCAGACTTTTCCAAAAATTCGACATGAAGCGCGGATCTCTATCAGATACAATTGATACCGGCACTCCATGCCTTGACACTATCTCTTTCACATAAAGCTTTGCTAATTGCTCCAGATTGTACCGTATCTTGATTGGCAGAAATGAGCAGACTTGGTTAGACGATCCACGATTACCCAGATAGCGTCTAAACCCTTATGAGTTGGTGGTAGTCCCACCACAAAGTCCATTGTGATGTGCTCCCACTTCCACACCGGAATCTCTAACGGTTGAAGTAATCCGCTCGGTCGTTGGTGCTCTGCTTTAATCCGCTGGCACGTCAGACATCGGCTGACGCACTCCGCCACTTCGCGTTTCATATTCGGCCACCAAAAATTTCGTCGCAAATCCTGGTACATCTTTGTGTTTCCAGGATGTACTGAGTACTTCGTGCTGTGAGCTTCCTGAAGGATTTCTTCCCTCAATTCCAGATCCAACGGTATCCAGACTCTCCCTTCAAATCTTAGCAATCCAGTGCTATCAATCTTATACTTAAGCTCCTCGCCTTCGGCAATTCGTTTCTTTATTGCATCACAATCCTCATCCTTTTCTTGAGCCTCCTTAATCTGATCCAAGAGGGTCGGGCTCGCTGTCACTGTAAACAGTTTCCCATCCGTCTCCATCGGATACTTAACCTCCAATTCCAGACGTTCGAACTCCTTTATCAGCTCTGCCTGAGTTGTAAGCCTCATCAATTTCTCTCTGCCCTTCCTACTCAGGGCATCTACCACTACGTTTGCTTTGCCCGGATGATACAAAATCTCACAGTCATAATCCTTGATCAATTCTAACCATCGGTGCTGCCTCATATTCAGCTCCTTCTGAGTGAAGATATATTTCAGACTCTTGTGATCTGTATATATCTCGCACCTCTCTCCATATAAGTAGTTCCTCCAAATCTTCAAGGCGAACACTACTGCTGCTAACTCCAGATCATGAGTCGGGTATCCCTTCTCATAGTCCTTCAGCTGACATGAAGCGTACGCAATGACCTTGCCATGCTGCATTAGTATACAACCAAGGCCCTTGTGTGACGCATCACTGTATACTACAAAACCTCCAGTGTCGTCCGGTAAAGCCAACACTGGTGCTTGGCTAAGTCTCTTCTTCAACTCCATGAAACTCTCCTCGCACTTCTCCGTCCAAACGAACTTTACCGTCTTTCTGGTTAGATTGGTCAATGGTGATGCTATCTTCGAGAAATCCTGGATGAACCTCCGATAGTATCCTGCTAACCCTAGGAAACTCCTGATCTCCGTTGGCGTCTTCGGCTGCTCCCAGTTGATAATGGCTTCCACCTTTGCTGGGTCTACCGAAACGTCATTCCTATCAATGACGTGTCCAAGAAACTGCACTCTTTGCAACCAAAATTTGCACTTTGAAAACTTCGCGTACAGCTTCTCCCTTCTTAATGCCTCTAAAGCAATCCTTAGTTGTTCAGCATGTTCTTCCTCTGTCACTGAATACACCAAGATGTCATCGATGAATACTACCACGAACTTGTCCAAGTACTGCTTGAACACTCTGTTCATCATATCCATGAATGTCGCTGGTGCATTTGTTAGTCCAAATGACATTACCAGAAACTCGAAATGTCCATAACGAGTTATGAATGCCGTCTTCGGGATATCCTCCTGTCTCACCCTTAACTGATGGTAGCCTGTCCTTAAATCAATCTTTGAAAAGTATTTCGCTCCCTTGAGTTGATCAAACAGATCGTCTATTCTGGGCAGCGGGTACCTGTTCTTAATCATAACCTTGTTTAATTCCCTGTAATCGATACTGAGCCTTAACGATCCATCCTTCTTCTTTATGAATAGAACTGGCGCTCCCCACGGAGATACACTCGGATGAATATACCCTTCTTAACCTCTCCTCCAGACTTGTTTCCTCCTCAAGATTGGCTATCGATCCCTTTCCTTTAATTCGGGTTATTTCCCCCACGCTACCTTCCTTATGACCATCATGGGACCATCATGGCTTTTCTGATCTTGGTTGTGCTTTGTCAACGCTTCATTTCCTCCTCGGCAATGATTGCTTCCTTAAGTAACGTAGGAAATGTGTTGATCTGCAAAACCACAACCTTACTATACGCCCAGGGCTTCAACCCTTGTTCAAATCTCTTCGCTCCCCTAGCTCCGGTGTCCACTTGGTGTGGAGCAAACCTAGCTAGTTTGTTAAACTTCGTTGTGTACTCTGCTACTGACATATCATCTTGCTTCAGATCTAAGAACTTTATCTCCATACTTGCCTGTGTGCTTTCTAGAAAGTAAGTTTTCGAAAAACAGCTCCTTAAAACGAGTCCACGCAGTTGTGCCTTCCCCAGCTCGGCGGCTATTCGCCTTCCACCAGTAATTTGACTCACCCTTCCTCATGAAAGTGGCAAACGAAGTCTTCTATTCCTCGGTCACTCTTGCGACCTTGAAAACTTTCTCCATTTCTTCTACCCATATCTGGGCTTCACTCGAATCCGTATTCCCACGAAACTCCGGTGGTCCTAGTAATTTGAAATCCGTAAAGTTCGCCATGTGACTTCATGGCCGAACAACCGCAATGGCTTGGTCTGCCTTGCATCATTTCCTCTAACAAGTTCGCAAAGGTCCTCTTGGGGTCAGTCTGACCCTCCTCGTTATTCACTGACTCTTCCACCCTCATGTATCGGGGTTGTCTCCTTGACGGCATTGTTTGTTCTAAACAAAACCTTACATAAATCCTTCTTGTTTTACACATCGTGCAAAATTCTACTGATGTTATCATTTAAGAGTCAAGGCACAAATCGATCACAATCAATCATGTAATAATAATACCACATTTATATTCATACACCCCTTAGTGTGTCAAACACTTATAATTCTGACATATTCCTATAAATGTTAACTATCCCATTAAGACACAAAAGATGGGATTAATAAGAACTGCATTCCCCTAGATCTAAAAAGTGGGGATGTATCATCATCATATCAACTCAAGGCACCTTTAGTAAATACTAATAAGCTCATCTTAGTACCTCGTACTACTTACATCATATAGCATTCCTGATATCCACTCATCCCTTTGTTACTAACAACAAGATGGGATTCACATAACTACTCCACAACTTACACAAAGTTGGGACTTACAACAGATATACTGCTAGCTGTACAAAAACTAAGATTCACATTTCTTACATGCATGGATATACTAGTACATATACATTGACCACTATTCTTCATTCATTACAACTCACAAAGGTCTTATAACTCTCAGACTTAACCTTTCTTTCTTTCATTTCCTCTATCTATTCCTTATATCGGGCTCCAATTGATCCTCCTTAGGGATTTCCATTATCTCATCATTCAGTTCCATCTCTAGATACTTTTTCCATATCAGACACTAAATCTACCCTTGGTTCATTTCTTATAATCTCTCCGTTGTCTCTCCTTTTTAATCATCAAAACAATATAAATTGCCATCAGTCATCTCTTAAATTTTTTTTTTTTTTTTGCATATAACATCATTCATCTCAATACTCTCAACTTTTGCTTAACAACTCTATATGAGTTCATTACCTTTCTCTCACCTGGCATTCCACCATAAAGCTTAATAACTTAACTAACACTTCAAAATATCGATATATTCATTATTTATCGAATCAATCATTTCCTTCTTGCAAACCTTAACCCAACAGATTCTACGGTACCCTCTTTTCATCACAAAGAAACTCCATACCACATCACTCCAATATCTTATCAAATGAATAACCACAAAAATTGACCCATAGCCACATAATTGATCAATAGCATCAAATGATTAATCTAATTACCTCGAATATCTATAACTCTAGTTTACAATGGATCGTCCATACTTAATGGTCTTCACTTTACCATATTATCTCATCAATACACATTCCTCAAATTATCCACAAGCTTAATAACACCAACGTATGATCCAAATCCTCAATTCTAAGATCATAATAAATTTCTACCCAAAGATAACTCTATATGAGTTCTATCCCTTTCTATTCCTCTACATTCTCTCAGGTTATAGCCTAAAGACTCTTTCTCCTAAGGGTTATAACCTATAGCTCTGATACCAACCTGTGACACCCTCAAATCCGGGTTTCCTAACCTCGAATTCGGTGTTCACGATACTCAACAACAAACATACTTTCTAACCGATGCGGAATAATAAACATACATTGTTTATCGAAATAGTAATAAAGTCTTACAATCATGGTCCCAAGGTTCTTTAACCTTAACTTAAAACATACCCTCAATACAATAAGAGTTCACATAGCCAAATAATATTTAAGATAAACTAGTACATAAGTCATATCAGGCAACTACTCTTGCACCTTCCCTTTTTCTTTGTCTCCTTTAGACGTTTCTACCTTAGCTGAAATAAAGATCATGATATAGCAAGGGTAAGCAACTAGTTTGCTTAGCAAGTTTATACACAAGGGAGATATATCATGAATAGAAGGAAATTTCGCTTTCAATGTTCAACAACAGTATAAAATTGTGAAGAAACATGAATTAATAGTCGACAATTGAATATTCGAATAATTGAATGACAATTACTGAGTGGTTGGAAATAACCATAGACATTTGCCAAGGTTCTTAGCATTTAAACTGGACCTCTTAAAAAGTTTTGGTAATCAAGGAGATCAACCTTTCATACCCCGTGATTTATGCATAAACACTTAATAAACCAGCATTGATATCATGCCTTAATCAAATTTATCCTTTTCTCAGCCAAGAGTTCTTACTGTAGCAAATTAATAAGAACAGCTTTTAAAATACATTTGATTTCACAAATTTAGACATGCTTGATCTAGCTGATACAAATAGCATAGATCTATCTCATAAACAGTTCGTGCTTGAAAGAACTTTAATCTAATTCACAATTCAATAACAATAGAATATGAATTCAATTGCACAAGGTGCGAATCTCAATAACCAGTATAGATGTGAATAATCAACATAATTATTCACTAACATACTTCAAAAATCATAACTCGAGTTTGAGTTAGGGAACTTGCCTGTCTGCTCAGCTACAAGTAATTCTAGCTTTAACTAATTGGCCTTGAAGAACCTAACATTGATAACGTCGATCTACCAATTAGTACTGCGTAGTTGTATATCGATACGCTTATTTATGCTATTTATTTAACAATTAAGCAAATCACATAGCACACATAAGTTAATAAACTATCGTAAATCCTATAAGACACTTAATATTATCAATCCTGATAATATTTAATTCACCTCTTGGTATTATTAGTCCACTAATAACACTTTTATTCGTTTACTAATGTTATTAACATCTTAATAATATTTTAATCATCCAATAATACTTTAATCTAATATTATTAATCTCTTAATAATATTTTAATTCTCATATCATTAATAATATTTTAATCTAATATTATTAGCCATTTTAATAATATCTTAATCATTTATTAATGCTTAAAATAAATATTATTACCCATTCAATAATATTTCCATAAAGTTTTAATCTTAATATTTCTTTGTTTACTTAAAAATATCGAATTCTTATATTACAAATATCATAGTAATATTTTAATAAGTTACTAGGCGAATAAATAATTTATTCTAATTGTTTTACCCTTTATTAAACAACTCCTTTACTACCCATAAAAGGTCATAAATATTATTTCTCATTAAATATTACCAAAATACCCCTAAATAGCCATAATATATAATATTAGGAGTATCCAAGCTTAAAAATCACATTTTCCTTAATTATGACATCATTTAACCATTTATTTTCTTTTAACCATAACTATAACATTATTATGAAAAATAGCAAATAGGTTCTAAAAATTATTATCCTCTAGATCTGGATAGTATATGGTCCAAAAATGATCCACAAATTTTCCTAGAATTTTAGAAAATGATTTACTATTTTTAAAGTACTCAAAACCTCCGAATCTTGTTACATTTTTCATAAATCGAGTTTCGCTCAGAACATTCTAAACTTTTCAGGGTACACTCTCATAATGTATATAAACATACTGTAAAAATTTCATATTATTTCAAGGTACACACAGTGAGAAAGCCGAGTATGAATATTTAGGAGTCCTTCACGGTAAAAGCCATTACACAAAACATATACATCGAAACGTGTTCGTTCTTTTTCCTACTTGTAGATAATTCTTAAGGTACCTCTGTGATTTTTTCCAGATTTTTAAAAGATCCATAACTAGCCGAAACAACCTTTGGAAAAATGAGGACAACAAGCTTTTAGGGTTTTAAAGCTTTAAGTTTTATAGCTGGACTGTTTTGGGAAAATAGCCTCCAAGGCTTCAAAAATTATTGGATTTGTGTTCTACCACTTGGGTTTACTAGCTAACTCATGTACCTAGCATCCCCTTTCAACGGATCACAAATCCAAGTTGTAGATCTCAAATTATGGGTGATCCAAGTGAAGAAAAGCTAGGGTTTTTACCCTGTAAGAACATAAGTTCCTTTTCTTCCTTTGAATCTCCATTCTAACACTCAAGAGGATTAGATCTATACATGAAGCATGAAGATCTAATGATTCTTGAGTCTTAGAATAAAATTTCTCAAAAACTATGAAAATAAAACAAAGTAAGAAAGAAGAAAATAGTTTAGGGTTTCACCTTGATCTTGTAGCTACTCTCCTTGATCTACCAAAGTATGTGATGAACTTGAGATGCATGAACTATGCTAATCTCACTCTCTTTTTCTCTCTAAGCTCTTACTATATACTTGGTGAATAATAGATGAACCAACCCCTACTAGCATTGGTGAGGGGTCCTATTTATAGGAAAGTAGAGACCATGGGCAAAATAGTCATTAATCATGACTAGGCAAGGGCAATTTGATCAATTCATCAATAATAGGAAGCTTCCTAGCAACTTCCTCAAGGATATTTTAATCATTACCCAACTTCTTTTAAGGTTAAAATAGTCTTTTCGCAAAATCTTAATTATCCATTAGTTATTAACTATTTTTCATTGGTTATTAGACATTGGTTATTATCTTGTCATAATTACATTGTTTAAACACAATGGTTATTATCCCGCCATAATTACATTGGTTATTAACCACTTGGATATACAATGGTTATTGCCCCTTCATAATTATCTTGGTTAGTAACCACTCTTGGCCATTTTAGCCATTACACACCAATTCCTACACTTGACTCACATATGGTTATTTCTTAACCATAGTTATATCATACCTGCCAACACAAGTATAGACACATCTTATACATCTCCCACCAATTAACCCAAGTTGGTTTAAATAGAACACAACGTTAACTCATTAAATTAAATTAGATTTAATTAATAAGGACGTTCAAAATTCACGGGCATTACAAGCTCCCTATTCCACCTGTCCTACCTTCTTATCCCCCTTCAGACGCTGAGGATTGACTCGATATTCAAGGAAGTCCTATGTGCCTAACTTTTACATCTCTTCGTAATGAGGACATTACTGACTTTAAGTTTGGGGGGGATTTTGTTTATTTGTTTATATGTGTCATGCATTCATTTAAATGGTTTGTGTTAGCATTTAAGTAATCTCTTAGGTTGTTTCCTATACCATTCATTTATTCACTTATTTATAAAAAAAACATTTGCATTCAGTCACTCATGTAGGTTTCTATGTTCGTAGATACATGTGTATTTTGCATTGTGATCGAGCATTGATCTATGGGAGGTTAGAAAATGGTCGGTGATAAGTTTGGTTTATTATAATTCGTGGAAAACTAAGGAAACATGCATTGATTGGACTTGAGCATAAGAGCTGTATTGCATTATTCCTATACTCTTTCACGCACGAGCACGCCATTTGATTACTAGTTGCGATTAGGGAAATTATGTGTGAAAATGCATGGAAGTACACCTCATCATTGATTAAAGCTGAATATAAGTTGACATCTAAGTTTGGGGGAATTTCGGAAAAAAAGAAAAAAAGAAGAAGAGTAAAATTGAAAAATAAAAATAAAAATAAAAATATATAATGAATAAAAGCTGACTTAGTTCAACTTTGTGGCCTTTGTTACTCGGATGAGTAAGCCCTAGAGGTGTCTCTACACCCAGCACCCTAAGACCAACTAGTTTGGGAGTCGTTGGTCGAAAGTTCGCTAAATAGGTAACTTTGTAAAGTCTAAAAGAGTTGAGCATTGCACAAGTCTGATAAGAAATAATCGGCGGGATAGAGCGTAAAACGCACCCACTAAGTGTTAATGCCAAGATTCGTCCACGCGCCTCAATCACTAAAAGCGCGTCCAATCCTGTACAGAAATGAAGTCACACGGAGGAACTTGACAGCTTGGGCCGCCAGGAGATAGCTTTGGTGTGAGAATAAGTATAGGCTGAATAATGTTTAACAATGGAGGGTTAATACTTTTAGTGCTCAAATTGACATTACCTATGAATTAGGGTACAACTTGATATTTATAGTAGTCTCGTCACCTTGACAGCTTTGTTCCCGAATTATAATAGGACTCCTAATCATGGTAACTACCTGTGATTTGATTAAACTCAATCTCCTTAAAGAAAGGAACTTGGACACAATCCTAATACTTTTCTTAGGAGTTGGTAATTAAATATGGCTATGACTATAATCCTTAACCAACCAGACTTTTTATCAAAGCAAAACACATGTGAGGAATACTCCTCCATATAAGCCCAATCCATCCAAATACCTCCAGCCCACTAGCTGACCCTGACCCAATGGGCTCGGTAAATTACACCCCAACATTGCCCCCCTCCCAGTTTTTTGTTATATGAAACTTATAATGAGAGACTATACCAAATAAATCAATTCCAAGGCCTAAACATCCCATACTTGCCCTTCTTGCTATACACGCCAAGCGTGGGCCCCAAGCCATCATCACCAGTCGCATATGGGAAATTGTACGCCCAAGAAAGTCACATAAAACACCGTTTCCCCCAAAAACGAATCGTCATTTCTTCCCAAAAGATATTTCCCCTTTTTCACTTCTTATCTCGATATCTGCCTTTTCCGAGCACTCTTGTTCATGTAATCACTATTTCCGATCAAAGTACCCCATCTTCTTACAGTTTCTTATTCATCCATGGCTGACGTCAATAACCCAACTCAGTATGCAAGTGAGCAAATCCCCAATGTCGCTATTCCAAACCCTAACACAATCGTTGACACTACCTTGATTCCCGTCGACATATCCGCCCCACCACCAAATAGCTCCACCTCCTCAATCAATCCAACCCTAACACTGATTCCAACTAACCTCGCCGAGACGAGGATACGAAACTTCTACACATCCCCAAATGAATTCTCCTATATAAACACCATATTAGCCATCTAATCCACCCAACTCACCGACATCCATCAACTGTTCAACATTCCTGCTGAATACAAACTTTGGGTCCCCAATCTTATCAAACGAATGTACTGGTGACCGGACAGAGAATGGGTCACCATACCTTTGTGGGCCCTAAAATACGAAGTCTGATTCCCTCTACATGAGTTCATCTCATCTTTCCTCAGCTTTGTTAGAATCAGGTTCGCCCAACTTGTGTCGAACTCCTACATTCACCTGATAAGCTTCATTGCCCTCTGTCAAGAGCATGGAATCACCCTGGGTGTAGATATCTTCTTCGTCTTATTCAGTGTTGACCGATCTAAGAACCTGACCTTCGTCAACTGAACAAGCAACCCGATAAGATCACCTGTATTAAAACCCCCTCCAGCAATAAAGGATGGAACTCCCAGTGGATCTTCGTGAAAGGCACCGACTTGAAGCTTCTACCAGTCTTCGGGCTAACACTTCGATTTTGCTCTTTCGAGGGGATAACTTTTGCCTTTCCCGTTTACTTTGATCGGATAAGGCACTCCTCCTCTTCGTTCAGACCTCCCCTTGCCTTCTGAACTTACTTCCCTGGAGCGGCTTCTATGACTACTTCTCTCATGTGAACAGCCTCGAATCGTGTTCCTCTCCTACGAGTGACTTCGAGGTCTGCTCCTTTCCCTAGAGCGACTTCGGTGCTTACTTATGATTTGTTAGGAATCGTAAAGATGATGTGTCCTGGACTGATTCCCTGGCGAACGCTCCCGCCTTCGGCTGTACCTGGAAGCACCATCCTTTCCTCCTGATGAGTGGGTTTTATTCCTACAAATTGAGTATGTTTGGCTTGATAATATGTGAGTTCTTAAGTATTTTAAGTTAGTGTTAGGTATTTATAGTTTTTTATGTTATTTTGTAGGAAAAAGCAAGGAAACGCAATCCGGACATCTTTTGGAGTAAAGTATGCAAGCAAATGCAAGAAAGGAATATTAAAGGGTTTTCAATGCCAAGTTGTATGCATGTTCATAGCTTTGGATTTGGTATTATTGCAGAGCTCGTCGAGAGCTTTGTTTTGACATGTGGCAAGTCCCATAACTCCTCTCGGATCAAAAGTTATAACCTTTTTACCAAGCAGATGTTGAACCTCAGTGTTTGGAGTTGCCATTTTCATAGCAACCACAAAAAGGCAAATTTTAACCTTGATCCAGTCCGAATCTCTCAATGCTCAAAGAATTAAAGTTGTAAAGCTACTTCTTAGCTTTTCGGAACATCTTGAATCGTCCCAATCAGAGTTCAGATGAGAAAGTTATGACCATTTTACCAAAGGACGTCACAGCAGAATTGTCAGGCGCGATCGCGATGGTGCGCAGGAGAAAAAAGTTGGTTTCTACCACTTGGGCACGACATCGTTACTTTCTAGGTCAAACTTGGGCGCGACAGCGCTAGGACGGATTATTGAAAAGCTTATTTTTTATCCAGTTCCAATGGAACTTGATTTTGTAACTTCTAATTGGTTTAGGACTTTAACTAGAGCATGTAAATAGATATTTTTAGACCATTAGAAAGGGAGCTTGCTACTTTTTGCAACCCTAGATTTGGAGAAGGATTGGAGGCTTGAAGCAAGAGATTATCACAAAGGAAGATTAAGATAGGAGGATATCAAGGATTGCTTCAAAAGAGTTTTTCCTTTCTTCTTTTATCATTTTATTTTGTAATTCTTGAATGATGGTTTACTTGTGGATTATGGATTTTAATTCATTTATGAACTAATTTATATTTAAGATTATAATGGAACTTAAGGCGTAGCTTTTATTAAATTGCTTCCTTATTAATTTTTGTTAATTATTATGGTATTGTCTATTATGATTTGTGATTAATTGTTTAATTGCCTGATCAACAATTACTATGGTAATCTATATGAACTCGAGAGATGGATTATAGGTTTAGACCTGATCATAATAGCATGTGATTGTGTTTTTTACATATGATAGAATTCATGATTTGTGTCTAGGATAGAAATATACCTATACGCCGCATGTAATCTGATAGGGAACATGTGCTTTAAATCCTTTTTAATTGTAATTTACGTAGAGATATAATGAATTAGTTAACTAGGGTGTTCATCTTAATTATATCATATGTGGATTTAAGTTGATTCGTTTATGATATATCGAGAGTTGGTTATAAATATTGATGAGTTCTTGATTAACAATCCAACGTAATTAGCATAACTTAATAGGAAGTGATTAATTCAAGTGAAACATTAGGACAAATTGTAATCTTAAGCCTTTTTATCTGAATTCAGTTCTTGGCAGTTAGTGATTAGTTAGTTTAGTACTTTATTTTCAAAATCCAACAACTTTTATCGAATTGTTTAAATAAAATGAATTTGATTATGAGTTAGTACTTGGTAATTATTATTAAATAATTCTCTGTGGGTTCAACACTTTCTTATCATTATATTGCTTATGGACTGCGTATACTTGCGTATTTTGCTCGTATAGAATCAAACAAGTTTTTGGCGTCGTTGTCGGGGAATTAATTTAATAATTTTTGTCAATATTAATTTCAATCAAATTAATCTTAATTTAAACGTTTTATTTTTATTTTTATTTTATTTTTCTTTTACTTCTTTTTCAGGTACCATGGCCAACTATGATTACCAATGGCTTTATTCGAGAATGACTCAACCAAGAGCGGCAGGGATTTATGGACTCAAGGAATTGTCAGCATAGATTAAGACACTTTCGAGTAACTTTGACGCTTTAGTAGCACAAAGTATTCAAAGTGTAGCGGTGATTTGTGATTGTTGCGCTGGAAACCATCTGAGTCATCAATGCCATCAATTTTGGGTCGGTACAGTATGGTGGCAACTTCGGTAATTACCCCAATAATTATAATGATTCCAATAATTATCATCGTGATTGGGGGAATCTGTTAAATTTTTCATAGAGCCATAATAATTAAGTCCAAACCTTTGTATCAAGCCAATCATACACTTCAGAATTTCAGGATCTAACTCCTACTCAAGAAGAAAAGATGGAAGGAATTTATTTCTAAGTTCATAGCTTGGAGTGAGGAGAGTATGATTAGTCAGTAAACGTCGACTCGAAATCTTAAGAACCAAATGGAACAACTTATGAACACCTATAACAATCGTCATCAAGGTGTTTGGCCTAGTGACATGGTTCCTAGGAGCTGTCGTTTAACACTCCTAAATTAACCTCACTTTTCCTTTACAAATTCAACAATTAGTACAATAGTAAGTAAGGATCGATCCCACAAAGAGTGAATTATTTTATATTTATCTTAAGGTTTCTAACAATAAATAAAGTATGTGAGTTTTGAGTTTGATTAAACTAACATAAATAAAATAAGAAAAATAATCAATAAATAAAAAACTTCAGTTCTTAAGTTTAGTTTCACCTTTTTCACAATAATAGATAATTAAACGTTACACTATTTATCCTTCAATGAAATTAATAGCCCTAGCTAACAATAAGCTCTGTTAACCAAAATTCCCCTTAGATTATCACTCAATAAAATAACTTCTTCACAAGATTCTAACTATTATACAACCTAGAACAAGCTCTCTAGATTTAATATAATAGCAGCATTAAGATCTAGGGAATTAAAGTATTCCAAGCAACAATTACATAAGCTCAGATTATTTAACTTGTCTTATGATAATCTTAATAATACCCAAAAGCTTGTCCACAATCATGTATTATTAATTACTACTTGTGATTAGGAACAATATCAATTACACGTAATATTATTCCTTAATCTAGCATATGATATTAGTTAATTGATGAGTGAGTTTCATACCTACGAATTAGGTATTGTTGAGTCTAACTATTGTTATCTTTAAGTGTTTTTAGTATTATTTTATTTATTTTTGTGTTTATTTATTGTAGGATGGGGTTGGAGGGACATATAAGTCATTTGGTAAAGAAAAGAATTAAAAAAATCATTAAAATTTGAGCTGAGTGGCATTTTTGAAAATATGTGGTCCTGGTCAAGCGCCTAGGCGCTTGGATCAGTGTTATTTTGAGTGCCTAGGCGCTCTAATGTAGAATGAGAAGGTTTTGTGTAGCTGTGAGGAAAAATTGAAGCCAATTAGGAATTTGAATGAGGGTTTTATTAATATACAAAGGAGAAGACTTCAGAACATAACGCAACAAGGGATTTTACAGAGAAAATAATGAGGAGAACACGAAGGAGATTTACAGAACGTGAAGATCAAGACATAGATTGGGAGCGGCTTTATAGTTTCTTCTATCTCTTTCTTTTATCTTTAATTTTTGTAATCTCTATGATGTTTTTATTTATTATCTGGATGATGTTTTCCTTTATTGTTATGAACTAAACTTTTAATTAAGGTTGCAACGGAACTTAGTATGTAATTTGGATTAATATTTTCTATTTAATTTAAGTTAATTACTCTTGAATCATTTATCATATCTTGTTCTTATTGACTAATTGTCTAATCAACAATTATCGGGATAATTTATACAAAATTTGAAGATGGAGTATAGATTTAGATTTGGGTATGATAGCATATGTTCATATAATCTGAATAAGGTTAATATGATTAGTGTATAGGATAGGAATATACCTATATGTCTTTTGTAGCCATTAAAAGAATTTGTGCTTGAAACCCTAATTAACATAATTCACATAGGAATATAGTGGGTTAATTAGTTAGGGTGTTCCTTGTAATTGTGACAACCCAGATTTTCATAAATTATTAAATAAGAATTTAATAAATAAAATTCTTATTATGTGACGTTTTGAGTTTTGAGTATGTGTATATATGCGATATATATTGTAAAATATGTGATTTGATGTGAAGAGAATTATATGTTCGTGTATTTGGGAAAAGATGTTTTAATAGTTAATTAAACCATTGAATGAAGTGAAGGAAATTGTTACGAAAAAGATATTTACTGAATATTAGTAAGTTGAAAATTATATTATGAAATAATATAATCTAATTGTTATGTCTTGTGGGCAATGGAATTGTTATGAATTAAATTTCATGAATAATGAGAGTAATTCACTTAACTGAAGATATATATATATATAGGGAGAGCTTCTAAAGTGAACTTTAAAAAGCGAACCAAAGACGAACCGTCGTCTTTGGTGTCTATGGCGACGATTCGACCCGTCGCCGTAGCCATGTAATCTTTGACGACGGGTCAAATCGTCGCCATAGACACCAAAGACGACAGTTCGTCTTTAGTTCGCTTTTTAAGAGTTCGCTTTTGAAAATTCTCCATATATATATATATATATATATATATTAATAAAATGAGAAAGTAATGTGTTACATATAAATGTAACATGTTAAAGTAGTATGATTGTGAATTTCGTAGATTAAAATATTTATCGAATAAATATTCGATGAAAATTATTATAGAATAATTTGTTTAAGTATGATGATATTAAATAAATTAATGATAAATAAATTTATAATTTGTGTGTATTTTAGTACACTAAAGTGATGATAAGATTCTAATTTAATTAAATAATTAAATTAGAAATATAATGATTTGTTAAATAAATATTGTATGAGAATGGTCATGAAATAATTCATTTAAGTGTGGTAATATTGATAAGGTTAATTTTATTTCTTGAAGAATTGAGTTTAAGTTAATTCAATTTAAAATATTAGAATTTAATTAAATCAAGTGTGACATATGTACCATATAATAGAAGGGTTATTAAAATAAAAAAAATGGATTAATTCTTTAAAGAGGTACCAAACAAGGCCTTGTGGCCTTTGGTTTTCTTAAGTGATGAAACTCCCAACAAAGTCACATAAGTTAGTTTTCATCAGGAGTTGGTAAGCCAAAGAACAGGGGAAAGGAAGAGAGAAATTGAGAGAAATCCTCTGTGACTTTGAGAGAAATTTTGAGAACTCAAAGAAGAAGAAGAAGGAATTAAGCAAATTCTAGCCATCTAGCTAATTAAAGGTAAGTTTTCTAAGTTTCTAAGTTCTTAGTTTGTGTTCTAAGTTGTCTATATAAAATTAATTTGACTATGTGATGGATATATATGTTGTTGGGTATGTATAATCTGTTATACATATCATCTATAATGGATTGTGCAGTAATCAAATTCAAATAATAGGAAAAATTAGACTTTTAATTTACTATATACCAAGAATTAGATTTTTAGTTTACTGTATATTAAACGGTCTACTCTAGTGGCCAAAATTGAGTATGAAATCATGTTTAAAGTCTTAAATTGATGATATATGTTGTTAGTATGTTGAAAAACGAAAACAACGAAAGTTGAACGGACTAATTTGGTTGAATAACGAATCTGTAGTAATCGATTGCGCTAAATTTGTCAAAGTGTGTAAAAATTAGTATGAACATAAGATTTAAGGCTCTAAATTGGTGAATTAATGGGAGTTATATATTTAGTGTAACGGGACGAGTTAATTGAGTCGTGATTCTGGGGACAGAATCCTTTTAAGGGGGCAAAGTTGTGACAAACGAGAATTTTGTAACTTAATTTGAATATTTATTGATTGAATAAATATTTTTCGATTATTTGATTGTTGAATTAATTGATTAATTGATAAAATTATGGTAGATTAATTTAATTATACGTGTTACATTAATTAAATTATTGTGGAAAATTTTTATATTTAAATTATGTGTTTAGTTAAGTTTATTTGATTAAATGCATTATTTAAATAAGTATAATGTTATTTCTAATTAATTTAATTATTAATTAGAGATTTAATAATTTGTCATTGTTAATAAAGAGGAATTTTATTTGTGTGACTATGTGATTTAATGTAGAATTATTCTATTTTATTTAATTGATTTAAAGGAGATTATTTGATTAATTTAAATATGTGATATGAACTATATAATAAGTAGTTTATTAAAATAAACCAAAAGAAGAGTTTTTTTTTAACAAGCCAAACGAGGCCTTAAGGGAAGTTGGAGCCAGTTAACCATTATGGATTAACTGACACCCATGATTATATCAGTTTCTTTTATTCTACGTATTCTTAATTCTTAATATCAGCACATTCATTCCTAAAAACCAAGTCAGAGAGATAATTAAGAGAAAAGAAATTGGAGTTGTAGAAGAAATTGGAAGAATTGTAAAATTTCTCATCATTCTCTAGCATCCTAAACTATTAATTGAAGGTAATTCTTCTAACTAAGTTTAATTTACGTTTTAAATTCTTCCATGAAAGTAGTCTATAAGTTTTCTGATTATGAAGCTTCATGCGTAATTGATTATAAATTGTTTATAATTCTTTAAATGCATGTATAATTTACTATATGATGTTTATAAATTGTTTAATTGGATTAATTCATGAGATTATGCCTTTAATTGGAAGTTCTGGAATTTATAAAGTAATTATGTGTGAATAGGAACTATATGTATGAAAATTCATGTTTTAAATGCATATTAATCGGTAAATTGATGACCTATTATGTTTATACATTCAAATATGAAAAGAATGCAAGTTATACGAACTGATTTGGTTGTGTAACGAATCCATGGTGAATGAATTCGCTAAATATGTTTAAAAATAGAGTTTTTACAAAAGTATTAGATTTATGGGTTTAAATTCAAATATTTAGGTTGTTTAAGTTAGTAAAATCATGTTATGATTGTTATTTTGTGTTTCTGTAAAGTCTAGAACCCATGTGTAGTGTTTGATTTGTGGCTTGGATAAAACTTTGGCCAAATTTGGCATTTTCTGTGTTCTGCGAGAACTACAGTACCTAAGTCTGCGCACCAGCGCGGCCGCGCTGGTGCCAAGAACAAAAGTGGCGCGGCCGCGCCACATGCAGACCAGAGCCAAAAGTCAGGCACAGCGCGGCCGCGCCGGTTAGCAGACTGACCCAGAATATTTTATTTAAATGTTCAAGCCCAGAGAATGTAATTGTAACCTAATCTAATGAATATGAAAATGTAATAATCATACATTTTGATGTTAAATGATGTTTTATGAGATTAATGAGTAAGTTGATTTCCTTTTAAACTCGTTATTTGTAAGGTTTAGTAATGTGTTTAAGAGTTGATGTTGTAAATATCATTAATATAATCAGACTTAGAGTTAAGATAAGATAAAAGAGAATATACTCATGATACTAATTATGTTATAATTAATTGGTATCGTGACTTCAAATGATATGTAGGATTAAGTGAGGAACGTGAATAGTAAACGTATAATCTACGCACGAGGCAAGTTTTCTTAACTTCACTCTTTATTGTGCAAGTTTCCATACTCTAACTTGATTTCAATTACGCAAATTATACATCCCATCTTTATATTAAAAACAAGTATCTTATCCCTAATTAATTATTTCTATGCAAGTTCCTGAACTTCATTCTTTTATCATGCAAGCTTTATAATGCTATTACTTACTTGAGCAAGTTCTTAATCCTATTTTATTCAATTGTATCTTTTGTGAGATTCAGTCTTTGATTTTCGAATATCAATTACATTTTATGGAACCTCGATTGACTAGCGAACCCTTATTGATTCGACTAGTCCATAGTTGATGAGCGTTCTAAATTCTAGAAACGTTATTGAAGTAAATCCAAACCAAACTTCCTTTGGTGCGGACTCCGATGTCAAACTGAGATGAACAACCCTTATATAGGGGATTTTATTTACGCATTAGCGTTAAGATGTTGTGCACATACATGGTACAAAGGGCTGATCCCCTTGAGTACGAGAAGCAAGGTCCATATAGTCTTATGACTGTTAAAGGTTTAAAGTAGAAATACTTGATAACCTGGGACATAGTTCGTGGTCTTAAAACCCTCAGATGTTCTTTTGAATATTGTCTTATATTTTTGACTCAAAAGCTAAATCTTCGATTATTCAATATCCATTGATTATTTCGCATGTTATTATTGTTGTTGTTGTTGTACTTGCTAGGCAATCATTGCTCACTCTTGCATAATAACATTGCAGCTAAAGTTGAAAGAACTGATGAGCCATCCACTAGTAAGGGCAAAGGAAAAACAAACAAGTGATGAAGACTTGTTTCTATTTGTGTTAATGATGTTTATGTAATAGACTTAAGTATGTTTTCCGCATTGATGTTATGTTAAGGTTAGATGACCTGGGATTTATTTATTAATGATGTTGTAACCCTTTATTGGGAGATTTCTATTTTAATTAAGAGTTTTTCATTTATATTAAATAGGTAGTTAGATGTGATGTGATATTTTTGGATTGTGAACGCTAAATCTTGTGGAAACGAAGTAACCGACTTTGGGGGTGTCACATTTAGGATGGTTAAATACATGTTTAGAATTATTTTAACAAAATTCATGATAATTGGGTATGCTTGGAATTGATGTTTGATGCTTAAAATTCGTGTTTTTGGGTTGAAAATTCTGCAGTTCACGAACTGCAGAATCTGGAATCCAGAAGTCTCGCCCCGGCGAGCTCACTGAACTAAATTTCCTCGCCCCAGCGAGAGTTTTGTATGGTAAATCCTCGCCCCGACGAGAGTTTTGTGTTGTAATTTTCTTACCCCGGCGGGAATTGCAGAAACTGGAAAATTTTCTTGTTTTTAATTCTTTTCTTTTTGGTCATGATATGTTACACTATACAAGATTTACTTATAAACATTTTACTTCTAATATAAAGACAAGTTTAAGACTTAACTATATGTTATGTGTCGATTAAAGTGGAACGTAATAAAATGACGGGTTTTGTGAGGAGGACTTAATTTTTAAGTTGAGAATTGCATGGAGAATAAAATGAAGGATTATGAAGTGTAAAGTAGAGTTAATACCAAATCTGGTTGTGTGACTAATAACTGTTGTGCATGATTATATATCATGTAGGATACGTGAAGTGCAGATAAGTATAAGTTAAATATGGTAATTGGTAATCTATGGACCAGGCAAGTCTTTCAGTTTCTATTTGCTATGTGAACTTGTTGTTGAATTGTGTTAATTTATTTTGCAATCACATGATGAATTGCATGTATTGTCAGCATGAAATGTTATAGTCAACTTATGACTATTGATTGAATAAAGAATGTTGGTTGAGTAAGGAACTCAATCTTTATACTTGTTACGTGAGTCGTCGAATGTATGTTAAACTAGTGTAATAATTATGAGATGTATGTTGAGCATGTTATTATGTGCTACGTGATGCATGAAAACTGTTAGATATGTTGAGCTGTCAAGCTCATTCTTGCAAATAACCACTTTTTGCAGTTTAAAGATTCAAGGTAACCTTATGTATTGCTTGAATGGCATGATTCAAATGTTATGCATGAAGATTAATTGTTTTAGCTTAAATTATATTTTAGAACCATGTTTAAGGTTCTGGATGATGTATTTGATGATATATTAAATATATCAGATGTTGAGTTGTAAAATTTGTATTGACTTATAATTTAATATTATCTGATGTATAAAGGGTATTGAATCTAGAAGTAAGTATTATTCTATTATAACTCTGATGAAGCGAATCATTAAATAAATATGATTCTAGAATGTGTAAATGATTAAAGGTTATGATTCAGGGAAAACAAAGAAAGAAAACTGAAAAGTTCAAAATTGTTCTGTATTTTATTAAGTTTAACATTGAATAATGTTGTAAAGTTAGAATGAGGATGTATTGCTAACGACCAATGAGAAGAGTTGGATTGTATGAATTTTGGGGTCATTACAGTTGGTATCAGAGCTGATAGGTTAGAAACCTTAAGTACGAGTATCTTAGGCTATAACCTTAGGAAAAAAAAGGTGAAGATGAGAGAGTTTAAAGAATAGTAAGTATGATTATGGTATAATCGTACTCTTTAATGGTTGATGTATGGTTCTGGGCTAAATAATTCCTTCAGAGTGCGGAGGTTGATACGAACTAGCAACCGATCTAACTCGCTGTGAAAGACAGTGTAGACGAGACGGGAACTAGTTTGTTGGTTGTTTATGGGAAACCACTCAGGTGCTGTACTGAACACTGTTTGAGACTCGAGGCGTACCGCGTATAGAATTATGGATGTGTATGATTAAGACGTGATTCTTTTCATATAGGTAGATGTATGAGATGAGTTAAGTCTTACAAACGTTACAAGAAGAAGATGCGAATGACGCGAAGTGAACTCGAATAAAATATTGAATAATATGAATGAAGTTAGAGTATCTAAAAGGAAGAATTGATATATAAACAGAAGATTCAAAGAAAAATCTTGAAGAGTTATAAAAGATGAGAACCAGGAGTTATCTAACTCTGGTAATAAAGATGGTGTTATTAAATAGACGATATCTATAAGATGAGAATGATATAATGATAAGGATGAACTCAAATAGAGTTTAGAGAATTCATATGAGACATGATTATGATAAAATGATTAGGTTCAAAGAAGAACCTGAAGAGCTAAAAGAACAGGGAACACCTGAGTTGATTAATCATGAGATAACGTGATTAAAGAGAAGAATAAAGAAGATCGTAGGGTGAGACGATCATAAGATAAGAAAGAATCGTAAGAAGAGTTGATGATAGAATGAGATTACGACGTGATCTGTTAAAATTGTAAAATGTCAGAAGATCTTAAATGATTGAATAGTTGTAGCATGATGCTCTAAATATATGGTACTATGTAATAGTACGAGATAAACTCACGAGGAGTTATGGATGATGAAATACGAGAAATTCGTATCAAGCAAAGAGTTAAGTTAAGAGCAAGATGAAGTTAGGTGGGATTTCAATTGAGGACTCATGTTAGTGGTTGAGTTGTACGATTCCTGGTATGGGACGGGAATTGTGCTTAGTTTGAAAACTACTTAGCTTCCTATATTAATATAGTGGTTGAGTTGAACAAATCCTGGTATGGGACATGATTTGTCTATGGTTTAACAACCGCTCAGCTTCCTATATTGATTAGTGGTCGAGTTGGTTCGACAACCACTTAGCTTCCTATATTGATAATCATTAAAATATTGGTGTCGCACTATCGATATACGTATGAGGAGAAGGTGATTCTTTTCTCATATTTATATTTGATAGTTATAGAATATTAAGATTAGGTACGGTTCTTAAAACTCATATTTATGGTAGGATCGTGACTCATAATCGTATGGTGGAACCCCTCAGCGAATGGACGATTTTGGTCTGACTAGGATAAGTTCCTAAAACCATATAATTATGGTAAGTTCCTGAACTTCCAAAGTGTGGTAAGTTTGATGAACTATATTGGGTATAGAAAAGTTATACTATAGATAGCATTGATGATATTGAAGAATGATAGAATGATTGAGTAATGAAGCAATAGAGTAAAGATTGAAGTTGATGGAGGAGAATTGGATATTCTAAATCTTATAGCTATGCTAGATTTTCGACATTTATTGACATCGTGCTGGTACTCGCAATTTTGTGTTCTTAAACAAATATTGGGTCAATGTTTGAACCAATAAGTTTTAAATTGTGCTATTATTCGTATGTCTATGCTAATTATTTCAGCTAGATAAAAATGATTTGAAATTATCAAAATGTATTTTGAACGATGGAGTCATCAATGCAATTAAACCTAGTGTTGGATGTGATCGAAAGATCGTCAGCCCACTATGGTATGATGTAGTATGACAAAGTCCTAAAATGACGACATCCTTAACGTACTATTAAGACGGTACGGTATCATGACGTCATAAAAGAATTTTGGTTTTCTTTTAAGCTATGAAAAGATACGCCAATTGAGTTGGCTAAAAATGTTTTGACTAATGTCCTCATTGTTGTTCAAGGTCTATGCTAATTGATTCGGCTAGACAACTATTGAAAGGTGTTTATGAAGTTCAAGAATTCTTTGAGATTTTATGTCAAACCAGTTTATTCTGGTGCGGAATTTGTATTAAATCTGAGGTGAAAAAACCCTATAATAGGAAATATGCAATAGCGTTAATATGTATGTGCACAGTACATAGTACGAAGGGCTGATCACCTGGAGTATGAGAAAAGATGGTCCATAGTCTTTTGACTGTTAAAGGTTACAGTAGAAATATCTGTTAACCTAGGACAAGGTTCAAGTCTTTACGACTCCTCAGCATGATATTGAAAGTTTTTGAATAAATCTTTTAAATTCCTGAGTTATTCATATTGTTTCCCAATTATTGAGCAATTGTGGAAGATTCTTATTCTTTTGAAAGGTGGAAGTGGAAAGAAGGATAATCCTTAAGAAAGGGTAAATTGTCGAATGAGGCATGTGGTAATGAGTAAATTAACAAACTATAATGAATCCAAGAAAGAAATGAAATTCCAGAAAGGGAAGAGATAAATTTAGCTGATGATGAGTAATGATGAGGAATTTATAAAAAAGAAGGATGTGAAGAATGCGATGATCTTAGAAAGATCCTTAGAGAAAGAACTTAGTCATAGAACCCAGTGAATAAGTTGAGATTAATGTAAAGTCCATTTGGACAGCTGGAAGGAACGAATATTAGTAAATTAAAATTTTGAGGACGAAATTCTTAGAAGAAGGAGTGAATGTGATATCCCGAGTATTTATGCGATGCTAAATCAGGATATTTTATGATTACAACGAGTATGTTAGGCAATGATCCTTAGAGAAAAGGAAATGAATGCATTAAAGGGCTAAGGAATATATAATACTCGAAGTGTTCCAAGTTTAAGTGAAGGTGATGAAATAAAACCTACACTAAAGTAATGCGTTAAATTATTCAACGATAATTGTGAAGGAGATTTGGTGAAAAATCGCGTAAGGGAGGTTTCGTTGATTCCGAGGACGGAATCCTTATAAGGAGGGAAGGATGTGACAACCCAGATTTTCAGAAATTATTAAATAAGAATTTAATAAATAAAATTCTTATTATGTGACGTTTTGAGTTTTGAGTATGTGTATATATGCGATATATATTATGAAATATGTGATTTGATGTGAAGAGAATTATATGTTCGTGTATTTGGGAAAAGAGGTTTTAATAGTTAATTAAACCATTGAATGAAGTGAAGGAAATTGTTACGAAAAAGATATTTACTGAATATTAGTAAGTTGAAAATTATATTATGAAATAATATAATCTGATTGTTATGTCTTGTGGGCAATGGAATTGTTATGAATTAAATTTCATGAATAATGAGAGTAATTCAATTAAAAGAAGATATATATATATATATATATATATATATATATATTAAGTAAATGAGAAAGTAATGTGTTACATATAAATGTAACATGTTAAAGTAGAATGATTGTGAATTTTGTAGATTAAAATATTTATCGAATAAATATTCGATGGAAATTATTATAGAATAATTTGTTTAAGTATGATGATATTAAATAAATTGATGATAAATAAATTTATAATTTGTGTATTTTAGTACACTAAAGTGATGATATGATTCTAAATTAATTAAATAATTAAATTAGAAATATAATGATTTGTTAAATAAATATTGTATGAGAATGGTCATGAAATAATTCATTTAAGTGTGGTAATATTGATAAGGTTAATTTTATTTCTTAAAGAATTGAGTTTAAGTTAATTCAATTTAAAATATTAGAATTTAATTAAATCAAGTGTGATATATGTACCGTATAATAGAATGGTTATTAAAATAAAAAAATGGATTAATTCTTTAAAGAGGTACCAGACAAGGCCTTATGGCCTTTGGTTTTCTTAACTGATGAAACTCCCAACAAAGTCACGTAAGTTAGTTTTCATCGGGAGTTGGTAAGCCAAAGAACAGAGGAAAGGAAGAGAGAAATTGAGAGAAATCCTCTATGACTTTGAGAGAAAGTTTGAGAACTCAAAGAAGAAGAAGAAAGAATCAAGCAAATTCTAGCCATCTAGCTAATTAAAGGTAAGTTTTCTAAGTTTCTAAGTTCTTAGTTTGTGTTCTAAGTTGTCTATATAAAATTAATTTGACTGTGTGATGGATATATATGTTGTTGGGTATGTATAATCTGTTATACATATCATCTATAATGGATTGTGCAGTAATCAAATTCAAATAATAGAAAAAATTAGACTTTTAATTTACTGTATACCAAGAATTAGATTTTTAGTTTACTGTATATTGAACGGTCTACTCTAGTGGCCAAAATTGAGTATGAAATCATGTTTAAAGTCTTAAATTGATGATATATGTTGTTAGTATGTTGAAAAACGAAAACAACGAAAGTTGAACGGACCAATTTGGTTAAATAACGAATCTGTAGTAATCGATTGCGCTAAATTTGTCAAAGTGTGTAAAAATTAGTATAAACATAAGATTTAAAGCTCTAAATTGGTGGATTAATGGGACTTATGTATTTAGGATGGTTAAATACATGTTTAGAATTATTTTAACAAAATTCATGATAATTGGGTATGCTTGGAATTGATGTTTGATGCTTAAAATTCGTGTTTTTGGGTTGGAAATTCTGCAGTTCACGAACTGCAGAATCTGGAATCCAGAAGTCTCGCCCCGGCGAGAGTTTTGTGTTGTAATTTTCTCGCCCCGGCGGGAATTGCAGAAAATGAAAATTTTTCTTGTTTTTAATTCTGTTCTTTTTGGTCATAATATGTTACCCTATACAAGATTTACTTATAAACAATATACTTCTAATGTAAAGACAAGTTTAAGACTTAATTACATGTTATGTGTCGATTAAAGTGGAATGTAATAAAATGAAGGGTTCTGTGAGGAGGACTTAATTTCTAAGTTGAGAATTGCATGGAGAATAAAATGAAGGATTATGAAGTGTAAAGTAAAGTTAATACCAAGTATTGCTGTGTGACTAATAAATGTTGTGCATGATTATATATCATGTAGGATACGTGAAGTGCAGATAAGTATCAGCTAAATATGGTAATTGGTAATCTACGAACTAGACAAGTCTTTTAGTTCCTATTTGCTATGTGAACTTGTTGTTGAATTGTGTTAATTTATTTTGCAATCACATGATGAATTGCATGTATTGTCAGCATGAAATGTTATAGTCAACTTATGACTATTGATTGAATAAAGAATGTTGGTTGAGTAAGGAACTCAATCTTTATACTTGTTACGTGAGTCGTCGAATGTATGTTAAACTAGTGTAATAATTATGAGATGTATATTGAGCATGTTATTATGTGCTACGTGATGCATGAAAACTGTTAGATATGCTGAGCTGTCAAGCTCATTCTTGCAAATAACCACTTTTTGTAGGTTAAAGATTCAAGGTAACGTTATGTGTTGCTTGAATGGCATGATTCAGATGTTAGGCATGAAGATTAATTGTTTTAGCTTAAATTATATTTTTGAACCATGTTTAAGGTTCTGGATGATGTATTTGATGATGTATTAAATGTATCAGATGTTGAGTTGTAAAATATTTATTGACTTATAATTTAATGTTATCGGATGTATAAAGGGTATTGAATCTAGAAGTAAGTGTTATTCTATTATAACTCTGATGAAGTGAATCATTAAACAAATATGATTCTAGAATGTGTAAATGATTAAAGGTTATGATTCAGGGAAGGCAAAGAAAGAAACTGAAAAGTTCAAAATTGTTCCGCATTTTATTAAGTTTAACATTGAATAATGTTATAAAGTCAGAATGAGGATGTATAACGACCAATGAGAAGAGTTGGATTGTATGAATTTTGGGGTCATTACAGTAATTCTGTTACTTAATTGCTGGATTTAGGAGGATTTATTCATGTGTCATTCGGAAGAAGCACTTGAATATTATAAAGAATTCTTGGTTAGTGATTCAGTGTAATTAATTAATTAAATAGGAAGTGTATTAGTTTAGATGAAATACTAAGGAAAGTTGTAATCTTAAACTATCATCTCTGCATTTATTCTTGCGATTTCCTAATTCAGTAGTTAATTTTGTTAATTTAGTTCTCAAAATCACTGATATTATTCGTAGTTTAAATAGGATTAATTGAGTTAGAATTAGTAATTGATAAATATTAACATATTTTCTTGTGGGAACGATACTCTACTTACTCTTTATTACTTGTTGACCACGTATACTTGCGTGTAAATTGTCTATACCAATTTTGGACAACAACTTTTTGGCGCCGTTGCCGGGAAAATTATTTTAATATTTTATCATTATTAATTTTGATAAAGTTAATCTTAATTTAAACATTTTTTTCCTTTCTTTCTTTCTATCTTACTTCCTTTTCAAGTACCATGACTGCATTTAATTATCAATGGTCATATAAGAGAATGACATAACCAAGGGCGATAATGATAACCGACATTGATGCATTTACAACATTATCAGCCTAGATAGCAGCGCTTTCAAGTACAGTTGACACTCTTGGGAGTCAGTCCACTCAAAATGCATACTATCAATAACAACCCAGTACCAACCCAAATCTCTATCATCCAGGTTGGCAAGATCACCAAGACTTTTTATTGAGCTATGATACTCAGGATCAATTCGATACTCCAAGTCCATCATACCCACCAGAATTCTTGTATCCACCTCCACCATAGCAAGAGCTGATGAATTTTGAGGAACGCCTTACCAATTTCATAGAGCAGTATGAGATGACGATGAACAATCAACAAGTGACGCTTCAAAATCTCGAGAATCAAGTAGAACAACTAGCCAATGCACTTAAAAATTGTCCTCTCAATACTTTGCCAAGCAATACGGAGTTAAATCCAAGAAGAGAAAGCGTGGAGCATGACAATACAATTCCATGTCGGAATGGTGAGGAGCTACACAAGGCTGGGGGAGGAAAACTAAAAAGGTCACACAATGATGTGGAAGATATTAATGAAACTGAAAAGAAAAGGTTCAAGAATGGGCCACAAGAAGAAGAGGTTACATTCAAGGTAATCAAGCTTCCATATGATCGTGAGGAGTGCTTCTGGATTGATGTGGTCAAGGATACAGGAAAAGTTGAATCCAATGATGAGAATTATTTTTTGCCAATGGATGAAGATAAGTGTGACACCCCCAAATCAGGGTACATAAATCCTACTGATTTGGTGTTCACTATTCCATACATTCATGACTAACTACCCATAATAAAGGATAATGAAATTAAAACTGAATAAATCATCTTCCCGCAAAAGGGGTTACAACTCTAATCTCTTAAGTAAATAAATCTCAGGTCATCTAACCTTTATTACATCATTGCGGAATTAAAACATATTATTAAATAAGTCTTATTATAAAACTCCATAATAAATAACAGTTCGTGAGCTACTTCTGCATCTTGCCTTTGCCCTTACTAGTGGACGGCTCATCTGACTTCTCAGTCTTAGCTGCAATGTTTTATGCAAGGGTGAGCAAACAGTTGCCCACAAGTATAATAACAACATTAATTAAATAATCAATAAAGTAGATTTTAACTGAGGTATAATAGCTTTTCTGAAAATAATCTACAACAATCAAAGGACTGGAAGCTCAATAAAAACTCGGTTTAAGAATTGAATTTAGATTTCAGGGTCAAAAGTAAATCTGAGGGTCATAAGACCTCGAACTATGTCCTAGGTTAACAAGTATCTTTACTGTAACCTTTAACAGTCTTATAGACTATGGACTGTCCATCTCGTACTTCGGGGGATCAGCCCTTTGTACAATGTGTTGTGCACAAATATTTTAACGTTGTTGCGTAACTAATCCCCTATGTTAGGGTTGTTCATCTCAGTTTAACGTCAGAATCCGTACCAAAAGAAACTTGGTTTGGAATAACTTCAAGATATTCTAAGTCTTTAAAACGCTCATCAACTATGGACCAGCTGAATCAATATGGGTTTGCTAGTCGCTTAAGCATTTGATTCAACAATAAAATTGTACAATGAGTTTATATTCGAAGTTTGAATAACGATTCATGATCGATTAACAAATAACTGGAATAAATCATAAGCATTTGACATTATAACAACCTTGCTTGAACAATAATAAGCTAAGGTTAATAAACTTGCTCAATGAAAGTAAAGTAAGAAACTTGCTCGAGTAAAAGTTAAGTTTTAGGGAACTTGCTTTCAACGAAATAAAGAGATTAAGGATAGAAAACTTGCCTCGCGCGTAGATTACAGATTAAAATTCACGTTCTTTAATCAACCTATACATTCCGTTTGAAAAGCGGTAATAATAATTAGTTATAGTGTTATAAGGACTTTAGGATTCGTTCTTATCCAATTTCATTTTAACATCTCAATTGTCATTTGATATTCAATAAGTATTTGCTTATCATCCATCGTAGTATCTCATTAATTATTTAATACCTTAGTCTAAGTTTTAAACATGCACTTAGCCATATAGCAAGATCAAAAAGAAAAGGAAAATTTTAATTTCCTGTTCCACCGCCGGGGCGGTGGATTCCTTCACAAACCAACGCCGGGGCGAGGCTACCGTCGGGGCGACAAAACCAGTTCATTCTTACCGCCGGGGTGAGGACACCGCTGGGGCGCTAATTCCAGTACATTTCCACCGCCGGGGCGGTGGACCCGACTGACAGTTCGTACAGTTCGCGAACCAGTGAAATTCCAGACCAAATTTCCCAAATTCTACCATCCGACTCACAAATTAAACATACCCAGACATCAAACATGTTGTAAAACAAATACCCAACATGTTTTTAACAATTCTAATCATTATAACACACATAATCAACTAATTAAAGACCAAAAATTCACTGTTTATACAAAGTATTCATGTTTTGGCCATTTTAATGAAATCAAAAAACTGTGAATTTATCTCCAAACCATTTTAATCCATTCCACTTATATTCTTTTCGTTATTGAACATACTAACAATAACAACAACCAATTTACAGATTATTACATAGATTGAACACTAATTTTAAACCCAAAGTAAGCCATATTCATATGTATAAACTCAAGAACACAAAACCCATTTAAAACTTGTTTTCATGGATTCTAGTTACAGAAAATCATTTATAATTGCTACATAACAGTTTATATACCCATACAAACATACATAATCATCACATAAACAATTTCTAGCAAATTTTAATTCACCAATATTTTACAGAGAACTAGCTTAAAGAAAATAAGATCTAAGGTTTTAGATTAGATTATTACCTGAAAATTCTTCTCAGATTATGATAAGATGATTATACTGGCTTAGTAATCCTCTTCCTTCACCTCTCAATTCACAGAACTCTCTCACTTTCACCTTCAACTTCTCTGATAAGCTTTTCTCTCAACAAAACTCTGTTTTGTTTTGTTTTAGGCTTAGCACACTTTAACGTAAAATAAAAAAACTGATCCAATATTAAGTCTCAGCTGTTACAAAATTTAAAAAGTCCCAAGGCCCTGTTTGGCTTGAATCAAAACAAAATAAACTATTTTTACCAACCAAGGGTCACAAGGCCTTGTTTGGTTTAGTTAAAATAAAACCCATTTTTCATTTATTTTAATAACTCATTATACTATATAGTTTAATTGTCACACTTTCAATTTAACTAAACCTATTATTAAATAAATTGAATTGCATCTTACTAATTTAATTATAACTTTTATTTGACCAATAACAATATTACCAAATAAATTATTTTATTCAAATAAATCCTTTATTCAAATAAATCATTTTATCATCTAATTTAATTATTAAATTAAATTAGAATAAACACATCAAATCACATTCAAATAACAATTAACATAATTACACTTAAAATGAATTACACCACAATAACTTTATCAATTATTTATTTTACTCAATAAATAAATTAACAAAATATTTATTTAACTTAATAAATATTTTATTTATTCACAAAAATTACATTCGTTACAATAAGTTTGGGAGTTTTCAAATGTACAATGATGTCAAGGAATTCAAAGAAAAGACTAAGAGAAGGCATGCAATGACAATTTTTGCGATTGAACCAGATTGAGAGAAGAGAAATTAGTCAGGCGAAGGACGTTAAACTAAGCGCTAACTGGGAGGCAACCCAGAATTGCATTTTATTTTTCGTTCAATTTTTTTTTTATTATTCTTCTAGTTCATTTGGCTCTTTAGTATTCCTCTTATCTTAGTTTAGGTTTTTACATTCATTGAAAGGATCTCTGCAAACTAACTATTGATATTGGGTTTATTTGATTGCAGGCAAAAGCATGGAGGAGGATAAAAATTTGTTAAGCACCAAGCGCCTAGGTGCCCATCCTTGGCCAAATCCAAGCGCCTAGGCGCTCCAGCCAAAACTTAAAAAAAAAATGAGCCTTAGTTCGGAAAATTGCAACACAAACCCAATTCTTCTCTGTCCTAATTCAACTAAACCTCTCTTCCACTCCTTCACAACCCCACGACATCTTTTATTGTCCTCTCCAATCCAAAATAAAACAAATTCTCCCACCCACAATCAACAAGAAATTAATTCAACATTGTGGACTAAATAGCTATCAGATTGGGATTGAATCAAGTTTGGGGGAGGTTCTCAAATAGTAGCTCCTTTCTAATTTTTGCCACCACCAGACTTAGACCCTGATGACGACGAGGAGGCTGATGCAGATGATGACGTGGAGTAAGACGTTTTTCAAGGAAGTCCTCAGTTCTTAAATTCTCTATGTTTTACACAATGAGGACATTGTGTCATTTAAGTTTGGGGGTATTTGGATTATATGCATATAGATTAGGCTCATGTTCATGTTTAGATAATTTTAAATCATGTATGATTTTGTTTCATTAAATAATGCATGTTATTTTTATTTGCATTAGTAGTTGCATGGTAATTGTTTAGGTTGTGTTATGCATCTAGTTTCATGAATTGAGCAGAAATTGATATAGTGTATGATGTGGCCGATGATAAGATTGGATTGATGGTTGTAACTTAAGAAGAATTGAAAACTAGTGCTTAGTGTTGGTTTTGACTATGAAGTGAGGTTGAAATTGTCTGAAACCCATGTTAACCAGGAAAACACAATCGACTATTTGGTCAATCTAATTCAAATTGTTACATAATTTGTTTCTGGTGGAAAGATTTGGGTTAAAACTTGATAATATTGGTGAAATGCCCATGAAAGCAAAAATAAGCAAGGAATTAAGTTTGGGGGAATCTTGGGGTGTGAAAAAAAAGAGTTCAAAATTTTGAACCTTTTTCCAATTAAAAGAATGGATCATGTGATGGGTTGAGATGAAGCGTAAAACGCACTCACTCATAAACACATGCAACGAGATGGAGCGTAAAACGCACTCGTTCAATGGAAAGTGAGATGGAGCGTAAAACGCACTCGTTCAATGGAAAGTGAGATGAAGCGTAAAACGCACTCACTAAAAAGAAAAAAAAATTGTTTGAATTCCTGGGGAAGGGTTTAAAAAGGATTTAAATGTGTTAAATAACCTTAGTGATATCCCTATGCTTAGTGATTGTTTGAATTCGCCGTTTTGGTTTTGTTCACAGGTTGAATTGAGTTAAAATTGAAAGTTTTCCTCTAAGAAGCTAATTATGTAATTGATTTGAGTTGTGATTGATTATAATGGTTGATACACACACAACATGGGTGATGACAGGTGTAACTTAACTAATTGGTTAAAGTTAGAAATTTTGCATTGGTTGGATGTTCTGTTTAAGTACTGTATGATATCTTTGAGGCCTGGTATTGGATATTATGTTAGTTGATTGTTTAATTCATAAGCATGCTAGTTAGTTTGCATTTGCATCATTGCATTGCTTGAGGACAAACAATTAGTTAAGTTTGGGGGTATTTGATGAGTGGGTTTCATACCTACGAATTATGTATTGTTGAGCTTAATTATTGTTATCTTTAAGTGTTTTAGTATCATTTTATCTATTTTTGTGTTTATTTATTATAGGATGGAGTTGGAGGGACATAGAAGTCATTTGGTGAAGAAAAGAATTTAAAAAAATCATTAAAATTTGAGTTGAGTGGCATTTTTGTAAATATGTGGTCCTGGTCAAGCGCCTAGGCGCTTGGATCAGTGTTATTTTGAGCGCCTAGACGCTCTAATGCAGAATGAGAAGGTTTTGTGCGGCTGTGAGGAAAAATTGAACCTAATTAGGAATCTGAATGAGGGTTTTATTAATATACAAAGGAGAAGACTTCAGAACATAACACAGCAAGGGATTTGGCAGAAAAAACAACGAGGAGAACACGAAGGAGATTTACAGAATGCGAAGATCAAGACAGAGATTGGGAGCAACTTTATAGTTTCTTCTATCCCTTTCTTTTATCTTTAATTTTTGTAATCTCTAGGATGTTTTTATTTATTATCTGAATGATGTTTCCTTTATTGTTATGAACTAAACTTTTAATTAAAATTGCAACGGAACTTAGTATGTAATTTGGATTAATATTTTCTATTTAATTTAAGTTAATTACTCTTGAATCATTTATCATATCTTGTTCTTATTGACTAATTGTCTGATCAACAATTACCGGGATAATTTATACAAAATTAGAAGATGGAGTATAGATTTAGATCTGGGTATGATAGCATATGTTCATATAATCTGAATAAGATTAATATGATTAGTGTATAGGATAGGAATATACCTATATGTCTTTTGCAGCCATTAAAAGAATTTGTGCTTGAAACCCTAATTAACATAATTCACATAGGAATATAGTGGGTTAATTAGTTAGGGTGTTCATTGTAATTCTGTTTCTTAATTACTGGATTTAGGAGGATTTGTTCATGTGTCATTCGGAAGAAGCACTTGAATATTATAAAGAATTCTTAGTTAGTGATTCAGTGTAATTAATTAATTAATTAGGAAGTGTATTAGTTTAGATGAAATACTAAGGAAAGTTGTAATCTTAAACTATCATCTTTGCATTTATTCTTGCGATTTCCTAATTCAGTAGTTAATTTTGTTAATTTAGTTCTCAAAATCACTGATATTATTCGTAGTTTAAATAGGATTAATTGAGTTAGAATTAGTAATTGATAAATATTAACATATTTCCTCATGGGAACGATACTCTACTTACTCTTTATTACTTGTTGACCACGTATACTTGCGTGTAAATTGTTTATACCAATTTTGGACAACATTAATCAATTCAATTTTGCAAAAATCAAATCAATTAAGCCAAATAGCATTTAACAACTAAATCAGATTATCAAGAATGAATTTCATATGAGAAGAAATAAATAATGAATACTTAATTAAACCAATAATTATAAATAAGGTTCAACATCCCTTAGAACTGAAATATAAAACTTAGCTTGGCATGACTTCCATCTTCTCCCTAAATCTAGGGTTTACAATTGTAGCCACCAAGCCCCCCTCAATATCTACTAAAGGCCTCTATTTATAGTCCTAATACAATAACCTAAGTCAGTAAGAAATAAGAATCCAAATTATACTAGAATTCCTCCAAAAATACAAAGCTGGGACAAATCTGCCGCACTGCCACACGCCTCACGCGCCCGCAGAAAAGACCTCAGCGCCGCGGCTCAGCATACGAGTGTCACGGCCCACACCAAAGAGCGCTGCGGCCCTGAATCTCTGTCCGGATTCATTCTTTCTCCTTTTCTCCCCCATTTTGATCCATTTTTCCTCTTTTTCTCTTTTTAGCTCCAAATTCTCCTGAAATCAATAAACACCTTAATAAGTTCATAAACGTATAAAACATGTAATAAAACTAAATATAAAGGAATCAAAATATATGAATATTATGCACTTATCAGTTCCCGAGACTGATGGATTACCCGCGCCAAAGCTACAACCGGATGTACCAGCAGATGTGGATGCTAAAGAGGAGAAGAATAGTGGGGACCAGGAAAAAAGGTCGGATAAGATCCATCCTTGAGTTCCAAAGCAGATGGGCCGATTTTGATAGTGCCCCATGTACCTTCTCCACCAGAGTCTAAGGATCTAGGTAGTTTTGCAATCTCGTGCCCAATTGGTAATCATTTCGTCAGCAAAGCTCTATGTGACATGGGAGCTGTTACAAATTTGGAGTCATGGTGTGATGAGAAAGGGGTCAAATGAGAAGATAAAAGTAGATCCAATTGTGTTTAAAGAGCTTCAATTCCATATTCCGTTCACAGATACAATTGAGCAAATCTTTAACTACTCGAAGTTTATAAAGGAAATTTTATCTAACAAGAGCAAGCTAGGTGAAGTTGAAACAATTACCCTTACTAAACAGAAGCCCTAAAAAGTTATATTATTACTGATGGATGGAGGGTTCCTCAATTTTTGAAGAGGAATTGGATAGAAGTTGGCAAGTCGGGCAACCGACTTTAAAACAAATGTTTCTTGGGAGACAACCTAAGTTTAATTTTTTGTTTTTATTTTAGTTGCATTTTAATTAGTTGTTTCAATTGTTTTCAGGTATCTAGTGTCGAACAAAATGGATTACACTTTAGACTTAGCGGACAAGGACGACGCTGAAGTGGCCAATCAACGATTTTCAGGGGAGTCCTTTGCTTTACTTTTTTCTATCTTAGCTATTGAGGACAATGTCTAGTTTAAGTTTGGGGGTGTGTTCTTGTATTTGTTTATTTATTTGGTATTTAAAAATTTTCTTTTTGTTTTATTAGGTTTGCATGTTAGTTAGTATGTTTTTAGGATAGGTGAACAATGGATTGATTGTATTTGATTATGGCCGATGATAAGAAAAAATTTGTGATTAATTTTTAGCTCATATAGAGTTGAGAAACATGCTTAGTTTATATTTTGAACTTATGAGTTGGGTTTACACTATTTCTGTTCTTTTTGAACTTCGAAGCACATATCCATTGGTTTAACTAGTTGTGTTTTAAAAAAATTGTTGAATACTCATGGGGGATATCATTGAAACTTTATAAAGTTATTTGAGCATCATTTGAAGCGAAAGTTAGGCATTAACATAAGTTTGGAGGAAATATTGGATTATTTGAAAAAATTAAATTTTGAACTTTCCCGAGTGGAACAATGAATTATGTGGTGAGTTGAGATGGAGCGTAAAACGCATTCGTTTAAAGGGAAGTGAGATGGAGCATAAAATGCACTCACTAAAAAAATACGCGCAAGTATACGCGGTCAACAAGTAATATAATAATAAGAGAGTTGTCGAACCCACAGGAAATTATCTCTAGTGTATCCCAAGTACCAACTATATATCGTCTCGATTTTATTTAGACAAATGATGATTTGAGTTTTTGTTGTTTAACAATAATTAAGAGTTATGGAAAGCGTTAAGATAATGAAATATAATATTAACAAGTCTAAGATTGTAATTTCCCCCAACACTTCATTTGAATATCCTAACTCTCTCATTTGAACTAATTAACAACATAGAATTGCCAACCAAGAAATCAAAGTTACTTATAAGCCTCTGTCGATGGTCAAATTCGAATCTTCCTAATGCAGCATGTAGGTATATGTCTATCCTACACACTATCAAGAGACCAATTTCAATTAACAAGACATGTGTCACTAAATCTCATTAATCATCCTTTCAATTACCAATTTTCACATAGGAAGTCATTAAAGATAGATTCTCCATTGGTTGACACGGTATCTAGGTATATGTCTATCCTAAATACTATCAAGTTACCTATCACCGAGGATAATCAACAAGACACACGTCACTAAATTTTATTAATTACCCACAACAATCTTTAACTTTCGCATGATATCATAACAAGGTCTCAACACTATAATCCGTTCGTCAAGTTCATATAGGTTCCCACGGTAATTACTAGCTAGGCAATTAAGATATGAAGCATAAATTATGATATTCAAATAACAAATGAGTAATTAATAACAAAGAGAGATAAGTCAATTCAAACTATGTATTGAGTTCCATTAAAATCTTAGAATACAAGCTCTAGTTCATTGTGGCTAAGCAAAACATCAAACACATGGTGTTCATCATGAAATAGAAATACAAATTCAAAGGAAAGCTAGAGATGATAAAACCTATTTTGAAGATATTCATATGTTGCTTGCTTGGTTGATGACAATTTCTAGCTTTTCCTCTTCCTTTGGCACTCTTTTCTTCTTTTGCTCCTTAGCTTGTTACTGGAAATTTTCTTGTATTATAGCAGTTTTCCTCTTTATTTTGATGTATATGGCAGCCTCCCAATCCCTAGATATCAAATATGAAGCCCTAAAGAGATATTATATAGCGCCTCCATGAAAAACCCTAGCCAAACACCAAATTTTTGGTCAAAAAGTGAGCTAAAATCGCACTAGGAGCTCAAAAGATCGCACTCAGCACGCACAGGCACGCCCGCGCGCTGCCCGCCGTGCCCCGCTCCTGGCACTTACAGCATGCCCCGCTCGCCCACGCCGCGCGCGCGTGTTGGCTGCCTAGTGCCGCGCGCGCTGCCTTGCGTCGCGCGCCCACGCCCATTCCGCCGCCCGCGCCCGTCTGCTGTCTGGCGACTCAGCTTTGACCTCTATTAGTAAAATGGTCATAACTTTCTTATACGAACTCGAAATAAGGTGATTCAAGAGGCTGTAGAAATCTAAGAAGTAGCTCTACAACTTTTATAACTGGAGTTCGAAAAGATAATGGATGGAGAAAGGATGAAATTGAGCTCAAAGTGGCCGCTGTGTAAAATTCATGCTAAATCCGCTGGTAAAACGACCATAACTCCCTCATACGAACTCTCATTCGGATTACTCATGATGTTTCAAAAAGATAAGAAGAATATCTACAACTTTCGTTCTTTGAGTTTTGAGAGATGCGGATTGGATCATGGTTGAAATTGGGCCGCAAGCAGCTGTTATGTCAATGTTAGGCTCAAAATGGCAACTATGCATCCATGAGCGTTGATGATCAACTAGCTCTTATTCCACTTCCTACAAAACTAAGTAAAAACACAGAAAAGCAATACAAAACACATAAAAGCAATATAAAATCATAATATCTAAAAATAATATAAAATACAATAAAATCACATAAAATACCCAAAGATTTACAAATTATCAAGGCCAAAAGTACCCAAATTATGTGTATAAAACACACTCATCAATGGAGCATAAAACGCACTCGTTTAAAGGGAAGTGAGATGGAGCATAAAATGCACTCACTAAAAAATGAATTTTTTTTTAAAGGAAGCTGAATTGGGTTTTTGAAATACTAGGGAAGGGTTCAAGTATGCTTAAATATGCGGATTATCCTTTTGATCCTCTAAATTTTATGTTTTGTCTTTATTAGCGGACATTGATGTGAAAAGTTAGTTTATAGAGTTGATTTGAAAATATTTTATAAGTATTTAATTATATGAGCTTATGTGAGTCATGACTAGTTTGAACATTCGAATGCACACACGCACTTAAAGGGTCACGGATGGATGTAGAGCTGATGATTAAGTTGAAATTATAGACGTTGCATGTTTCTTGAAATTTTGCTTGAGTTATCGTGTCAATGAAATATTTGTGGTCATATTTCAAATTCATATTGATTAATTGCTCGATTTAGTTGTTTTAGTTTTGTTTTTAATGTTTTCCTTGAGGACAAACAAAGATTTAAGTTTGGGGGTATTTGATGAGTGAGTTTTATATCTACAAATTTAGTATGCTTGGCTTGATAATTTGTGAGTTCTTAAGTATTTTAAGTTAGTATTAGGTATTTATAGTGTTTTTATGTTATTTTGTAGGAAGAAGCAAGTAAACGCAATCCGGACATCTTTTGGAATAAAGTATGCAAGTAAATGCAAAAGAGGAATATTAAAGGGTATTCAATGCCAAGTTGAATGCATGCTCATGGCTTAGGATTTGGATATTACTTTAGAGCTCGTCAAGAGCTTCGTTTTGACAGGTGGCACGTCCCATAACTCCTTTCGAATCAAAAGTTATAACCTTTTTACCAATCAGATGTTGAACCTCAGTGTTTGGAGTTGCCATTTTTATAATAGCCACAAAAGGCCAAATTTTGACCTTGATCCAGCCCAAATTTCTCGATGCTTAAAGAATTAAAGTTGTAGAGCTACTTCTTAGCTTTTTGGAACATCTTGAATCGTCCCAATCAGAGTTTGGATGACAAAGTTATGGTCATTTTACCTAAGGACATCGCAGCAGAATTGTTAGGCGCGGCCACGCCCGTTTCTAGTACATTTTGGGCCCGGCCGCGCTAGTGTGCAGGAGGAAAAAGTTGGTTTCTGCCACTTGGGCACGACATCGCTACTTTCTAGGCCAAACTTGGGCGTGACAGCGCTAGGACGGGTTATTGAAAAGCTTATTTTTTGTCCAGTTCCAATGGAACTTGGTTTTATAACTTCTAATTGGTTTAAGACTTTAATTAGAGCATATAAATAAATATTTTTAGACCATTAGAAGGGGAGCTTGCTACCTTTTGCCAACCCTAGATTTGGAGAAGGATTGGAGGCTTGAAGCAAGAGATTATCACAAAAGAAGATCAAGATAGGAGGATAAAGAGGATATCAAAGATTGGTTCAAAAGAGTTTTTCCTTTCTTCTTTTATCTTTTTATTTTATAATTCTTGAATGATGGTTTAATTGTGGATTATGGATTTTAATTCATTTATGAACTAATTTATATTTAAGATTACAATGGAACTTAATGCCTAGCTTTTATTAAATTGCTTCCTTATTAGTTTTTGTTAATTATTATGGGATTGTCTATTATGATTTGTGATTAATTGTTTAATTGCCTGATCAACAATTACCATGGTAATCTATATGAACTCGAGAGATGGATTATAGGTTTAAACCTGATCATAATAGTATGTGATTGTGTTTTCTGCATATGATGGAATTCATGATTTGTGTCTAGGATAGAAATATACCTATTCGCAGCATGTAATCCGGTAGGAAACATTTGCTTTAAATCCTTTTTAATTGTAATTCACGTAGAGATATAGTGAATTAGTTAACTAGGGTGTTCATCTTAATTCTTTCATATGTGGATTTAAGTTGATTCGTTTATGATATATCGAGAGTTGATTATAAATATTGATGAGTTCTAGATTAACAATCAAACGTAATTAGCATAATTTAATAGGAAGTGATTAATTCAAGTGAAACATTAGGGAAAATTATAATCTTAAGCCTTTTTATCTGAATTCAGTTCTTGGTAGTTAGTGATTAGTTAGGTTAGTACTTTATTTTCAAAATCCAATAACTTTTATCGAATTATTTAAATAAAATGAATTTGATTATGAGTTAGTACTTGGCAATTATTATTAAATAATTCTCTGTAGGTTCGACACTTTCTTGTCATTATATTACTTGTGGACTGTGTATACTTGCGTATTTTGCTAGTATAGAATTAGGCAAACACCTCCTAACAATAACGCCATCTCGGTGTCTAGTTCTTTTTGTTTAAGATATAGGGCCTCAATAGTGTCGTTATTCCGCTGCATCTTCTTGGCCAAGAGTGTTTCTCTTTTATCCCGACCACCCTGTTTGGAATTTTGATCCTTGGCATGACTATTGTCCCCTACTGTTTTTTACGTGGTTGTGAACAACTTCCTTCTGACAACTGTCGTCTGAGGGTTGGTTGGTCCCACCGAGTGACTATGGGGACCGTGTTAGGTTTGTAATAACACGAGTATGCAATCAAATTACATAAATAGAGCAGAAGCGTGGTAAAATCAGATTTTAAAATTTTACAAACCATAACTAAGATTAACTTTTATGCACAATTATTAATTAACAAACGAAATTAGAGAATTAGAATTATACCCTCACGAATCAAAGATTCCTCGGGTATAAGTTCACCTCCAATTCCTTAGCGTTCTCTTTGAATTCCACCGATGAGATTCCTTCTTTTGATCAACGTTAGCCACCCAAGTGTTTGGCCTCTAGAAATGATCCACCAAGTAATAATACTTACTCAAGAAGATGGGTGATGGCAAACCCTAGTTTCCATCTCTATAGAATGCAAGTACTCCTCTCAACTCTTGGAAGAATGTGTGAAACCTTTTCCCATAATAAGACTACTCTTATTTATAGATATAGGCAACCCTCCTAAACTATTTAGAAATAAGTTATATTTAATTAATTAAACTCCTTTAATTAATTAGACTTCTAATCCAATTAGAAACTTATGAGAGTACTTATATTAATTAATTCTCAAACCCTATAATAGTAATAATAATAATAATAATAATAATAATAATAATAATAATAATAATAATAATAAGACTCTTCTTATTAATTTATATTTAATATCTCTAAAATATTAAATAATAAATATTAAGCTATTTAATTTATTCTATCACCATAGATTAAATTAAATATACTTAACTCATTATTACGATTATGTCATTTACTTCTTAAATAAATATTATTCCTTTTGTGGTGTGACCCTTTAGGTTTTCCATATTAAACTAGTTGTGAATAAATCAATTAGAATGATTCTAATCTTATTTAAATAAATAAATGAAACTATTTAATTCATTTAAATGAATAATATTTATTCTACAATAAGGGTAAACCCCTTCGCGATCAACGACTATCCAGATAATATAGATTTCAACATTATTTTTTTTATCAATCCAATTTTATTTAAACAATCCTAATTGTGAATAATGGTGAAAAGTAATTTAAAGCTAAGGCTAAAAACTAACACACAGGTTGAAAATTAGATGTTTAATGCTTAAGACTACAATATCCCCAATTACGTTACACAAATCAATTACCCAAATCATCTAATTATTAAATCCATTAGAGTTGTTAACAGGAATTCATCATTATTTATAAGCCCTTTCCCAAGGATCAAATAAAAATATTTAATTTAATTAATCTTGTCATATTCCTTTGCAAAATAAGAGAATCAAATTCATTAAGTTCCAATTCTCACAAGTTACATGCAGTGCAAAGAGATATACATATTCAATACACAACTCTAGTTATTTAACCTGAGAAAATAACTAAGAATACATGTTATCATAGTCAGATTTAACCCTAGATTTCATCTCCCGAATTCATCTAAAGTATCCCACTAATTGTTGGCCAGGAAATTAATCAATAAGCACAAAATAAGATAAACAACTCAATAAGAATCAATAATTGAAATTAAATAAATAATCAATTCATGAATATAAAAGGTTCAATTGCATTCTTAATTAAAAGTTTAGTTCATGCTAGAATTAAAAACCAGAAATCCCAAGTAAGTCATCATCATAGAATTACAAAAGTGAGAAAAGAAGTAAAGAAAAACTCAGCAAGATCTTTTTCAGTCTTCAAGTCTCCGTATTGAAATCCTTGTGAAGCTATGCAAATCTCCAATCTTCAGCTATCTCCTTTAATCTCTGTGTGTCTTTTATGAAAAGCCTTCCCCCTTTTATATATAGAAATCCTCATCAAAGTCCAGCTCAATCAGAATCCAATTCCTGCTAGGAATTTGCATCAGAAGCACACTTGAACAGAAATTCGACCATCCTTCTCTGACTCCTAATGCCCCAGCGCTGGGTTTGGCTTTGTTGGTAGCGCCCCGACGCTGCTGAGTTTGCTGAAATTACCATCTTTCCCTTTCTCTTGCCAGAAATTATCGTTCTGCCCCTACATTGCATTTACCTACAAAGTAATATGAAAACACGTAAAATGTTCTAAAAAATTTAAAAAATAACAATATATTAAGTCCAAAAGTAACAAATTCATGGGTATATTACCCACTCATCAGAAGGCTTGTTCTTGCTGAAGACAAGTTGAAGAAGATTAGGTATTTGGACCTTGTAGAAGAGAAAGAAGTTGGTTCTGAGGGGGAGCACTCCGCGACTACTCCTCACTCACCTAATGAGTCTGCTTCACCAATAAATATCATATAATCTGTCATTGCAAACATTGGGATTGAGTTGAGCCCTCCTACTTCTTAGCAACCTATTGCACCAATTGAGGGGGAGCTTCTAGAGACTGTATCCTCAGTCCCTCCTTTGCTCCAAGAAGTAGAAACAACACCAGAAGTTGAAGAAGAACCAGAGATAGAAATAATTGGTGAAAGGTGAGCTAAGCCAGCAGTTGTTCCTGATCCCAATTGCACTTTTGTTTATGAACAAAGTGGTCAACTGCATTCTTTTTTTCCACTCATGTCGTTATTCCAAACTCTTTTACAAGATAATCTGAGCTTTATCACCTGGACATTCAAGACTTATCCTAATTTGATGGTGATTGCTCAGAATTACCCTCAACTCTTCAGGTATGTTACGAAATCTTTTTCTAATAAACCTTTTTATTCTGTCTGTAGATATGATAGGATTTCTTTTGTTACCAAAATTTTCTATTTTCTCAAATCTTCATCTTTTAGTTGCGATAACAAGGTCGTAAAGTCACCCTCTACGATTTTTGAGCAACCTTCTACTACTATTTATTTTAGCAAATCATTTGTTCATTCTTCGTTTGTAAAGTCCCAACACTCTACAAATATTGTAAATAGACCAAATTCTCCAGTCCTAGAGTCCCAAAACTCTAGTGATCATGTAAATTCACCTAACTTTCCAGACGTAGAGTCCCAACACTCTACGGATGATGTACATAACCACTCTTCTCCGGTCGTAGAGTCCCAAAACCCCACGATTGATGTACATAATACTAGTTCTCCTACTCATATACACCACACAAATACATCCAACCTCTCTATCACCAATAAATATATCAAACATTATTTCAACACCAATAACATCACCTCTACATCCATCCTCACCTAAGCAAATTGTACAACATATAACCCCTATACAGGTCGTAGAACCTCAAACACACACTCTCACCCATAGAGATGTACCCTCAACCTTTAATAATGAATGTTTCGACCTCACTCTTGCCCTTGCTAATATAAGCCGGAGTGATAAGGTTGGACCTAAGGAAATCCTGGATAGAATATTGGATCGAGTCTCAGAGATCCCCTCCAAACCTCAATTGCAAAAGCTGATGAACTCAATTACTGATGAAGTCAATGCCAGTCTTGAGTGCTCATCCCTCGACATAGATCAGAACTTGAAGCATATTACAGAAACCTTAACAAACGTTCCTGAACAAATGTCTAAGTCTTTTAGGGAAGAACTAAAAGCGTTTCTTAAAGATATTGTTAAAAATCTAAAGAAAAAGGATGAAATTTTCTTTGAGCGCATTCAAAAGCAAAGAAAGGTTGTGCCTAGTACTTCAGGATTCTAATAGCAAGAAGATCTCAGCTCTCACAGACAAAGTTTTAGAATTAAGTTCCTCCCTCAACGATTTTAAATAGATGTTCACATAGCAGGTTGAGCATACCAAACAAGCCCTTCAGCGCACTGACAATGCAATGACACTTGTCCATCAACAACGAGAGCAGACAGATCAGAGACTTCAAGAAAATCGTGATGATATACTTCTGTCTCGCAACCAAATGCAAGAGCTGGTGCACAGTGTCCAAGAGCTTTAAATTAAAGTATCTGGGCTCAATGCTGACAAAAAGGGTAGGGGAAAGTACAAGGAGGAGGAAGAGAAGGAGGACGAGAGCAGGAGCACCTTCCAGATAGCAGCAACATCAATCTATTCCCTTCAAGCACTCGAATAAGTGATCGAGGCGAGCAGGCTGCTGAATATAAACTTTAGCTCGATGAGTATCTTGACCCACATACCGAGATCAGCCCACATGTGAATGTAATACTTACTCCATGAATAACTTGCAAGATTAGCTAAGAACAAGAGCTGAATATATTATTTAAGGCCCACATGATATATATATATATATATATATATATATATATATATATATATATAATATGTAGCCTAAGTAACCCACATGCTTATGATGAAGGGACAATTACATTTATTAGTTCAATTTTATAAAAAATTGTAACAAAAGTGCATAAATAAAATATTTACAAATTAGTGCATATGCAATATTTTATTTACAAAATTAGTGCATTCTTATCCCTTTAATTTAGGTGAGTGTTTTAATAGGTTGCAATTAATTACTTTCTTTCGCCTCCCTTGTGACGCCCCCAAATTCGGGTCTCCAAATACCCGGATCCGGTCATCACGATCCAATATAAACATCCACCTATAACAACATATGGTATCTAAAATGCGGAATAAAATAAACATACGTTGTTCATTACAAGGTGTTACTAGTCCCAGAATACGATTAACCTTAAACATTTACACAATCCATACCCTAAATAGCTATCAGGGTTTAAATTACATTAACAGTAATTAACTAACACATGAATCTAAAGTCTGCTACGAGAAGTCTATCGTTTCATCTTTTCTTTCCCTTTGTTCTTCCCTGACGTCTCGGGTTTAGCTGCAATGAAGTCATGATATAGCAAGAATGAGCAACGAATTTGCCCAGCAAGTTTAAAGTGCAACAATAAAGATATATCATGATGAAGGGATATTAAAGGGATTTCAACAATAGGATAATCAGAAGCAAGAACATTAAATGCTTTTAGAACAATTGATAGTCAAATAGACTTTGAACGATAACTTCCAGAGGAGTCAATAGCTGGTTGACCCTCTGGTTACTGGCTACAGAATAACGTACTTGAGGGGATCAGCCTCGTGTACCCTATGTATATGCATAACATTTAATTCTGCTGTTTGTACCTTATATACGGTACGTGGGGTACTCCCTTATAAATAAAGGGGTGTTCATACAGTCTAAGAATCCTTACCATTGATTGGTTCGGATAGCTTTTATAAATTCATACTTGCCTGACCGAACAAGGGTTCAGACTTAACCATGCGTAGTTCAAAATTTCTGAATTTAAATAATTATATGAAATCAAATGCGCGAGTGCGGATGTCAATAAATATACAGATGTGGAATAATTTTAAAAGTAATTAGACCACTTAAAGCGTGCTCGGAAATAAGATTCAAGCTTAAAGAATAACTTGCAACAATCTATACCTTTTTGCACGAATTAAGACAATGCATAAGGTTTAAAAGCTTGCTCAATGCAAAAATTGAGTGAGAAGAATTTGCAAAAATGACAGAAGTTTAGGGTTAGGAACTTGCCTGTTTGCTCAGCTACAGATAAACTTAGCTTTAATTAATTGATCTCGAGTGACCTATCATTGGATAAAGGCGGCTTATCAATTATTATAACATGATTGTATCTTGGCACGCTTTACTATACCATTTACTTAGCAAATAAATAATTCATCATTTAACATTAGTTAAATGGAAATTTATTAATGACCTTTAGCGATTATTTCAACAGATAGTAATTAATCATGGTCACTATCATTTAAATACTCAATTTATTACCTTTAATTGTATCTAGGTATGGTTTAACAATCCTTATAAAATAAATTTATTTTGGTTTAACGATAACGGAAAACCATTGATCAATTATTTAGTTGATTTACTCTTAATTACCATTACCTTAGGGGTAATTTAGTAATTATTATACTTGTTCCTCATTACTTAACGAATTAATTCTACACACACGTACTTATTGAATAATTATTAAGTGTTTATTATTTTTATTTATTAAATAATGTTTAAACAATAAATAATTATTAAATACTTATTATCTTCATTCATAATAACAAATGATTATTTCATTACCTTTATTCATACTTAAGTAAGTAATAAACACGTACTTCATTAATTCGGTTCATACCTAATTATCATAGCAATAATTAAATGCTTATCATCTCCATGTATTATTTATCGATAAATAATAAATAATTACTGTTATTAACTTTATTCATACTTAGTTATTATTTATCATTAATAATAGCTAAATATTTATTCCCCTTATTTATCATAAAAAAAAATAAAAAAAAATAATGAATAATCATTTCATTACTTTTACTCATACTTAATTATTATTAGTATTTAATTTAATAATAATTAATTATTATCTTTATTTATTATTTATTGATAAACAATAAATAATTATTTCATTAACTAAATAATAACTACATATTTATTTCCTTTATTTATTAATTATTGTTAAATAATAAATAATTATTTACTCACTTTATTCATACTTAATTATTATTTAGTATTAATTAAATAATAATTAAATATTTATCTTCTTTATTTATAAATAATTATTTCATTAATATTATTCATATTTAATTATTATTAAATAATAATTAAATATTTACTATCCTTATTTATTATTTATTGTCGAATAATAAATAATTATTTCATTAATTTATTGTTAGCAGTTTGCCTAATAGGTCCCTTTCCAACAGCAGGGTTCGATTCCCAGTCAATATTACCAATCCTAATGCAGAAATTTTTTCAAAGGAACCAAGTTACCAGAACCATCCCTTTAATCCAATACAAAGAATTACAATATCCCAATACAGAGATAGAGTTCAATTCAATCCCAATACTCCAAACGAAATAACCCAATACAAGAAGCAAGTTAACCCAGTACAGAGAAGGTTTTGAACTGGATACCATACCCAGATTTCCAAAAGAAGGAAAGACAAAACTAATTACCACTAACAGAGGAACATACTAGAGTATCCAGAATCCAATTTTCCCAAGCCAAATGGCAACAGAAATCACAGTAAAATAAAACAGAAAGTGACTACACATCCCACATTTGTTGCAGAGTTCTAATACAACACTATATCAATCTTGTAAATCCCAGATAGCACATATTATACTAATATCGTGTATCATGGTACAACCAACCAATTACAGGAAAATTTTCAAAGAAACTAAATCCACTAAACTGGCAGCACCAATCTAAGTACGGGAGAAGGAATTTAGGAAGGAAAATTTATACCAAACCTAAAACTATCACAGTTCAGTATACCTTCGGGTGGTTCGACTTGCCGTCCTCCGTCGTCGTCCAAAATAGTCGACCCAGCCGAACATTCACACTGTATTCGAACCTCAAATTTTTATTCTAATTTGGACTCACCAACACAGGGGAAAATCAGCAGCTTGTTTTAGGGGTTTGAAGGGTTCAATTTATAGCCATTCGTTTATCCAATTGGTCGGGTATTACCTCATTCAGCCAGTTAAGGACCATCGGTCGGAGGGAGGGGTTGTCCGGTCATTTCTATTGAGTCGATTGTGACGTCGCCGGTAGCCCTTGAGCCGTGTGCCCCCACCGATCGCGTCACCAGATTTTCTGGAACCCTTGGTTCCTTTGATAACCGCTCCTGCCGTCGCTTGTTTGTCCGCCTCGAACCCTTGAATCGCCGCCGGTCGCTGCTTTCCACTGCTATTACCGGCGATTGACAGCCCCTGCTCCTTTCTCTCGTTCCTCGCTCGTCTGGCTCGACTGATTGATGGCTCGGGTTTAGCTAGGTTCGGCTATGACTACTCCCCTCTTCCCTTCGACTGACTGATTTGGGGGTTTTCACGTTGGTTTATCTCTTTTAGATTTTCACCGGCAATTCCCCCATCACCATGGGTTCAACCCGGCTGAGGAGAGAATTGGGCTCGGCCCAATCGGTTTAGGAACAAATATTTGTTCAGTCCGCTTGGGTTGGGCCCAACTGAAGTAAAGAAATTGGGTCGACCCAATTGGAAATAAAAATGGGAATTGGGTAGTTAAAATAGCCCAACTTATTATATTAAAAATTAATAATACTATGTTTCCAATGTTTGAAATAACTAATTAATTTACCCAATTATTTAAAATATTTGTTTCGATAATAATTTCCCGTTCAAATTATTTAACTCTGATAATAGTAAAATTATTTATTAATTTCCCCAAATTTGTTTGTCGATCAATTGTTAGGGTCGACTCATTAATTTATTCAACCTATCAGTGAGTCCCTTTAAGGCACAGAGAATTATTAGCTCGTATGGTTATGTAATTTGATAATAATATCCCACATAGATCTAATTAAATCCGTAAAATTAAATAAAATAAATTTCATAATTCAAAATAAATGGATAACAAGTTTTAAAATTCTTGGATATTACATCCCTTCTATCCCTTTAATTCATCACTCTCTCTCACCCCTCCCTCCCACCACCCCAACCCCTACTCTCGCCCCCGCCCCCCCCCCGCCCTCCCCCCGCCCCCCCCCCGCCCATCCCCTCCCTCCCGCTATCCTCCTCCCTCCCATCCCCTCCCACCTTCTTCTTCCCCCTGCCCCCGCCCTCCTTCCTCCCGCAACCCCCTCCCATCTTCTTCTTCCCCCGTCCTCCTTCCGCTCATCCCCTCCCACCACCTTCTTTCCTCCTATCCCCTCCCACCTCCCACCTTCTTCTTCCCCTTGCCCTCGCCCTCCATCCTCCCTCCCCTCTCTCATCTTCTTTCTCCCCCGCCCCCTCCCCCTGCCCCACCTCATCCCTTATGCCTTCTTTGTCTTTATATCAAGGTAACCAAACTTTCATACCAAGGTAACCAAATCGTCATACCAAGGTAACCAATCCACCTCTACACCTGCAGTTTTTTCATAGTGCAGTTGGTAACTAAACCTTTATACCAAAGTAACCAATCCACCTCTACACCTGCAGTTTTTTTATAATGTAGTTGGTAGTCAAACCTCATATTAAGGTAACCAATTCAGTTTTATTAGGTTACCAATTTATTTTGAATGTGATGCAGTTGGTAGCCAAACTTTCATACCAATGTAACCAATTCAGTTTTATTAGGTTACCTTCATAGTGTAGTTGGTAACCAAACCTTCATACCAAGGTAACCAATCCACCTCAATACCTGTAGTTTTTTCATAGTGTTGTTGGTAACCAAACATTCATACCAATGTAACCAAACTTTCATACCAAGGTAACCAAACTTGCATCCTCTTAGAGCGACATTAGAGAGAGCGAGTTTGTAGATGCGACCATTGTTGCCTGTGACAACTTGGAGGTAGTAGGTGAAGCCCAGACAAGGGGTGGCGAAGGTTGATTTAGTCCATAAATCAAAAAGAGAAGAAGAAAAATTTCAGTGCAGTTGGTAGCCAAACCTTCATATAAAGGTAACCATTTTAGTTTTTGTGGGTAACCAAATCTCGTCGGACAGCAGAATCCAACCTGTAATGTTTGTTGCCCAGACATATTATGTTTGTTGCTGTTGTTTGTTGGATCTATTGTGAAATATAGCAGCCTTGTGTTGTTGATTTTGGCCGAAAAATATGGAGTTTTCGGTCGGTGATGCTTAACCGGAAAATATGGTGACAGTATGTGATGGTTGGTGACGGTCGGTGATGGTTGGCCGGAAAATATGGAGTCACGTCGGAAAATATGGAGTCACGGTCGATGATAGTTAGCCTTTTGAAATTTGAATTTTGAAAAATATTTGAATTTGAATTATTAATTATGACAGTTACTTCTCCTTGATTTAAGGAATTTTTTATTTTTAAGAAACTGAATGATTTAATGAGTTTATCTTGTTGCACTCTTTTTGTAATTATTTTGTTAGTACACTATTCTTATAATATTTTACTAATTGTTGTATATTTCTGTAAAAGACCTATGATGAATATGCTGAATGTAAAAGATCTCATCCTATCATTTAGAAAGCCCACGTCCTTATTAATGCAATGCTTGCTCCATAAAACAAAACCAAATATAATCCGTGGCCCACATCCTTTTAACCCACATGAATGGCTTGATGATATGGACTTTTAATTGTTATATGTAATTGCCGAATTGGAATTACTGAATTGAACTGATGAGCATGTCCACGACCCCAGATAGCATGATCTGAACACGTTATTGCTTAATCCGTGTGAGTGAAGAATTAGAAATAGTTTACTTGATGGCCCACATCTGAACATGCTAAGGAATTATTGCTGAATATGATTTATGAATTGACTTGCTGAATCGGGACAGTCCAATAACACTTGAATTTGCACCCCTTTGGTCCAAAAAACTTGGGTCATGCTAATTAATTGAAGAACAATTCTTTTATTGAATTTTCTTGAATAAATTTCAGCTCAATTACTTAAGAACATTTGATAAATTTTTGAAACTTGAATTTAGTTATTGTAAATGTGGCCCTGATCAGGATCATATCAGAGGCCACTCCCGTCAAATTGTTACTTAAAAAATTAGAAGCGAGATGAGTGTTATTATGGTTCTCCAGAGGGAATGTCACTGTATTTTACTTAAAATTAAAAGATAAAAAATTGTGTTGGACTAATAAAAATGTAAGAGTTCTTTACAAAAATATACAACAATTAGTTAAAAATGACAAGATTAGTGCATAAATAAAATAATTACAAAAAGAGTGCAATAAGGACAAATTAATTACAAAAAGAGTGCAATAAGGAAAAATAAGGAAACCTGAAATTAAGGAGAATTAACTGCCATATTCGGCGATTACCGCAGATACCAACGCAAAGAGAATTCAAGAGCAAGAACATATAATATACGGAATAGCCGAAGTTCGAATAGATCGAAATCTGTAATAATATAGGATCGAAGTTCGAACATATACCATGAATTCTAAAATTTTATTAAAAGTAATAGAAAGAAAGAAAAAAAAAAGAAATAACCTTGTTCATAAGTCAATTCAGAGGAAAACAATAATACGGGATCATTCTTTCCCAAGGACCATCAATAGATTAATCAAAAGACAGAAATGCAGGTTTGGTTACCTTGATATGAATGTTTGGTTACCTTGGTATGAAACTTTGGTTACCTTGGTATGAAGTTTTGGTTACCAGCTACAATATAAAAAAATTATAGGTGTTGAGGTGGATTGGTTACCTTAGTATGAAGGTTTGGTTACCTTGGTATGAATGTTTGGTTACTTTGATATAAAGGTTTGGTTACCAACTGCACTATGAATGTAACCTAATAAAACTGAATTAGTTACCTTGGTATGAAGGTTTGGCTACCAACTGCACTATGCAAAAACTGCAAGTGTGGATGTGTATTGGTTACCTTGGTATGAAGGTTTGGTTACCTTAGTATGAATGTTTGGTTATCTTAGTATGAAGGTTTGGTTACCAACTGCACTATGAAAAAACAGCAGGTGTGGATGTGGATTGGTTACTTTTGTATGAAAGTTTGGTTACCTTGGTATGAATGTTTGGTTACCAACTGCACTATGAAAAAACTGCAGGTGTGGAGGTGTATTGGTTACCTTGGTATGGAGTTTTGGTTACCTTGATATGAAGGTTTGGTTACCTTAATATGAAAGTTTGGTTACCAAAATTATCTACTTACCTTAAGTTCTCTACACTAGAATAACACTGAGTAGAAGTCTCTTGCTGTTGAACAAAAAATAATATGAACAGACCTCCAAAATGCAATCATGCTTTAAATGAATCATTCCAAAGAGCCATGAGACCAGTAGTTTCAGAATGATTGGTTGAATATGTAAATTCCCTGATGTACTTGATTTTTCATTCCCCGCAATACTTGTGTAATATGTCATCGATGCCCAACTTCTCTTGTTCATAATCTTCGGCGGCTGTTGTGAATGTGGTAGAAGAACCATCTGAAGGGATCATAACTCGAAATGGGAAGACTTTCGAAATGGTTCCAGATGCAGAACAACTTGAACTTCCAGATGCAGATGCTTTTGATTTTGGTAATTTTTGTCCATTTGAGACAGATAAGAAGATAATTGTTGGGGAGAATAGGAGGAAATGGATAATGGAAGAAGACATTATGGTCAAAGAAGTTATTGTATCTAGATGGCTAGTGTAAAGCTACTCTTTTATAGCACCACGATTTGTTCGTCTAAAGAAGTGAAAAGATGATGTCGCAGTTAGGTAGGTATTTTTATTGTTTATCTATGGCTTATGCCGGTCAGGGGAGATAAGAATGCAGGAAGTTAGTCTGTTAATATACTAGCTTTCATGTGTCCTTTTGAATTTTGAATTTTGAATTGTGTAATTAAATCACTCAACTAAATTGAAGGGATAAGAATGCACTAATTTGTAAATTAAATATTGAAGATGTACTAATTTTGTAAATATTTTATGTATGCACTTTTGTTGTAATATTTTTTAAAAATGTACTAATAAATGTAATTGTCCCAAAATGTAATTCTTGAAAGCCCCATTGTTGCCAACCCAACCCAAAAAAAAATAGGGTAAACTATTAATGACGAACTCCAAAAGATGACCTTTGTTTAACAGTATGTTAGTGACAATAATGTGTTACCAATTTTTAAAAGAGTAAAATACAATGAAACCCCTTCTAGACAATCATAATAACAATCACCTTCCCTCTAATTATTTAAGTAACAATAGTACCCCTACAAGTATAAGGTTAACAAAATGAATAGAGTTACATAATTACCCTTATATGCTATCAAATTATAAATTAATATATTTTTAATTATTGTTTTGTTTGTAATTAACATTTGTCTTCAACACATTCAAATTGTTGATAATTTAAGAAATATTAAACTAAATTTAATGAATACAAACTTTTGAAAAAATGATACGAATATTATAAATTTTAGAATAAAAATTTTAGAATTAAATTATTAGTGGGAACTAGTGCAAAATGGGTGTGTATGTTGATATTTTAGTTGTCGTGTATATCCAAGAAAACTATTATTTGAATTTTGTGGTACAAATTAAGATTTTCATTTGTTAAATTTACCTCGAGAATATGTCAAAATTTGTAATGTTTTAATTGATTTGATACATTTTGTTGAATTACACATTCGTCTTGTAAAATAAAGGTTTTTTTAAAAAAGTTTTTTGGATATGAACATTTGTCCTTTTTTTTATTTTTAAACAATTATGCATAAAGTGTGATTTACGATTAATTTAATATTTGAGAAAATAACATTAGCATACTTTTTTAGTTGAATGTTTTAAATGAATAGTAAAATTCAATCTTTTACTGTAAATTTTTTGCCTAAGTTTGTGTAAACTTTAATGATTGTGAAAAACAATAAAAAAAAGTCTTTTTTTTTTGGGGGGGGGGGGGGTTGGGGGGTGGGGTTAATTTCCAGTTTTTAGGGTATTGAGATTTTGCTTTTTAATAACAATAAATTATGTCAAAATGTAAATTTTATTCTTTGAAAAATCTAATTAGTAAAAAGTATGCGACTTTATTTTCTTCATAAAATGAATACTTTTAATGTACGATATTAAATATTTGTTTAATACACAAGTTTATAATTTAATTAATTGCATCAAGTTAAATAAAAATAAAAAATATACAAATTTATGTTTAGTGGGTATATTAATTATAATCATGTTTGAAGTTATAATTAATTCTCCACATAATAATTTAAGGGTGTTATGGACATTATATTAAAAAATTGAGTTGATAGGGGTAGTGTGTGTTACATTTTATTGACAAGATGGGTACTAATTGTTACTTAAAAAATTATAGAAAAGGTAAGTGTTATTATGAGTATTTATGGGAGGTGTTACTATATTTTATTATTTTTAAAATAGATGAAAAAGAGAAAAAATAGATGAAAAACTTAAAAGATTTTTATCTATTTTTTTGTTTTAATGAATAAAAAGAAATAGATGGAATTTTTGTCAAAAAAAAAAAGCGAATTTAAATAGGAAACTAACAATATAAACAAATTTATATATAAAAATAAATTAATAGTCTGAACATAAGATTTAAATTTTCTTTTCCTTTTTACTTTATGAACACAGTTTTATTTATTTATTTATTTTCCTATTAAGTTCTATTGTTTTCTTTTTTCCATGGAAACTCAAAAACATTCGGCCGCTGTGGTTTCTCTCGTATGAATTCTCTGCTTGCGAATCTTATATTGCGCCAGACCCTACCATATTTGTTATTTATTTTGTTTTTGTTGTTGGTGTTTGAATTGTCAGGTTGAATCAGATCTGGGGATGGACAACTTTCAGACGGAAAACAGGGATGCATCCCTCCAGAAACGCAACCGGGACGGAGACTACGATTTCATATTAACTTACTTCTCAGAGGAGGAGGCGGAGCCGGAGGAGGCGGAGCCGGAGGAGGCGGCGGAGGAGGATGAGGCGGAGCCGGAGGAGAAGGAGGAGAAGGAAGAGGAGAAGGAGAAGGAGAAGGAGAAGGCTGTGAGGTATCGTTATCGTTTTCGTTTGCGAAAAGGAAATATAGCGTTGGAGATTTTCAGTGTGAAAATCAACAGGCCAGGCAGCGTGTCTGGTAGAATCTACGCCAACAACTGGTCTAGTTTGTCTGTTCAAGTAATCTACGACAATAAAAGAAACGACAACGAGGAATTACAATATAATGTTAGAGAAGAGTGTGGAGATCTGCTGCTGTCTGGCCCGGATGCCATCATTGAGACTTATGATGCTACTTTCGTCTTTGTGGATCTCGTGCACAAGATGATTAACTCCTCATCCGAAGTAGAAGAACACCCAATCACCGAACTCAAGGGGATTCCTTACGACAACTTTCATATGCATATATGGAACGAGGTCGACAAACCCTTAATTAATCGGTTAGTTAGTGATGATGGAAAATTGACTGCAACCATGTACTCGACCCTCTTCAGTGAAGCCGCTGAAGCCATAGTGGAGGTTAAGCTGCTAGATGAAAGTCGATCATTTGGTGTGTATGGCTCTATTAAAGCTAGCACTAATATGTTTTCAGATCCTAATTTTAGAAGTATCCTCTTCTTGAAGGACCGTAATGATAGCGTACTAGTAGAACGTGGGCAGCCAATTCAATTGTCGAGATCCATGGTAGCCGTGCCATGCTGGCACAACCTCATAATTTGTGTAAATCTGACAAGCGAGGATGCATACCTTCCTAGTGCAAGAATCACCTTTCCTGTGAAATGCTCTAGTGAATCGGTGAAGAAAATAAATAGCCAAATACAAGTGAAGGTCACTTGGAAAACCAATAGTTATGTCTGTGAAGAAGATCTGGAGGATCTGGCTGCACAGTCACCTCTTAGCAGTTGATTTGCTTTCTTGTTTTTATTTATTTTGAATTAAGGATTGTACTTGTGGATTGTGGATGTTGTTTGAAACTTTGATTTCTGTCATGGATGTTTGAATTCCGGTCATGGAAGTTGTTTGGATTGCATTTTGGTTGGATGTTTGAATCACATCTTGCTTAGGTTTTTATGCCATGGTTTTGTATTCCTTTCCGGAATTATCCTTTAACATGACGTATCCTGTTTTACCTTTTCACTTTTCCACAGATTGTTGAACCATCACAGTACATTACTATTTCTACTGCAAACTGCATTTCTTTTCTGAATTTTGTACCGACTTTTCTGTTTGTAGCGGCCTGCAAAAGTAGTTGAACCAGCAGGGATTTCTGGAGGAGGGCAAGAAGTATTGTAGGAGCTTCTCTTGTTGCGAAAAAGGATTGTGAACCGGGACTGGAGGTTAGTATTTATTATTCAATTTGTGTTGGTTTATACATTAATTTCTCCCTGTCTCTCTCTATGTATATAGTCTTTCTTGAGGTGTGGGAGATATCAATGTTGGTTTAGTTCCTTTAGATTGTATCTGCATAATCAGTTGACGTAAGCCGTGGGTAAAAATAAAGACTTGCACCAGGCTTTGGAGTGATTCCAAAATAGTTGCTCCAGAGTAATGCACCTTAGAAGCGTTTCTATTTCTATTTCTACAGCAAACTGCATTTCTTCCGCAAACTGCATTTCTTTTCTGAATTTTGCCCCACTTTTCTGTTTGTAGTGGCCTGCAAAAGTATTTGAACCAGCAGGGATTGTATACTGTTGGATATGGCTGCACAACTTGTATTGGAAACTCCAAATCACTTGCTTCTGCAATTGCAGAAAATGGTATCGTCTTCTTTTTATGATATTATGTTTATGCTTAATAGGATGGTTAAAGCTCGATATACTGTCTGTTGTCTGTCGCATCAGTATTTCTAATATTATGCCGGCTCCAACACACTAAAAATTCAAAATTATTTTCATGTCACCACTATGTTCATTTATTCATCATTGTCTTCCTGCTTAAGAGGGGAAAGGAGGGGGGAGGGGGGGGGGGGGGAATTATAATTGGGGTTGCTTTGTGTTTTTTTTAGGTAGGGGGGGAGGGGGAGAAAGAGGTGTCACTTGACAAAGCTTCATTCATTGTCTATTACTTCGAGGAAAAAGGTGTATAAATTGACCTGAATGGAATACTCTGCCTTCCTACGTGTCCTACACACACACACACACACACATATATATATATATATATATATATATCTGATGCATTGTGGTTTGGTAGTCACTCATACACCTGCACAATACCTATTTATAATACAAGCTACTCACAAAAATACTCGCCACCTGTCCACAATCACAATTATAAACTGTTTCATCATATAAATAATGAACTATAACTCATACATTCTCCAGGTCTTAACCTCAACACTCCATTCCTACCTATTATAAAACAATTAGGTTAACTTACAACAAAATATACATCAAGGGATTACACATCCCAATTGGTTGTCTCCAACACGAGTTACAACACATAACCTAGCTAAATAACTCGTATACGTGATAGTAAGCTCCTTCTCATTACAGAAGAGGTTACATAAATATAACATACCCTATTCCATTACATCTTCACAAGTCCTCAGATTTTAGGACGTCCCTACCCTTGTTCTTACTATTCAACCTAGGTTGTCTTCGACCTGTTTGAAAAATTAAACAACGCAAGAATGAGCAATAGCTTAGCAAGTTCTAAAATTTGAACAAAAGCGCTTTATCAAAATACTGTATAATGAATAGCATAACCGAAGATTTTATAGCTTCTGAATCAAGAATAACTATACGTTTTTTTTCTTACAGTCAACTAATTGAACTTTTGTTTTCTTACAAAATGTCACGAAATCCATTAAATCATATTGACTTTAAACGGTTTGCTACATGTGATTCCACGTAAGAGAGAGAGAGAGCCGACATGGAACTCTCATATATGATGTGTCCACACTTAAGTGGGCATGAAAGGAAATTAAGGGAAAAATGAAATAAAATAATATAAAAACTAAATTTTACCAAAAAAATTACCAGAAAAACATAAAAGAGAATAAATAAATAATAGATAAAACTGCAAAATTTAGGGAAAAATGGAAAGAAATTTTTAAGAATTAAATGAAATCTAAAAATTTATGGGTAAATAGAAGTTTATCTATAAATTGATTTAAGAGGTTTATATAAGCTTATAAAGTAACTTTAAATAAAATAATTTAAAATAAAATAAATTCATATAATAATGTAGGATATTATTCCTTTTCAATAGTTTAAAGAATTTTGTAATTTATTGAACAAGCACAATCCCCGTAATCCAAACATATGTAGATAAATCAACGTCAACAAACAAGAATGGTCAATTGAGTTTAGACAGAGAGAATTAGTCCTGTTATAATCCTTCAAGCTGTAGAGCAGATGAAATTCTTAACATTATTTGCTCCTTTGATTGAATTCCTTAAATTGGGTTTCACAGATCATTTTTTGTTGCTTCATGCCCGAACACTACCACTAAAAAACAATCGCAAATCTGGGCTCAAAAATCCGTAACAAGTCGCACCATTGCTGTAACTAAATGATTTCAAAACCCACACTAGTGACGATCTGGGTTCGAAAACCCAAAATCAATTGGATAATTAGATACAAATTTGGTTTCAAAAATTTAGTATTTAAATAGATTTTACTAGAATTTGAAGAAAGAAAAAGGTGGAAAAAAAAGAAAAGAAGCTTTAATTGATTTAGATTATAAGGTTTATTGAAGCGTTTTTGGAAATACTGAAACTTTTTCTTCTTCTTTTTCATATATTCATGGGAACCTCTTCTTTATTGAAGCTTCAATCTGGTTTTATCTTCCTTTTTCTTAGCCATTGAAGACGTAGATGAAGTAAATTAGAGGAAGAAGATGAAGAAAAAATATTCAAAAATATACTCCCTGTTAATTTCAGATCTAGATGATAGTAGTTGGAAGAAGATGAAGAAAGAACATTAAAAAAATATACACCCTTTTAATTTTAGATCTAGATGATAGTAGTTGGAAGAAGATGAAAAAAATTTTAGATCTATAATTTATTATGACAATAATAGTTGGGTTGGGTCAAATATTCATAGGGTTGGGTTGGTATGTTTGTTTTAATGGGTGAGCTATAGATGATGTGTAAAAAGTTGTTAAAAGAACATTCTAGCTAGGATTCTATGCATACGTGGCACTGCCATGTCAAACTTCTGTTAAAAATTTAATGATCAGTATGAACATTCAAATTTTTGTAAGAAAAAAGTATAGTTAAGCATTTGCAATGCAAATTGGCCTAAAATATATTGAGGTAAAAAGCATTTTACACTTCTACAACATGAATTTACTATCGTAGGAGAATAAAGATTCCACTTCAAAGGAATTTCAAGACTTAAAATCACTAAACTTCTAACAACCTCAATCATGAAGGCCAAGAATCCTCTTTAATGTACCATGGGTGATCTGTCCATTGGTACTCGCCTGTTACACGTAACATTATTTTATCATATCCACACCGTATTTTAACAGTGTGTTGATGATTTTATCATTTCCTTGCCGTACTTTGACGGTGTTCCATTCACGTTATCATATCCACACCGTATTTTTAACAGTGCGTTGATGATTTCGTCATTTTTATACTATAATTCAAGAGTGTGTTGTCGATGTGTCATCATTCTTAACTCGTTCCCCTATATTTCGGGGGTGTTCTTCTCAGTCATAAGCTCGAAGAATCCGCCTCAAGTCAACTTGGTTTGGAGTAATAACTATCTCAACAAATAAAATAATTAACTAGTAAAGCTTCGCGATATTTCAAATTAGAACATCAAGTTACTTACTGTAATCAACTGAATCAGGCCGAATGCAATGACCCCCCAACTCACTAGTCAATAGCATAAACATTGATGATTGATTCAATGATGTGAATATCATAAACTAAAGCTCGAAAAATTAAAGGTGCACGAAATGTTTGGAAACTTGCCTGAGTTCGTGAATTGTTTACTGTTACGTCCTCCCTCGAGTTAACTACATCATTTTAAAAGATTGAAATATAATTTCTTAGTAAATTGGTTTGTTCTCGTCGGTAACTCATTTTACGCTTGTTTAAAGGGCGTTTTCTAATCCTTTTTGCATTTTGATATTTCAAGGATTATTTTTCTGTAAACTTGAGCCTCCTGGCTCATTTTTAACTCGTAGTCATCAATAAAATTTTATTACACAGTTTTTGCTTACGTTAAACAACTTTTATTAATTTTTCCACCTTCTAATCCCTGTGACAGTTAGCCTCAAGGGATTCATACCAGGGCTAGATAAATTCATTTTAGAATTTTTGTGAATTTTTCACCCGATTACGTTTACTATTTATTTCATAGCGCCATTTTTGTCCAAATATCCAATAATTTCCATAATTCGAAATTAAGTCCAAAAATTCTGAATGTTGGACAACCTCTTAGTATCATCTCAGAGTGTTCAGTTCTAAAGTTTCAGGTTCATATTATTTATAGAGAACAAGTTATGCTCATTTTAGGGTTTTAATTTTCCAAAACTGTTTTATTTTTAACTAATTCTCTATAACTCCGATTGAGCTCAATTTTTGGGCAACACCTCCCTTATAATATTAGTTTTCATTCCTCCGAAGTTCAGGGCCAGTCGTGGCTTCGAACTCCAACATAACAACATAAGGCAGTTTTCCCAATGCACATACTAGCCTTCTTACAACAATTATAATAAATAATCTAGGCGGAGAAAAATTCCCAAATTCTCAGAAAACGTAGTTAACTTTCATGTCTATAACATTTTCAAAAATCAAGTTCTAACTCGTTACGGTTTAGGAGATATAGAATTTACAAAAACAGGACAGAAACTGCCCTGATTTTCCTTTTTTATTCTTTTCCAACTTTGTTCTTTTTATGTTTTTGGTTCCTCTTCCAAATTCCATGATCATAACTTATGAGAAGTAGTTAATTTTTAGTCATGCATGGTTAAAGTTTCATTAAATTCAAAGAAAATAATTTTCTCTAATTTTTCATGAATTAAAATATGTTTTAAGGGATTATCTTCTTGGTTTTTTTTTTTGTTCGTCTTCCTTTTCCTTGCTTCCTAGCTTCAAAGTCCAAGCTCTTTCTCTTCCTCTCTTGGCTGATCTCTCTCTGCCCTTCCTTTCCTTGTGGCTGCTGAAATTGTTGGGAGTATATGTTATGTTTTGCTTCCCTTTTTGGTTATGTATATACCTATAGAACATTAGTATGGTTTGGTGGTTTAGAGATGGGCCACATCACCTCCTTTTCCTTGCCCAACATGAACACTGACGCCCTCTTTGGGCCAGCTCCCTTGGGGTTTGTCCCCTAAATTTTCCTTTTTTTTTATTCCTTTATTTATCCTTTCTTTTGTCTTTTGACTATTTGACTTTCTTTTCTTTTCTTTCCGATTACATATTGTTTTAACACATAATTTAAATGTGTTAAAATATTAACTTACATTCTATTGATATCTGTAACGCCCCCGAAACTCGGGTCTTACCTTGAACCCGATTTTGGCGCGTCAGGGTACAACCCATGCAATATAGGCTTACTACAAATATATAAATACAATAAATTGCAACATATCCTCATCTAATCCCAGACACGAAGACCTTAAATAATACACTTATGATCAAGGTTGAATAAATACCATGATCATTTAGGAAATCTCCTATGTGAACACAAGGTTCAAATTCTGACTTTATTCAATCCCTGAATATACACAAAATTATTCAACAACTATACACTCATTATAAAAATGTTCTTTATACATTATCGTCATCCTTCTAGTTTACTAAAACAAGTAACTAACAATATCACGTCTTAACTACTATAATGGATAACCTTCATTTTTAACTCAAGGTTTACATAGTCAAAATCACGTACATCATATACCGTCATCACAACTAAATAATTACAATAAAGAAACATTTAGCAACCTTCTTGTTTCCATGCGCCTCTAACCCTTATCGTCACGATATCAAGCTAATTGCATTGCATCGTAAATCTGTAAAAGTTTTATTTTTGTAAGAATGAGCACGTCAGCTCAGCAAGAACTAACAGTTTTCATATTTCATGCTTCACGTAACACATAAGTTTGCATTTTATCCATGCATCATGATCTCATACTATGCATCTTACTCATGCATTATAAATCTTATGCAATTCATCTATATATATGCATCATTCATCTCATAGCATACCTCATCCATCTCACATTGTATATTTACAATAATTCAAGTTCCATATAGAACAATATAGTCACATAATTTCACATTGTGCACATTTTAATCATGCTCGCATATAATCCACATAATAGTGAAAGTTTTAGTAATCAAGTCATGTACATCAATACATTTAAACAAGTCAACAAGTTACTAAAAGAACTTGCCTTTAAGCGTCCCTTGCCAAATTATAATGGCTCGTCCTTCAAATATCCTACACAATTTATTTAACAATAAAATACCAATTAGCTACTAGAAAGGCTTCATATAATGGTTCACATTAATAATAATTTTTATCTCCCATTGTTCGCGCATTATAGACAATTAACGCGATTAACATTAAAACATTTCTCGGCGTCGCGTCGTGTGAAAACGTTACGACCCTCATCATCATCAAATCCTTATTGGTTACATTAACCCCATTCTATATCTTATAATGTTCGTTTCATTTGAATCGAAACACTATTTAAGTTCATTAACACATTACTCGGCGTTTCAACGTTTACACTAAAATGGGCATAACTTTCTCATCCGAACTCGGATTGAGGTGATTCAAGATGATTCGGAAAGAGGAAGAGTAGACCTACAACTTTATTTTAATAAGTTTTAACATTTGAGGTCGGGATCAATTCTCAAATTGGCCATTTGTAGGACTAATGTGTAATTGGGGGCAATCGAAGGGTGTCGGGCATGCGCGTAAGCACATGTAATGCTCCCGATAATGTAAGATGTTGTTCTAAGTTCTAAAACATGAATGTTATAAATGATAATGATACTTGGCATTATTCAATGAGTATTAGATAAGTCGAATGAGCGTGCTAAGCATACGCAAGTCTATGTCGCTTGGGCGTTCGAGTAGACAAGTTTGGCGTATAGGCGTGCAAGCGTCGTAACGCCGTAACAAGTACGTATAACCTTGTTTAATATTATGTTTCTAATAAGAATGAAACATTATGAAGTGTCGTAACCCAATGTATGAGCATGTTAAAGGACGTTAGAGTTGTCTAGCCAACTGCAGGTCTGGCGCGCCCCGCGCCCAAAAGACCTTGCCAGTGGCGCGCCCCGCGCCCAACCGGCAGCAACCCAGGTGCGCGTTTTTCCAGCATGCTCTGTTTTTGTTATTCTAGACCTATCTTGCTTCCAACCACCATAACTTCCTTTATACACGTTCAAATTGGTCCTTCCGGACTCTATGGACTTCTAAAACATAGAGCTACAACATATCAAAAATTTAGAGTTAACCATTAACATTAACATGGCTAAATCTTAGGCCAAAGTATCAACTCATGTTATATTCTCGTGTTCTTGGTGTTCTTGGTGTTCTTCACTAGAATTATCACCAAATCTTCGTTTTAACTTCTTTTTAATCCGTTCCAGTTGGGTTAGTTTCGTAACCTATGGAACTACACTTCCATAATATCAAAGAAATTAAAACAACACGGAATCTAAGTTCCAAATTCTCTAAAATTCGTCCGAAGGTCCAAAGTTCCATTTTTTGTCCAATGTTTATCCTCTTTAAGCAAAGGTACGGATTTTTCTTTGTTCTTGTTCCACTTTCATGTTATTAATGATTTATATAGTCTCTTAACAACATATATAAACAACCACCACCACCAACAACAACCAAAAACGCCAGAAAAATCAAAATCCATCGGATGAGCTTAAAAACTCAAGAAACTCGAAAAAAATGGAGGAAGTGAGCTTGGAGAGGGTGGTTACCTTTTGATTCTTACTTCTTGAAGGTTATAGAAGTTTGCCAGGGCTTCCTTTCCACCTCTTCTAGCTTTCCTCCCGAGCTCATTCTTCTTCTCCTTCCGTTTCACCTGTGCCTCTTCTTCCTTCACCTTCTTCCTTGTTTTTCATCTTCTCCTCCTGCAACTCTCTTCTTCTTCTTCTTCTTCTTTCTATGAAGCCAGCTCTCTCTCTCTCTATTCTTCCACCCGCAGCAACAAGGTATGGAATGGGAGGAGAGAAAAGTTTGAACAAGAGCTTTGGAAGGAAATGAGGGAGTTGAGGGCTCAAGGCATTTTTGTCGGCACCTCTCTCTTCTCTCTCTTTTGATTGGTCTAAAATAGGGGAGTTGGTTCCCTCTTGGAGTAACAAACACAAATAATACACCCAATTAGTCTTTTCTATACCCGAATACTCCCACTTTTGTATCAAATTTGGTAAATAACTCTACCCAAAATTAAAATGGGTTATCCCATAAATTATTGGGATGGGTAAAAATGATTAATACAAGGTTTGCCCATTTATTCGGAACACTCATATAATTCATTTCGGATACAGATAAAATCACGTATCAGCTTAAATAAAATTTCTGACACTTGAAAACATTATTCCTTTGCATACACGTCTTAACAAAATTAATAGAAATCGAAAAAGACGTAAAAAAAAATATTTGGGTGTGAATAGTGCCTCAGGAAACGTGCCCGTAAATAGTGATTTTGCGATTCTTCGCGAAATCAATTATTCACTCATACGGTTCAACAACGCATAAAAATTCATACATTCACATCATCCGGGTTATAAAATAACCTTAAAACACGTCACATAAGAAAATAATATTTAATTTATTTAATAACATTAATCAACCCAAATTACAAGGGTATTCACGATTCGCGATCGCTGCTCTTCACAATGAACTCCCCATAATCATATACATCATCGCACATATATTTCCCCCATAATTCGGTTTAGCGTCTTTACAACAAATAACTCGTTCAATATTATTACCCATAAACTATTTATTTAATCCAATAAATAGTACTCTAGCGATATTTCTCGAAACCGCCAAATTAGCTTATACGAGCACTTTCATACATACCAATCATCGCCTACACATAATCTAGGTCATAATATATCCTTTAAACGCTTAAAACATAATATTATTAATAAAAGTCTATTTTATTCAATAATATCGATAAGCTCGAATTACCAAGCTACCCACGGCTCGCGATCGTTACAATTATTAACTAGTAACTCATTTATTCTGAATCTATGTATATATTCACACTTATATATATACATATTAAGCTCACAAAATAAATTACATGAATATATAACACATATATATTCAAACTCGAATCATAATAAGAATTATTCTATATTAAATTCTTATTATAATTATTCTCGAAAATGCGGGTTACCACAATATCTTTATTCACATTTACATTTGTGATTCGGGTTTTGGGATATCACAATTTCACATGGGGCTCTTTTGTAGACATTGTTGCTTCTGTTGTGGTTTCTAGAAACCGGAACTTCAAAGGTTGTGTTCATCCACTAACTGTAGGGATTTGAACACATAAACGCAGCGGAATTTAAAATTTTAAAACAATTTTCCAAAACCCTAAAACAGGATCCATGCAAAAACAAATTAATTTAGAGGTTTAGATTTGCTTTACCGATTATCCGAGCTTGAATGCAACGATGAAATTCTGGAACGGCTTCGAATCTCCAACGCAATCCAACGGAACTGCGTCTCTACGGTATCCACACGAACGTCCCACAAATCGTCACACGATCTGTAGCAAAGAGAACTCCGGTAGTAGCCGCCAAGATCTGGATTTTCTCAAGTGTTGCTCTCAACTCTCTTTTCTAAAACGGCTAGTGTTTTCCTTATAGTTTCACGTAAACAAGACTGCTGATATATCTGATATATATATATAGAGTCCAAAAGGATAAGCAAAACCCTAATCCTATTATAAAAGTAAAATCCGAATTTATATATATATTATATTTTAATTAAGTCTTACTTAATTAATATACATATATATACAAATTATCTTGTTAATTTAAATTCGTAATTTAAATACTATCAATCATGTTGATATATTTAAATCCTTATAATTTAAATTAATTCTCTTTTAATTACGTTCTAAGTGTGTGACCCTATAGGTTATTATTATATTGGCAATACTTTTAAAATCATATTATAAAATTATAAATAGTGAGTGGCATCTAGTAATGCATCACTGCTACCCAAATAATAATAAGATCGATGATTCGATGTAACCTTTTCGTGACCAATGTTTCAATGTAATTTAATCCTTTTAACCTTGACATCCTAGATTAAACTCGAGTCATGGAATGTGTCATACTCTTCATAATTTAATCTGAGTTTTCTTGATCAATGAGTAGACTATATGAAACAAATCACTATTTGAGCATGGCCATGCATTTCATAGTCCTACTCAATCAAGAGGCCTATGGATATTACTCCTAATATATAGGAGGGTTAAATTCCATCTAGATCACTCATATTCCTCACACGATTCATGATGTACCCAATAATCACCTTTATTGTCCACCCTATTAAAGGTGACCTTTGATGATATCAAAGTACATAAATTCTCGTATAGTAATATAGTGATTTCAGGTCGGAGGACCATTACATCATTGTCACTATGAGAATTGCTTATGACGCTTTGCATAATGCTCCACGTAGAATTCTCATGATGGGTCTGTCCAGTACATTGTTCTCTAACATGTACCTATGCATTGACTTAATATCTCATATATTAATGACCAATGAGATTTGGCCATCAGTCAATCCACATACTAGTCTCAATGTATCATTGTTGTCCCATTCTCAATGATACTCGACTAGGGACATTTAAGAGTAATAATACTTATTGTAATTATATAATCTCATGTTCAAGTCACATACCTGAAGCTATATAATTTGTATCATTATTCTAAGGACTTTTATTATGTTAACATTTATATAACACAGTAAATGAAACCATAATAAAATAATTCATTTATTCAATCAAATATCAAGAGAAATGTTAAGCAATCACATTAAATAATTGGCCTCTAGGGCATAAACTCTAACAATCTCCCACTTGCACTAGAGCCAATCACTCATGTATCTAATACCCATGGAACTAGTGTGACCTTCATGCTTCTGCTGTGACAAAGTCTTAGTCAGTGGATCTGCAATATTATCATCTATTGGCACTCTGCATATGTGTACATCTCCTCTACCAATTATTTCACGGATGAGATGGTACCGCCTAAGTATATGCTTGGATCGTTGGTGAGATTTAGGTTCCTTAGCCTGTGCAATGGCTCCATCATTATCATAGTATAGCTCAACTGGATCAACAATAGTTGGAACAACACCAAGTTCAGTGACGAACTTTTTAATCCATACAGCCTCCTTGGCCGCACTAGAAGCAGCAATATACTCAGCCTCTGTTGTAGAATCGGCTACTGTCTCTTGCTTCGAACTTTTCCAGCTAACAGCACCACCGTTAAGACAAAACACAAAACCTGATTGAGACTTATAGTCATCCATATCAGTCTGGAAACTAGCATCTGTGTAACCTTTTACTGCCAGTTCGTCTTCACCTCCATATACCAAGAATGAATCCTTAGTCCTTTTCAGGTATTTGAGGATATTCTTGACTACTGTCCAGTGACCTTCACCTGGATTCGACTGGTATCTGCTCGTCATACTCAAAGCATACGAGACATCCGGACGAGTACATATCATTGCATACATGATAGATCCAATTGCCGAAGCATAAGAGATCTTTCTCATACGCTCCTCATCATTTTGTGATTTAGGACATTGGGCCTTAGAGATCTTTACACCATGAGACATGGGTAAGTATCCTCTTTTTGCCTCTTGCATGCTGAACCGTTTCAGCACTTTATCAATATATGTACTTTGACTTAGGCCGAGCATTTTTCTCGATCTATCACGATAGATCTTGATACCTAAAATGTAGGTTGCATCGCCCAAATCTTTCATGGAGAAATATTTTCCTAGCCATGTTTTTACAGCCTGTAAGGAAGGAATGTCATTCCCAATAATTAATATGTCGTCAACATATAATACCAGGAATACAATGTGACTCCCACTAACCTTCTTATATACACAAGGTTCATCTTCATTTTTTAGAATGCCAAACTTTTTGACTGCTTCATCAAAACGAAGATTCCAACTCCGAGAGGCTTGCTTCAATCTATAAATGGATCGCTGCAGCTTACATACCTTTCCAGCATCCTTTGGAGTGATAAAACCCTCAGGTTGTGTCATATACACATCCTCAAGGAGATTTCCGTTAAGGAAAGCAGTTTTGACATCCATCTGCCAGATTTCGTAATCATAAAAGGCTGCAATAGCAAGTAAGATCCTGATGGATTTAACCATTGCCACTGGAGAGAAAGTTTCATCATAGTCAACACCTTGAACTTGTTTGAAACCTTTTGCTACCAGTCGGCCTTTATAGGTTTGTACATTACCATCCATGTCGGTTTTCTTCTTGAAAACCCATTTGCACCCGATTGGTTTTACCCCTTCGGGTGGATCAACCAAAGTCCATACTTGGTTTGAATACATGGAGTCCATCTCAGATTTTATGGCTTCAAGCCATCTCTCAGAATTTGGTCCATTCATAGCTTCTTGGTAGGAAGCAGGCTCATCCTGATCTATGAGCATCACATCGCCGTTTTGAGTCACAAGAAATCCATAATATCTTTTGGGCTCTTGGCGTGTCCTACCAGATCTACGAATGCCTTGTGTAATTTGAGCAGGTTCACTTTCCACAACATCTTGTGGCCCCTGCTCATGTTCCAACTTAGGTTCAATGATATTTTGTGGTTCTCGAATTTCTTCGAGTTCTACTTTCCTCCCACTGTTTCCTTTAGAGACAAATTCTCTTTCTAGAAAAATACCAGTTCGAGCAACAACCACTTTGTTCTCAGAAGGTTTGTAGAAATAATACCCTTTTGTTTCCTTAGGGTATCCCACAAAATTACATTTCTCAGATTTGGGTCCGAGCTTGTCAGAAGCTAGACGTTTCACAAACGCCTCGCAGCCCCAAATCTTCATGAAAGACAAACTAGGACGTTTTTCAGTCCACATCTCATATGGTGTCTTTTGAACCGTCTTTGTAGGAACACGGTTAAGTGTGAATGCAGCTGTCTCTAGGGCATGACCCAAAAAGCTTATTGGAAGATCTGCATGACTCATCATTGATCGTACCATATCCAACAAGGTGCGATTTCTCCTCTCAAACACACCATTCCATTGTGGTGTTCCAGGTGGAGTGAGCTGTGATATAATACCACACTCCTTTAGAAGGTCATCAAAGTCTTGGTTTAAGTATTCACCTCCTCGATCGGATCGAAGGGCTTTTATGCTTTTGCCAAATTGGTTTTGAACTTCATTCTTGAATTCCTTGAACTTTTCAAAGGATTCGGATTTGTGTCTCATAAGATACACATATCCATATCTACTGAAGTCGTCAGTAAATGTAATGAAGTAATAGAACCTACCTCTTGCTAACGAACTCATGGGTCCACATACATCACTATGTATAAGTCCCAATACATCGCTAGCCCGTTCACTATGACCAGTGAAAGGGGCTTTAGTCATCTTGCCTAATAAACAAGACTCGCATTTCTCATATGATTCAAAATCAAATGAATCCAAAAACCCATCTTTATGGAATTTGGATATGCGTTTCTCATTTATATGGCCTAAACGACAGTGTCAGAGATATGTCGGATTTGAATCATTTGATTTAAATCGTTTTGTATTTATGTTATAGATAGGCATTTCAAAATCAAGAATATAAAGACCATTAAATAATTGTGCAACACCATAACATATTTCATTTAAGTAAAACGAACAACTGTTGTTCTTTATTAAAAATGAAAAACCTTTCTTGTCCAAACAACAAACAGAAATAATGTTTTTGCTCATAACAGGCACATAATAACAATCCTCTAATTCTAATACTAGCCCAGTGGGCAATGATAAATGATAAGTCCCTACGACTAGTGCAGCAACTTTTGCTCCATTCCCAACTCGTAGGTCAACTTCTCCTTTCGCCAAAGTCCTACTCCTTCGGAGTTCCTGCACATTAACACAAATGTGAGAACCACATCCAGTATCTAATACCCATGATGTAGAAGTAGACAAATTGATTTCTATAACATATATACCTGAATTAGAAGTCACACTTCCTTTATTTTTCTTCAGCTCTTCCAAATAAGCATGACAATTCCTCTTCCAGTGTCCAGGTTTTCCACAGAAGTGACAATCACCTTCTTTAGCCACCCCACCTATAGGCTTTAAAGCCTGGTTGTTTTTGAAATTGGGTTTGGCACCAGATTTAGATCTTATCTTTTTCTTGCCTTTCCCTTTTCCCTTAACATTCCCCTTTTGCACCATCATTATGGGATCGGGTCCTGCCTTTTTCATGTTGTTCTCGGCAGTTCTTAACATGCTCAACAACTCAGTAAGTGGTTTCTCAATTTCATTCATGAGATAATTCATAACAAATTGAGAGTAGCTGTTGTTCAAAGATTGCAAAACAAGATCAGTTTGGGCTTCCTGAGTAATTGGAAAACCCAACCTATCAAGGTACTCAATATATCCAATCATTTTCAGAACATGTGGGCCAACTGGATCACGATCACCCATCTTGCAGTGATACAACGCTTTGCTTGTATCATACCTCTCCTGTCGAGCATGCTCTTCGAACAATTTCTTGAGATGCTCAATCATCTCATAAGCATCCATTAACTCATGTTGCTTCTGAAGCTCAGAGTTAATAGTTGCTAGCATGAGACAACTCACGTCCAGAGCATCATCTTGATGCTTCTTGTAAGCATTATGCTCTGCACGTGGTGCAGTGTTAGCTGGTGCTGCAGGAATGGGCCCATCAAGGACATATAACTTGTGCTCTTGTTTGAGGACAATCCTCAAGTTCCTATGCCAGTCTAGGAAATTAATTCCACTAAGTTTTTCCTTCTCAAGGACTGATCGTAGTGAAAGACTATTTGTGTTATTGTTTGCCATTGATATCTACAATTTATAAGTGCAAAAATAATAAGTCAAATTGCAGAGTTTTTGATATTATGAAATTGATAATAGTACATTCAAAATATACCTCCCACTATTTTATTCAAATTAATAGCCCTCACCATTAATTCGGAAAGCATTTTGTTATTTAAATCTTTCTAGTGAGCCAAGATCCATATTTCATTATGCCTTAAGTTAGCTTTGGCTATTCTCTCAAAACATAATTATTTAGGTAGACAACCCTTTGTCAATTATATCGTATATAACTCTTAGATAGTTTGGTGAACAACATTTGTTCTAAGTCCATCTAATGGTACCTACCAAACTTTATGCCTCTAAGTCCACAATCCTATTGAGATAACTTAGTTAAGTCAGGCCCAATGATTTTAACAATTTGGATATCACAATTATCCTATCGCATCTTACCAAGATAAATAGGGTACTTTGCTTTGGCAAACCTACATCCATCGATCAAGGTCTTGATGAGTGTTATTCATTAGAAGGCATCTGATTTAGACTTAATAATTTTATGAGGGATTTTATTAATTAATTTAGATCTCACCAATTATTAATCTCATTAAGCATGCACATTATTTATCATATCATATCGTATACAAGCATAAATAAAGTGCAAAATTAAATGTGTCACAGTTATGGCCCAACCCTATGTCAATCTTCTCAAGCTAATGAAAAGATTGAAGGTCAGTCTAAGGTGATAAAAAAAAACTTCAAAATAGTAGCTTCCTCGGGCCTTCCTTGTGTATGTGTCTCCTCTCCATCATCATCTTGTCATCTTGATAGGTTACATTTGTACATTACATGTGATAAAGAAATCTCGAGTTACATTCGAGGGGATTTAGATGAGAAAAGAATATTACATTAGACTTTATAGAGAGGCACGACATGCAAGCCGTATTTCAAAAACAAAAACCACTAACCTATGGGTCAAAAGGGGCCATAACTGTGCACCATGCATATCACAATAAGCACATAACACAATTTTATATAATAAAAATATTAAATATTAGGGTTACGACCATCGTGCGCTACGACGGGGGGTCCAATTAGGTTAATCATATTAAACCTAATCATGTTTCTAATCCAATTAGAACAATAGTTGTATTGTTATTCCACCTTCTAGGATACGATTAAGAAAACATCTTATACATGCATATATATATATTACTGTTTTTCCAGAATTCGCATACATGCAGAATAGGGTATTTTCAATTTTCAGATCGGTAAACATGCATCAGAAATATCATATATATATCGAATACAATTAAAACACGTAATCTGAATTAATGTTTCGCAAGTAGCTCTGATACCACTGTAGGGATTTGGACACATAAACGCAGCGGAATTTAAAATTTTAAAACAATTTTTCGAAACCCTAAAACAGGATCCATGCGAAAACAAATTAATTCAGAGGTTTAGATTTGCTTTACCGATTATCCGAGCTTGAATGCAACGATGAAATTCTGGAACGACTTCGAATCTCCAACGCAATCCAACGGAACTGCGTCTCTACGGTATCCACACGAACGTCCCACAAATCGTCACACGATCTGCAACAAAGAGAACTCCGGTACTAGCCGCCAAGATCTGGATTTTCTCAAGTGTTGCTCTCAACTCTCTTTTCTAAATGGCTAGGGTTTTTCTTAGAGTTTCACGTAAACAAGACTGCTGATCTATCTGATATATATATAGAGTCCAAAAGGATAAGCAAAACCCTAATCCTATTAGAAAAGTAAAATCCGAATTTATATATATATATATATATATATATATATATATTATATTTTAATTAAGTCTTACTTAATTAATATACATATATATACAAATTATCTTGTTAATTTAAATTCGTAATTTAAATACTATCAATCATATTGATATATTTAAATCCTTACAATTTAAATTAATTCTCTTTTAATTACGTTCTAAGTGTGTGACCCTATAGGTTATTATTATATTGGCAATAATTTTAAAATCATATTATAAAATTATAAACAGTGAGTGGCATCTAGTAATGCATCACTACTACCCAAATAATAATAAGATCGATGATTCGATGTAACCTTTTCGTGACCAATGTTTCAATGTAATTTAATCCTTTTAACCTTGACATCCTAGATTAAACTCGAGTCATGGAATGTGTCATACTCTTCATAATTTAATCTGAGTTTTCTTGATCAATGAGTAGACTATATGAAACAAATCACTATTTGAGCATGGCCATGCATTTCATAGTCCTACTCAATCAAGAGGCCTATGGATATCACTCCTAATATATAGGAGTGTTAAATTCCATCTAGATCACTCATATTCCTCACACGATTCATGATGTACCCAATAATCACCTTTATTGTCCACCATATTAAAGGTGACCTTTGATGATATCAAAGTACATAAATTCTCGTACAGTAATATAGTGATTTCAGGTCGGAGGACCATTACATCATTGTCACTATGAGAATTGCTTATGACACTTTGCATAATGCTCCACGTAGAATTCTCATGAGGAGTCTGTCTAGTATATTGTTCTCTAACATGTACCTATGCATTGACTTAATATCTCATATATTAATGACCAATGAGATTTGGCCATCAGTCAATCCACATACTAGTCTCAATGTATCATTGTTGTCCCATTCTCAATGATACTCGACTAGGGACATTTAAGAGTAATAATATTTATTGTAATTATATAATCTCATGTTCAAGTCACATACTTGAAGCTATATAATTTGTATCATTATTCTAAGGACTTTTATTATGTTAACATTTATATAACACAGTAAATGAAACCATAATAAAATAATTAATTTATTCAATCAAATATCAAGAGAAATGTTAAGCAATTACATTAAATAATTGGCCTCTAGGGCATAAACTCTAACACTAACAAGTAACAAGAGCTAACTATCTTGCTTCTCCTCCTTTAGTCGTGGCTTATGCATTGACTGGCATGGTATGCGCTGATTTATGTCCTATACACTTTATCCCCCAGCACTTGGCTTTGTAATTCCCTAATGCATGAGGATAATTTAGCTGAACATTGTTAAGATAAATGGAAATGCTACCATCCCATATTCTGTGCGAGGAAAAACTCACTATGGTCTTGTTGTTGCCAATTTGCCATAATAACTCTCCTTTCTGATAGTCTGAAAGAATAAGCCGCAGCATAGCCATATACTACTTGTGTGATGCAGGGTAGATTTATGATAAAGAATTAATGGAAAATAAACTAGGATTTAAACGCCACATTTAAATCACAAGGATCTCTCAAGTGTATCAACTCCTCTATGACTGTATAAATGATAATAATCAACTTCAATATCAGTAGTCTATCTTCTAAATGACTAGTGGGGATTACATCTTTATTGAAAGAGACTCAAAACTCTAGTATTAATTGGAAAATAATAAAAGTACTAAATGACTAAAATATTCTTATTAATAATTTCTAATCACTAATTAATGTTCTAAATCCTTATTAATAAATAAATTACATCAATTACTCTTGCATTAAACATAATAAAATTTCAAATAATAAATACAAGAACTCTTTATTAAAGTCTTGACTTGAAATCCCCGCCATTGTGTATATGTAGATGTAAGTGGTAATATTTCATATTTGTAAAATGGCTCAGTGTCTAATTCCTTAATGGGGTTGGTGGGGCCTTTATATTTCTGCCAATTTGGGTACTGCTGTCCTGTTGTTTTCTTCTGAAGATTTACTCGGGTAATGGGCATCACTGCTGCTAACCTTGCTCAATTGGTAGATGAAACCATTGTTATTCATACTGGGGTTACTGCATCAGAACTAAGGTCTTTTTTCATTATTATTTTGCTTGGAAAAACTAATAATTTGCAAGTGGCGTGTTACAGGTTATTCAATCAAGTGTGCTGCCTGATATGTTTAAAAGCACTTATGAAGCCATCACAAAGGGCAATTCAATGCGGAATCAATTGTCAGACCTTCTTGTCTCTATTCTTGTGACCCTAACTCAATCTACATTCATGATTCATGAACTCCCCCTCCCCCATCCACCCCAACAACAAAATATTTCAAGGGCATGACCAAGGAACCCCCAGTCCTCATGGAGTTAAGGATGCCAACTTCTTACTCAACTTCAATGACTGTGTTGTTACCAACCATATTTCTCCAGCAGACTAGGGAGAATCCACAATGACAGTCTTGCTTCCAAGTTCCTGATTGAGTGCAGCTTTGATCGCAAGGACTTAAATTCTTATATATGGTAGCCATCGCGGCAATGATGAAGTGATGGCTAGGGGTACCTTTTGTCAGTATTCCATTGTGAACAAGCTACTGAATGGAGAAGTTGAACCGAATACGATTTACATTGCAACAGAGGAGAAACTTCGTGTGTTTGATGCAGCAATGGTAAGTTCATATCATCGTTTTTCCTCCCTTTTCTTTTCCTCTTTTCATTTAATAATCCTATATTTTATGATGTTATATAATGGCCTCTTTCTATGCATATTGTCCATTTTCTAGTTTTCGTGTGGTTCCTTTATCCAAGCATGAATGTGTTAGGAGGCATGGTTCAAAGTCGTAGTGGTCTACGTTTCGAATGGTCATTTTTTAGTGGTCTACATTTCGAATGGTCATTTTTTGACTCAATATCAGTTTCAATATTGATTTTGAGTGATACGTGCCAGTGCAGGAACTTTAAATTTTTTAAAAAATATATGAAAAAATTCTAAATAATAAAAAGATGAATTATTTAAATTCACAAAAAAAATTATCAAGTGCACAACACTATCCAAATTATAGAATAGACATCTCACAATGTGTTGTTACACGTTTTTGAAATTAAATCAAAGTCATCTTATATTTATAATTACAAAATATTATATTATATACTCCCATTTTAAAATTAGAGATACATATTGACATATTAGAGTCAATTCATAAAATTCTAAAATTTAAAATTGATATGAAGTTATTTAGTTTTGAGACAAACAAATATAAAATTGTAAACTAACTATAAATTACTACTAATTATCAACTTTGTTGTTTTTAAAATTTAAACGAGATTATATCAATTTTGAGCTTTAAGATTTTGTGAATTGACTTTAAAAAGTCAAAATGTATTTATGATTTTGGAATGAAGACAGTAATATGGATCCTTAAATAATACTTCCTTCATTCTAAATGATAAGATTAGTACTGACTTTTAAAAATCAATATGAAATATTTTTAAATTTAAAATTGATATTATGTAGTAAAAACTATTAAACAATTTAGATTGTTTATAATATTCCTCATTACATTTATTAAAGTTAAATTAATTTATGTCAATTTAATATCAAAAATAACTTAAGTCAACTTTACAAAAATCCCTAATGATCTTATATTTTGGAACGGAGGGAGTATGTTCTTAAATTTGTTTAACGTAATTCATATTATTAAATTTTAACTGGTTTAATTTATGTTCATTAAAGATGTAAATAAAACTTTCTATTAATGACTAGTAAAATGCTTTATTTTATTAAATTTTATTTATATAGTATAATGTCCTTCAACAATTGTTTACTTATTTTTTGGGTTTTTATATTTCCTACAAGTGTTTATTGTTTTTTTTTTAAAAATTCTATGGTTTATATATATATATATATATATATATATATATATATATATATATATATATATGAAAAGACTAGTGAGAGACTTAATTCAACAAATGGTAGTCAAATGGACATCAAGTATAAGTTATCCAAAGCTCATATTTGTCAGGACAAAGTATGCTTCAAAACATACCAATAAAATGTTTGACGATTGTAAATATTAAGGTATTTACTCCATCAGGGATTCCAGTTGTCACAGCATTAGTAGACAAAATCTGGCAAAGAATCTGAATCTGTGGAGTTACCCTCCGATTCACTAGCTGAAACCTCACTGTTATTCACTTGATCAATAACAGTAAGTGTTTTACTAGATTCTGCCGTGTTTAATTTTTTATAAAGCTTGTCTAAGGTTTGAGAAATTTTTTTGTCAGTTTTAGGCAATCCCAAGCCATCGCGACTTTCGGGAAGTTTTAATAAAGGCTGCTCACTTTTAGCATCTGGCCTTTTAATTAATTTTTCTTCAAACTTTTCTTCAATTTTTTCTAACTGTTTACCTATAGTTGATAGACACTGGTTAGTAAAATTATTTTGTTAAATTATCTTTTTATCATTTTTATTGCCATCTGAAACTTTGAAAGGACTAGCAATAACAATTGAGTTTTTAACCGGAATTTGGATTGTCTCTAGAGGCGGCATGACCGAAGACACTTTGGAGTTATCTCCTAGAACCCACGAATTTCTAGTTAACACATTACATTTTTTGAAATAGTTTTCATACCACTTGTAAAATGAAATATTAATTTGTTCTTTAATCAAGAATTTTTTCCATTTATTTATTACTTTATCTCTTTCATTTTCAGGATGATTTTTTCTAAACTCGTGTCGTTGACTTTGGTTTTCTTTCGAATTAAAGTCAGCCACAAGGGAAGACCAGTTTAATTTAAATTCCTTATTGACGACTAGTAACTGATGATCAATATTATGGGTCTCAAAATCTGACTGAGTGGGGGACATAACTTGTTCAGGACCATAGGTTGGTTGACTAGTCTGACCTTCTTGATATATTCCTTTAATTTTAAAATCAGTCTTAGGAAAATCAAGATTTGAAATTTCACTAGGAATATTAGAACAACTGTGCCTAGATCTGAGAATTAAAGATGGTGATGAAGAACTTTCAATATCTTCAATAATTAAAGGCCTTCTAGTACGTTCAAAACTTATGTTTACCGTACCATCAGAAAATTGTCTAACGTTTTCAATATTTAGAAAATTATTTGAAATCGGTTTTTGTGGAACCTCTGTTGAGAGAGACCAATGACTTGGTAAGGTAATATCCTTCTAATGAATTGTTCTTGGAACTTGGATATTAGCATCCCTAGTACTACTTTGAATTAAGACTGTATGGTCTTTTGGACTTCTATTTAATGCATGTACATTTAAATTAGTCTTAATTGTTTTGTAGTAAACTCTGTAAATTAGGGTAATGGTTGAGAACTTTCCATCATAAAGGTGTTATCTCCTGCAGTTTTTATATTTAATATTAACGCATGAATTAAGTTTGGGTCACTTAAGCTTAAGGTGAGATCTGGAAAACAATTGAAATGTATCGGACCATTATGTAAACTAGACTCGACCACACCTATGATGCTTGGGAAATATCTAAGAAACCTAGCATCTCTTAAGCATAAGTAAATACTTGAATTTACTCCCTTAATATTTAAAGGTTTAACTGCAACTTGAACTAAACCAACATGTATGAAATTGTAACCTCTTTTTCTCTATCTGATAATCATATCAGACGAAAACAGGTGACAAGTTTCATGTTCTTTATTTATTGAGTAAACATTTTCAATAGTTTTAACATTGTAGTTAACTTTGAAATTATCAGCAAACGATGACTGGTAAATTTCTCTTGGAGATACCCTAGGGATATTCCAATTGTGAAAAGATTGACTAATGTCTTCATAACTTTTTTTCTTCACTGTTGACTGTGTTGCTAACTGGGGGTATCGGCGGTATTGCCGGCGGTGTAACTACTGTCCTACGGCTGGTTGTTGAATTGGATCTGAACAATCTATTCATTTGACTCTATAATCTTACTAAATCCAACTAGTTTTATTCATCCATTCAAACATTCTTACACGACAAAGCCACGTACCCTAGTCCTATAGTCAAACGCCATACTCTGCCCTTCCTGGGACTTACATCGGCTACACTGACCTACCCGGACAAGAATGGACTATATATAAGAAGATGACTTCTGAATAAAATTGCAAGATAAGGAAGAAGATAGGATCAAAAGAGTAAATAACTTCAGATTCGATTCAGATTACTAGCAGCAGATCAATAATACAACTACAAACAACTTGACTCTGATACCATGAAGGCGGAAGCAAATCAAAAATAAGATTAATAAGTGGTGTTTATCAGGATCATACAACAACACCCATGAAGGCGGAAGTAAATCAAAAATAAGATCAATAAGTGGTGTTTATCAAGATCATACAACAACACCTTAGTAGGGTGCAGTGAAGTATGCAGTATTCAGTGATACTTTAAAAAGAATGGCCAACACAAACCATTCGATCCAAGTTTTATTAAATCGTGGAGATATCCATTAACATATTAATCGCTTGTAAGTATTAAAACTCACCAATATGTAGATATCATGCAGATGTAAAGAAACAATTTATAACTTGAAACTTGAAATTTTATTTATAATAAAATTACAACAACAGGTAGGGAGATGTACAAAACCACTATGTACAAGACTCAGAACATGACTTAGGCTTACAAGTTAAGGGTTCAGAAGGAGGAGAGAAGGAGAGAATAAGAGGTACTTAACCAATCTGCCTACAAATGAAAACCGAGCCTTCCTTTTATAGAATAAGGAGAGACTGTTACAATTTCTAACTATTACAACTTTTGAGTAAATTAACAGTAAAAGTACAGGTTACTATTCATGAATGGCCGACACTGCACTGTTGTAACTTTTGCTTTCGGTGGAAAAGCTGAGTGATTCCTGACTTGATTGAGGCATGCCTGTCTGGTAGTGCTAGCACACCTGATTAACTTGATGACTCATTGCTTTGAGGGCCCCTGCTTTATTGGGAGCATGCGGGTGACTCACGCGAATGGGTCCTGAGCATCTTGGAGGTTGATGGTGAACTGCTCATCATCATCATTAACTGAGTTGGATGAACTAGCTGAGGCTTCTTCTTGGAGTTTTTCTGTTCTCTGATGAAGAGCTTGAGCGATTAACTTGAGCTCTGCTGCCGAACAGTTCTGGATATCTGAAACATCAAATAAACATGATCCTACTGTAACTTCTTTGGATTTACTTGATGATCCCTTAGTTGGAATGGATCGTACTGGAGCTACTGGTTTAACTGGTAATTCTTTAAGAACGTAACCAACAATTTTACTGACGTCAATCTTGTCCCACCATTTAATGAAGAACAATCTGACTACTGTGGGGACCGAGCAAATGCTGGTTGCTGCTGAGGATTGACCAATGTTTGACTTAAATTCAATTTCAATTGTAGGGGTATGAATTTCATACTGCCACTTAAGAATCCATGGAACTTTATATTTGCTGACAAATTGGAGGGTAATCGGAACACTGTCAAACTGTGGATTATGAGGGCATTTACAACTAAAATGAGTGACTGCATTTTCTAACTCTTGCGGGAAGATTTCTAAGTCGGATCCATGTCTGGACCACCATCGGTTGAACCAAACTGGGAAATGAGACTTAAATTTTTGATCAAATTGCACGAACCATGAGTGACCAAACGATTGGGTCTGGTATAGGAAGATATTATCCCACGCTTCAATGTAATCATAGTAGTTAAACTGAAGATCTTGATTATCTAATTGTTTAAGATCAGATGGGTGATTTCCCCAATCTGCCATTATAATTATTTGTTTAATGTATATGGAATGGTAAATTGCTTTTGAACTGTCATTCCTATCATAGATAGGTTTGATGAACACTGATTCAGTTTGAACTAGAATATCCTTGTAGTAGGCAAGGTTTTTGAAGGTAGCCATTGGAAGGAAGTGCCAACCAGGAGGAAAGAATTGGGCGGCAAGTCTAACTGGGTCTTCTTTAAATTTCATATGGGGCTCAACATGAAATAGATTCTGTTGCGAAATAGGGATATAAGGGGAATTTTGACTAGTGTTGGGCCTTGGGTTAACTGTTTGAACACAACCAAACGGATCAACTGGTTTGGGTTGACTTGCAAGGACTAAGCTGTATGGTTTTGGGATTGTTCCTAAAACCTGAAATTTGCTAACTAATAGGGTCGTGGAACTTGGGTTAACTGGGAAAGGAACCATGGCTCCCTTTTGCTGACTTGAACTAGTTGGGCCAGATTGGCCGGTCTTTTGTTTTCCACTATTTCTGACACTCATTTGGGCTAACCTAATTCAATAAATTCTCGAGTTAGAAAGTCGGGAATAGAATTGTCTTCACCTTTAATATATTTTATATCAAAATTAAAAATGCTGAGTAAAGATTACCACCTGGCGAAAACATGCTTAGAAGCTATATTTTCAACATCTTTTTCTAAAATATATTTTGCCGATTTACAATCAATTCTGACTAAAAACTTTTGGTTCAAAACATCGCTTTGAAATTTATTTATGCATTTTACTAGCGATAAAATTTCCTTTTTAATTGTACTATATTTAACTTGTGTATCATTCCAAACACCAGAGTGAAATCGGACAATTTGCTCTTTGGAGGTAGGAGTGAGTTTTTGTTTGAGAATTCCTCCAAAGCCTATTTCAGAAGCCTCCGTTTCAATGATTTTGAACGCATTTTCATTTGAGATACCAAGACAGGGCAATGTCTTGACATATTTTTTGACTTGTTGCACTACTGAGGTATGGACTTTAGTCCATTGAGGTGGATTTTCTTTTAACCGTTGAAACAAAGGTTTACAGATTTTTCTAAGATCTTTGACAAATTCTCCGATATAGTTGAGAGAACCTAAAAATCTTTGAAGTTGAGTTTTGTTAGTAATTTCGTCTGGGAATTTATCTGCAAACTTGATGGCTCTATCGATGGGAATGATAAGGCCATGATGAATATGATGACCAAGAAACCTAACCTTTGATTGAAAAATATCACACTTGGCTGGCAAAAGAACCAAACCATTAACTTTGATTGCTTTGAAGAAGGCATCTAAATGCTTATGATGTTCTTCAATTGACTTTGAGAAAACAAGAATATCTTCGATATAAACAATGATAAACTGACTGTAAGGAGTCAGAATAGTGTTGAGAATATTTTGAAATTCACTGGGGGCATTCTTTAGTCCAAAGGCTTGTACATTCCATTCATAGTGTCCGAAAGGAATGGTAAATGCCGTCTTATACCTACCCCTCTCATCAATTTGTACTTGCCAGTATCCTGACTTAAGATCGAACTTACTAAAAATGGTGGAATGACTTAACTTAGCAATAAGGTCTTTCTTAATGGGTAACGGATACCTAATCCATTCTAGTACCTTATTGAGTGGTTTGTAATTGATAACTAACCTTGGGGCACCTCTTTCCTTTTCTGCTTCATTATTGACATAAAAGGCTGGACAGGACCAGGGTGATTTACTAGGCCTAATGAGACCTTTCTTAAGTAACTCTTTGATTCCGACTTTATAAAGTTCCATTTGTTCATGATTCATCTGTATGGGCCTAGCCTTCGTAGGAATAAGATGTTCCTTAAATTCTTTTGCATATGGAAGCCTAACAGTATGGACTTTCCTATGCCAAAAGGCATTGGGCCGATCTGAGCAAAGTTCCTTTGTAATATAACTCATTTTTTCTTTAATTTTTTGTTGAACAATATCTCTAGTTAATTGTTCAACAATTTGTTTGTATTTAATTTCATTTTTTAAGAATTTTAACTGAGATTTTTTACAGTTTAAGATGTTCAAGTTTTTTGAGATTGCATCATCTTGAATCATTCTTAAATCTCTTTCTTTAGGGTTAAGAATAAACCTAAACGTGATTTCTTCACCTAGGTGTCTAGTGGTTAACCCGGCAGATGTAGTGACAAATGGATATAACAAATAGATAAATGGTAAACCTAAAATTATCTTATCTGTCATGTTTCTAATTAACACAAAGGATGTTTTGAAGCATACTTTGTCCTGACAAATATGAGCTTTGGATAACTTATACTTGATGTCCATTTGACTACCATTTGCTGAATTAAGTCTCTCACTAGTCTTTTCATAATATTGAGTAGGAATAAGGCCTTCTTGGATACAATTCAAATCAGCACTTGTGTCTACTAATGCTGGTAATTCGATTATGAAATCCTTATTTATAACTAGATTGATGTTAATATACCATTTCTGGATAGTAACATCTTTAATTCTTTGAAGACAATTGTCTATCGAGACAGTAGATTCTTCAACAGGTTCTTGCTCCTCATCTTCTGAAGAATGATTAACTAAAAGAGGCTGATCAATTTTTGACTCTCTAATTGCCTTTATTTCTTCTTGCAACTTAGGGATTTCTAAATTAATTTTAGAAATTTCTTTTTTAAGTTTATTAACTTCCAGATTCAAGTCTGCAACTGTAACTACTTTGATAGGGGTTTTAAATCTATCAAGAGTTTTGTTAAGACTGAAAATTGGTTTATCCTGGCTTTTCTTATTGATCTGCTGCTAGTAATCTGAATCGAATCTGAAGTTATTTACTCTTTTGATCCTATCTTCTTCCTTATCTTGCAATTTTATTCAGAAGTCATCTTCTTATATATAGTCCATTCTTGTCCGGGTAGGTCAGTGTAGCCGGTGTAAGTCCCAGGAAGGGCAGAGTATGGCGTTTGACTATAGGACTAGGGTACGTGGCTTTGTCGTGTAAGAATGTTTGAATGCATGAATAAAACTAGTTGGATTTAGTAAGATTATAGAGTCAAAATGAATAGATTGTTCAGATCCAATTCAATAACCAGCCGTAGGACAGTAGTTACACCGCCGACAATACCGCTGATACCCCTACTTAGCAACACAGTCAACAATGAAGAAAAAAGTTATGAAGACATTAGTCAATCTTTTCATAATTGGAATATCCCTAGGGTATCTCCAAGAGAAATTTACCAGTCATCGTTTGCTGATAATTTCAAAGTTGACTACAATGTTAAAACTATTGAAAATGTTTACTCAATAAATAAAGAACATGAAACTTGTCACCTGTTTTCGTCTGATATGATTATCAGACAGAGAAAAAGAGGTTACAATTTCATACATGTTGGTTTAGTTCAAGTTGCAGTTAAACCTTTAAATATTAAGGGAGTAAATTCAAGTATTTACTTATGCTTAAGAGATGCTAGGTTTCTTAGATATTTCCCAAGCATCATAGGTGTGGTCGAGTCTAGTTTACATAATGGTCCGATACATTTCAATTGTTTTCCAGATCTCACCTTAAGCTTAAGTGACCCAAACTTAATTCATGCGTTAATATTAAATATAAAAACTGCAGGAGAGAACACCTTTATGATGGAAGGTTCTTAACCATTAGCCCTAATTTACAGAGTTTACTACAAAACAATTAAGACTAATTTAAATGTACATGCATTAAATAGAAGTCCAAAAGACCATACAGTCTTAATTCAAAGTAGTACTAGGGATGCTATTATCCAAGTTCCAAGAACAATTCATTGGAAGGATATTACTTTACCAAGTCATTGGTCTCTCTCAACAGAGGTTCCACAAAAACCGATTTCAAATAATTTGCTAAATATTGAAAACGTTAGACAATTTTCTAATGGTACGATAAACATAAGTTTTGAACGTACTAGAAGGCCTTTAATTATTGAAGATGTTGAAAGTTCTTCATCACCATCTTTAATTCCCAGATCTAGGCACAGTTGTTCTAATATTCCTAGTGAAATTTCAAATCTTGATTTTCCTAAGACTGATTTTAAAATTAAAGGAATATATCAAGAAGGTCAGACTAGTCAACCAACCTATGGTCCTGAACAAGTTATGTCCCCCACTCAGTCAGATTTTGAGACCCATAATATTGATCATCAGTTACTAGTCGTCAATAAGGAATTTAAATTAAACTGGTCTTCCTTTGTGGCTGACTTTAATTCGAAAGAAAACCAAAGTCAACGACACGAGTTTAGAAAAAATCATCCTAAAAATGAAAGAGATAAAGTAATAAATAAATGGAAAAAATTCTTGATTAAAGAACAAATTAATATTTCATTTTACAAGTGGTATGAAAACTATTTCGGAAAATGTAATGTGTTAACTAGACATTCGTGGGTTCTAGGAGATAACTCCAAAGTGTCTTCGGTCATGCCGCCTCTAGAGACAATCCAAATTCCGGTTAAAAACTCAATTGTTATTGCTAGTCCTTTCAAAGTTTCAGATGGCAATAAAGATGATAAAAAGATAATTGAACAAAATAATTTTACTAACTAGTGTCTATCAACTATAGGAAAACAGTTAGAAAAAATTGAAGAAAAAATTGAAGAAAAATTAATTAAAAGGCCAGATGCTAAAAGTGAGCAGCCTTTATTAAAACTTCCCGAAAGTCGCGATGGTTTGGGATTGCCTAAAACTGACAAAGAAATTTCTCAGACCTTAGACAAGCTTTTTAAAAAATTAAACACGGCAGAATCTAGTAAAACACTTACTGTTATTGATCAAGTGAATAACAGTGAGGTTTTAGCTAGTGAATCGGAGGGTAACTCCACAGATTCAGATTCTTTGCCAGATTTAAATGAAGTTAAGAAACTCACATTTGACTCAACAGGAAATTGGCAATCAAGGCCAACTCCAATTGACTTACAATTTGAAGATAGGAATCTAAGCAATCAATTTTCCGTTTCCTCTAATAAGCTTTATGAATGGAATATTGATGGGTTAAATGAGCAAGAAATCCTAAACAAACTAAGTCATTTGTCAATGGTTGCTAATAGTTACCTGACTTCTTATGATAGTTTAACTCAACCAGAAATAGTTGAGCTGATTGTCAGTGGATTTACCAGTACTCTCAGATATTGGTGGGAAAAGCATCTCACCGACGAATCTAGAAATGCCATAGTTTACGCAGTTCAAGTTAATGCTGAGGGTTTCCCAGTATTAGCTGAAGGGATGACAACTGGAATCCCTGATGGAGTAAATACCTTAATATTTACAATCTTCAAACATTTTATTGGTACTCCTAGTAACATAACAGAGAGGATACATGATCAACTTAGTAATCTCTCATGTCCCACTTTAAGTGATTTTAGATGGTATAAAGAAGTCTTCATTTCCAGAGTTATGATGAGAGCAGATAGCAATCAATCATACTGGAAAGAAAAAAATGTTAATGGTCTTCCTAATTTATTTGCCCATAAAATTAGAGAGCAATTAAGCAAAGATTTAGGTTATATAGACTATGATAACCTAACTTATGGTGAATTAGTTAGCATAATAACAAAGCAAGGGTCAAAAATGTGCATTGACTTCAAAATTGCTCGTCAAGCACGAAAGGATAAGAAAAAGGCCAAGTATGAATTAGGAACATTTTGTGAACAATATGGTTTGCCTTCAATTGCTCCATCTAGAAGGAAGCATAAATCCAGGCATAGTCATATAGACAAACACAAACGTCATCACAAATCTCATAAAAGACGTGATTCTAGTCAACCTAAGTCTAAAGATGATTATTATTCAAAATCTAAATCAAGTCACAGACGAACTTCTCATAAAACTAGTAATAAAAAGCCTGACAAAAGTAAAATTGTGTGCCACAATTATGGGCAGAAGGGACATTACAAAAACGAATGCAGAGTTAAAAAGAAATTGAATCAATTGAATATTTCAGCCAAAGACTGTGAGCAAATCCTAGAGTTATTTAGAATTGGAGATCAGTTTAGTGACGACAATTACTCTAAGATTCAATCAAACAAATCTAGTAGTGGCAATAGTAAATCGGATAGTGATAGTAATGAGGTCACCTTGTGCACGAAAGATTGTACAAACAGTTGTTGTGTCAAAACAGTTAATGTATTAACGAAAGAAGAGGAAGAACAGTCCTTGTTAATAGACCTAATAAGCAAAATAAACGACCCTGAGTTAAAAATCCAATATATGGATAAACTGAAAAAACTCTTGGTCAAAGATTCAACTTCAGAAAATAAGTTAAAGAAAAACCATGATAAACCAATTTTCAGTCTTAACAAAACTCTTGATAGATTTAAAACCCCTATCAAAGTAGTTACAGTTGCAGACTTGAATCTGGAAGTTAATAAACTTAAAAAGGAAATTTCTAAAATTAATTTAGAAATCCCTAAGTTGCAAGAAGAAATAAAGGCAATTAGAGAGTCAAAAATTGATCAGCCTCTTTTAGTTAATGATTCTTCAGAAGATGAGGAGCAAGAACCTGTTGAAGAATCTACTGTCTCGATAGACAATTGTCTTCAAAGAATTAAAGATGTTACTATCTAGAAATGGTATATTAACATCAATCTAGTTATAAATAAGGATTTCATAATCGAATTACCAGCATTAGTAGACACAGGTGCTGATTTGAATTGTATCCAAGAAGGCCTTATTCCTACTCAATATTATGAAAAGACTAGTGAGAGACTTAATTCAGCAATTGGTAGTCAAATGGACATCAAGTATAAGTTATCCAAAGCTCATATTTGTCAGGACAAAGTATGCTTCAAAACATCCTTTGTGCTAATTAGAAACATGACAGATAAGATAATTTTGGGTTTACCATTTATCTATTTGTTATATCCATTTGTCACTACATCTGCCGGGTTAACCACTAGATACCTAGGTGAAGAAATCACGTTTAGGTTTATTCTTAACCCTAAAGAAAGAGATTTAAGAATGATTCAAGATGATGCAATCTCAAAAAAGTTGAACATCTTAAACTGTAAAAAATCTCAGTTAAAATTCTTAAAAAATGAAATTAAATACAAACAAATTGATGAACAATTAACTAGAGATATTGTTCAACAAAAAATTAAAGAAAAAATGAGTTATATTACAAAGGAACTTTGCTCAGATCGGCCCAATGCCTTTTGGCATAGGAAAGTCCATACTGTTAGGCTTCCATATGCAAAAGAATTTAAGGAACATCTTATTCCTACGAAGGCTAGGCCCATACAGATGAATCATGAACAAATGGAACTTTGTAAAGTCGAAATCAAAGAGTTACTTAAGAAAGGTCTCATTAGGCCTAGTAAATCACCCTGGTCCTGTCCAGCCTTTTATGTCAATAATGAAGCAGAAAAGGAAAGAGGTGCCCCAAGGTTAGTTATCAATTACAAACCACTCAATAAGGTACTAGAATGGATTAGGTATCCGTTACCCATTAAGAAAGACCTTATTGCTAGGTTAAGTCATTCCACCATTTTTAGTAAGTTCGATCTTAAGTCAGGATACTGGCAAGTACAAATTGATGAGAGGGATAGGTATAAGACGGCATTTACCACTCCTTTCGGACACTATGAATGGAATGTACAAGCCTTTGGACTAAAGAATGCCCCCAGTGAATTTCAAAATATTCTTAACACTATTCTGACTCCTTACAGTCAGTTTATCATTGTTTATATCGAAGATATTCTTGTTTTCTCAAAGTCAATTGAAGAACATCATAAGCATTTAGATGCCTTCTTCAAAGCAATCAAAGTCAATGGTTTGGTTCTTTTGCCAGCCAAGTGTGATATTTTTCAATCAAAGGTTAGGTTTCTTGGTCATCATATTCATCATGGCCTTATCACTCCCATCGATAGAGCCATCAAGTTTGCAGATAAATTCCCAGACGAAATTACTAACAAAACTCAACTTCAAAGATTTTTAGGTTCTCTCAACTATATCGGAGAATTTGTCAAAGATCTTAGAAAAATCTGTAAACCTTTGTTTCAATGGTTAAAAGAAAATCCACCTCAATGGACTAAAGTCCATACCTCAGTAGTGCAGCAAGTCAAAAAATATGTCAAGACATTGCCCTGTCTTGGTATCTCAAATGAAAATGCATTCAAAATCATTGAAACGGACGCTTCTGAAATAGGCTTTGGAGGAATTCTCAAACAAAAACTCACTCCTACCTCCAAAGAGCAAATTGTCCGATTTCACTCTGGTGTTTGGAATGATACACAAGTTAAATATAGTACAATTAAAAAGGAAATTTTATCGCTAGTAAAATGCATAAATAAATTTCAAAGCGATGTTTTGAACCAAAAGTTTTTAGTCAGAATTGATTGTAAATCGGCAAAATATATTTTAGAAAAAGATGTTGAAAATATAGCTTCTAAGCATGTTTTCGCCAGGTGGCAATCTTTACTCAGCATTTTTGATTTTGATATAAAATATATTAAAGGTGAAGACAATTCTATTCCCGACTTTCTAACTTGAGAATTTATTGAATCAGGTCAGCCCAAATGAGTGTCAGAAATAGTGGAAAACAAAAGACCGGCCAATCTGGCCCAACTAGTTCAAGTCAGCAAAAGGGAGCCATGGTTCCTTTCCCAGTTAACCCAAGTTCCACGGCCCCATTAGTTAGCAAATTTCAGGTTTTAGGAACAATCCCAAAACCATACAGCTTAGTCCTTGCAAGTCAACCCAAACCAGTTGATCCGTTTGGTTGTGTTCAAACAGTTAACCCAAGGCCCAACACTAGTCAAAATTCCCCTTATATCCCTATTTCGCAACAGAATCTATTTCATGTTGAGCCCCATATGAAATTTAAAGAAGACCCAATTAGACTTGCCGCCCAATTCTTTCCTCCTGACTGGCACTTCCTTCCAATGGCTACCTTCAAAAACCTTGCCTACTACAAGGATATTCTAGTTTAAACTGAATCAGTGTTCATCAAACCTATCTATGATAGGAATGACAGTTCAAAAGCAACTTACCATTCCATATACATTAAACAAATAATTATAATGGCAGATTGGGGAAATCACCCATCTGATCTTAAACAATTAGATAATCAAGATCTTCAGTTTAACTACTATGATTACATTGAAGCGTGGGATAATATCTTCCTATACCAGACCCAATCGTTTGGTCACTCATGGTTCGTGCAATTTGATCAAAAATTTAAGTCTCATTTCCCAGTTTGGTTCAACCGATGGTGGTCCAGACATGGATCCGACTTAGAAATCTTCCCGCAAGAGTTAGAAAATGCAGTCACTCATTTTAGTTGTAAATGCCCTCATAATCCACAGTTTGACAGTGTTCCGATTACCCTCCAATTTGTCAGCAAATATAAAGTTCCATGGATTCTTAAGTGGCAGTATGAAATTCATACCCCTACAATTGAAATTGAATTTAAGTCAAACATTGGTCAATCCTCAGCAGCAACTAGCATTTGCTCGGTCCCCACAGTAGTCAGATTGTTCTTTATCAAATGGTGGGACAAGATTGACGTCAGTAAAATTGTTGGTTACGTTCTTAAAGAATTCCCAGTTAAACTAGTTGCTCCAGTACGATCCATTCCAACTAAGGGATCATCAAGTAAATCCAAAGAAGTTACAGCAGGATCATGTTTATTTGATGTTTCAGATATCCAGAACTGTTCGGCAGCAGAGCTCAAGTTAATCGCTCAAGCTCTTCATCAGAGAACAGAAAAACTCCAAGAAGAAGCCTCAGCTAGTTCATCCAACTCAGTTAATGATGATGATGAGCAGTTCACCATCAACCTCAAAGATGCTCAGGACCCATTCGCGTGAGTCACCCGCATGCTCCCAATAAAGCAGGGGCCCTCAAAGCAATGAGTCATCAAGTTAATCAGGTGTGCTAGCACTACCAGACAGGATGCCTCAATCAAGTCAGGAATCACTCAGCTTTTCCACCGAAAGCAAAAGTTACAACAGTGCAGTGTCGGCCATTCTCATAGTGAATAGTGAAAAAAGTCACTATTCATGAATAGTAACCTTTACTTTTACTGTTAATTTACTCAAAAGTTGTAATAGTTAGAAATTGTAACAGTCTCTCCTTATTCTATAAAAGGAAGGCTCGGTTTTCATTTGTAGGCAGATTGGTTAAGTACCTCTTATTCTCTCCTTCTCTCCTCCTTCTGAACCTTTAACTTGTAAGCCTAAGTCATGTTCTGAGTCTTGTACATAGTGGTTTTGTACATCTCCCTACCTGTTGTTGTAATTTTATTATAAATAAAATTTCAAGTTTCAAGTTATAAATTGTTTCTTTACATCTGCATGATATCTATATATTGGTGAGTTTTAATACTTACAAGCGATTAATATGTTAATGGATATCTCCACGATTTAATAAAACTTGGATCGAATGGTTTGTGTTGGCCATTCTTTTTAAAGTATCACTGCATACTGCATACTTCACTGCACCCTACTAAGGTGTTGTTGTATGATCTTGATAAACACCGCTTATTGATCTTATTTTTGATTTGCTTCCGCCATCATGGATATATATATATATATATATATATATATATATATATATATATATATAAGTCCATAAATCTTTAAAAGTAATTAGACCTTTTAAATTCATTTTTAGTTTATTTGAAGTTAGTTGTCTCTACTGTTGCCTACTTTAATGCAACCATATATACCCTACAAAGCAATAGTAACATTTTTGTAAAAGATGAACATGAAACATAAAGTACAAACCGTTAAAAGAAAGTGTAAAAAATAATAATTAAGCTCCTTAATTATGTTAATGATTAAGATAATTAATTAAATGTAAGATAAATATTTAATTAAGATTTTGAGAAGATAGTTGTAGCTATTAAATTATTCATAATTATTTAAATAATTAGAAATTTAATACAATTACAAAGTTTGTTTCTTCTTCGTCTTCTTATTCTTCTTCTTCTTCTTTTGGGTTGTTGTTGTTATAATTGTAATATACTCATTGATCAATTACTAAGCTAAAAATATAATTGGAGGGTATATTTTTTTAGTTATGATTATGAGAAAATAATTATTTTAATTTTATTTAAGTTTATAAAAGTTTGTAATAAAATACTATATTATGTTAGGAGTGACTATGCTCTGCATATTTAAATTTGATGATATAATTATAATATATAATTGTTTTAGTAGTTTTTGTAAAGTTCTTATCTGAGATATCTATGTACAAGGACTTAGAAATAGAACGATCAAACTTGGTAGGTTGATCCTTCAAGTTAATTCAATGAATATATAATATGATCAAATCGATCGTACAGTTCTGTTAAACGATCGTAGAGTTACTCTGCCATTTTGTACAAATTATGAGTGTTCGTAGAGTTAACTTAGTAATCGTCGAGCAACAACCGTAATGATCGAGATTTTTACCTAAATTGTAACTAGGGTTTTATAAATATTATTGAATAAAATGAAGTTTATTGAATATTATTCTGTGTTATGTGCTTAATGGTCATATTATGACCTAAAGTGTGTTTACATGTCTAAATTAACGAATTAGGAGTTCATACGAGAAAATAAAATTTTCCCAACAAAAAGAAGAAATAACACTATTCACGCTAAAAACGCTTTTACGTTTTTCAAAATTTCGAATGACACCATAGCGTTTATATGATGTCATGAGACATAATATCTAATAAAATTTATAAACGAAATCAAGATGGGTCGAGATGGGTTAACTGTAGGTCATCGGGTGGGCCAAATGGGTGGGGCAACCTTTGGGGGCCCTACATGAAGGAGGTGGCCAACCAAGTGGGTGGCAAAGCTTCTTAGAGAAGCTTTGCCAAACTTCTCGAAGAAGCTAAGCTAGCGATTAATGCAAATCCTTAAAGTCTCATTTGAATGATGATGACTCAACCATGGTTAGCTTATGTTAGGTTAAGGAGGGGTTGGTTAGTAAGCTAATGAAACCTTAGGGGGTTGACTACACAAGACTAAAGCTAAGGGGAATGCTTACAAAACCTAGCAAAGTTGCCTTAATAACCAATATGCCCCAAGCCTTGGAAAATCCTATAAATAGCAAGCTTATTCTCTTCATTTACTTACCAATTCACAAATACAATAGAAGAAACTATACACAAATCTAGAGAGGAAGTGAGAGTCATGGAAATTAAGGAGAGAAAGCTAGCAAGTTAATCATCGATCAAGAACGCCAAGGTAAAACACTAAACCGTAAAACTAGTCTTTCATCTTTCCGTTTCAAGATCTGCCGGTAGTACGATGTGGAAACACATATAATCCAATAAAAGTTTTTTCGCAGAAAAACGCAGGAATTACTATTCATACAAAAACGCTTTTTCATTTTTCGACTTTTTGAATTACGTTATAGCGTTTATACGAGAGGTAAAGACGTAATTTCTAATAAAATTTACGAAAGGGTAAAATTGACTTTTTTCCAATCGGATGAGTTAGGAAGCTAACTAGAAAATCAAACTAGAAAGAAAACTAGTTGAAATAACTAAGCCTAGGGTTTGGGAGGCTTGGCTAGGGTTGAGCCACAGCTTGGAGCCATGTAATTTTGACTTGGTGGGCCCAGATTTGGTTAGAGAAAGTAAGGGCATTTTAGCCATGTAGAAATAGTGGAATACTTACATATTGTGTATGCAAGTATTCTTGTCTTGCACTTGAGTTATCAAGTAGGACTTTGCTACCTATGGGGGGGGGATGTGGCCTAATTGACGGGTTGTGGTGTTGTCTTGCTTTGAGAGGTGATATGTGGCCTCTTGTGAGCAAGTCATTTGTTGCAAGAGACAAAGCTTTGAGTGGCTTAGCTTGATGGCCTTGTTGGCCATGTTTGTATGGGTTAGCTTGTAGGATAAGCTTGGTAGATGAGTGGAGGGATGTGGCTAAGTGTGAACCATAGCTTGGTGAGCCTTGTTGACCACTTAAGTGAGTTGTGGTTTAATGACTCTTACGCCCTAGGTCTTGGTTACCTATAAATAGAGGGCTCCTAATTCATTAGTTCTTGTTCATTTTACAAGAAGTTAAATGAAAGAATACCATAGTAAGAGTACTTATTGTTTGAGAGAAGGAAAGGAAGGTCGAGCTATGTATGATTGAAGTATCGTAAAACTAGTACTTCAAAAGGCCATATGAAAGACGAGAATTTAACGTAAACTTTAGTTCACTATCAAGGCAAGTTCTAATCCTTGCTTAAATTGTTATGTGCGAGCTATGTAGTAATTATTTTGTGTAAATAAAGATATGTTATTTAACTGTTAAATGTTAAATGAGTTATGCAATATGTAATTGTTATATGATTAACATGATTATTGAAATGTTATCTGTTAATTCAGAGCATGTTAGAGTTTATATGAAAACATAAACTGTGTATGTGTTATTTGTTAGACTTGCTGAGCCGTAGTGCTGATTTTTGCGAATAAACCTTTAATTGCAATTATGAAAAACGTTAAGAAGATCATGAACGATAAGAAGAAGCTTAGACTAGGTTTCATGTTTTATTTTACTTGTTATTTATATGTAGTCACAATGACTATTGTAATACGAACAAGCATTTATTTGCTTAACTGATTCATTTATTATACTTGATATCTATCATCACAAGTATTTGATTAGAAAATCATTTATTCATAGAATACTTGTTGCATAGTATCTATAATTAAAAGTTATATCTTTTAATTCATAGAAACACATTCTTTATTATAAAGAATAAATAATTCTTTATAAATCTGCATTAAACTATATATCTGCTTATATTGAAGCGTCTTTTATCTAAGTTTTAAATTGATCTATCTGCTTAATCAAGAAGCACTTTTACATAAGTATAAAAGTTATATAAATTTTTATAATCAAGCATAAATTTACATCTGCTTACAAAGAAGCACATTTCACACATATATAAAGGTCATTCAACTTTTATATAATTACTTGATCTATAATTGTTATCTTCTTATTTAAGAAGCATATCTTTATCAAATCTTTTTATAAAAAGGGAAAAGTGTAAGAGTTAGTTTATTTTATGTATATGTAAGAAAGACAAGTAATTCTTTGACCAAGACTAGAGTCTTAGAGAGGTCAGCTGGGAGTTGAGTCTCTAGTGTACTTGTGAGGTGAAGAAGAGGTTGTTGTTTCAAGACCAGGTCATAGAATGGAACTGAACTCAAAAGGAAGGTACAACTAAGCTTGAGGAGGGAGCTGGAAGCTTGATGTCCAAGATAATTAGTTGAATAGTTGTAAGTTTTTCTATAAAACTTTGTAAAGGCTTCTCCACCTGTTGAAGGAGTATTTATTACTAATAAGTAATAGGATCTCATGTCCTGAAGAGGAGCTTGAGACTGGACGTAGCAACATACCCGGGATGTATGTTATGAATTAGACAAATCTCTGTGCATTGTGTGATTGAATTTTTAACTGTCTTGCATATTAATTTCTAACACTGCAAATTAATTATCTAAAAATTCAAAAAGGCCTAAGATAATTTTTTAATCTGTAATAATCTATCCAATCCCCCTTCTAGATTATTATTGGACTTTCAGTCCTAATTGATCCTTCTCGGTATCAATTAGAAGAATCCTCAATAAAGCAAGATAATGTGAGTTAAGATGGATTAAGAAAATTCATAGAATGAGATAAACTCTTAGTAAGTATAAGTTATATGAATTAAAATTCATATTAAGTTAAAGAGAAGATTAGAGATAATTATAATGTAATTTCGAGAGCGAAATTCTTATAAGAAAGAGAGAATGTAATATCCTGAATATTTATAAAACTTATAAATATGATATTAAAGTTAATTTCGAGGACGAAATTCTTTTAAGAAGGATTGAATGTGATGAACCGAACTTTTAAGAATATTAAAATCCAACTTTATATGGATTAATAAAGATTGAATTACACTTTAAATTTGTTATGTGATTTATGTGTTTGAGTTAGTGTTTTGGTTCAAGTATTCCACCTTAACACTTCATAAAATCAAGAAGTTATTTTAGGAGAAAACCTAACTTTGAAAAAAAGGATAAAACCTAAACCCTAAGATTTAAACCCTAAGGGTAAGAAAAACCTAAGCTCTCTAGAGAAATGTGTACGTCGTAATAACTTTTCGTTTCAAGATCTACCGGTAATACGATGTGGAAACACATATAATCCAATAAAAGTTTTTTCGCAGAAAAACGCAGGAATTACTATTCATACAAAAACGCTTTTTCATTTTTTAACTTTTCGAATTACGTTATAGCGTTTATACGAGAGGTAAAGACGTAATTTCTAATAAAATTTACAAAAGGGTAAAATTGACTTTTTTCCAATCGATGAGTTAGGAAGCTAACTAGAAAATAAAACTAGAAAGAAAACTAGTTGAAGTAACTCAGCCTAGGGTTTGGGAGGCTTGGCTAGGGTTGAGCCACGGCTTGGAGCCATGTAATTTTGACTTCGTGGGCTCGGATTTGGTTAGAGAAAGTAAGGGCATTTTAGCCATGTAGAAATAGTGGAATACTTACATATTGTGTATGCAAGTATTCTTGTCTTGCACTTGAGTTATCAAGTGGGACTTTGCTACCTATTGGGGGGAGTGGCCTCTTGTGAACTTTGGGTTTCTTGTAAGGGTGCTAAGGGGGAGATGTGGCCTAATTGACGGGTTGTGGTGTTGTCTTGCTTTGAGAGGTGATATGTGGCCTCTTGTGAGCAAGTCATTTGTTGCAAGAGATAAAGCTTTGACTGGCTTAGCTTGATGGCCTTGTTGGCCATGTTTGTATGGGTTAGCTTTTAGGATAAGCTTGGTAGATGAGTGGAGGGATGTGGCTAAGTGTGAACCATAGCTTGGTGAGCCTTGTTGACCACTTAAGTGAGTTGTGGTTTAATGACTCTTATGCCCTAGGTCTTGGTTACCTATAAATAGAGGGCTCCTAATTCATTAGTTCTTGTTCATTTTACAAGAAGTTAAATGAGAGAATACCATAGTAAGAGTACTTTTTGTTTGAGAGAAGGAAAGGAAGGTCGAGCTATGTATGATTGAAGTATCGTAAAACTAGTACTTCAAAAGGCCATATGAAAGACGAAAATTTAACGTAAACTTTAGTTCACTATCAAGGCAAGTTCTAACCCTTGCTTAAATTGTTATGTGCGAGCTATGTAGTAATTATTTTGTGTAAATAAAGATATGTTATTTAACTGTTAAATGTTGAATGAGTTATGAAATATGTAACTGTTATATGATTAACATGGTTATTGAAATGTTATCTGTTAATTCAGAGCATGTTAGAGTTTATATGAAAACATAAACTGTATATGTGTTATTTGTTAAACTTGCTGAGCCGTAGTGCTCATTTTTACGAATAAACCTTTAATTGCAATTATGAAGAATGTTAAGAAGATCATGAACGATAAGAAGAAACTTAGACTAGGTTTCATGTTTTATTTTACTTGTTATTTGTATGTAGTCACAATGACTATTGTAATACGAACAAGCAAATCATGTAACCAAAGATTATATCAATAATATGATGTTATTATTATCGAAGTATTATGTCTTTAAATTTGATATAACTTAGAATTGTCAAAACATTAAAACAATGTTGATAGATAAACCATAAATCTGAATGAGGACATTGAATAACATTGTGAGTACTGTAAGAATAGAGATTTAGCACCGATGAAGAAATTCATCGCAAGGTTCCTCTGTTCCAAATACACGTGTGTTATTAATATTGTGAATTTCAGATGGATGAAGGAATATCGATATGAAGAGATAACTCTAAAAAGATATGTATCTAAGTGAGGGTATTTGAATGATATTGAGAGTTCTGTAAACATTGAGGTTACACTAATGAGCACCGATAAGATGTCAAAATTGCCGGAATGCGCCCCTCTGTTGCCAAGAATAAGCTTTGTTATTAATGCTGTGAAACTTGGATATATAAAATTATAGAGTGTCTGAATCAATCCATGAATATGGATATGATCTACAAGTTGATACTTGCAGAAAAAAATGAGATCGAAACCAAGTTACGATCTAGGGAATTAAGTAAAGATATTTTTAATGTATTGTCTGTCATAGACAAGTTCAACCAATATGATTGTGGGATCATTGGTTAAGTTATGATAGAAGTACAGTGATGATGACGATTCGGGGGCGTTACAGTGATGATGACGATTCTATTGTTGATGGTACTTGAACAACGACGACAGGGGAAATTAAGGGCTGTGATTTATTTAATTTATTTTTCAAATAGAAAAGGAATAGCTAGGATTCTCGGTATCCACCAAAACTTCTAGAATTTCTGCGATGCAATATCAAGATACTATAAGCTCTGATACTAACTGATGCATGACGGAGTACCTGCAGTAGGCCTAGACATCGTTCTACGTTAACGAATTGATAAGCCTCGAATCCACGAGAGTTCCTTGAATCCACAAGAAGAGAGGAAATAATTCTCAATAAAATTTAATAATTAAAGTCTCTCTTACAATCCAATATTTGATTCCCTTTTGTAATAGAGGATTACATTTGAAAAGGAAAGTCAAGTAGAAATTAAATGCATAGTTAAAATCCCTAAAAGCACGCCTAAAATATTCCTAATTGATATATCAACTTAAAGTCCCCAATCATGCCTAGACAAACTTAATTTAAGGCTAGAAAATCCTAACAACTAAAAATCTGAAAATTGCAATTAGTTACAATAAAACATCATATATTCTTCCGTAATTGAATAAAATCCAAACTACAAAAATATAAGTATCGTGTCCCGCATCACGGACTGTATGTCTGTATAATTTGTGAAAGGAAGAGCATTACTGTTAATGTTCCACCAAATAATATTTCTGTAGTTCTCGTGGAAATATTATTGGTGAATGTTTAAACTCTATTTCATGGGCATGCAATCTGGATGGAAAATTTTAGATGTGGTGAGCTTGAGCTTCTTTTCTTGATTAAACTATGACCTTTGGGAACTCACGGACACATACATTTACCCAACTTGCAGATGAAAGCTTGGGCAAAAACACATGATATTAACAGTTCAAAAGATCGAACACTGAACTCTTTATCCATAATACTTTTGGTGACTTTCCATTTACAGGTATGACACAAACTCTTTGTTCTCAAAACTATTAGTTGCTTTCATATGCAACTATAATATTCTTTGTTATACAGTCAATGTAATTGCAAATGTTAGTTCTTTATATTTATGATGTTGTATTTAGTCGATAGAAAATAAATTTATTAAAAAAAATAGAAATAGATACAATCTGCTAAGTTTTCATCCAAGAGTCTCACCTAGAACAATTAAATGGATATTCACCATAAGCAGAAGACAAAGTAGTTTGTTAGGAAAAAAAATTTCTTAAGACTTTATTTATGTAGCATTTTTCACTTATAGTTATATAGAATAAAAACTATTTAACTTTGAAATCCTGAATCCTGATAAACAAAGGAGTAGATTTAAATTTAGAAGTAACCAATTCTGAATAAAGAAATGATTAAAATAATGTAGACCAACCAAGTGGCATACACTAGAAATAGACTAGAAGTCAAGATGACGCAGAACGGAAATATAAGAATTTACCGGCGTAAATTCTAAAAACACATAAATTGGAATTCACCAGAAAAAATAAGAGAAATAACTCTAATTTTATTAATCAATGAATAATAATTTATGATTTCAACCCACGAGCCGGGATTTTATAGCTAATAAACTTCCTTTTCTAATCTATAATATAATTCCTACAATTATAGAAACCAAATCCTAAAGAATATCTAACTTCTTATTAAACTTCTACTACCATAAAGAATCTACTTCCTAATTAAACTCTACTACCATAAATGGATTTACTTCATAAAAATAATAATAATTCTAATAATAATTAAAATAAATCTAATCCGACGATCGCCCAAAGCCATGACGCCATATCCGAAGATCCGAACTCTCGAAGCCATGACGCCATATCCGAAGATCCGAACTCTTGATTTCCTGAAAACTTATCCGACCCGAACCCAAAACACGTCCGAACCCGAAGGGTTACACGCGTTTCTTTGAAGCCTTCTTTCTATCCAGCTCTTCTTCAAACTCCAATGCCATTTGTCCTACATCAGTCCTTCCCACCTGCGAAGAACTCGACCCCGAGTTATGTTCTAGATAAAGCGGAACATCGTCACAAAACGCATAAAGATCAGCAACATTGAAAGTACGAGAGATAGCCATATCCTTCGGCAAGTCGATCACATATGCATTATCATTGATCTTCTCGATCACTTTATACGGACCGTATTTCCTAGGCTTCAACTTGTTATAAGAACCGATCGGGAACCTCTCCTTTTGCAAAAACACCATAACCTGATCACCTTCGGCAAATAATTTTTTGACGCCTCTTGGCATCGGGTGAGGCTTTATACTTCGCATTATTCTCTTCCAATCGAACTTTTACCTCTTCCTGAACATCCCGAACCTGATCAGCCATATGTTCGGTAGCAACACTCGTTCCAGCAACCTTCGGTAGACGGACCAAGTCTAACGCATGCTTAGGAACCTGTCGATACACTAAAGAAAAGGGAGATTGTCCAGTAGCGGAATGGACCGCATTATTATATGCAAACTCAGCTTGTGCCAACGCCACGTCCCACTACTTAGGCTTATCACCACAAATACTCCGAATCAAATTTCCAAACGTTCGGTTCAAATTCTTGGTTTGCCCATCAGTCTGTGGATGCGTAGTGCTACTAAACTTGAGAGTAGTATCCATCCGTCGCTATAACGTGATCCAAAAATGGCTAAGAAACTTTAAATCTCGATCCGAAGTGATAGACTGAGGAACCCCATAGAGTCGAACCACCTCTCGGAAAAACAACTGAGCCACATGGAATGCGTCGGTTGTCTTCCAATAAGGGATAAAATGGCCCATTTTAGAAAACCTGTCAACCACCATAAACACAGAGTCCACTCCCCGCTGAGTCCGTGGAAGACCTAAAATAAAATCCATTGACAAATCTTCCCATATAGCCTTCGGAACAGGCAGAGGCATATAGAGACCCGTATTCTGAGCTTGTCCTTTAGTGGTCTGACATATATAGCACTTTCAAACAAAGTTACCCACGTCGCGTTTCAACTGAGGCCAATAATAACGTTCGGCTACGCCACTTATGGTCTTGTCACGTCCCAAATGACCACTCAAACTCTCTCCATGTAACTCCCAAATCAGTTTCTCTCTCAAAGAACCCTAGGTATACATAACTGATTTCCGCGAAATAAGTAGCCATCGGTTACATGAAACTCTCCTTCTGTTTGCTTACGACCAAAAATTTCCCAGACTTTGGCAAAATCCTCATCATCCGAATACAACTCTTTCAGAATCTCAAAACCAATAATTTCTTGACGCATAGTGACTAACAAACTCGCTCGCCAACTCAATACATCTGCCACCTTGTTTAGAACCCCAGATTTGTGTTTCAAAACAAAAGGAAATTTCTGTAAATAATTTACCCACCGAGCATGCATATTACTTAAGCTTCTCTGGTTGTTCAGGTACTTCAAAGCTTGATGATCGGTGTACAGAATAAATTCTCACTGAATCAAGTAATGTTCCCAATGCTTTATAGCACGAACAATCGTATAAAATTCTTGATCATAGGTACTCCATTTTCGTCGCGCATCACTAAGCTTTTCACTAAAGAATGCTATCGGTCTTTTCTCTTGCGATAGAACTGCTCCAATTCCAATTCCACTAGCATCACATTCCACCTCAAATAATTTTTCAAAACTGGGTAAAGCAAGAACAGGAGTAGTGCACAATTTTTCTTTGATGACTGCAAAAGCTATTTCAGCTGCTTCTCCCCATTGAAATTTACCCTTCTTTAAACATTCCGTAATGGGTGCTACAATGCTACTGAAATCTTTAATAAACCGATGATAAAATGTCGCCAACCCATGGAAGCTTCGTACCTCTCCTACTGTCTTCGGGGTCGGCCATTCCCGTATGACTCTTACCTTGTCTTCGTCCACCAAAATTCCCTCCGAGCTGACCATATATCCCAAGAATAACAAGCGCTCTGTCAGCCAGGTGCACTTTTTAAAATTAATAAAAAGCTTATTTTTAGATAACACCTCTAACACAGCCCGAAGATGCTTTATATGGTCCTCCTTACTCCGACTATAAATTAGTATGTCACCAAAATAAACGACAACAAATTTCCTAATGAAAGGTCGTAATACCTGATTCATAAGTCGCTAGAGGTACTAGGAGCATTAGATAGTCCGAAGGGCATAACCAACCACTCAAAAAGTCCATCCTTTGTCTTGAAAGCTGTCTTCCATTCATCACCAGGCTTGACCCGAATCTAATGATACCCACTTCGTAAATCTATTTTGGAGAACAACTTCGATCCTTCGTACATATCTAGCATATCATTCAGTTTTCTACACCTCTGGTAACCTAGTTGACTTACCTTTTTGTTAGACCATAATACTTTATTCGCGGAATATTATTGTATTCCTTTTTTTTCCTTTTTGTGTGTGTGTGTGTGAAATCTGGAAACCACCAACGGTGTTGATAGGAACAGATGTTGAATGGATTTATGTCCCCAGGTTCTTATATGAAGTATTGCACTTGTATGTATCAGTGAAAATACTTGATGATATTTTGGATTTAAACATGAATGACCAGAGGAATATTATCTACTAATGTTAATAGTTGGCAGCCATAACTTCACTGATTATAGAGTTTGTAAATTGAATTGATAAATGGAAATCGCATAGGTTTAAGAGTTAAGCAATCATAAAAAGAAATTTGGAGCAAAGGTTTAAGTGTTTCCGGAAAAGTGAAAGGGAGCAAACATTGTACAGTGGACTCTGAACTGGATCCTGCAGGCAGTCGTCTCCTTGCTCTACAGAATTAAAAAGATTGATATAAATTGAAATTTTGGCTATCCTAAAGGGTGGAGACCAGCTCATTGTGATTGAAATGGCTGGCTAAGTAAAATTTGACTCCCTTATTCGGCATGTTGCATTATTTTTAAGATAGTCATGTGAAATCTAAATCTGTATTCATTCATCTAACCATTTGTACGTAAGATAGATATTGTTCATAGAAAGAGCTCCCAAATATTGGTGGCAGTGGGGCACTATACTTACTCAAATCAGAAGTGCAATGAAGATTAACTGACACATTCTTTATCTTTTTAATACTGATAACTACCAGATTATTTGCTGTTCCAGGGTGTATACTATTATGGAAGTCTTAACTGCTCTTTACTTTCCCAGCTATGGAAAATCTGGGAAATTATACTCCACCCACGGGTCCCCCGACCCCCAAAAAAAATAAAAAAAAAAAGAATAAAGAAAAAAAAATTACTTGTTGATGATGTCCATATTGTAAATACTATTTCTCCTTGTCTGTTAATTATATTCGGAGGATGAAGACCTTAATATGTACTCTCCTCCTTTCCTACTACTAATTTCACTTTTTCACGATCCTTGTGTTTTTAAGTTGTATTTACTAGTTGTGATGTAGTAGTAACCAACCTTGGTTATATTGGTCATTATTAATGTAAGAATGTAATCTAGAATGTAATCTCTCTTATATTTTCAATATGTGAATTGCTATATTTATACAAGAAGTCTAGGACTTAAAAATGAAAAAGGAGGAAAACAAGGAAACTTGTTTTCCTTAATACAAGAAACATGTTTCTAGCCACTATCTTCTAACACTCCCCCTCAAGTTGGTGTGTAGATGTCTCGCATACCCAACTTGAAACACAAAGGATGAAACATCTTACTACTAAGACCCTTTGTCAAAATATCAGCAAGCTGGTGTTCTGATTTTACAAAGGGTAAGCAAATAAGACCAATGGTTAACTTTTCTTTGATGAAGTGTCTGTCAATCTCAATGTGCTTCGTTCTATCGTGTTGCACTGGGTCGTTTGCAATACTAATGGCTGCCTTATTGTCACAAAATAACTGCACAGGCCTTTTAGTTGTAACACTCAAATCTTCTAGCAGGGTTCGAAGCCACATTAATTCACATATACCCAAGGCGATAGCTCGATATTCAGCCTCAGCAGTAGATCTTGCCACCACAGACTGTTTCTTACTACACCAAGTAACAAGATTACCTCCAATAAATGAACAGTAACCCGTTGTAGACCGACGATCCTTTATAGAACCAGCCCAATTTGAGTCGGAAAAAGCTTCAACTTTCATATGATCATGTGGTGCAAACAATAATCCTTTTCCAGGAGAAGACTTGAGATACCTCAGAATTCTGTAAACAGTTTCCATGTGGCAATGTCGAGGGTCATGCATATACTGACTCACTATTCCCACAGTATAAGATATATCGGGTCTCGTATGAGAGAGGTATATCAATCGTCCCACCAAACGTTGATATCTTTCTCTATCAACTGTAGGTCATGTGCCTCCTACTAGATGATGATTAACTTCAATAGGAGAATCAGCAGGCTTACATCCTAACATGCCAGTTTCAGTTAACAGATGAAGGACATACTTCCTTTGAGATAGAAAGATGCCACTGGAAGATCTTGCAACTTCAATACCAAGAAAATATTTCAAAGGACCAAGATCTTTAATCTCAAACTCTCTGGTCAGTCTTGCGTTGAGATTAACTATCTCTTCTTTTATTATCCCCTGTCACCACAATGTCGTCAACATAAACAATAAGAATGGTAATCTTACCTTTTATCTGTTTGACAAAAAAAGTATGATCTGCTCGACTCTGCTTGTACCCAAACCTTATCATTGCTCTGTGGAGTCTACCAAACCAGGCTCTAGGAGATTGCTTCAGACCATACAAAGTCTTTCGTAGCTTACAAACCTTACCCATAGTAAATGATGAAGCAAAACCAGGAGGTATGTCCATGTACACTTCCTCCTCCAAGTTACCGTGAAGGAATGCATTTTTTACGTCTAATTGTTGAAGATCCCAGCCGAAGTTTGCTGCACATGAGATTATGGTACGAATAGAGTTCATCTTTGCTACAGGAGCAAATGTCTCCTGGTAATCAATCCCATGAGTTTGAGTGTATCCTTTTGCAACTAGTCTGGCTTTGAGTCTCTCAACCGTTCCATCAAAATTTTGTTTGACTGTATATACCCACTTGCATCTAACTACCTTTTTTCCATAAGGAAGAGTGACTAGTTCCCATGTATCATTCTTTTTTAGGGCATTCATCCCCTCGATCATAGCTTGTTTTCAATTCTTATCACTAAATGCTTCTCTCCACCCTGAGGAACATATATTGAAGACAAGGAAGAAATAAAGGAGTGATATGATGCAGATAATTTGCTATAGGCTAGGAAATTAGAAATAGGATGTTGAGTACAAGCTCTAACCCCTTTTCTAAGAGCAATAGGAATGTCAGTATCATCAGAAGAACAAGTAGGAATGTCATTATCATTAGAAGAACGAGTAGGAATGTCAGTATCTTTAGAAGAACAAGTATAACTCCCCCTGTGTAGAATTATCAGAAACAACAACAGGAACAGGAAAAATAGAGCTTGTGATACTAGCCTCAGAAAGCTTCTCCTCATTAATAACATTCCCCCCCTGAGGAGAAGGTGAAGAAGAATAAAAAGGTTCCAATTCCCAAAAAGGTAACATCCCAAGTGACAAAGACTTTGTTAGAAGAAGGATGATAGCATTTATAACCTTTTTGGGTTGGAGAATAACCAATGAAAACACACCTAATAGCTTTGGGATCTAATTTTCCCCGAGTGGGAGATTTATCATGAACAAAGCACACGCAACCAAAAACTCGAGGTGAAGGAGAAGGACTGTTCGTGTGTTGGAGAAAAGAGATGGGACTCTTGTTCCCAAGATTTCTAGAAGGAAGGCGGTTTATAAGAAATGCAGCAGTCAGAACCGCATCTCCCCAAAGAAATTTAGGGGTTGACATAGTGAACATAAGAGTGCAGGCTACCTCTAGCAAGTGTCGATTTTTTCTTTCCGCTACTCCATTTTGTTCTGGGGTTGAGACACAGGAGGTTTAAAGAATAATGCCATGCTGAGAGAGATAAGATGCAAAAACATTATTATTACTATATTCACGACCATTATCACTATGGAGAATTCTGACCTTAGCGTCGAATTGGGTTTGAATCATTTTATGAAAGTCTTGAAAACAAGCAAATACCTCATTTTTGGTCCGCAGAAGGTAAATCCAAGTGACACGAGAATGACAATCAATAAAGCTAACAAACCATCTATGACCAGAACGGGAGACAACTCGAGAGGGTCCCCACACATCAGTATGGATAATGGCAAAAGGTTCAGAATGTCGACTGTTAGTAGCAGAATAAGTAGAACGTTTGTGTTTACCTAATTCACATGGTTCACACAAAAACTGAGTTCTGTTATAATGCTTAACTAAAGATGGAAATAAAGACTCCAATACTGAAAAAGAAGGATGTCCCAAACGTCGATGCCATTGATAGAGAGAGGTCAGGCATGGGTGAGAAGTAGAGTGAAGAGCCTGAACCTGAGTAGAAGGCATGTTAGACGAGGGAACATCTAAATAATAGAGACCGTTAACTGCACTACCACTGCCAATCCTTTGCCCTGTCACTAAGTCCTGAAAAACACAATGATTTCCAAAAAAGGTTACTGAACAGTGTAGGGATTCACAAAGACGTTGGACAGATAGTAAATTTGCAGTAAATGAAGGGATATAGAGAACAGATGATAATGTTAATGAAGGGGTACAAACGACAAAGCCACTCCCAGAAATAGAAGACAGGGAGCCATTGGCTACTCTAACCTTGTCCTTTCTAGAGTGGGGCGTGTATGAAGTAAAGAGATTGGAGGACCCAGTCATATGCGCAGAGGCACCTGTGTCTATAATCCAACTAGGGTAAGTAGATGAGACATTAAGAGCATAAGAGTGTATACCTGATTGTGCGAAATGAGAAATAGTACCAGCACTATTAATGGAACTAGATTCTGTCATGATGAGATAGTAGGAGCAACAAAAATATCCAAGAAAATATCAACAAGGATATTATAAAGGCTCAAAAAATTAGCAGAGAGTAATTCTAGAAACCAAAGGGAGTGCAATTAATTGTACTACACAATAAAACCACTTTAATTAGCAGTACAAGAGATGGAGCAACAAGAATTATCCAAGGGAATAACAACAAGGATAATTAACAAGCAAAGATAGAGGAGAGATAAAAACAACCACTGTAGGTGGATTAGACCAAACCTGAGTTTCACTCAAAACAACCATTGTAGGTGGAAGGAGGAGAGATAAAAACCATGCTGGAAAAAGTCGCCGGAAAAGGTCGCCGGAAAAAGTCGTCGGAAAAGTCGACCACTGCAGATGGAAGGAGGAGAGATAAAAGACACGCTGGAAAAAGTCGCCGGAAAAATTTACCGGAAAAAGTTGCCGGAAAAAGTCGCCTGATAAAGGATCAGAGCTTTGATACCATGTAAGAATGTAATCTCTCTTATATTTCCAATATGTGAAATGCTATATTTATACAAGAAGTCTAGGAATTAAAAATAAAAAAGGAGGAAAACAAGGAAACTTGTTTTCCTTAATACAAGAAACATGTTTCTAACCACTATCTTCTAACAATTAACATTTAAGTATTCTTGGCATTTTCTAGATGGCACTGATCCTGCATCGGTTTTGAAGTCGGTAAACAATTTTTTGAACTATGGGAAAGGAAATAAAGAGTCACTGACCAAGCTTTTCGTAACTCTGCTAATCAAGGTAATTGTTAATTTAATTAGAACAAAATTCGCGTCATGATACCTGCAAGTTACCGAGGACATGCTAATAATTTTTCATATATTAGTAGTTTACATTCTTATTTCTGGGGTAAATTATGGTAATTTTTGAGATTTTCAATTCCATGCAGCTATCCTCTGTTTCAACGCTTTGGTCCAAAGGTCTATGTGCTAGCACGTATCAAGGAGCTTGAATTTATAAAGTTTGGGACTCTAAAGTTGGCTGACTCAGAGTAGGTCCTGGGGTTTTAAGGCCTAGGGCGAAATTTCTCTGTGTGCCCAGTGGCGGAGGTTCGGGGGCAGCGCCCCCGAGCCAATTTTTTTTAATACTTTTGTATTTTTTTTTTAAATTTGGCGGGGGTTCGTAGTGTGTTGAGATGAAACACGTTTTTTAATATAAAGGTTTGAAAAAAGTTTTTTCACATCAACAATTGTAAAAGTGTTTTTGAAAAAAAATAAATTAAAAAAAATAGTAAGGTTGCCTTTGTAGTCAATATTGTGCCACATTTAAGGTCATTGTGTGAAATTAACCCTATGGTTGGTCATTTCTCATATTAGACTTGAAATATAAGGCTAATAACTGACTGCACAAATAAGAGTTTGACATTTGAAGACTTTTTTTAGACTGTGAGTAAAAAAGAAATGGAAAGCAAAATCAAAATGCACCAGCCAAGTAAGGAACTATTCTACCGCTAGACCACAGGAGCTTTACACATATATACACAAGTTTATAATTAATTTTGGACCCCTTCAGCTTTGGGCCCTAGGCGGTCGCCCTGGGTCAGGGCCGGCTCTATTCAGTCTAATTTTAACTTCTTTTTATCAAAATGTAAAATCAGCTTGCAGAGTCTGTGCTAATTATTTATCTTTTTCCAGATGGAGGATTTTACAGACCGGTCTCAGAATGTTGCAAGGGCAGTAGGAGCAGCGCAAGTTAAAAAATCAATCAGTGCATTCAACATTCTATTCGTTATCTTTTTGATTTCATGAATGGTTCGATTCAAGAACCTAAGTTAAGGGGATTTTTGTTTGGCCCTGATGCTACTATACCTCCTCTAGTTGATACAGGCACAACAAATTATGAAGAGAAGCCAGAGTTACCTCTTATTATGGCACCAAGGGTGCAACGTCTAGATGGTTGGAGAGGAACGCAGCATGCTATGTCTTATAACCATCAAAACACGCGCCTACAGTCCGTTCGGGAGAAAAACGCCGGGAAAAACAACTAGCGAAGTGTTGGGGCATACCCAGCAGGTTATGCTTTCTGACCCTACCTTGACCAAAAAGATGCAAGCTACTGAAGGTTGGGGAGGAATGCCTTCAGAAAGTTGGCGAGCAACGTCTAATGTGTTGGTATTAGGCGGCGGTGGCTCACTGGAAGGTTGGTGGGTAGTGGGTTGGTGGTGTCTGATTTTGTTGAAGATAGAGCACACCATTATTGACAGAGGTGTGCTCTACTCTCCTATATAAACCCATGTATCCTCCTTGTAAAATCATCCTTCAATCTTCAGTTTATATATATTCAGTGCTACCTCCGTGGAGTAGGCGATTTGCCGAACCACGTAAATCTTTGTGTTTCTGTGTGTATGATAATTCCCACTTTGATTTAGTAGCTTCCGCAATAGCTTCCGTACAACAAATTGGTATCAAAAGCCACGGTTGTTCAAACCACCCAGAAATCAAAGTGGTCAAAATTTTGCTCTAATCATACCAGGAGATAGCCCTCGTCGCCAGGAGTTCAACGGAACAAACGGCGTGTCATTTGGACGTCATATGCTCCCGGAAATCGCGGTCAAAGTTCAGCTAAAAAAAAAAAAATAAATATTTCAGCAGTCGGGTGAAAAAGAAGAAGACCGTGGGTCGACCCGACCCGACCCAGAAATCCGACCCAGCTACCCGACCCAGCAACCCAGTGGGCCGACCCGACCCAAAACCCGATCCAGCAGTTGGGTCGACCCAGTGACATCAGCACTGCATCAGCAAACGCCGTCAGAATATTCCGTTAAAGATAACGGAATATTCCGTTTAACATTTTTTGGTATTTTGATCCGTTTGAGCTCGTTTTAAGTCCGTTTTTGACAAACTCAGTATCATTTCCAAGGTTTTGGACCATTCTAGACGCAACCGTGCCATTCGTTTCTGCTAATTACGCTCCTAAAGTACTATTGTTACTTAATTGAGCTCTATAAGTTTGTTTTGAAGCACAATGGATGGTTCAAAAGGCGAAGAAAAAGTTGAGGATCAAAACCCACCATCTACCAGCAGTTCTTGGCAAAGAAGTTCAATGTCAAATGCTAAGTTTGATATTAAAAAATTTGACGGTACAAACAACTTTGGCATGTGGCAATGCGAAGTTATGGATTTGTTATTCCGTGAGGGATCCGATATTGCACTAGGATCCAAACCGAAAAATATTTCTGATGATGATTGGAAATATGTTAACCGTCAAGCCTGTGGCACAATTCGATTGTGTCTCGCCAAAGATCAAAAATATTTTGTCATGAAAGAAACAATGGCTTCAAGTCTTTGGAAGAAGTTGGAAGATAAGTATATGACAAAGAGTGTAGAGAATCGACTCTATCTGAAAAAGAAACTTTTTCGATTCCACTTCAAGATAGGTACGCCTATGATTGAGCATCTTGATAATTTCAACAAAATACTTGCCGATCTGCAAAATCTTGATGTTGAGATTATAGATGAAGATAAGGCTCTGCTATTGTTAAATTCTCTGCCTGAAACATATGATCACTTAACCACAACTCTGTTATATGGTAAAGATGAGGTTAAATTCATGGATGTTTCAAATGCTTTGGTGAATAACGAGTACCGGAAAAAGGATCAAAATGATCATAGAGATTCGACACCAGAAGCTCTGACTATTGCCCGAGGCAGGACGAACAACAAAAAATCTGGCAAATCTAAAGAACGAGGCAGATCCCATTCGAAGTCAGGAGGATCATCTCGGAGACGTCTTGCAAAGGATGAGTGTGCCTATTGTCACGAGAAAGGGCATTGGAAGAAAGAGTGTCCAAACAAAAACAAGTCTAATGCGAATATGGCACGAAAGGCTGATGACGAAGATGACTCAGCATTCTCTGTTTCTTCCTCAGTTGATTCATCTGATAGATGGATTCTGGATTCTGGATGTTCCTATCATATGTGTCCAAATCGACAATGGTTCTCAAGTTTCGAGGACATCGATGGAGGGCTTGTCTTGATGGGAAATGACAATGCATGTCGGACAAAAGGTATTGGAACTGTACGTTTGAAGATGCACGACGGTACAATCAGACGACTGACAGACGTCAGGTATGTCCCTGATCTGAAGAAGAACGTGATATCTCTAGGGGTTCTTGACTCCAGTGGTTACAAGGTTACCATAGAAGGTGGAGTTTTGAAGGTTGTATGCGGTGCATTCTTAGCTATGAAGGGAATATGAGAAAGAAATCTATATTTCCTTAAAGGTCACACAGTCTCTGGGAGTGCATCCGTCTCCGACTGTATCGAAAAAGTAGATTCGTCTGATACTTCACGACTGTGGCACATGCGCTTAGGGCATGTCGGTGAAAAGGCCTTGCAGAATTTGGTGAAACGGGGTCTACTAAAAGGTGCTAAGAGTGGAAAACTCGACTTCTGCGAGCACTGTGTCTTGGGAAAGCAGACACGAGTCAAGTTCGGCACTGCTATGCATCGTACGAAAGGAACACTGGATTATGTTCACACTGACGTTTGGGGGCCTTCCAGAAATGCTTCATTGGGAGGTAAACATTACTTTGTGACATTTATTGATGACTTTTCCAAGTATGTCTGGGTGTACACCATGAAGCACAAGGATGAAGTTCTGGATATCTTCCTTAAATGGAAGAAAATGATTGAAACCCAGACAGGTAAGAAAATCAAGAGGCTAAGATCTGATAATGGAGGGGAATACAAGTCAGATCCATTTCAGAAAGTTTGCCAGGACGAGGGGATAGTCAGACATTTCACTGCGTCAGGCACACCACAACAAAATGGTGTAGCAGAACGAATGAATCGTACCTTGGTTGATAAGGTTCGATGCATGTTTTCCCAATCCAGATTGAGCAAGGCATTTTGGGCAGAAGCTTTGTCATATGCCTCTTTTATCATCAACAGACTCCCTGCTTCAGCACTAGATAGGAAAATTCCCAAGGAGGTATGGTCTGGACAATCCGTTTCTGATTATGATTGTCTACATATATTTGGGTGTTCTGCATATTTTCATGTGAAGGAATCAAAACTGGTTCCTAGAGCCAAGAAAGCTGTTTTCATGGGTTTTAGTGAAGGAGTTAAAGCATTTCGTCTGTGGAACCATGAGTCAAAGAAGATCGTGATAAGCAGAGACGTTACCTTTGACGAGTCTGTTATGTTGAAACAAACAACTGTAGAAAAGGAGAATCAGAACCAGGTGGAGTTAGATAATCCTGCAATTCCAAAAAAACCAACTCAAATAGTTGATCATCCTGAAGATGATGACGATCGGGATGATAGCTCCGTTGAGACGGAGGTACTAACACAAGCACCACTACAAGAGACCACACATCAAGAAGAATCTATTGCCACCAGGAGACCGAAGAGAAATATTCAGATACCTGCTCGATATACTGATATGGTAGCATTTGCACTTCCCATAACTGAAGCTGACATTCCGTACAACTACAAAGAAGCTATGCTTAGTGTAGAACAAGGTATGTGGAAGGCAGCAATGGATGAAGAAATACAATCTCTTCATCAGAATCAGACTTGGAAGTTGGTTTCACTTCCAAAAGGCAAGAAGGTGATTGGATGCAAATGGGTCTATGCTAAGAAGGAAGGTGCTCCAGGAAAAGACAACATCAGGTACAAAGTTAGACTGGTAGCTGTTGTCCGATTAATATAACGACAATTACGCGCAAGTATACGCGGTCAACAAGTAATAAAGAGTAAGTAGAGTATCGATCCCACGAGGAATTGTTACTAGTCTTTTCCAAGTATTAACCTTTTATCATCTCAATCTTATTTAAACAAACGATAATTATTTTTGTTGTTTTGCATTAATGAAGATAACAAATAATCAAAGAACTATGAAAAGCTTTAAGATAATGAAATCAAATATTAACAAGTCTAAGATTACAATTTCCCCCAACACTTCACTTGAATATCCTAACTCTCTCTTTTCAACTAGTTAAATCACAAGGATTGTTATCCGAGAATTTACAAGTATATACAAGCCTCTCTCGATGGTCAAATACGTATTTCCCAATGCGGTGTATAAATATCTCTATTCTACACACTAGCAAGAATCCAATATCAAGAATAATCAACAAGACACATGTCACCAAATCTCATTAATCACCCTATCAATTACCAACTTTCGCAATGGAAATCATTAAGCATGATTCTCAAATGGATACATGTGGTATTTAGGTATATGTCTATCCTAAATACAATCAAATTATCCATTCATGAGGGTAATAAATAAAACACACGTCACTTAATTTTATAAATTACCCATAGGAATATCTAATTTTCACATGATATCATAACAAGGTCTCAACCTATACTTCCTCTCTCAATTCCATATAAGTTCCCAAGGTAATTACTAGCTAGGCAATTAATCCATAAAGCATAAATTATGATACCCAATTCACAAATGAATAACCAATATCCAAGAGAGAGCATTCAATTTAAACTACATATTGGGTTCCATTGAAATCTTAGAAAATTAGTTCTAGTTCATGGTAACTACAAATAACATCATATTTGATCTATACATCATGATGGAATTACAAATTAAGAAGAGAATACTAGAGATAGAATGACAAAACCCCTTAGGAAGATATTCAATGGTTGTTTGATGGGTTGATTCTTGTTCTCTAGCTTTCCTTCAAGATTTGATATTCCTTGCCTTACTTGCTCCTTGGAAATTGCAGGAAAATCCTTGTATTGCAGCCCATTTCCTTCTTGATGATGTATTTTGGTAGCTTCCCCTCTCTAGATTTTGTGTTAGAAGGTGTTAGAATGAGTGGGTATGTGTTAGAATGAAGTTCCAGCCGCCACTTTGGTGTTATAAGAGATGGGTGTCTCAAACCCTAGCATTTCCCGAGTTTTGGACCAAAAAATTCGCAAAGTCAGAAGCATTTATCGCCCCGGCGCCAATTTTGGCCTGACTTCCATCGCCCCGGCGACGCTCTCGCCCCGGCGGTGGAATAGTGCTGGAATTTGGCGCCCCGGCGATGGATCTCTGTACCGCGAGACAGTTTCGACGTCTATTGGTAAAATAGCCATAACTTCTTCGTCCGAACTCGGATTAAGGCGATTAAGGAGGCTATGGAAAGCTATGAAGTAGCTCTACAACTTTCATAACTGGAGCTCGTCGAGATAATGGCCGGAGAAAGGTGCAAATTGGCCCCGAAGCAGCTGCTATGTAAAATTCATGCAAAATCCGATGGTAAAAGGACCATAACTCTCTCATACGAACTTCAAATTGGATGATTCTAGATGTTCTGGAAAGCTAAGATCAAAATATACAACTTTTGTTCTTTGAGTTTTGAGAGATTCGGATTGCATCATGGGTAAAATTGAGAAACAAGCAGCGGAAATGCTAGATTCAAGCCAAAAACACATCGATTCAAGGGGCCTTTATTTTAATACCTACAAAACAACGTAAAAACACATAAAAGCACACAAATACATATAAAAGTAATACAAAGCTACATTACACAATAATAAGATGAAAACACATAAAATCAAACGAAATAGTTAAAGACTTACAAATTAGTAAAGCTAAAAGTACCCAATTTGTGTATATAAAATACACTCATCAAATACCCCCAAACTTAAACCTTTGCTTGTCCTCAAGCAAAACACATAAACTATCAAAATTAAATATTTCTAAATAAAAACTATCTTGAGCAATGAGTTAATAAGTTAACCAATGGTCTCAAAGCATAAACACAATAAAATTCAAGGAAACTTTCAAAACGTTGCAAGTTTAGATTTACAATTAGCTAGTTATAGCTTGATTTAGGTCCCTTCCGTGTGTGTGTGAGTACCCAATAGCATTAAACCAATCAAGCTCGGATGAAGTTATGCAACCACATTACCTTATGAAATAATCAAAATAAACCCCAAAACAACATGCTTAACACATCACTCAATACAAAGGTATATAAATCATCATTTCCAAAAATTTGAAATCAAAAGACTCTAGGTAAGTGCATTTTATGCTCCATTTTATCCTAAGTCTACTCTTGTGGGTGAGTGCGTTTTACGCTCCATCTCAACCCAACGTAAGATTTGATAAACATAAATGTCTTACTTTTATCAAAATTATAAGAGAGTGCGTTTTACGCTCTATCTCTCCTACACATGTGTCCATGAGTGAGTGCGTTTTACGCTCCATCTCAACTCACCACATGACCATCAATTCAAACACAACAAATTTGGACACCTTGTTTCGAGTGATGTTTAAACGAGTTCAAGAGTTTATAGATATTTCCCATAAGCATTCGGTTATAAAAGCCTTCTCTAAGCATACAACTAGCTCAATACTCATGGGTAGGTGCAAAAGTGAAAGGATGCATAAGCAAAACAATAACCAACAATAACGATAAGCACAACGACTAAGCAACAATTATCCATTTTCCATGAGTTAGATTCAATTCAAACAAGCCATTATCATAGACCATGGATTGTGGTTCAAATCAAATTAAAACAATGCTCAAGGGACATATCCTAAAAATAAATATTTTTTTTTTGAACAAAAATACATATCTTAAATCACATAAAAACTAAATTAAAAACACACAAATACGAAGTACTACCCCCAAACTTAAACTTAACATTGTCCTCAATGTCTGATATAGGAAAAATTAAAATAGAAGACTTCCTTGAAACCGTGTCAAGCGCCATTAATATCATCTTTCAATACCTCTAAGTTGGGAGCGTACCTGAAAGCAAATGACTAAAGAAATTAAAATGCAATTAAATCACTAAAATGCAATCAAACAAAAATAAAAAAAAAATAGTAAACTTGGGTTGCCTCCCAAGAAGCGCTTGGTTTAAAGTCGTTAGCCCGACTCCTCCATTTCATTTCAATCCGGCTCAATCGCAAAATTGACCATTGCATGCCGCCTCGCTGTTCTTTCTTTGATTTGCATGGCATGCATGCCTAGTTGGTGACCCCCAAACTTAATTTCAATTAATGGCACAAAGAAGCTTTCCCCGCCCGCTTCATCCATTGGTAGTGATGTAACATTTGAGGGCTTCGCTTTAGTAGGAGTCATTGTATCAAGATCACCTAGTTTGATCTTTTTAGATAAGTGCCCATTTGCGAACGTTGACAAACTAGGTGCTTCCTCTTCCGTTGTGTCTATGATAAGATTGGGGCATTGGGGCTTGACAAGCACAACGGTCTCTTCTTCTTTCTTCTTTTCCTCGGCCCACCATGATTCCACATTCATACTAGCTCCATCGTCACATAGAGCCTCGCCTAAGAAATGACTACCAAGTGGACACGGTAATGCAAAACTGCCCGAATTCTTAAGCTTTGGTGGAGAAGGTGTATGAGGCACTATCAAAATTGGCTCATCATCATTGGAGCTCAAGGCTATATCTTCGTCGGCCTCCACTTCTTGTTCCTCACATGTTTTCTCCCTCATAGATTCCTCGAAAATCAGTTCGGACACTCCATCAGTTTCCAAAACCGAGTCATTGGACCATGCTTCTTGATAGTTATTATTGAAGGCAATGACAAGCTGTCCCACCTGGTTCTCGAGATTTCGAAACGACATCTCCTGACTTTTCAACATCTCCTCATTCGAAGCCATGATCTTGGACACAAGTTTCTCAAAATTTGACATCTTCTCTTCTTGAATAGGAGCTTGATCTTGAAAGTCAAGAGTGTATGATGGGCTTGGAGCATAATATTGATCATCATAATTGTAGCTCCATGTAGTATCCGGGTGATACCCCCAATCATGGTGATAATTAGGATAATCATAGTTGTTGAAGTACTCACCACCATATTGTACCGGTCCAAAACTGACAGTGCATTGATGACTCGGATGATTGTCAGCACAATAATCACAAGTGACTGTTATACCTTGAGTGCTCTCTACTACTAAGGCATCCAACTTCCTCGATAGTGTTTCAAATTGTGTTGACAATGCAGAGAGTGCATTGAGTCCATCAATCCCAGTTTCCCTTGGTTGAGTCATACTCACGTATGGCCATTGATCAACAAAGTCATCCATGGTGTACCTTACAAAGAAGAAAGTATTAAAACAAAAAAATAAATGATAAAATAAACTACAAGGAAATTTATATACAAGTTTAAATTAAGACTAATTTGATTATGACTAATATTGGAAAAACACTAGAAAAATAATTCCCCGGCAACGGCGCCAAAAACTTGTTGTCCGATTAATATAACGACAATTACGCGCAAGTATACGCGGTCAACAAGTAATAAAGAGTAAGTAGAGTATCGATCCCACGAGGAATTGTTACTAGTCTTTTCCAAGTATTAACCTTTTATCATCTCAATCTTATTTAAACAAACGATAATTATTTTTGTTGTTTTGCATTAATGAAGATAACAAATAATCAAAGAACTATGGAAAGCTTTAAGATAATGAAATCAAATATTAACAAGTCTAAGATTACAATTTCCCCCAACACTTCACTTGAATATCCTAACTCTCTCTTTTCAACTAGTTAAATCACAAGGATTGTTATCCGAGAATTTACAAGTATATACAAGCCTCTCTCGATGGTCAAATACGTATTTCCCAATGCGGTGTATAAATATCTCTATTCTACACACTAGCAAGAATCCAATATCAAGAATAATCAACAAGACACATGTCACCAAATCTCATTAATCACCCTATCAATTACCAACTTTCGCAATGGAAATCATTAAGCATGATTCTCAAATGGATACATGTGGTATTTAGGTATATGTCTATCCTAAATACAATCAAATTATCCATTCATGAGGGTAATAAATAAAACACACGTCACTTAATTTCATAAATTACCCATAGGAATATCTAATTTTCACATGATATCATAACAAGGTCTCAACCTATACGTCCTCTCTCAATTCCATATAAGTTCCCAAGGTAATTACTAGCTAGGCAATTAATCCATAAAGCATAAATTATGATACCCAATTCACAAATGAATAACCAATATCCAAGAGAGAGCATTCAATTTAAACTACATATTGGGTTCCATTGAAATCTTAGAAAATTAGTTCTAGTTCATGGTAACTACAAATAACATCATATTTGATCTATACATCATGATGGAATTACAAATTAAGAAGAGAATACTAGAGATAGAATGACAAAACCCCTTAGGAAGATATTCAATGGTTGTTTGATGGGTTGATTCTTGTTCTCTAGCTTTCCTTCAAGATTTGATATTCCTTGCCTTACTTGCTCCTTGGAAATTGCAGGAAAATCCTTGTATTGCAACCCATTTCCTTCTTGATGATGTATTTTGGTAGCTTCCCCTCTCTAGATTTTGTGTTAGAAGGTGTTAGAATGAGTGGGTATATGTTAGAATGAAGTTCCAGCCGCCACTTTGGTGTTATAAGAGATGGGTGTCTCAAACCCTAGCATTTCCCGAGTTTTGGACCAAAAAATTCGCAAAGTCAGAAGCATTTATCGCCCCGGCGCCAATTTTGGCCTGACTTCCATCGCCCCGGCGACGCTCTCGCCCCGGTGGTGGAATAGTGCTGGAATTTGGCGCCCTGGCGATGGATCTCTGTACCGCGAGACAGTTTCGACGTCTATTGGTAAAATAGCCATAACGTCTTCGTCCGAACTCGGATTAAGGCGATTAAGGAGGCTATGGAAAGCTATGAAGTAGCTCTACAACTTTCATAACTGGAGCTCGTCGAGATAATGGCCGGAGAAAGGCGCAAATTGGCCCCGAAGCAGCTGCTATGTAAAATTCATGCAAAATCCGATGGTAAAAGGACCATAACTCTCTCATACGAACTTCAAATTGGATGATTCTAGATGTTCTGGAAAGCTAAGATCAAAATCTACAACTTTTATTCTTTGAGTTTTGAGATATTCGGATTGCATCATGGGTAAAATTGAGAAACAAGCAGCGGAAATGCTAGATTCAAGCCAAAAACACATCGATTCAAGGGGCCTTTATTTTAATACCTACAAAACAACGTAAAAACACATAAAAACACACAAATACATATAAAAGTAATACAAAGCTACATTACACAATAATAAGATGAAAACACATAAAATCAAACGAAATAGTTAAAGACTTACAAATTAGTAAGGCTAAAAGTACCCAATTTGTGTATATAAAATACATTCATCAGTAGCAAAAGGCTATGCACAGAGAGAAGGAATAGATTATGATGAGGTATTCTCACCTGTTGTTAAACATTCCTCTATTCGACTATTACTAGCTTTGGTCGCACAATTTGATCTCGAGCTAGCTCAACTCGATGTCAAAACTGCATTTCTCCATGGAACCTTGGACGAGGAGATTTATATGTCTCAGCCAGATGGGTTCAAAGTTCCCGGACGAGAAAACTGGGCTTGCAAGTTAAACAAGTCACTATATGGTTTGAAGCAGTCACCCCGACAATGGTACAAGCGGTTTGACAGCCTTATGAAGAATCAGAGGTACACACGCCGTCAGTTTGATCACTGTGTCTATTTGAAGAAACTCCAAGATGGTACATTTGTTTATTTGCTCTTATATGTGGATGATATGCTAATCGCATCTAAGAGCAAGGTGGAGATTGACAGGCTGAAGGCTCGGCTAAGCTCAGAGTTCGAAATGAAGGATCTTGGAAAGGCCAAGAAGATTCCTGGAATGGAAATCAAGAGAGACAGGGTAAAAGGGACAGTCTGTTTGTCACAGACTCAATATCTGAAAAATGTACTACAGAGGTTTGGTATTGATGATAAGACTAAACCTGTAAGCACTCCGTTAGCCCCACATTTCAAACTTAGTGCATCTATGTCTCCAAGTACAGATGACGAACAACAGCAGATGAATGTTGTCCCATATGCCAATGCTGTTGGAGCCCTGATGTATGCAATGGTGTGTACAAGACCAGACATTTCACATGCTGTCAGCATGGTGAGCCGGTATATGCATAATCTTGGCAAAGGTCACTGGCAAGCAGTGAAGTGGATTCTACGATACATTCAAGGTACTGTAGATATTGGTTTGAAGTTCGAAAGAGAAAAGACTGTTGTCAATTGTCTAGTTGGATACGTCGATTCTGATTATGCTGGTGATCTCGATAAGCGTCGATCAACAACTGGTTATGTGTTTACTATGGCAGGAGGACCAGTGAGTTGGAGATCAACGCTACAGTCAACCGTTGCCTTGTCTACTACAGAGGCAGAGTACATGGCGATCACCGAAGCAATTAAGGAAGCTATTTGGCTTCACAATTTGGTCAGAGACTTGGGAATCTGTCAGGAAAACATCAAGGTTTTTTGTGACAGTCAAAGTGCCATATGTCTGGCAAAGAATCAAGTTCATCATGGTCGCACCAAACATATCGACGTACGGTACCACTTTGTTCGAGAAATAGTAGAAGAAGGCGACATTCTACTTCAGAAAATCGGAACTGCAGATAATCCTGAGGATATGCTAACAAAGGTGGTTTCAGGGATCAAGTTCCAGCACTGTTTGGACTTGGTCAATATCTCTTGTGTTTTTGGCACCTAAGGGTGCATTGGAGGTAGCACAAATCCTTGAAAGTTCGCCAAGATGGAGATTGTTGGTATTAGGCGGCGGTGGCTCACTGGAAGGTTGGTGGGTAGTGGGTTGGTGGGTAGTGGGTTGGTGGTGTCTGATTTTGTTGAAGATAGAGCACACCATTATTGACAGAGGTGTGCTCTACTCTCCTATATAAACCCATGTATCCTCCTTGTAAAATCATCCTTCAATCTTCAGTTTATATATATTCAGTGTTACCTCCGTGGAGTAGGCAATTTGCCGAACCACGTAAATCTTTGTGTTTCTGTGTGTATGATAATTCCCACTTTGATTTAGTAGCTTCCGCAATAGCTTCCGCACAACATAATGGAAGTTGGGGAGGAACAACAACAGGACACTGGGGAGAATCTCAACATCCTGTTACTCTTGACCCTATGAGAGTCAGATATATGCTGCCTACAGTAGGCTGGCAATGTAGATTAGATTCGCGTGGAATGCAGCCAGCTATTTCTGCTGGCCCTATATGGGGAGGTACACGACAAGCTAGTCTAATTTCTAGTATAGGTAATCAGATGTCTCGTGCTTCACTGAAGCATCATTACACTCTTAACGAGAACCCTGTTTGTGAAACTTCATCTGGTAGTCTTCTACAACCAAATTTGTTTCTCAACATCGAGCTCTGGGATTGGATCCGCTGCGTAGTATAAATGAGGTGGTTCCAGCACCATACATTAAACAAAATTCAAGGTATGGACCACCTTACAATCCTTATGGAACTCAGTAAGTCATTGTCCCCTCTCCTCCCCTTGTGTTCATACCTCTTTTTAGTTGCTTACTGGAATCCATAGAGTTCTTTACATTTCTTTCTAATTTAATGTAATTTCTGGATTAGGTTTGTATGTCTAAATTTGTGTAATATTCTATTTCTTAAGTGTAATTTGTATCATAGATTCAACTTCATTTGAATATGAGAATTGGATATCTAGTAAATGTGTTAATTATTGGTTTGACATTTTCATGGTTCCATATGATCTTTAAGTGACACATCAACTGTGAGCCCCCTTCTCCAGATAAAAAGGTGGATTTTGTTGGTGCAGCAAAATAATTGGTCTACCAGGTACTGCTGAACTTATGTTGAACTCTTTTAAATTTCCTCTCATATATACTTTTTAGATCTTGAACTTTTATTTACTGTTGGTTCTTAGTTTGAATTCTTCAATCAAACCTTAGTGATCAACTTAGTTGCGGCAGGAAGCAAGTTTTCTTTTAGATCCAATAAATTGTTAAATATTCTCTGCCCGTTTTAAAATATAAGATCAAATTTAATTTTTCAAAGTCAACTATTGAAAGTAAAGAAACAGAGGAAGGGCTAAAAGAAGCTTTTTAGAGTTTTTATTAAAGATATTAAATTAGAAACTGAAGATGAAACAAATAACAAGGTATCTGATTCTGAAGAGGAATTGGATAGTTCTGAGGAAGAGTGACTAGAGTCATAAAAGTAACACACGAGTAAGAGTATATGTGTTTGTAGTGCAGCTAGCATCTGAAAAGTGTTTACATCTGAAAAGTGTTCTTTTATCTTAACTAGCTAAAAGTACCCTGCGAAGAACGGGTTTATTTTTCAAATAAAATTTATTTTAATTTTTTATTTATTGTATATATATGATAATTATAAAATATTTTTTTGAATTTCAAATCAACTTACTATTACTATTAGAATGATTACAAACGTTGTTCAAGCAAACAGTTATCAAAAATTCACAATTGAGTGTTAGTAATTATTTTTTTGTTATTTTCAATGTAATATTCGGTTTAGTCAATTCACACAGATTTATTTTTAAATAGACATCACTGTAACGTATGAGAGGTTTAATATTTTATTCAATTCACTCAGAGCATTTGGAAAGATCTATCTCTACAAGGACCTAAATATCAAATTCATGCGAGTACTGCCAAAACAAGTGGGATGCTAAAACCACTGCAATCAGAAAGTCAAAAAATCTTCACGAAATGACTATGCACAAGTTCTATAGTAATCTTTTAACCTATAAGCTGAAGCTGAATTAAAGAGCAGAAACAACAACAAATACCAAAAGGAAAGATAAAGGTGTAGCTCTCAAGGCAACAAAGACTTCTTCCAAAACTCCTTTAAAAGATGATTCAGACTTGGAAGATGATGATGAAGATCTGACATTACTTGCCAGAAAATTGAGAAAGTTTATGAAAAAGGGCAGAAACAGTAATCACAGAAGAAACAACAACAACTATAGCAGTAAGAGAGACTCCTTTAAAGACTTGTGCTATAATTGCAAGAAGTCAGGTCACAACATTGTTGAGTTCACTAAACTACTGAGGGAGGAGCTCAAGAAAGATAAAAAGAAAGAACACTCTAAGAAGGACTATAAAGGATACAAGAAGTATCAAAAGAAAGACAAATGCCTTGTAGCTGAAGGCTTATGGAGTGACACTAATAATGACTCAGATTCTGAGTCAAGTGATGATGAAGGACCCCAGATGACCAATTTTTATCTTATCCCAATGGAAGCATTTGCAGACAACTCCACTGATTATTAAGAAATTGATATCAATGAGGTATTTGACTTCAATTTCTCTGATATAGATATATTTGAAACTACTTTATCTGACATTACATCAGAACTGTATAAATACATGAAGTGGTTTAGAGTTTTATCAAGAATCATTCTCTTCTTCAAAAGGAGAAAGAAAGGAGAAAGAAAGAGTACAACTTGAGTTGGAAATGACTCAAAAAACTACTAGTTCTCTTTCCAAGCTTGCGGTTGAGAATGAGACCTTGAGAACAATCACTGAGCAGTCTGCACACAGAGAGTCAACTCTGATTTCCAGGATTGAGGAATTGGAGAAGATAATATCTACATGGAACATGCCTTCTTCTTCTATGGACTTCCTGATCACTAGTCAGAGATGCAACTCAGATCAACCAGGTTTAGGATTTGGGGATATGTCCTCAGATCGTAGTGTGGATACAACTTTAGAGACTAGCAATAACATTTCTTTTACTTCCTATAGAAGTATTGTGTTTGTGAAATCTACACAGGTTGTGGAGCTAAGTATTCAAAGCTCAACGATTTTTGTGGATCAGATTGTGATCCCTGAGAACAACAGATCACATACTGGTCTAAGATTTAAGAAATCATAGAGTAAAGCTAAAACTATCTTCAAGCCTCGAAGGATCATAAAGTTAGTTTCTACTCACTTTACGAATCAACTGAGTAAGAAACGTAGAGTTAACTTTCACCCTACGTCCTCTCAAAATCGTAGAACAATGTCAAAACAGAGAGAGTTTGAGCCTTGAAGAGAAGGAATCCATACACAGACACACAAGCATGCATTATATTAAATGTTATAATTGTTATCATTATGGTCATATTGCTGCTATGTGTGATTTCGATGAATATTATGTGTATGTGAGGCTTAAAATTAAGCAGGTCTGGGTTCCTAAGAATGCTAACCTATAAGGACCTAAGCAAGTCTGGATACCAAAGTAAAGTTTAATGCCTTTTATAGGAAAGGAGCACTACTAACTCAACATGGTATCTAGATAGTGGATTCTCAAGACATATTACTGGGAACAAAGCACTTTTTTTAAACTTTAAAGAAAAAGATGGACTTGCATCTTTGGAGACAATAATTCTGGAAAAACAAAAGGATTTGATACCATAGGGAATGGTGTAGTCTCATTTAGTAAAGTATCATTTATTGAAGGACTGAAACATAACTTACTTAGCATTAACCAACTATGTGGCAAAGGACACCAAGTTATCTTCCACAACAACCAATGTCTAGTAAGAGATTTGGAGACAAACTTGGTCAAGCTTACTGGAACTAAAGATGACAATGTGTATGTGGTGAATCTAGCCAAGTTAAGTTCTACAGAGACAACTTGCTTTTTTGCTAAAGATTCAGAAGATGTTAGATGGTTATGGCATAAAAGATTATCACATCTGAACTTTAAGAATATGTCTAAGCTAGTTTCCAAGGATTTGGTCTCTGGACTGCCCAAACTGAACTTCATCAAAGAAAAGCCTTGCAAAACATATCAGCTAGGAAAACATTTAAACCAAAGTCTCATTCAAGAACAAGACAGTCAACTCCAATAATAGGCCACTTTCAACTACTTCATATGGATTTATTTGGACCTATTCCTATTGTCAGCCTTGGAGGAAAGAAGTACACATTGGTTATAGTGGATGACTATACAAGATTTACATGGTTACTCTTTCTAACTTCCATCTCTCAGTTGATCAAGTTTGTCAAGCTGGTTGAAAATGAGAAGGGTGAGAAGATCAAAGCTCTGAGGAGTGATCATGGAAGAGAGTTTGATTTTTCTGAAGTAAACAAGTTCTGTGAATATAATGATCATCATAACTTTTCGGCACCAAGGACTCCTCAACAAAATGGTGTAGCTGAAAGAAAGAACATAACACTATTTGAAGTAGGAAGGACACTTCTAACAGCTGCAAAATTGCCAGAATACTTTTGGGTTGAAGCTGTTAACACTGTCTGCTATACTAAAAACAGATCTCTCATTCACTCCATGTACAAGAAGACACCCTATGAATTATGAAAAGGAAGAAAACTTAACATCGGTTACTTTCACATATTTTGTTGTGCATGTTACATACTCAACAATGGTAAAATGTATTTGACTAAATTTCAATCTAAGTTAGATAAAAAGATTCATTAGGTTGCTTCTTAATTCGAGACACCTGATAGCGGTCTAGAGCCATTTGAGATTGAAAACTGTATTGAGTGAGGAAAGCATGAGCAAGATCCTCCTAACTGTGAATTTTGGCATTGTCCAATCTGGCATACTATGTCCTTGCTTCATCGGTTACTTTTTTGGAAGAGCTGCATAAGAGCCTAACTCTCCAATGTATATTTTCAGGTGGGTGTAAGGATCCCCTGATCCATTGTATTTCTCAAAGTCCGAAACTTAAAATTTTTCGGGATACTTTACTCCGGGAAAGATGCAAAGGTCGGGGTAAGCTATATTTCCATAAGTCTCGACACCTTTAATTGATTAGAGGGTTTCTTCCCTTACTTTCATCTTTTTCTTAAGGACTACTCCCTCATTGTCTTTAGGAATATTGATAAATTATTTGACAGGTGGGTTGATTGCAGCTCCAACGACATTAGTTTGGGGTCCGGTGTTCTGTTTACCGCCAAATTAGAATACAAGTGGTGGAGAGTCTGTAATCTTGAATTCTAGGATTGACTTAGGTGAATCCTAGGCCGGATGATTCTGATGGCAGACTAGATCTTAGCTCTTGAGTGAGTCTATATAGTTCCTTCATTAGAGTGGCCATCTCTGCCATATGTTTCTTGAAGTATTGGAACTCCTCCCAAGATATGGGAGCATTATCGTTGGTTGGATTCTTAGAAGACGACATTCTGATGGGTGGGGTTCGACCTTTTCTAGCTCGCAAACGAGTTCTCGGACCAATGTGCATTGAAACTGACAAACTTTAGTATTTGACATTAGAATGGGGGGATGCATTCTGATGGAACATGTTTTTAGGGTCTTTTAATCTTATCTTGCAAAATAGAGTGAGTGTTGATATGATGACAGGATAATAGTAGCATTAGGGTAGGATACCTCGCGTGGTTCTCCATTCCTCGCTGTGTTGTACCTTTTTATTAGCCTTGAAACACAACCATGGGTTACATATGATGACATTTAAAGATATAGGCACATAAACAGAATCAGGGCATGAAGAGAGTTCCCGTAACATTGTGTTTATCTGAGGCTGACCTACCTTAGGGTTACTCTCACGGGCTTTTTGACATGAAGGTCCCTAGATCTTCACAATTTTTGACATGAGAATAAATTCAATCTTTCAACTGGAGCAGATCAGAGTGGCTGCCTTTCCTGAGCTTCTTCGGGGAGCTGCACTTTTAAGTCCAGTAATCATGCATTTGACGAGTTCGCTTCTGGTGGAGGAATTACAACATACATTCACATACATTCATCGCGCTTAACCGCATGCATATGATAACATTGTGTGAAGCACTAAATATAACATCCACGCATCATACCATATAATCAAATCACTTATCACACCATACAATCAAACCATTCATATAAAGCATAATCAAGGCAACAAATTTAAACTTGAAGGGAAAATATTAGGAAGTAACACGACTTAAGCCATCTTAAAAAAAGTCCGTAGCAGAGTCACAATCTGTTGACGTCGAGATTTTTTCGTTTTTTCGTTATCTTGAATCGTGGATTTAATGGTGATTTTTTTTGGGAAAAAACAGACATAATGTTGACGGGTTTTGAAAAATTCGTTTTATTTGATGAGCCAATTAGACAGAGTCACCAGTTGGTAAAAGATTAAATAGATGTACTAATTTATCCAAATTTTGGAGTTTTGATAATCGAGAGGCCCATATATGACTCTGTAGAATTGGTCTGCAACTGAGATTCATAAAGTTCGGGGGCATGCTTAAGCGGAGGGAATGTATCAGGCACCCCCTGACTTCCGTGAAACACGATTACCGCTTTCCTAATATTTTTTCATAAAAGTTTTAATAAATTGCCTTGAGCAACGTGGGGTTTGTGCTTGTGTTCTATGCCTATATAAGTCATGTCATTGGGGACATCTAGGTTATCATCTCTTAGAATTGAATCGAATTGTAAAACAAAAAAAATATAAAGTATCATCTCCTATGTTGTCTAAGTCATGGTGAAATCTAGGGTATCGTCTCCTAAAGTCAAGTCGTCGAGTCTAGCTTTGGGATCGTCTCCTATGGTCAAATCATCAAATGTAGTAACCTAGGGATCGTCTCCTAAGTTCAAGACGTCACATGTAGTAACCTATGGGTCGTCTCCTAAGGTCAAGTCGTCAATTGTGATAACCTAGGGGTTGTCTCCTAAGGTCAAATCGTCACATGTAGTTACTTAGGGGTCATCTCCTAAGGTCAAGTCGTGCATTATCTTGAAAGCAACTTTTGAACCTCTTTGAACCTATGTACGAAAGATTAGTTTAAAATTTAAGTTTTGTGACGGTTTTCTTTTGAAAAGTCGTTTTGATAGTCGTATACATATATTTGTTTGAAATTCGTAATGTTTTGGAAACGTTATTTTTATTTCGTAAATCCTTTTGGAAGGTTATGATTTCAAAAATAGGTTTTTGCAACCCTTTGTCAAATAGGAATTAAGACTCTCGTTATTTTCAAATTTAGCCTAAGATTCATCTAATAACCTGGTTTGATCCAATTTTAAAAGATCTTTTCAAGTTTGTCGTTTGAAAATCATTGTTTTGTGTGTATTGAAGCATAAAATCAAGTATTGTAATAGGGTTGGAGCCACTCATGGGCATGTAAGCCATCAAAGTGAACTCTAAGAACCTCAAAATAATAATAATCCACTATCACGGGGCCTTAAACCTGATTATTGGGCAGGAAAGCCATCGAAATCGTTTTAAGGCTGAGTTTACATTTATAATCGTCAAATCGCAAAATTACAACACTTATAATCATCCATGGGAATATCCTTCTACTCCCTTTTACACCCAAGGTTCAAGGGTTGTAAGTCAATTCCTAGGCTCACACGATTCGTATTCACAACCAATAAGATATCGAAATAAAAAAGCCATAGATCGGAATCAAAATATCAACCACATCACGAATACAACATTATTTACATCATAGGAATCGAATTACATCATAAGAATTATATGGCGTCACCAAATCTATCGAAAATCAAATGGATATATTGAAGGAATCTAGAATATAGGGATGAAGACCCATAGATATAATATTCCATAGATCTAAAAAATTGAAATAACATAACAAAATAAAATCAAGGATTTATCCTAAATTGGCTATAAGGAGACTCTATTCGTGAGAGTTCCTCGGTGGCCAAAAGGTAGGACCCAAAACACCTCTAGAGATAATATGGGATGCACGAATGGTTCAAAATGAAAAAATAATCGTAAATAAATCAAGCCTAACCACAATAATCGGTAAAAATAAGTTTAATCGAATAAAAAGATGAGAATTCAACCTTAAGATCGTAGCTTCTTCTTCATATAGCTTGAAAAATAGTTCTTTGAGTATGTATGGATGAAGGATTTGAAGACAATTTGGAACTCTAGATCTTTTTTGGTAGAGTTTCCTCTTATTTTTTGGTTTTTCTCTCTATTTTTCACTCTTTTCCCCTCTTTTTTCTCCCTTTTCTCTCTTCCTGTAGTGCACAAAATGAATGGATGCTGCCTTAAATACCCCTAGGTTGGCCGCAAGTTTACCTGCGACTAGCTGTAGTGGGTCCCACTCGGTTTGTTTTTAGTCCCGTCTCCGACTTCGTGCACTGAAACGTCTACAACTTTCAAACCGGTAAGAGTTAGAAAACATGCTACACCATTCCAAAAAGTTCTCTTTGAGACCTACGCAATGACATATAATTTGGCTGTGTTTGGATTTGGGATGAAGGAGCAAAGTGGGGAAAATCTCCTCGTGGTAAGCACTGATCTATCCCGAATCCTTCCTTCTTGCATTCTGGTATTTAGGGGCCTCTATACATCCTTCAAGTAGTACTTTTTAGGCTCTATAATCCTTGCTTTGATGTCCTCAACATGCCCTTAATTGACGCTTTTGTCATCTTGTCAATGCTAAAGAAGGAGGTGCAAAATTTGGGTGTCTACATGCAAGGACAAGGGACATGTGTCTGCAACTACAGTATTCATAGTACTAAGAAAAACGACCTGAGGTGATCCAAACAGACAGTGTTTGAAAGTCAAACATTAAAGAATGCCAAGTGTCCCAGACCAAACGGAGCAACGGTAAAATTCCAATGGGACGATCCCAAGGAGAACTCTATAAAAGGTCGACAACTTTAAACATAAAAAAAATACAAGTTTGAAAAAGTCGAAGTGATGACAATCTGAGTTCTTAAAACACTATTGTGATGCCCCCAAATCAGGGTCTCATCAACTCGGGTCCGGTGCTACACGGTACTACAACATCCACATATATTTAACTATATATAATCTTAATGACATGAAAGTAATTACTATATTATTACAATCATATCTGTTCCCTTCATAGGTTCTATGACCATTACATATACAACATGGTAATAATAAGTATCTTATAGTAATACTATACTATTACAGGGAATCTTCATTAAAGATCCATCTCTTCCTTTCTTTTGTCCTTACTGGATCCTTCACTATGCTCCGGCTTAGCTGAAATGGTTTTTATTTAAAAGATAAGAGTGAACATTTGATTGCCCAACAAGTATAACATTTAACCACAATAAAATCAAAAATCATGCTTTCATCATTAACAACTGAACAAGAGTTGCTAAAACATTCCTAATAAACAGGAATAATACTTCCCTTTAGATTTAAAACATGTTAGTTTTGGAAACGAAAGACATAACTCACATATAGTGTGGTCAAATGACTAACACGCATCTTTTCAAAAGGGCAACCCAGCATTTAAACTATAAACACAATATACCTTATGAGCACGTCTAGGTGATCAGCCTATAGCACTCTATGTTAATCAACATTACATCCGCAAACGATATTTACGTTTGATTTGATGACTTTCACGTCAGCCGAAAGATTCGACTAAGAACTATCCCTATTGAAATGGTTTGTTCTAAAACGGTCCCTAATGATAAGGTTTACTTTCTCTCACATAACATCCGAGTCTGTTCCAAAAGAAATGGATTAGGATACTCAACGTAACTTCCAGAATATTTTAAAGACTCAATATCAAATCGATAAAATATTTTAAACATACATCTAGCCGAAACAAATGGTCTCGATACATTTCCCAAAGAGTTCATGCATAATTGAACTTTAAAGTTTTAACAATTTATGTCATAGCATAGCTTGAATACTATAACAAATACAAAAGATTTGTACACGTATGGAATTCGCACAATGCACAAGTATTGTGGAATCTGATTTTTAAAACATTACTTAACATCCATAGGAAACAATCGAATGAATTTAGAAAACTTGCACACAATATTATTTGTACAAGGTTAGAAAATTTGCAACAACAAGTTAGAGTACTTGCCTTAAGCGTCTTCTAGAAATCTACGAATTATTGCCCCTCGAATGGCCTACACAATTAAGTTCGTATACATATACCAATTAGCCACATAATTAATGCTAAACATTGGTTTATTTCAACCCTAGGCCATTACTTATAATGATCAATTTATTAGGGTCGAAAACTGTTCTTTACTAATCTAGAACGGATTGACTTAGCATTGGGAGCATTACACGTCAAACGTGCGAACGCCTGATGCCCGACTGCGCGAGGGTGCATTTTATGCCCCAAATTTTTTTTCCTTTCCGGACGGCGCCTCTGCGCCCAGTCCAGCGCCTATGCGCTACCACATAGTGCCTCTGCGATACAATCCCTGCAAAAGCAGCGCCCCTGCGCTACTAGCCAGCGCCTAGGCACTTGTGTGACGATCCAAGTTTTCGGAAAATTTTTATAATAAGAATTTATATATATAATTCTTATTATGCGATATATAGATTGCATACGTAAATTACTTGTTGTGCAATGGGGATAACTTGAAAACAACAAATATGTTATTATTAAGTGTTCATTATAAAATTGTTGGAAACAATTTATAGTAGGGGAAAGAAAATGAGCTAAAACATTTCTATATATTAAATTGTGGATGTCAATTTATTAAAGAAGAAAGAGATAATTAAAGGATACAAAATTATTGTATTTAATTTATTAATTTCAATATGTTACCGGCTACGTGACTGTATGCGGTATAATATGGATATGCATGTAGGGTGGTGTATATATTATTTAATAATATATTTACCATATGTAAATAAATTGTTAGAAATAATTTATTAACGAAAAGGAGATAATTAAATTTTTGTATACCGAAGTAGTGTACATATTTATTAAGGTGTACTAAAATAATTTATAATAGTAAATTATTTTAATATGATGAGATTATTAATCAAATAGATTGCATTTGATATAAATGGCTTCCATTTTTTACCATGGTATTTGGTGCGATAAGTACGGAGGCATAAAATATGAAATATGGAGTCATATGTAACAAATGGTAATATGTATTACATTTGTGCATATGATATAAAAGAATAGTACATTTGTATCAAGTAAATATTATGAGGTAATACATAATATGTATCATGACTATTATATACTTTATATTACATGAGGGAGTTGAGTCGGTAGAAGGTACTAAAGTAGGGTAATACCCAAAAGGAAGTAAGTTGATGAGATTAATTGCTAGATTAATTTAAAGGAAGTCCCACTAATAGATTTATTTAAATTAGTGGAATAACATAAGGTGTTTAATATCAAAGAATTGATAAAGCTAATTAAATGTTCTATTAAAATGAACATTGTAAGTTTAATTGAATTATGTGAGATCATTAGTTGATTATTAAAAATGATCTGTAACACCACTAGGAAGTTATTAATGATGGAACTAGTCCAAATTAGTGGATGAAAGGAACCCATTCCCAATTTATTATGGAAGGGTAGTTTGGACATTTGAATTTAATTGGCCCAGTCTTGGTAATATGGTTAGCTATATATAGGGGTTAGTGTAAGACGGTAAAACCCAATTGAGAATTTACCTTCACTGTAGCGGAACAGATTTTATGGGATATAAATATATGATCTCTTCCGTGTACTTCATATCTAGCAAATAGATAAGGGAATCCCTTAAATCAGGGGATAACAAGGAAAAGGATAAGGGAAATCCCTTAATTCGGGGGATAGTAAGGAAAGAAAGAGGAGATATACTGACCGTGTATAGATATGGAGATTGTAAGTAAAGATTTAGGGAGATTATATATGGACTACCCCTCAGTCTAACAAATGTTACTTCCCTAATCTTGCGAGTTATGAAAACACGAAATAACTTAGAAAGAAGAAGATATAAGGCCGCAGACCACTCAGAGAGGAGGTTTAGTGCATACCTACAAGTTTATTTCATATTTTGGGAAGAAGGAGAGGAGCAACCGAATCAAGGAGGTAGGAAGTTTTAATCTCAGTAGTTATGATCTATTAATAATATTATTACCTTGTATGTTGGTTAAATGTGCGAGCTAGCTTAAGGGTCTGAAATGGTCCATGAGCTCAATGCTCTGTGATCATGTTGTTACAACTCATAAATGTTGTCCATAGGATTATGACCAAATCCTAGTTGATGAAAGTAGTATGCACATAAGCCAATCATATTTGATATAATGTAGCATATACTTTGTAATCTTATTCGGTTATTAAAGGCTTTTTACTTTATCTACATGGTGCTGTTATATTAAATGTGATAAACCATAGTTTTGAGCAATGCTTTTAGAATCATGATGATGATCATACTAATGAGATCTAAATTCTTAGAAAGCTTAAAACTAAAATCGTTCCTAATCGTTAGATTACTAAAAAGGGGATTAGTTAATCCGGATAGATTAGTATATACGTTGTTTGCTCTTAAAAAGAGGATGATTGATCTCATAATCATTTGTGTGGAGACACTAAAGCAAGTATGTTGGTGCTTATTGGAGAATAAGTTCACTGAACGTGGCTCGCTAAGGAATACCTAATGGAGTTTTACTCGTCTGTCAATAGAATTCCTCTAGTGATAGTAATACAAGTGATCCTTGGACTTGAAATCATCATAGTATCTTGTGTATGATGAGTTATACTTTGACATGTCCCTTAAGACCTTTAGGGTATATAAAAGGGTATGATTGGGTATAATAAGTTGTATATGGAGTTAGGTGAATGATCAACAAAGAATCTACCACATATAGTAAAAGATATGAATGTCCTATGTGATTCGATAAATGACAACTCAGTAGTCCTTGGCTAAGGCAGAATAAAATTAGAAAGGAGTTTCTAATTTGCATTATTTAGAGTTGTGCATTTGGGAATCGAAATACATATAATTAAATAAAATAAGACTTGACAGTAATTCCATGTCTTATATTTAATTGGGACATTGTATAGTAGAAGGATTGAATTGTACGGTAACTATTCACTAAAAGGTTCTTTTGTGATTAATGTTGAAATCTATATTATCTGGAAAGTCTTTGATCGCTAAGGGGGCTTACCCTTATTGTAGAATAAATATTATTTAATTAAATGAATTAAATAGTTTAATTTATTTATTTAAATAAGATTAAAATTGTTCTAATTGATTTATTCATAACCGGTTTAATATGGAGAACCTAAAGGGTCACACCGCAAAAGGAAAATATTTGTTTAAGAAATAAATGACATAATTATAATAATAAGTTAAGTGTATTTAATTTAATCTATGGAGATAGAATAAATTAAATAGCTTAATATTTATTATTTAATATTTTGGAAATATTAAATATAAATTAATAAGAGGAGTCTTATTATTATTATTATTATTATTATTATTATTATTATTATTATTATTATTATTATTATTATTATTATTATTACTACTACTACTACTACTATTATTATTATTTAATTCCTAATAGGGATTGAGAATTAATTAATAGAAGTACTCTCTCATGAATTCCTAATTAGATTAGGAATTTAATTTAATTAAAAGAGTTTAATTAGAATAGAAACCCTAATCCTAAATAGTTTATGGGAGGATTTTCCTACATCTATAAACAAGAGAAGTCTTATCATATATTAGGGTACACACTCTTGCATAAGAATTGTGGAGAGTACTTGTAATTTCTATAGAGATAGAAACTAGGGTTTTGCCAACACTCATCTTCTTGAACAAGTATTATTCCTTGGTGGATCACCTCTCGAGGCCAAACACTTGGGTGGATAACGTTGATCAAAGGAAGGAATCTCATCGGTGGAATTCGAGGAGAATGCGAAGGAATTAGAGTTGAACTTGTACCTGAAGAAGCTAGGTTTCTACAAGGGTATAATTCTTATTCTCCATCTCTTTCATTTAATTAATAATTGTGGATAAAGAAAGATCATGGTGAAGGTTTGTATAAAATTTTAAAATCTGATTTTATCGTGCTTCCGCTTTATTTATGTAATTTGATTATATGTTAGTGTTATACAAACCTAACAGTTGAATCATGGTAATAGTAGTTCTGTTACATTCCATTAAGATAACTCTAACTGTGTGTCCATCTATTTGAGACCAGCTGATGACTTGAGCCAAGCTCAAATCAGAGCTACTGTAGTAAGACTAACTGAGATGATCTTTATGATTAAATCTCAGGACTTTGTGTTACAGACCGTAAAAAATAATAGTTGAACCTATGATTAAAACCAAAGAAGAGGGTGTATCTGAGTATACACCATGATCTTTCTAATAGAACATACCCAAAGCCTCTGTCAAGTTGTTTCTGAACAGACACATTAGTTGATATTGAGCTTAAGTCAATCCTTGGGTTTAATGAACCATGAGACAGGCCCAAACCATGTTGTTAGACCTGTTTAATATTAGACCAATCAGCAAGGGATGTTCCTTAAGTAGAAAACATGAAGTGACCTTGAGTCTAGTAGTGAAAAGGACCCTACGATCGTAGAGTAACTTTACTCTGATCGTAGAGTGCCTTTATGGGTAAGAACAATGTTAGCCGAGGCAGTTAGCATCAGTAAAGAGTACTCTACGATCATTTTAGTTGGCCAATTTTAGTACAGATCATAGAGCTTCGCTCGACCATCGCAAAATGTGTTGGCCATTCTTAGAGGCAATCGTAAGGTGAACCCTACTGATCATAGAGCTTTACTAGATGATTGTAGAGCTTCATCAGTAAAGTCGTAGAGTTTTGCTTGTGATCGTAGGGTCACAACAGAGCACTGATAATCCAAGCCATATAACTTTTGGCACAAATTTATTAAGACAATGAGACCATAGTGGTCGTAAAGCTTGGTTAATGATCGTAAAGTCACCCCACCAGATCATAAAGTGACTCTATCGACAATAAGACCATAGTGATCGTAGAGTCTCCCCACCAATCATAGAGTGACTCCACCAAATGTACTAAAGCTCTACTGATCGTAGAGTAGCATGACTGAATTAGAAGAGCTGGGTCAGTGATCGTAAAGTCACCCCACAGATCGTAGAGTGACTCTATCGAAAGTGTTAAAGCCCTACTAATCGTAGAGCTGTCAAGTTAAACCATGGGTAGTGTGAAAGGAAGCATAGTATGAACCTCATGAGTTCCTTGAACAGACTTATCTAGTCTCTTGTTGATGTTTAGTTGTAGCTAATCAGAAGATAAATTTATAAATTTCAGGAGGCTACTTGCAAGAACAACAACGTAGAGTTAATAGAAAGCAGCAGATCAGGCAAGTTCTTGAGTAACTTGCTCTTATGTGATAATGTGTACTGAACCATGTTTATGGTAGTGAATGTAATATGTGTTTTATGTGAGCTTGTTGATCACATGAATGATTATGTAACTAAATGCAAGGCATGGAATTTATGAAGTATGTGTTAGATATACGACATGAAGATTATGTTGTGTTACATGTCAAGTATGATGCACTTAGAGATGCATATCATGAGATGTATTAAGTAAAATAATGATGTATATAGAGATACATATCATAAAATGTATGAAGCATATGGTGATATATTGTCAAAATTATGATGCACGAATAAATGAAATATGTATGCTACGTGAAGCATGAAATGTGTAGACTATTGGACTTGTTGAGCCGTCGTGCTCAAACTTGCAAATAATTTTTGCAGATAAATATCGATATATAACCAGATTACCATAGGGTTAAAGAATTCAGAGTAGACTAGGGTTCACAAGAAGGAATTGTGATGGAAGATGTTGGTGTTTCAGTAGTAATAACCACATTGGTGTAATCCTTTTAGAGTAGTTGTACTCGGCAAATTGTTAAACACTAGAATACTTGTACGTGTAGTCTAAATTGGGATTGTGAACACTCGAGACTAATGTATCAATATAAAACATATTGTTTATAATTGAGATGTGTAGATCAGATCATGTAAGATCTGCAGATGTAAGAACCGATTGTTAAGGTTGCAGATTCTAGAATAGAAGGATTAATGTATTAATCAGTATTAAAGCCAGGTTGTGTTTATTATTATATGAATAAAAGTTGTATATTTCGAGATGAAGGTAGTACCGTTACGCACCAGGTTTGAGGTTTGAGGGACCCGGATTTGGGGGCATCATAACTTGGCTCCCAGCAGCCAAAATTTTACTAAGTGTTCAACTTCATTTTTGGCGTCTTTACTTAGCGGCTTTGTAACTCGTTCATCCGACATCGGATCGAACTCATTCTTGAGCCCAAGGCTCATTTTTCTTATGTTGTACACCTCCCTTTGAACATCGGAATATTCCGGAGGCGTTCATTTCCTGCTAACTTAACACGAAAGTCGTATCGAGCTAGGGTTTTCGTCGATAGACGTCTTTTATTAAAGTTTTTGCCATAACTTCGTTATAACGTCTTTTTCTTCAGTTCTACTTGGAACATTTCAACAACTTATTAACGTATGGTTACCTATTCTCGGACCTCATATGCTAGCATGCAAGCGATGGTTTTCAATTTGTCCATCAACAACGCTTAGCACGATTTTCATACGTTCTTCGTTTAGTTCGTTATTAATTTACGTTCTCACTTAGCATGCTTCACCGGTAATTATTAAGTCCACTATGTCCATCCTTATAACACCAAGATCTTTTAATGATCTTAACACATAACCAACCTCCAACAAAGCACTTCATAACAAAGCTACAAAGCATTAAAATAGTTTTAGGGTTTGAAGATTACCTTCTTGGTGTTCTTGGTTAAGCGATTAATCTCACTAGCTTTTCTCCTTAAATCTCCAAGCTCTCTCTTCTCTCTCAACTTATGTAGAGTTTCTTCTACTGTATTGGTGAATTGGTAAGGAAATGAAGAGAATAAGCTTGCTATTTATAGGACTTTGCAAGAGTTGGGGCTTGATGGTCATTGTGCCAACTTTGCTAGGGTTTGTAACCATTCCCCTTGACTTAAGTCTTGCTTAGTCAATCCCCTAAGGTTTCAAAATCTTACAAACCACCCCATCTTTAACCAACTCAAGCCAACCATGGTTGAGTCATCATCATTCTTAGAAGAAATTAAAAAATTAGCATTAAATGCCACTTAGCTTCTTGGAGAAGCTTGGCAAAGCTTTTCTAAGAAGCTTTTCCAAGAAGCTTTGCCACCCACTTGGCCGGCCACCTCTATGGGGTGGGTACCTCATGGGTTGCCCCACCCATTTGGCCCACCCGATGACCCAAGGGCGACCTGATTCGTTTCCTGTTGGTTCGGGTTTGGTTTAATAATTCGTTGGGCCTATCTTCGGCCTCCATTACCATTTATTTGGGCTTTGATTAATTTATCATTGGGCCTCCTAACATTTCCCCTAATACTTTCGAGAATAAAGCCCGAAGACTTTAATAATCATTCTTTAACATTTCTCGGCTTTTTGGTTAATTTCTCCGATTGAAGCCACCGGCGAAAACTACATTTTTGGTTTCTGAATTTTATTGGATATTACATATTGTGACATCATATAAATGATATAACGTCTTTCAAAATCTCAAAAAATGTGAAAACGTTTTCGGTGATGAATAGTGTTATTTCGTCTTTTTATCGGGAAAATTTTATTTTTCTCGTATAACATCCTAGTTCGTTAATTCTCATATACAAACACATCTTTGGCTATAACATTGCCAATAAACATATAACATATAATAATATTCAATAAACTTTATTTTATTCAATAATATTCATAAAAACCCTAGTTACAAGCTAGGTTTGATTCTTGGTCATTACATTCTTCCCCCTTATAAGGATTCTGACCCCAGAATCACGGTACAAGGTTACACAAAAAGTTGGGGATAATTTTCTTGCATTTTACTTTCGAGTTCCCACGTTGCTTCTTCGGCATTGTGGTTCCTCCATACAACCTTCGCAGAAGATATTACCTTATTCCGTAAAACTTGCTCTTTCCTATCAATTAACTGAATAGGAGTTTCTTCATATGTTAAGTCTTTTTCAAATTGAATCGGTTCGTATTCAATTACATGCTTATAATCTAGTTTATAAGGTCTTAACACGAACACACGAAACACATTGTGAACGTGTTCCAATTCAGGAGGTAAGGCTACTTCGTAAGCCACTTCCCCTACCCTTATTAATACTTCAAAAGGTCTTATAAACCTTGGACTTAGCTTCCCTTTCTTCCCAAAACGTATCTTCCCTTTCCAGGGAGACACTTTTAAAAACACGTAGCTTCCTACGTCAAAATCTCTCTTATGGCGATGCTGATCTGCATACTTCTTCTAACAGTCTTGAGCTGTCACTAGTCGTGACCTTATGACTTTAACTATCTCTGTTGTCTGTTGAACCAACTTTGGTCCCAACAGTCGACGTTCCCCTACCTCATCCCAACACAGTGGTGTTCTGCACTTCCTTCTGTATAACGCTTCGTATGGCGGCATGCCAATACTTGCGTGATAACTATTATTGTAAGCAAATTCTACTAAAGGTAGGTGATCGTCCTAACTTCCTTTAAAATCCATTACACAAGCCTGAAGCATATCTTCTAGGGTCTATATCGTCCGCTCGCTTTATCCATCCGTTTGAGGATGATAAGCCGTACTCAACTTCAACTGTGTTCCCATTTGCTCTTGCAAACTCTTCCAAAAGTTCGATGTAAAATGCGGATCCCGATCTGATACAATCAAAACTGGTACTCCATGTGTAGAAACGATTTCTTTGACATAAAGTTTAGCTAACCGTTCTAGGTTAAACCTAATCTTAATCTGCAAGAAATGAGCCGACTTCGTCAAACGATCCACTATAACCATATAGCATCGAATCCTTTCTTCATCGTTGGAAGTCCTACCACGAAGTCCATGGTGATATCATCCTACTTCCATTATAGTATTTCCAATGGTTGTAACAACCCACTTGGCTTCTGATGTTCGGCCTTGACTTTCTGACATGTCAAGCACCTACTTACGTATTCCGCGACCTCTCTCTTCATATTCGGCCACCAAAAGTGATGTCGGAGATCTTAATACATCTTCGTACTACCAAGATGTATCGAGAACCTCGAACAATGGGCCTCTTGCAAAATTTCTTCCTTTACCTCTATTTCCAACAGAACCCAAATTCTTCCTTCAAACCTTATCACTCCTTCATTGCCGAGTTTATACCTTAACTCTTCCCCCTCAGAGATTCTTTTCCTTATAACTTCTCATCCTTGAGTTGTGCCTCCTTTACTCTGTCCATTAAAGTTGGACGAGTCTCCATTATATATAATTTTTCTCCCGATTTCCTCGGGAATTTTATTTCCAACTCGATCCTAGCCATCTCTGTTATTAGCTCTTCTTGAGCCATTAACATAGACAACTTCTCCTGACCCTTCCTACTTAAGGCATCGACCACTACATTTGCCTTCCCTAGGTGATAAAGAATTTCATAATCATAATCTATGATTAATTCTAACCACGTCCTCTGCCTCATGTTCAACTCCTTGTGTGTGAAGATATACTTCAGACTTTTATGGTCCGTGTATATTTCACATTTTCCCCATACAAGTAATGCCTCCAAATCTTCAAGGCAAATACTACTGTAGTCAGTTCAAGGTCATGAGTAGGGTATCCTTTCTCATAGTCCTTCAACTGTCGAGATGCGTACGCAATGACCTTACTGTGCTGCATAAGCACGCACCCAAGTCCTCTATGCGATGCGTCACTATAAACTACAAAATCTCTTGTATCATCTGGAAGAGACATTATAGGCGCTTCACTGACTCTCTTCTTCAACTCCTGAAAACTCTCTTCGCACTTCTTTGTCTATACATACTTCATTGACTTCCTTGTCAAATTTGTTAACGGGGTAGCTATCTTCGAAAAATCTTGTATAAATCTTAGATAGTATCCTGGTAATCCTAAGAAACTACGCATTTTAGTTAGCGTCTTCGGTTGTTCCCAACTCATAACTGACTCCACCTTCGCTGGATCTACGGATATCACATCCTTGTCGATCACATGACCCAAAAACTGAACTTTCTCTAGCCAAAATTTACATTTCGTGAATTTCGCATACAACTTCTCTCTTCGTAGTGTTTCCAACACTAATCTTAGGTGTTCTACATGATCTTCCTGTGTCTTGGAATAGATCAGGATATCATCTATAAATAAAACTATAAACTTATCTAGATACTGCTTGAACACCTTGTTCATCATATCTATAAATGCGGTTGGTGCATTCGTCAACCCGAACGACATCACCAGAAACTCATAATGGCCATAACGAGTTCTAAATGTCGTCTTCGGTACATCCTCTCCTCTCACCTTCAATTGGTGATACCCCATTCTTAAATATATCTTGGAAAAGTACCTTGCCCCTTTTAAGTGATCAAATAAATCATTGATCCTGAGCAACAAATACTTATTCTTAATCGTTACCTTGTTCAACTCCCTATAGTCGATACAAATTCTTAACGATCTGTCCTTCTTCTTCACAAACAACACTAGTGCTCCCCACGAAGACACTAGGTTGAATATACTTCTTATCTAATAAATCGTGCAATTGAATCATCAATTAATTCATCTCTACAGGTGCCATTCTATATGGTGCCCTTGAAACTGGTGTCGTTCCTGGCACAACATCTATTACAAACTCTATCTCCCTATCTGGTGGAAGACCTGGTAACTCGTCTGGGAATACATCCACGAATTCTTTTATGATAGTTATCTGTCCCATTTCTGCTCCCACTCGCTAGGTATCGATAACTTGGCACAGATAACCTTCGCACCCTTTTCTTAACAACTTTCTAACTTACATCAACGAGAGATGGCAAGTACGTCCCGGTGATTTACTACCGTAAAATACTACTTTAGACTGCTTCGGTGTCATAAGGTTCACATTCTTCTTTTGATAATCTATTATTGCCCCGTGGTTGAATAACCAATCCATTCCCAGTATCATGTCAAATTCTCCAAGTTTGATCGGAATTAAATCTACCGATAATTTTTGCTTTCTTATTTTAACACAACAATTCCTATGAATATGATCAACAGGGACTACTTCCTTATTCGCAACTTCTATGTTCAAGGGAGACTCTAGTTTTTCTAGAGGTAAACTTAAACGTCTAGCAGATTCAATAGATATGAAGGAACAGGTTGCACCCGAATCAAACAATACATATGCATTAATATTATTGATTAAGATTATACCTGAGACTACGTCTCTGGATGCCACTGCATCTTGGACCGTCATGTTAAAGGTTCGGGCTGTTGGTCGATTCGGTGGAGCTAGACCACTAATGGTTAGCTTGTCGTTGCTACCCCCTTTATTACCGTCTGACCCCTTCTTCGAGAAATTCTTCACCATGTGGTTCATCGACCCACAAACAAAACATCCTCCGCTCTTCTTCGGGTTAGGGCAGTTAGGAGAGATATATCCCTCCTGCCCGCAATTATAGCACGCTGCCTTCCCCTTCAAACAGACTCCTATATGAGCTTTCCCACAATTCCTATAAGCATCGACCCTTTTATTCAGGTCTCCCTACTTCATTCCGATGTTTCCAGAATTATTCCATCTTCTCTTATTCCCTCTTCCACTTCTACTAGCTCTTTCTACTATGTTTCCTCCTTCATTCTTATTCCTTTTATCTTTATTATAGAGGTTTATCGTCTCACTTCCCCCTTCGGCTATGATAGCCTTCTCTAGAACTTCTCCAAAGGTTTTACTCTAGAACACTAAAGCCCTACTATAGAGCCAGGGCTTCAGTCCCAGTTCAAACCTCCTCGCCTTCCTCCCCTCTGTGTCCACCTGGCGTTGAGCAAATCTGGTCAGTTCGTTAAACTTGGCGGCGTACTGGGGAACTGTCATAACCCTTTGCTTCAACTCTAGAAACTGTACCTCCATACGGTCTTGCATACTATTGGGAAAGTAGTTCTCGAAGAACACTTCTTTGAACCTATCTCATGCGATAACTCCTTCTCCCGCCCTATTCTTGTTGGCTTCCCACCAGAAATTGGCTTCTCCTTTCAGTAAGTAGGTAGTAAAAGCAATCTTTTGCTCCTCCCAGACCCTGGCAATTACAAACGCCTTCTCTACCTCCTTTACCCATGTCTGAGCCTCTATAGGCTCAGTAGATCCCTTAAACTCAGGAGGTCTAACACTTTTAAAATCCTTAAAGTTGGCTATATGCCGAACTAGAGGATTGATAGGTACATCTGTAGGGTTTCTATTAAAGGCTCCTACTAGATGGTCAATAAACTGCTGCATAGGGTCCGATTGGCCCCATACTCGTTCTCATTACGAGATTCAGCTTCCTCATTTCTTTGTCTTCTTCTTTGCGGAATTTTCTATTAAATAATAATAAGATTATGTTATTATCATTTCATTTACTTATCTTAAAGTATTCTTTCACTTCATTTACACATGATTTTCACATAATCATAACAAAGCACATTCAATAACTTCATATATATTAATATGCTTCTTCTTGTAGTTTTACTACAGACATACAACATCATATAGCTTTAGCTATTTACATACTATCCCGCTATTACTCTCAAAATTTGGGATTTACAAAAGATAACCCGCTGATTATACAAAAGTTGGGTTTTACATCCTTATATAGATACACACTAATATATACATATATCTATACATCATCTACATACTAAACTAGGCCCCTCCTAATTGCGTCAGCATACTTCTCATCGGCAATATCGATCACAATATCCCTACTAATTGTGTGCCTCGTCTGCTCAGTCTCGATCGGATGGTAAGCGATCTCTCACTGATACTCCTGATGCGAGCTCTTATAGACCTGAGTCATTCGGCCTATCTTCACATTCTTCGCCCTCAGCTCCACCCTAAGTTCATTGACTTGTCCCTCAGCTAGGACACGGTCATCTATCTCTGCCTCCCAATAAGACTGCACAGCCTGAAACTCAGACTGGAGGTTCTCCAACTATACCTCCAAGGCACGATTCCTCTCCCGTAGCTCGACATTCCTGTTAATCACTACTATGAACAACTCCCGCATATCAACAGAGTCTTCTATCTCCTCTTCTACCTGCTAAGTGGTCACAGCCTCAGACGTTGTGTCATCCATCTCCTCATGCTCTGACGGGTCTTTCTCAGTCTTCATGTTCCTCCTCCTCTAAAGGTTCAGCATCTAAAGATGCAACTTCTATCTCTTCATCCTCTGAATCCTCTTAAGATGGATCTTCCTCCTCAGGGTCTAGGTTCATAGCTGGATTATCCTCTATGGGCTCTACTGGTTCTGGTTCAGGTGATAGCTGGGGCAGAGCGATTAGCTCCTCGTGCACTACGTGCACATCTCTAAACTTTGGCTCTTCTCCTGACATCTACAATCAATTTAATATCTTGATTAGGATAACAACAAACATATTTATTAACAAAATATAACAAATATAGTTTATTTTTAAGTTTAGTTTTATTAGACTTCTTCTTATAGATGAATTCCTTAATTCATCTCTTAGAAACTCCGTTTGAGTTTGATTTCTTTTTAACTTCTTCTAACTTCTCTAAGGCTATATCCTAAGGCTTTTCCCCAAACCTAAGGTTTATAACCTACAGCTTTGATACCAATCTGTGACGCCCCCAAATCTGGGTCTCTTCAACCTGGGTCCGGTACTACACGGTACTACAACATCCACATATATTTAACTATATATAATCTTAATGACATGAAAGTAATTACTATATTATTACAATCATATCAGTTCCCTTCACAGGTTCTATGACCATTACATATAAAACATGGTAATAATAATTATCTTATAATAATATTATACTTTTATAGGGAATCTTCATTAAAGATCCATCTTTTCCTTTCCTTTGTCCTCACTGGATCCTTCACTACGCTCCGGCTTAGCTGAAATGGTTTTTATTTAAAAGGCAAGAGTGAGCATTTGATTGCTCAGCAAGTATAACATTTAAGCATAACAAAATCAAGAATCATGCTTTCATCATTAACAACTGAACAAGAGTTGCTAAAACATTCTTAATAAACAGGAATAATACTTCCCTTTCGATTTAAAACATGTTAGTTTTGGAAACGAAAGACATAACTCACATACAGTGTGGTCAAATGACTAACACACATCTTTTCAAAAGGGCAACCCAGCATTTAAACTGTAAACCCGATATACCTTACGAGCACGTCTAGGTGATCAGCATATAACACTCTATGTTGATCAACACTACATCCGCAAACGATATTTACATTTGATTTGATGACTTTCACGTCAGTCGAAAGATTCGACTAAGACCTATCCCTATTGAAAGGTTTTGTTCTAAAACGGTACCTAATGATAGGGCTTACTTTCTCTAATATAACATCCGAGTCCGTTCCAAAAGATATGGATTGGGAGACTCAACTTAACTTCCAAAATATTTTAAAGACTCAATATCAAATCGATAAAATATTTTAAACATACATCTAGCTGAAACAAATGGCCTCGATACATTTCCCAAAGAGTTCATGCATAATTGAACTTTAAAGCTTTAACAATTTATGTCATAACATAGCTTGAATACTGTAACAAATACAGAAGATTTGTGCACGTATGGAATTCGCACAATGCACAAGTATTGTGGAATTTGATTTTTAAAACATTACTTAGCATCCATTGGAAACAATCGAATGAATTTAGAAAACTTGCACACAATATTATTTGTACAAGGTTAGAAAACTTGCAACAATAAGTTAGAGTACTTCCCTTAAGCGTCTTCTAGAAATCTATGAACTATTGCCCCTCGAATGGCCCACACAATTAAGTTCGTATACATATACCAATTAGCCACATAATTAATGCTAAACATTGGTTTATTTTAACCCTAAGTCATTACTTATAATGATCACTTTGTTAGGGTCGAAAACTGGTCTTTACTAATCTAGAACGAAATGACTTAGCATTGGGAGCATTACACGTCAAACGTGCGAACGCCCGATGCCCGACTGCGCGACGGTGCATTTTATGCCCCAAATGTTTTTTCCTTCCCGGACGGCGCCCTTATGCCCAGTCTAACGCCTCTACGCTTGAGACCCTGCAAGAGCATTGCCTCTGTGCTCCAACACAGCGCTTCTGTGCTATAGCCCCTGTAAGAGCCACGCCTCTGCGCTACCACATAGCACCCCTGCGCTCCTAGCCAATGCCTAGGCGCTTGGCTCCTAGCAGTCAAAATTTTACTAAGTGTTCAACTTCATTTTTGGCGTCTTTACTAAGCGACTTTATAACTCGTTCATCTGACATCGGATGGAACTCATTCTTGAGCCCGAGGCTCATTTTTCTTATGTTCTACACCTCCCTTTGAACATCAGAATATTCCGAAGGCGTTCATTTCCCGCTAACTTAACACGAAAGTCGTATCGAGCTAAGGTTTTCGTCGATAGACGTCTTTTACTAAAGTTTTCGCCATAACTTCGTTATAGCGTCTTTTTCTTCCGTTGCAATTGGAACATTTCAATAACTTATTAACGTATGGTTACCTATTCTCGGACCTCATATGCTAGCATGCAAGCGATGGTTTTCAATTTTTCCATCAACAACAGTTAGCACGATTTTCATACGTTCTTCGTTTAGTTCATTATTAATTTACGTTCTCACTTAGCATGCTTCACCAGTAATTATTAAGTCCACTATGTCCATCCTTATAACACCAAGATCTTTCAATGATCTTAACACATAACCAACCACCAACAAAGCACTTCGTAACAAATCTACAAAGCGTTAAAATAGTTTTAGGGTTTAGAGATTACCTTCTTGGTGTTCTTGATTAAGCGATTAATCTCACTAGCTTTTCTCCTTAAATCTCCGTGCTCTCTCTTCTCTCTCAATTTATGTAGAGTTTCTTCTAGTGTATTGGTGAATTGGTAAGGAAATGAAGAGAATAAGTGTGATACCCCCAAATCCGGGTACTTCATTTCCACAGGATTTGGTATTCACTATCCAAATACATCACATCACATCTAACAACCCGTTCAAATATAAATGAAAACTCTTAATTAAAAATAGAAAATCTCCCATTAAAGGGTTACAACATCTTTAATAAATAAATCTCAGGTCATCTAACCTTAAATAAAAATCAATGCGGAAACATAACTTAAGTATATTACATAAACATCATTTAAACAAATATAACAAGTCTTCATCACTTGTTTGCTTTACCTTTATCCTTACTAGTGGATGGCTCGTCAACTCTTTCAACTTTAGCTGCAATGTTATTATACAAGGGTGAGCAACAATTGCCCAGCAAGTAACACAACAAAATAATAATAACATGCAAATAATCAATGGATATCAGATAATCAAATACTTGACTTTTGAATCAAGATTAGAATACAAGAATCAAAAGAATATCTGAGGGTCACAAGACCACGAACAATGTCCCAGGTTATCAAGTATTTCTACTTTAAACCTTTAACAATCATAAGATTATATGGACCTTAGTTCTCGTACTTAGGGGGATCAGCCCTTTGTACCATATATGTGCACAACATCTAAATGCTAACGCGTAAAATAATCCCCTATATAAGGGTTGTTCATCTCAGTTTGACATCAGAGTCTGCACCAAAACAAGTGTGGTTTGGATTTACTTCAATAATGTTTCTAGAATTTAGAACGCTCATCAACTATGGACTAATCGAATCAATAGGGGTTCGCTAGTCAATCAAGGTTAAATAATTGAATATGAAAGGTATTCAAGAACAAGAGATTGAATCTCAAAGGTACACAATCGAATAAACTCTGTATAACTGAAGTATTACTCAAAAGGAATCAGAATAACATATTTGCATTCATGAACTTGAATGAATTATGGTAAAGAATTTAATCAATATGGAGTAGAATATAGAACTTGCATAAAAGGGAGATAACGTTTTAGAACTTGCTCAATGAAAAATTGAGTTAAGGAACTTGCGTAAAAGTAATAAATAAGGATAAGATACTTGCCTCGTGCGTAGATTACAAATTAAAATTCACGTTCTTTAATCAACCTATACATTACGTTTATAAAGCAGTAATAATGATTAGTTACAGTATTATAAACACTTCTGGATTCATTCTCATCAAATTTTCATTTTAATGTCTCAGTTGACACCAGACAATCAATGGGTATATGTTTACCACCCATCACAGTACCTTAACATTCATTTCATACATTAGTCTAAGCTTTAGATATGTCCACGATAACATAACATGACCACAAAGAAAGAATAAAATTTTTACTCTCTTCTTTTTACTCTTTTTTTTCTGTTCCACCGCCGGGGCGGTGGTTTCCTTTACAAAATGCCCGTCGGGGCGATCCTACAGCCGGGGCGACAATTGCAATTCATTTTGAGTGCCGGGGCGAGGTCATCGTCGAGGCGACCAAACTAGTTCATTTCTACTACCGGGGCGGCAATCCTAGAGTAATTCCACTACCGGGGCGATGGACTCGAAACCCAGTTCCTGCAGTTCGCGAAGAACACAGAAAAATGCCAAATTTGGCCAAAGTTTTTCACAATTCATCGATTAAATCACTACCCATTCATCATATATGTTATGAAATAAAAATCCATTACATACACAGTGATTTTAACATCACAAACAATCTAAACAACCAACTAAAGGGTAAAATTTTCACTGTTCATACTTTATTAACATGTTTTGATACAGTTAACATAATTAATCACTGTGAATTCATTTCTTAACCAAATTAATCCGTTAAACTCTTGTTTTCTTCGTTTTTACATGCATAAACATAATCAATTATCAATTTAACCGATTAACATGCAAAACAAGCATCAATTTCATACATTTAAGCCATATTCGTATATAACTACTCTGTAAATTCCAGAGCTCTAACATAAACATGATTTCATGGATTTAATTACTCTAAATCACATATAAATCATATAAAATACATTTATGCATGCTTACAAACATCTAACATCAATTTATTAAAGATTTAGCCATAGAATTTACTTTACAGAAAACACAGTATACGTTCATGGAATAAAACTTGAAAGAACATGAATCAAAGTTGAATTTAAGGAAATTACCTTGATTAGTAGCCTAGATTAAGCAACAAATGAACTAATTTCTTCTTCCCTTCTCTAATTCTCTCAAATCTCTCTCTTTTTCTCTCTATATAAACTCTTAGAAACTGATGAACAATAATGCGTATAATAGTAATACGTGAAATTAAATGGCAGAACATGGTATCAGTTAATAACTGGCACCGACTCCCACTAAGGCCTCATTTAGCTACTTATTTATTCCCCCTTTCTAATTTATTTTAATAAATTACTTATAATATAGTTCATGTCACATATTTAATCAATTAAACAACCTCATTACAACCTCATTTCAATCCATTAAATAAAATAGAATAATTCTACATTAAATCACATAGTCACATAAATAAAATTCTCCTTTATTAATAATGATAACTTATTAAATCTCTAATTAATTATTAAATTAATTAGAAATAACATTATGCTTATTTAAATAATGCATATAATCAAATAAACTCAATTAAACACATACTTTGAATATAAAAATTCTCCACATCAACTTAACTAATGTAACACATATAATTAAATTAATCTACCATAAATTCATCAATTAATTATTTAATTCAATAATTAAATCATCGAAAAATATTTATTTAATTCAATAAATATTTAAATTAAATTACAGAATTCTCGTTCGTCACATCTTTCCCCCTTAAAAGGATTCTGTCTCCAGAATCACGACTCAATTAATTCATCCCGTTACATTCTCCCCCCTTACAAAGATTCTGTCCCCAGAATCGCTACACATAGATTAAGCAAATAGTTATGGATAATTTATCCTCATCTAATCTTCGAGTTTCTACGTAGCTTCTTCAGCGTTGTGGTTCCTCCAGATCACCTTAACAGAAGGTATAATTTTATTTCGTAGCACTTGCTCTTTCCTGTCAACTATCTAAACAGACTCTTCTTCGTAAGATAAATCTTTTTCAACTTGTAGGGGTTCATATTCTATCACGTGCTTGTAGTCGGGTTTGTATGGTCGTAACACCGAGACATGGAAGACATTGTGGATGTGTTCAAGCGCTGGAGGTAAAGCTACCTCATATGCGACCTCACCAACTCTTCTTAACACTTCAAAGGGTCCAATGAACCTCGAGCTCAGTTTTCCCTTCTTACCAAAACAAATCTTCCCTTTCTAGGGAGATACTTTCAAGAAAACATAGCTACCAGACTCAAACTCTCGATTCTTACGATGTTGGTTGGCATATTTCTTCTGCCTATCCTGAGCTGCTATCAATCTTTCCTTGATCACTTTGACAATTTCTGCAGTCTGTTGTACCAGTTCTGGTCCTAGCAATTGACGTTCGCCCACTTCATTCCAACATAATGGAGTTCTGCAGTTTCTGTCGTACAACGTTTTGTAAGGCGGCATGCCAATACTTGCGTGGTAACTGTTATTGTAAGCAAATTCCACTAACGGTAGATGATCATCCCAATTTCCTTTGAAATCCATGATGCAAGCTTTTAACATATCCTCCAATGTTTGAATCGTTCTTTCACTATATTCGTCGGTCTGTGGATGATATGTCGTACTCATACGTAACTACGTTCCCATGCATTCTTGTAGTCGTTTCCAGAAGTTTGATGTGAAGCGCGGATCCCTATCTGAGACGATAGATATTGGAACACCGTGCCTCGAAACAATCTCCTTCTCATATAACTTCGCTAACTGATCCAAGTTGAATCTAATCTTGATGGGTAAGAAATGTGCTGATTTCGTCAGTCGGTCCACGATAACCCATACTGCGTCGAAACCTTTCTGAGTCGTCGGAAGACTTACTACGAAATCTATGGTGATGTGCTCCCATTTCCATTTTGGGATTTCTAACGGTTGTAATAGCCCACTTGGCCTCTGACGTTCTGCTTTAACTTTCTGACATGTCAAACACTTGGCTACACAATCGGCAGCGTCTCTCTTCATATTCGGCTACCAGAAATGCTGTCGGAGATCCTGGTACATCTTCGTACTTCCTGGGTGAATCGAATATCTTGAATTATGAGCCTCGCTCAAAATTTCATCCTTAACCTCTGGTACTGGCAGAACCCAAATTCTTCCCTCGAATCTTAATACTCCTTCGTTATCCACTTTGAATTTCACTTCATCACCTTCAGATATTCTTTTCCTGATTCTATCACATTCTTCGTCCTGAATTTGTGCTTCTTTAACCTTATCCACCAAAGTTGGGCCGGTTCCCAAATGAAATAATTTTTTATTAGACTCCTCCGGATATTTTACCTCCAACTCTAGTTTCGCCATTGCTGTTATTAGCTCCTCTTGAGCGGTAATCATAGACAATTTCTCCCGACCTTTTTTGCTTAATGCGTCGGCCACAACGTTCGCTTTACCCGGATGGTATAAAATCTCGCAGTCGTAATCTTTTATCAATTCCAACCATCTCCTCTATCGCATGTTCAGATCCTTCTGTGTAAAAATATATTTCAGTCTCTTGTGGTCTGTATATATTTCACACTTCTCCTCGTAAAGATAGTGCCTCCATATCTTCAAAGCAAACACTACCGCGGCCAATTCTAAATCATGGGTAGGATACCCCTTCTCATAGTATTTTAATTGTCGTGATGCATACGCAATGACCTTACCGTTTTGCATAAGCACACAGCCTAGTCCTTTATGAGATGCATCACTGAACACCACAAAATTTCATGTGTTATCCGGTAGAGACAACACATGCGCCGTACTCAACCTCTTCTTTAATTCTTGGAAACTTTCCTCACACTTCTCCGTCCAAACGAACTTCATCGCCTTCTTAGTTAAATTCGTTAACGGAGTCGCAATTTTAGAAAAATCCTGAATGAATCTTCTGCAGTAACCTGCCAATCCGAGGAAACTCCTTACTTCCGATGGTGTTTTCGGCTGATCCCAGTTAAGCACTGCTTCAACCTTTGACGGATGCACCGAAATCCCATCCTTGTCAATCACATGTCCAAGAAATTGCACTCGCTCTATCCAGAATTCACATTTTGAAAATTTAGCATACAACTTCTCTCTTCTTAACGCTTCTAATGTCGCTTTTAAATGTTCTACATGCTCTTCTTTGGTTTTGGAGTAAATTAGAATATCGTCAATGAATACTACTACAAACTTGTCCAAAAACGGCTTAAACACCCTGTTCATTAAGTCCATGAATGCTACAGTAGCATTCGTTAGACCAAATGACATCACCAGAAACTCATAGTGACCATAACGAGTCCTGAACGCTGTCTTCGGTCCATCTTCCTTCCTGACCTTCAATTGATGATAACCACTTCTCAAGTCTATCTTCGAGAAATACCTAGCTCCTTTCAATTGATCAAATAATTCGTCGATTCTTGGTAATGGGTATTTATTCTTAATCGTGACCTTGTTCAACTCCCTATAATCAATGCAAAGTCGCATCGATCCATCCTCTTTTTGACAAACAACACCGGCGCTCCCCACGGCGATACGCTCGGTTGAATTACTTCTTATCTAAAAATTCTTGTAGTTTCACCATCAATTCTTTCATCTCTACTAGGGCCATACGATACGGAACTTTCGATATCGGGGCGGTTCCAGGCACCAAATCGATTACAAACTAAACTTCCCTATCTGGTGGAAGTCCTGGCAAATCATCTGGAAAGACATCTACAAATTCCCTTACGACAGGTATCTCTTCTAGTTTCGGACTCTCTTTTCGAGTATCAACTATGTAGGCTAAGTATCCCACATAGCCTTGTCTTAACAACTTTCTGGCTTGTATCATCGTCAAATAACTCGTTTGCCTAAGCAATTTACTGCCGTAAAATACTACCTTTGACGGAGTCATAAGGTTAATACGTTTCTTTTGGCAATCAATTATCGCTCCATAATTGAATAGCCAATCCATTCCCAAAATAACGTCAAATTCTCCAACTTTGATTGGGATAAGATCTACAGTCATCACGTTTCCCTTAATATTTCCTCTACAGTTCTTGTGTACGTACCTAACAGGAATTAACTCCCTATTCGCAATTTCTATGTTCAAAGGGTAATCTAATTCCTCCTTAGGCAATTCTAAGTTCTTTGCAAAGTTATCGGATATAAATGAACAAGTAGCACCCGAATCAAATAATATATAAGCATCTATATTATTGATCGGAATGATACCTGACACCACATCGCGAGACTGCACGGCATCTTGCATGGTCATGTTGAAAGTTCTGGCGGTAGGTCGGTTTGTTGGTGCTAATCCAGTTATGGTTAACGTGCTACCACCACTGTTTCCCTTATTTCCTCCTGTTCCTGCTCCTCTTGCTACCTTCTTGGGGAAATTCCTAGCCAGATGATCCTTTGATCCGCAAGTGAAACAAGCGCCCTTCTTTGGATTCGGATAATTCGGTGCTATGTGGCCCTCCTGACCGCAATTGTAGCACACCCTCTTCCCCTTCAGGCAAATTCCCACATGATTCTTCCCGCATGTAACACATACTTCCACCTTATTCTTCTGACCTCTCTGTTGATTTCCAGCAGATCCATTATCAATCTACTTTCTCTTCTGATTGTGACCACCACTGTTACCACCACTCGCTTTGTTATTCTCATTTTCACCCTTCTTCTTCTTCTGCTCCTAGTTATACTTAGTCAGAGCATCGCTCCCATCTTCTGCAATAATCGCCTTTTCCAAAACTCCAGCAAAAGTGTTCAATTGAAACATTGACACCTTGCTGTACAATCAAGGCTTTAATCCCTGTTCGAATCTCCTCGCCTTCCTTTCATCAGTGTTCACTTGATATATTACGAACCTAGCCAACTTGTTAAATTTCGTAGCGTATTCCTGTACAGTCATGGTACCCTGCTTCAACTCCAGGAATTAAATCTCCATTTGATTTCGCGAGCTAGTCGGAAAATACATCTCAAAGAACATCTCCTTAAACCTCTCCCACGCGATTACACCCTGACCTCCTTGCACCTTATTCGCTTGCCACCAAAAGCTGACCTCTGACTTAAGCATGAATGTTGCAAAGGCAGTCTTTTGGTCATCACTAACCCTAGCAACGTCAAATACTTTCTCCATTTCCATCACCCAGGTTTGGGCTTCAATCGGGTTCAGGGAACCTCTAAATTCTGGCAGTCCTACCGCTTTGAACTCTTTAAATGACGTCACTGGTGGAGCTTGCGGTTGATTCGCAAGTGCTCCAGCCAAAAGGTTCACCAACTGCTGAACAAGATTAACATTGGCGTCGTTGTTGTTATTGGTAGAGCTCTCCTGAGCTTATTGACGTGGGTGGCATCTCGGCGGCATTTTTTGTTCAAGAATATGCGCTTATTAGATCATCACTCAATTTCTTAAGTGCTCAACATTTAACTCAAACAATTCAGGTTAAAAATTTAACACATAAGATCTTCAAATAAAATCGATATTTCATTCATTCAAAAGTCTTAAACATAGAAAGATAGCATCACTGCTATTTACATCAACTATCCCAAGATCAAACAATCTTTAGGATTAAATAGTTATATTCCATTGTGTATAATCACACTGGAATTTACATCATTAACTACCACAAATATTTACACATAATTCAAAACTTCTCCTATCACGACCTATTAAGGCATCGAACCGCCTGTCTACGTTCTTCTTCCATGATACGAAACATCGTCTTGAGATCCAACATGTACCATGGCAAGTCCTCGAACTAAATTGGATAGTGGAGAACTCGATCCTAGGCCCTATCAGTCGCTGTCTAAAAGGTATAGTCTGTCTCCTCAATCTTAGCCTTCTTTGCCCGTTCGCCCTCTTCAGAAATTTCTGCACGTCGAGCGGTGTTCATCCAAGCATCCTCTGCTCTCGCACGTTCCGCTGACTCCTCACTCAGGTCATCCTTTAATTTTTGAATCTCAAGTTTCATCTTCTCATTCTCAGCTAAAAGGTCTTCCTTTTGACTTTCTGCCTGAACTAACTTCCATTCTACGTCTCCAAGACGTATATCCAAATCCTTAATTTTCTCGTTCTTCTGATCTATAAGAGTCTGACATCTATTTGCTAGTCCCTCCAAGTCTCTGATTTTATCCTGCAACTCTATGGTACGATCATACAATGCATCGTACATCTCAACATCGACAGAGGTAAGGGGTATCTCCTCGGGATCCTCATCATCCTCCTTAGCCTCTGTCTTAACATATTCAGAGTCCTCCTCTGAATTAAACTCGGCCTCATGCTCCTGACCCACAACAATGATCAATGGAGATGGCTCTCTCTGTATCAACTGCTCCCGGATAACATGGATATCACGGGGCTCCTCCTCTCCAGTCACTCGGGGCTCAACATCCCTGGGCTGACTGAATCCTCCAACATCCGACATCCTGACAACAAAGTTTAAATTTTAATTAATACTCGATACTAGTCGCAGCACGTAGGTTGTTAACACATAACCACATAACACATAAAGTCTTTTATTATCTTTAATGAATACATTAATTCATTCCTTAGAACTCGATAAGAGTTTATCACCACTATGTTCTCTATCTCTTAAAAGGCTACTACCCTAAGGATTTTCCACCTAAGGTTCATAACCTACAGCTCTGATACCAACCTGTGACACCCCCAAATCCGGGTACTTCATTTCCACAGGATTTGGTGTTCACTATCCAAATACATCACATCACATCTAACAACCCATTTAAATATAAATGAAAACTCTTAATTAAAAATAGAAATCTCCCATTAAAGGGTTACAACATCATTAATAAATAAATCCCAGGTCATCTAACCTTAAATAAACATCAATGCGGAAACATAACTTAAGTCTATTACATAAACATCATTTAAACAAATATAACAAGTTTTCATCACTTGTTTGTTTTGCCTTTGCCCTTACTAGTGGATGGCTCGTAAACTCTTTCAACTTTAGCTGCAATGTTATTATGCAAGGGTGAACAACAATTGCCCAGCAAGAAACATAACAAAATAATAATAACATGCGAATAATCAATGGATATCGGATAATCAAATACTCGCCTTTTGAATGAAGATTGGAATACAAGAATCAAAAGAACATCTGAGGGTCACAAGACCACGAACTATGTCCCAGGTTATCAAGTATTTCTACTTTAAACCTTTAACAGTCATAAGACTATATGGACCTTACTTCTCGTACTTAGGGGGATCAGTCCTTTGTACCATGTATGTGCACAACATCTAAATGCTAACGCGTAAAATAATCCCCTATATAAGGGTTGTTCATCTTAGTTTCACATCAGAGTCCGCACCAAAGGAAGTTTGGTTTGGATTTACTTCAATAACGTTTCTAGAATTTAAAACGCTCGTCAACTATGGACTAGTCGAATCAATAGGGGTTCGCTAGTCAATCAAGGTTTAATAATTAAATATGAAAGGTATTCGAGAACAAGAGATTGAATCTCAAAGGCACACAATCGAATAAACTCTGTATAACTGAAGTATTACTCAAAAGGAATCAGAATAACATATTTGCATTCATGAACATTACGTTTATAAAGTAGTAACAATGATTAGTTACAGTATTATAAACACTTCTGGATTCTTTCGCATCAAATTTTCATTTTAATATCTCAGTTGACACCAGACAATCAATAGGTATATGTTTACCACCCATCACAGTACCTTAACATTCATTTCATACATTAGTCTAAGCTTTAGATATGTCTACGATAACATAACATGACCACAAAGAAAGAATAAAATTTTTACTCTCTTCTTTTTACTCTCTTTTTTTTCTGTTCCACCGTCGGGGCGGTGGTTTCCTTTACAAAATGCCTGCCGGGGCGATCCTACCGCCGGGGCGACAATTGCAGTTCATTTTGGGCGCCGGGGCGAGGTCATCGCCGGGGCAACCAAACTAGTTCATTTCTACCACCGGGGCGGTGACACCATTGGGTCGGCAATCCTAGAGTAATTCCACCGCCGGGGCGGTGGACTCGAAATCCAGTTCCTGTAGTTCGCGAAAAACGCAGAAAAATGCTAAATTTGGCCAAAATTTTTCACAATTCACCGATTAAATCACTACCCATTCATCATATATGTTATGAAATCAAAATCCATTATATACACATTGATTTTAACATCACAAACAATCTAAATAACCAATTAAAGGGTAAAATTTTCACTGTTCATACTTTATTAACATATTTTGATATAGTTAATGTAATTAATCACCGTGAATTCATTTCTTAACCAAATTAATCTGTTAAACTCTTGTTTTCTTCGTTTTTACATGCATAAACATAATCAATTATCAATTTAACCGATTAACATGCAAAACAAGCATCAATTTCATACATTTAAGCCATATTCTTATATAACTACTCTGTAAATTCCAGAACTCTAACATAAACATGATTTCATGGATTTAATTACTCTAAATCACATATAAATCATATAAAATACATTTATGCATGCTTATAAACATCTAACATCACTTTATTAAATATTTAGCCATAGAATTTACTTTATAGAAAACATAGTATACGTTCATAGAATAAATCTTGAAAGAACGTGAAACTTAGCATTTAACATCCGGATATGGTGCTCACGCTACATCAAACACCATCATCTAACTAAACAAGCTTCATAAATATTAATAATGATTATAATAGTATTCGAATAAAATCCCAGGTTTTCATAACCTTAAATAACCTTAAACTTAAACTTAGCGTTTATCGCTATAATACATCAATGCGGAAATCTAAAACTGTTACAAATATAAACTTTCAATTCTTCATCTTAGCTTTTCCCTTGTCCTTGCCCGAGCCTTCTGCCTTCTCACCCTTAACTGAAATGTTTAAGCAAGAATGAGCACAAATTGCCCAGCAAGTATATAACATAATATGATAATGAATATCAAGGGTAAAATCATCTATTTTGACATTTCTCCATAATTGAAAGGTTATTCAAGAAGTAGTGTTGAATGTCAAAGACAAGAGTTCTAGAATTTTCAACAGCATACTAAGGGGTATAAGAACCCTGAACATTGTTTTAATTCATCGAAAACCATCAGAAGTTTTGACAATCAATAGATCGTAAAACATTCTCCGCAAGTACTCTAGGTGATCAGCCTTTCGTACCCTACATTGCCCGACATCAGTTTTACCCCGTTATTCGGGTTGTTCATCTTAGTATTCATGCAGGACCGCACCAAAACAATTTGGATTGGTAGACTTTAAGTAGCTATAATGAATTTGAATAGTTCAAATAATAAAGCGTTTTAGCATCAATAATAACTAGCAGAAACAAAAAAAATACCCGAATGCATTCAAAAATCAGTTCTTAACTAGAATTGAGATATCATCAATTGAACTTGAACAATATGTAAGCTTGAATGAGATATAACTTGCACAAAAAAAGAGTGAAGTTCAGGAATTTGCTTTCATTGAAGTAAAGGTCATAGAAAGGATACTTGCATTTACAAAAGTAAAGTTAACAAAGAAATAATACTTGCCTTTTGCGTAGTTTACGGTTATTGCAAAACTTTACTGCAAATATCCTATATATATATATATATATATTCATTAGCCAGTCATTCGCATTAACAGATTCTCGGATTCTATTCACTCAATACATACCTAATGCAATGGTTTCATGTTTATAGATGTGTATTACAAACATACATTTAACCAAATATACATTTAAAGCAAATCATCATATATCACAAATTGTCTCTTTTGTTTTTACTCCAAAAGTTTCATTTATAAATCCCATTCAAACCTTTTGAAACCTAGGTTCTATATAGCCATTACATACTTAGATAGTACAAACATTCCAATTGACACATAGTAAAGCTTATAAGAGCGTAATACATATGTACCAAGCTTCAATTCACAAACAGACCCTCTTGGTAACTCTGCAGCATGGCGCGGCCGCGCTGCTCTTATGCTTGGAAATAGCGCGGCCGCACTACTCCCATTCAGGCCCAGAACTGAGCTTTTCAATGCACAGTTCTCTTTCTAGCATGTTGGGGTCTTAGTATACAATAAATAACAAATATACCCGTTATTCTGAAGTTCTTAAACTAAATTAGGTTCATGTATTCGATATTTAATATATCATTTTGGAATTTCTTTCCAAAAAAAAAACAAGCTTATTAGCTCTTTTCCTTAAAGACTAGCCATGATCATATTTGTCCCTCATTTTATTGCCACATAGGTTCTGATACGCATGCTCAAATGTTAATAAAACATATTTACATTATTTCTTCGATTCAATATAGCTTTTCCTTTAAAAACTTATTCATAAACAAATTTTACCGAGTTGCCACATGCATAACTAGCTTAAACATTATATCAAATACATTTTGATGCATATACGACTCTATTACCCATATTTGAAGACTTAGATTGCAAAAGAAATCTGATTCCATTTCTGGGGTCCAGCGCGGCCGCGCTGGTTTTGGCTGGGGAAGTGGCATGGCCGCGCCACTTCGGAACAGACTCAAAATAAACTTTGTTTCCTGCACGGCTTGAATTCAATTCAAATAGCTTAGCTTTCATACCTCTAAACCCAAAACTCACTTCGTATGACTTAGATTACCTTAAATAGCATGTACATAAATAACATAACCTATCTTTTCTTCCAATTCATGCTTTTAAACAATTTAATCTCATTTAAGCAATTTAACAAACATGAAATATGTTTAACATTACTTGACTGAATTCAGAGCACATGAATTATATTTAAATCTAGAACTTTCGATCCTAACAAATATATGATTATCAATTAATCAATATTACAACAATCCACAACCCAAACAAATATATTTCCATGCCTTTCAACTATATTTTCATAAGAACATGGAAAAGGGTTTATGGATTACCTCTTATATAGATTCTTTCAATTGAATTACTCAGATGATGCTCCTCCCTTTGCTTGATTACTTCACTGTAACTCCAGAGATTCTTCAAGCTCTCACTCACACTCTCAATTTCTCTAAGTAAGAAGATTTTAGTAGAGAAGAAAAGTGCCCTAGATAGGTAGGATTTATAGAACTTAGATAATACTAGAATCTCTTCATGAACCCTAACCCCCACTCCATCAATTTCATCAGTTATCAGCCTCTTGGAGTTTCTCATGAGTCTATTGCAAGAATTAAAGAAAAGGAGTTGGGAAAAGAAAGAATTTTTGGCCTAATGGAAAATGTAACTCTCTCCTTTCCGATTCTTGCAAACACGTTCCTTCTCCAATTATCCCAAATTAACAGTCATGTGTGTCACACCAAGTTAGCTGATGCATTTTTATTTCCTTTAAATAATTATTATAATCATTTAATCAATTAAATAAATCATTTGATCTTTTTACCATTCGGAATTCAATATTTTCGATATTAATATTGATTCCTACTAAAATCGATGTTCCGAACGTCGTGGGATTATTTGTTTCGTCAAATTAGTTCCCGAAATTCGCGGTTGACTTTTTATCTAAAAAAAATCAACCGGTTGAATTTGATCAAAAAGTCAACCCCGACACATTCTCTGATTATAGTCTATTCTGACTAATTTCGACGTTCCGGACTCACATATACAATCCGTGTCTTCAAATTCCACTCCGAACTTACATTTGAGTTTTAACTCCATTTCTTGCATTTAATAAATTTGTTAACTAATTAGTTAAATTCAAATAGTTAAATTAATCCAAACCAACTATTTAGATACATCTCATCACGTAACTCAATAATATATATATACATACACATATATTTATTAAAAAATCACTCAAGAGATTCACATAAATTCAATTTATTAACTCCATTAAATTACATAGTGATCTCGGGTATTACATTCACCCTCCCTTATTAGAATTCCGTCCCCGGAATCATCACAAAGCTAAACAAAAAGATTAGGGTAACTTTTCATCATCTTCTCCTCGAGTTCCCACGTAGCTTCGTCAGCATTGTGGTTCCTCCATACTACCTTAACAGAAGGTATAATTTTATTTCGTAAAACTTGCTCTTTTCTATCAACAATTTGCACAGGAATTTCTTCATAAGTTAGATCTTTCTCAAACTGAATGGGTTCATATTCTATGACATGCTTATAATCCGGTTTGTACGGTCGCAAGACTGACACATGGAACACATTGTGAATATGCTCCAGTTCCGGAGGTAAGGCTATTTCATAAGCTACCTCTCCTACTCGCCTCAACACTTCAAAAGGTCCTATAAATCTCGGACTCAATTTTCTCTTCTTCCCAAATCTCATCTTCCCCTTCCAGGGAGATACTTTCAGAAACACGTAAGAACCGGCGTCAAAGTCACGCTGCTGCTGATGTTGATCAACATATTTCTTCTGTCGATCTTGGGCTGACACTAATCTTTCCCGTATTAACTTGACAACATCTGCAGTCTGCTGTACCAATTCCGGCCCTAGCAGTCGTCTTTCCCCTACTTCGTCCTAGCACAGCGGGGTTCTGCACTTTCTTCCATACAAAGCTTCATAAGGTGGCATACCGATGCTTGCGTGATAACTATTGTTGTATGCAAACTCCACTAACGGTAGATGGTCATCCCAACTTCCTTTGAAATCCATAACACATGCTCTCACTATGTCCTCTAAGGTTTGAATTGTTCTCTCGCTATGTCCATATGTCTGAGGATGATATGCAGTGCTCAACCTCAGTTGAGTTCCCATGTGCTCTTGGAAGCTTTTCCAGAAATTTACTGTGAACCGTGGATCGCGGTCTGACACAATGGATACCGGCACACCATGTCTGGAGACGATTTCTTTAATGTAGAGTTTTGCCAATTGATTCAAGTTGAATCTGATCTTGATCGGTAAAAAGTGCGCTGACTTAGTCAATCGATCGACGATCACCCATACTGCATCATAACCCTTCTGTGTAGTTGGAAGCCCTACCACGAAGTCCATCGTGATATGCTCCCACTTCCATTTTAGTATCTCCAAAGGTTGAAGTAACCCGCTCGGTTTTTGATGTTATGCCTTAACTCTTTGGCATGTTAAGCATCTGCTGACGCACTCTGCGACCTCTCTCTTTATGTTAGGCCACCAATAATGTTGATGAAGATCCCAATACATCTTTGTGCTTCCCGAATGAATCTAGTAACTTGAACTATGAGCTTCCTATAGAATTTCTTCCTTTAACTCAGTTACTGTTGGCACCCAAATTCTCCTCTCAAATCTTAACAGTCCATCACCATCTACACTGAATTTAAGCCCTTCCCCATCTACAATTCTTTTCCTCACCTTTTCACATTCCTCATCGCTGCCTTGCGCTTCTTTTATTCTGTCCAATAGAGTCAGACGAGCTTCCACTGCGAATAATTTTTCATCTCACTCCTTTGGACTTTTTATCTTGAGTTCCAATCTCACTATTTCCTTGATTAACTCTTCTTGAGCTGTTAACAATGCCAACCTTTCGCTTCTCTTCCTACTCAACGCATCTGCAACCATGTTAGCTTTTCCTGGATTATATAAGATTTGGCAATCGTAGTCCTTAATCAGCTCTAACCACCTCCTCTGCCGCATATTTAACTTCTTCTGTATGAAAATAGACTTTAGACTTTTATGGTCCGTGTATATTTCACAATTTGCATCATATAAATAGTGCCTCCATATCTTCAGAGCGAACACTACCACAGCCAATTCCAGGTTATGGGTAGGATATCTTTTTTCGTAATCTTTTAACTGTCTTGATGCATACACAATAACTTTACCATGTTGCATAAGCACACAGCCAAGTCCTTTGTGTGACGCATCATTGTAAACTACGAAGTCCCCCGAATCATCTGGTAAAGACAACATTGGTGCTTCACTTAATCTTTTCTTCAGCTCCTGGAAACTCTCCTCACACTTCTCCGTCCAAACAAATTTTACTGACTTCCTTGTCAGATTAGTCAGAGTTCCTGCTATTTTTGAAAAATCCTAAATGAACCTTCTGTAATAACCTGCCAAACCCAAGAAACTCCTTACTTCAGTCAGCATCTTCGGCTGCTCCCAATTAATTACGGCCTCCACCTTGGCTGGATCCAACAAAATTCCGTCCTTGTTAATTATGTGACCCAAAAATTGAACTCTTTCCAACTAAAATTCACACTTCAAAAATTTTGCATACAATTTCTCCTTCCTTAACGCCTCCAACACCACCCTTAAATGTTCAGCATGATCTTCCTGAGTCTTAGAATAGATCAGAATATCATATATAAATACAACTACGAATTTATCTAAGTATTGTTTGAATACTCGGTTCATCATGTCCATAAATGCTGCTGGCGCGTTCGTTAACCCGAATGACATCACCAGGAACTCGTAATGGCCATAACGAGTCCTGAACGCTGTCTTAGGAACATCTTCCTTCTTCACCTTCAACTGATGATAAACCATTCTCAAATCAATTTTGGAAAAATATTTCGCTCCCTTTAATTAATCAAACAAATCATCTATCCTAGGTAGTGGGTACTTGTTTTTGATTGTTACTTTGTTCAACTCCCGATAGTCGATACAAAGTCTCATCGATCTGTCCTTCTTTTTCACAAATAAAACTGGTGCTCCCCAAGGAGACACACTCGGTTGGATATACTTCTTATCTAACAACTCCTGCAACTGTACCATCAGCTCCTTTATCTCCACCGGTGCCATTTTGTATGGGGCTTTCGAAATCGGTGTAATTCCAGGTACTAGATCTATAACGAATTCAATCTCTCTATCTGGTGGTAGACCTGGAAAATCCTTTGGAAACACATCTAAAAACTCACTTACAACAGGTATCTGCCCCATCTCTGCTCCCACTTTCTAGGTATTAACAATATGGGCCAGATAACCTACACATCCTTTGCTCAACAATTTCCTAGCTTGCATCATCGTTAAACAACCCGAGTGTTTGGGCAATTTGCTACCACAGAACACTACCTTAGACTGATTTGGAGTCTGAAGGTTTATACACTTTTTCTGGCAATCTATCATTGCCCTATGGTTAAATAACCAATCCATACCTAGAATTACATCAAATTCTCCTAGTTGAATTGGAATTAAATCCACAGGTAACTTATATCCCCTTATATCTACAACACAATTCCTATGAATGTGGCTAATGGTAATTATTTCCTTATTCATAACTTCTATGTTTATAGGATGTTCTAGTTCTTCCTGAGGTATGTTTAATCGTTGAGAGAATTCATGTGATACGAAGGAACAAGTAGCACCCGAATCAAATAATATGTATGCAGATATATAATTGACCGGAATGATACCTGAAATCACGTCCTTCGATGCGACCGCGTCTTGAACTGTCATGTTAAAAGTCTTTGTTGTTGGTCGATTCTAAGTTGGTGGTCCCGAAATTGTGAGATTTGCACCGCTTGATCCTCTTCCTCCATTTCCTACTCCTGTATTTTTCTTTGGGCAATTCCTGGCCTGATGATCCAATGCTCCCCAGTTGAAGCATCCATTCCTCTTTGGGGCGGGGCAATTGGGTGAGATATGCCCCTCCTGCCCGCAATTGAAGCATACATTCTTTCCCTTTAGGCATGCGCCAGAGTGACTCTTTCCACTCTCCTTACAAACCTCTGCTCTTTTCTTCGACTCCCCAAGCTTACCCCCGAAACTTGCTAGGTTATTATTGTTGTTATTGTTCCACTTCCTCTTGTTACCACTACTACTACCTTCCCCTCTATTTCCTCCCTCATTCTTCTTCTTCTTTTCCTTATTGAATTTCATCAGGGCTTCACTTCCTCCCTCAGTAATTATAGCCTTCTCCAGAAGAGTTCGTCTGCAACATTGAAAGTCTGCTATATAACCACGGCTTGAGGCCCTGCTCGAACATCCTCGTCTTTCTCTCTTCAGTGTCGACCTGATGAGGTGCAAACCTCGCCAGTTCGTTAAACTTTGCGGTGTATTGGGGTGCCGTCATGTCATCTTGCTTCAGCTCCAAAAATCGCATCTCCATGCGACTCTGCATACTCACAGGAAAATAATTCTCGAAAAAGACCTCTTTAAACCTCACCCAAGGTATCACACCTTCTCCATCCCTATTCTGGTTTGTCTCCCACCAGAAGTTAGCTTTACCTTTCAGCATGTACGTGGCGAAGATCGTTTTCTACTCATCTCCTACTCGGGCGATTGTAAACGCCTTTTCGATTTCTTTGATCCACGACTGGGCTTCAATGGGTTCTGGTCCCTTTGAATTCAGGGGGTCCCACGCTTTTGAAGTCCTTAAAGGTTGCCACTTGGGCCGTCGGAGGGTTATTGTTATTATTCGGGGTCCGATTCTGCAGTGCCCCAACTAGTAGGTCTACAAATTGTTGCATGGGGTTCGGTTGATCCCCAACATTACTGGCTGACTCTTCTAGTGTTTGTTGACGACGTCTTCCCCTTGGCATTTTTCTGATAAATAAAATTTATATGTTATCATCTCATAACTTATTCTTACAACATTTATAGCTTATATATAAGCTTAATCATCACATCACACATATAAATAAACATATCTTATTAATATGAAAAACCATAAAACCAAGGTATTTAACATCTTATGGAAAAATGCCATTTACATCCCTTAACTTAAAATGAAATTTAAATATTTTTACACCATTAGATAAGTGTTCAATACGACACTAATAAAAGTTCATAGCAATATAAACTCAAAGACCCCTCCTCATAGCATCTCCATACTCCTCATCTGCCATTTCCAGAACTAGCCCTCGGCTTATAGCGTGTCTAGACCGGTGCTCCTCACGCGTGAAATGATACACCCTATGCTAGAACCTGCCATGTGCTAAGCTAAACGCGTACTGCATCCTGTCCATCCTAGCCTTCTTATTCCTTACCTCATGTTCTAACTCATCCCTCTGGTTTTGAGCCCTTACACGGCCTTTCATCTCATCCCTCCAGTAAGTGGTAATCAATTGTTTGTCTGTTTGAAGACCCTGAACTTTTGCCTCTAATCCGTTTATCGTATTTCCCAAGTGGGACCGGATGGCCTCCTTTTCTACCCTCAACCTATCTGCCTTCTAGTCTGATACACGCAGCTTGTCAGCCATATCTGCGTTCCTAACCATCAGATGATGCACCAATGCCCCGACCAGTGTCACTGCCCTCTTCTCTTCCTAGTACTGTTCCTTCAACTCATGAACTCGATCGTCCAACTCCGTGTTCCCGTCCATCAACTCATCTAGCAATCTATCCTCTGGTGCTTCCTCAGAGTCCTCCTCAGGCTCCTTCTACTCAGGATTCTCCTCAGAATCCTCCTCAAGGTCCTCATCTGGGTCTGAATAAGCTGCTGCCTCAGCTATGGGCGGAGGTACAGCTGCTACTAACTGCTCACTAACCACATGGATATCTCTAAACTCCTCTTCTTCTGACATCTTATAATCAAAACAAATAACTAGATTAGTATTTTAAAAATAAACATTTTTTTTAGTAAAGGTAATTAGACTAAACACTTTAAACTCTATGTGAGTTCATCTCCTTCCTATCTCCACTAATTTCTCTAAAGTTATAATCTAAGGTTCTCCCACCTAAGGATTATAACCTACGACTCTGATACCAACCTGTGACGCCCCCAAATCTGTGTAACATCAAACACAGGATATGGTGCTCACGATACATCAAACACCATCATCTAACTAAACAAGCTTCATAAATATTAATAATGATTACGATAGTATTCGAATAAAATCCCAGGTTTTCATAACCTTAAATAACCTTAAACTTAAACTTAGCATTTATCGCTACAATACATCAATGCGGAAATCTAAAACTATTACGAAAATAAACTTTCAATTCTTCATCTTAGCTTTTCCCTTGTCCTTGTCCGAGCCCTCTGCCTTCTCACCCTTACCTGAAATGTTTAAGCACGAATGAGCACAAATTGCCCAGCAAGTATATAACATAATATGATAATGAATATCAAGGGTAAAATCATCTGTTTTAACATTTCTCCATAATCGAAAGGATATTTAAGAAGTAGTGTCGAATGTCAAAGACAAGAGTTCTAGAATTTTCAACAGCATACTAAGGGGTATAAGAACCCTGAACATTGTTTTAATTCATCGAATACCATCAAAAGTTTTGACAATCAATAGACCGTAAAACATTCTCCGCAAGTACTCCAGGTGATTAGCCTTTCGTACCCTACATTGTGCACAAGTATAAAGTTTAAATACTTAAGCGTAAATGGGACTATCTGCCCGACATCAATTTTACCCCGTTATTCGGGTTGTTCATCTTAGTATTCATACAGGACCGCACCAAAATAATTTGGATTGGTAGACTTTAAGTAGCTACAATGAATTTGAATAGTTCAAATAATAAAGCGTTTTAGCGTCAATAATAACTAGTAGAAACAAAAAAAAACTCGAATGCATTCAAAAATCAGTTCTTAACTGGAATTGAGATATCATCAATTGAACTTGAACAATATGTAAACTTGAATGAGATATAACTTGCACAATTAAAGAGTGAAGTTCAGGAATTTACTTTCATTGAAGTAAAGGTCATAGAAAGGATACTTGCATTTACAAAAGTAAAGTTAACAAAGATAGAATACTTGTCTTTCGCGTAGTTTACAGTTATTGCATAACTTTACTGAAAATATTCTATATATATTCATATATAGATATTCATTAGCCAGTCATTCACATTAACAGATTCTCAGATTCTATTCACTCAATACATACCTAATGCAATGGTTTCATGTGTTATAAATGTGTATTACAAACATACATTTAACCAAATATACATTTAAAGCAAATCATCATATATCACAAATTGTCTCTTTTGTTTTTACTCCAAAAGTTTCATTTATAAATCCCATTCAAACCTTTTGAAACCTAGGTTCTATATAGCCATTACATACTTAGATAGTACAAACATTCCAATTGACACATATAAAGCTTATAAGAGCGTAATACATATGTACTAAGCTTTAGTTCACAAACAGACCCTCTTGGTAACTCTGCAGTACGGCGCGGCTGCGCTGCTCTTATGCCTGGAAGTGGCGCGGCCGCGCTACTCCCATTCAGGCCCAAAACTGAGCTTTTCAATGCACAGTTAGCATGTTAGGGTCTTAGTATACAATAAATAACAAATATACCCATTATTCTGAAGTTCTTAAACTAAATTAGGTTCATGTATTCGATATTTAATATATCATTTTGGAATTTCTTTCCATAAAAAAACAAGCTTATTAGCTCTTTTCCTTAAAGACTAGCCATGATCATATTTGTCCCTCATTTTATTGCCACATAGGTTCTGATACGCATGCTCAAATGTTAATAAAACATATTTACATCATTTCTTCAATTCAAGATAGCTTTTCCTTTAAAAACTTATTCATAAACAAATTTTACCAAGTCGCCACATGCATAACTAGCTTAAAAATTATATCAAATACATTTTGATGCATATAGGACTTTATTACCCATATTCGAAGACTTAGATTGCAAAAGAAATCTGATTCCATTTCTAGGGTCCAGCGCGGCCGCACTGGTTTTGGCTGGGGAAGTGGCGCGGTCGCGCCACTTCGGAACAGACTCAAAATAAACTTTGTTTCATGCACAGCTTGAATTCAATTCAAATAGCTTAGCTTTCATAGCTTTAAACCCAAAAGTCACTTCCTATGACTTAGATTACCTTAAATAGCATGTACATATACAACATAACCTATCTTTTCTTCCAATTCATGCTTTTAAACAATTTAATCTCATTTAAGCAATTTAACAAACATGAAATATGTTTAGCATTACTTGACTGAATTCATAGCACATGAATTATATTTAAATCTAGAACTTTCGATCCTAACAAATATATGATTATCAATTAATCAATATTACAACAATCCACAACCCAAACAAATATATTTCCATGCCTTTCAATTGAAAAGGGTTTATGGATTACCTCTTGTATAGATTCTTTCAATTGAATCACTCAGATGATGCTCCTCCCTTTGCTTGATTACTTCACTGTAACTCCAGAGATTCTTCAAGCTCTCACTCACACTCTTAATTTCTCTCGGTAAGAAGATTTTAGCAAAGAAGAGAAGTGCACTAGATAGGTAAGATTTATAGAACTTAGATAATACTAGAATCTATTCTTGAACCCTAACCCCCACTCCATCAATTTCATCAGTTTCAGCCTCTTGGAGTTTCTCATGAGTCTATTGCAAGAATTAAAGAAAAGGAGTTGGGAAAAGAAAGAGTTTTTGGGTTAATGGAAAATGTAACTCCCTCCTTCCCAATTCCTGCAAACACGTTCCTTCTCCAATTGTCCCAAATTAACAGTCATGTGTGTCACACCAAGTCAGCTGATGCATTTTTATTTCCTTTAAATAATTATTATAATCATTTAATCAATTAAATAAATCATTTGACCTTTTTGCCCTCCGGAATTCAATATTTTCAATATTAATATCGATTCCTATTAAAATCGATGTTCCGAACGTCGTGGGATTATTTGTTTCGTCAAATTAGTTCCCGAAATTCGCGGTTGACTTTTTATCCGAAAAAAAATCAACCGGTTGACTTTGATCAAAAAGTAAACCCCGACACATTCTGTGATTATAGTTTATTCTGACTAATTTCGACGTTCCGGACTCACATATACAGTCCGCGTCTTCAAATTCCACTCCGAACTTAAATTTGAGTTTTAACTCCATTTCTTGCATTTAATAAATTTGTTAACTACTTAGTTAAATTCAAATAGTTAAATTAATCCAAACCAACTATTTAGATACATCTCATCACATAACTCAATAATATATATATATATATAACACATACACATATATTTATTAAAAAAATCACTCCAGAGATTCACATAAATTCAATTTATTAACTCCATTAAATTACATAGTGATCTCGGGTATTACATGAACAATAATGCGTATAATAGTAATACGTAAAATTAAATGGCAGAACATGGTGTCAGTTAATAACTGGCACCAACTCCCACTAAGGCCTCGTTTGGCTACTCATTTATTCCTCCTTTCTAATTTATTTTAATAAATTACTTATAATATAGTTCATGTCACATATTTAATCAATTAAACAGCCTCATTGAAATCAATTAAATAAAATAGAATAATTCTACATTAAATCACATAGTCACATAAATAAAATTCTCCTTTATTAATAATGACAAATTATTAAATCTCTAATTAATTATTAAATTAATTAGAAATAACATTATGCTTATTTAAATAATGCATATAATCAAATAACGTCAATTAAACACATACTTTGAATATTAAAATTCTCCACATCAATTTAACTAATGTAACACATATAATTAAATTAATCTACCACAAATTCATCAATTAATTATTTTATTAAATAATTAAATCATCGAAAAATATTTATTTAATTCAATAAATATTTAAATTAAATTACAGAATTCTCGTTCGCCACAATAAGCTTGCTATTTATAGGACTTTGCAAGAGTTGGGGCTTGATGGTCATTGTGCCAACTTTGTTAGGCTTTGTAAGCATTCCCCTTGACTTAATTCTTGCTTAGTCAATCCCCTAAGGTTTCAAAATCTTACAAACCACCCCCTCTTTAACCAACTCAAGCCAACCATGGTTGAGTCATCATCATTCTTAGAAGAAATTAAAAAATTAGCATTAAATGCCACTTAGCTTCTTGGAGAAGCTTGGCACCAAGAAGCTTTGCCACCCACTTGGCCGACAACCTCCATGGGGTGGGTCCCTCATGGGTTGCCCCACCCATTTGGCCCACCTGATGACCCACGGGCGACCCAATTCGTTTTCTTTTGGTTCGGGTTTGGTTTAATAATTCGTTGTGCCTATCTTCGGCCTCTATTGCCATTTATTTGGGCCTTGATTGATTTATCATTGGGCCTCCTAACATTTTCTCTAATACTTCCGAGAATAAAGGCCGAAGACTTTAATAATTGTTCTTTAACATTTCTCGGCTTTTTGGTCAATTTCTCCGCTTGAAGCCACAGGCGAAAACTACATTTTTCGTTTCTGAATTTTATTGGATATTACATATCGTGACATCATATAAATGAGATAACGTCTTTCGAAATCTCAAAAAACGTGAAAACATTTTCGGCGATAAATAGTGTTATTTCGTCTTTTATCGGAAAAATTTTATTTTTCTCGTATAACTTCCTAGTTCGTTAATTCTCATATACAAACACATCTTAGGTCATAATATGACCAATAAACACATAACACAGAATAATATTCAATAAACTTTATTTTATTCAATAATATTCATAAAAACCCTAGTTACAAGTTAGGTTTGATTCTCGGTCATTACAACTATACTCTATGATTCTTGAAAATTAACTCTACTGTTGCTAAGTCATTTAGAAAGTATTTCAAAGCTACTTAGCAGCATCTCACAACAAATATTCTTTCTTAGTGATTGAATAGATCTAAGTGATCTTTTGTCAGCCAAGTCTGTGTGACTTGAAGGATTTTTTGTGAATCAATTGAGTGAATTGTAATCTTAGTGATTACCCCTCCTTAGTGGAATATCCCTATTCGCAGAGTAGAAGAGAGGATTAGGAGACTTTTGTGCTGCGAACCTATTAAAATTGGATAATTCTAGGGAGCCCGGGGAATAGAAACCGGTTTGGGAACCGGGTGATGTGGCTGTGCCACATTAGCAAGCTGCAAAGAAGTGAAGGACGGAAACAAAAAAACACACTCTGCTGAGCTGCCAAAAATTTTCTCTCTCACACCAAAATCACTTTACACCAAACTTTTTCTCTCTCACACCAAACTTTCTCTCTCTATCAAACCAAAATCACTTTACACCAAACTCTCTCTCTCTCACCAAAATTATTTTACCAAAAACTCTCTCTCTCACCCAAATTCTCTACTTCACTGAAATGATATTTTCTCTCTCACCCAAATGTTTTACTTGCTGAAATGATTTTTTCTCTTTCCTGACATATGATATGGATGACTTCCATTAGTTGAAAATTCTCATTGTCTTTGTTTAGAAATTCAACTTGATAGATTCACAAGAAGCCTCATCTCCAAAATACAAACAAACTGATTTTGGATTGAAATTTGTTCCTAGATGAAGTTTGTAGAGGGAGAGAGCAGCGACTGGAATTAGAGAATTTGGTGCCAGAGAGAGAAAATTTTTAGTAAAGTGATTTTGGTATGTGTGAGAGAGAAAATTTTTGATAAAGTAATTTTGGTGTGTGTGAGAGAGAGAGTTTGGTGTGTGAGAGAGATAAAGTTTGGTGTAAAGTTATGTTGGTGTGGGAGTGAATTTTTGGCAGCTTAATGCTTTTTTTTTGTTTCCCGCCCTTCAGTTCTCTGTTGATGTGGCTGTGCCACGTCACACGGTCGCTACTCCCGGTTTCCAATCCCGGGCAGCGTAGAAGAACTCATTAAAATTTCTAGTGTTCTTTACTTTTTGTACATTTACTTTTCTGTCGCTCTACGTTTTATTTTTGTGACTTCTTTCCACACAGTGCACTAAATTTAGAACTGAGAATTTGTTTTAATCATTGAAGGGGTATTCAAAATATATTCCGTTGTGCTAAATTGAATTCATTAACTTTGGTAATCATTCATTAAAACAAAAATTTAAAGAATTTATTCAACCCCCTCCTATATATCTTTGTGCCTTTGGGAATAAACATTCTCATTATATTTTTTTCTATATTTAATTATAGTTATTAGGGAATAAATTTGTTGTATAATAATAAGTTACTATTATGAAATTATTATAATAATAGTAATAATATATGAAACAACATTATATTAACTTACCAACTCATTAATTAGAACTAATTATATATCAGGTATAATAATAACAACTATAATTAATATGATTATTGTGTTACTGATAATACATAATAATCCCATTTAATAATAATAATAATAATAATAATAATAATAATAATAATAATAATAATATTTAATTATTACAATATTAACTATTAATTATTATAAAAATAATACTATACAACAATATTATTATAAATTGTTGTGTTATGAAATTTTTATTATTACAATATTTCATATTGATAGCTTTTTATTGTTTGATTAATATATTTTATTCGAAATTCCTTGAGAACCCGTAATTAACTTTACGTAATTATAAAGGTAGTAATTGTTTACGTAATTTCGGTAATTCCTTGGTGGCTTATTTCCATCTTTAAGGAGTTGGACAAATTGTTGGCTGTGATTTGCACCGAGTTTTTCTCCTTTCTTCTCTCCCTTCTTTTCTCCTTTTTTTTCTTTACACATTAAAAACTGCTTTAATTGAAGTTAAATTCTAAGTTTATTTAAAATAAATAAAATAAAATTAGAGAGACTTTAAAAAATGTGATTTTATGTTGTTTTAATTTTAATTGTGATTTTATTTTTATAAATTGCAATTGTAAATATATTTTCTCATTTCTAAGTAAAATAATAAGTTCAATATGTATTATAAAAGTTAATTATTATGTGGAGACTTGAATTCGACCTTGAATTCAAAGCTTAGTAGTTTGAATATAGTTCGATCCGAGTCAGATCGAATTCGAGTAATGAATATTCGAGCCAAGTCGAATCTGAGTAGAGTTTTTCAAATAAAATTTGAATCCGAGTCGAATTCAAGTATGAATTTAATTTTTCGAGTTGAATCTGAGCAGCTCCCTGTTTGATTCAGTTCGACACGTTTACACCCTTGCGTACCGGAAAGGAAATGAAAACAGGTTCTTTTTCAGGCAGCTAAGGAGCAGTAGTAGTAAGTGCATGCAGTTTATGAAAGTTTGCAAGATTTTCGATAGAAAGAAAAGTTTTATTTGCAGACGATATTTGCAGATCCAAGGCGTGGCATGCAAATAGACCTCATTGCTCTTGTGAGAGTAGGCATGCTCAACTAGTGCATTGTAATTTTGTTCCCTTGCGACTGCAGTATATGTAGATGGAAATACTGCATGTGAGTAATTAAAAAATATTTAAGATTCATCTTACATAATTTATATTTGGTCACTTCAAATTTAATTAAAGTGATTTTGATTTTCTTTAACAATTCAACTGTATAAATGCAAAGAGTATGCAAAAATATAAATATATTAATTCTTTATTTATTTAATTTGAGTTTGTGGAGCGCCATTATGACTTGGATTGAACTCAGAGCAAGGCCTCTGATGAACCTTCTAGGCTTAAGATTTTCTTAAACAACCAAATCCGTTTAACAATTTCATTCAAAAGTAAAAAATGATTTAATGGAGAATTTTTTTTTATTTTTTTTTTATTGAGAACCTATTTTTTCACAATTTTGTAACTTTTGTTGAGATGGTATATTTAAATTTGTGATATTACACAGTAAAATGAGAGGTTTCTATCATTAGACAATCACATTTGCACAATAATAGAGAATTTAAATTTATTTGAACCAGTGAATGATGCATTGAGGCTTGAGACCTAATGGTCCCAAGTTAAACTCTTACTATTGTGTGACTTCGTATTCTCTTATCGAGTTATTTTGTTCGATTTTTCTTTTGTTTATTGCGAGACTTTCTTTTTTTTTCTTAAGTTTTTCTTATTATGTGATTTGTATTCTCATTTTTAAAATGTAGATATACCTCAAAAATAGGGACATTAAAAAAAGATAATGCTAGAGGTAGTAATTTTTTTTTGTCAAATAGTATCTCAAAAGACGTGGTATCATTACATTAGTTGGATAACCACTCGTGATCGGACATAAGAAGCCTAGAGAGATGCATTTGGATTCTGGATCCCACCTTCAACACTAGCACTATGTTTGTGAGTTTTGAATGAAAAAGAAAAAAAATGAAAATTTAAATTTGGGTAAAAAAGAAAAAAATATAAAATTTGTAAGGGTTTTTTATTTTTATTTTTATGTTGTTACTAAATTTATAAAAAAAAAGAAAAGCAAACTTAAGTTTTATATTTAGATTATTATTTTTCATTTTATTTAGTTTTTTTTGCATATCTGTCCGTTTTGGATCGAAAGCTTTAGTAAAAAAAATGAACAAGTTTTTCATCTATTTTGTTCTTCTATTTATTAGAAAATTCAGTAATAACAAAATTGGGCCAAAAGCTTAAATTTTTCGTCATTCTTTTCCTGTTCATTTTAATATTTAGATAGCATATACTACATCTGTTCTAAATTATGATCAATATTGACTTTTTAAAAGTCAATATGAGACATTTTTAAATTTAAAATTAATATAATTTTATATTTTAAAAATAATAAATCTTGTAATTAGTGATACTTTTTTTAGCTAGTTTACAATATTCATAATTGTATCGACATAAATTGAATAAATTTATATTAATTTTAAATTTAAAAATATTTAAAATTAAATTTTAAAAAGTTAATATTAATCTTATATTTTGGATAATGTATCATATAGAGATGATAGAAGGCTAAAGTAATGGTAAGTCATCATGGCATTTTGAGAAAAGAGATTTCTTATAGATTTGAAAAGATGATCAAAAGGCATAAGTAACATACCCTACCATCCTTGTTGTAAAGGCTTCATGGGTTGGCCGGTGCCGATGCACTTTCCAAACTTTTATGCAGATAATATCCCTCCAAGATCATACTCCCTCTGTTCCTAAAAGATTGTCGTTTAAGGTTAATTCACGTAGATTAAAGAATGCAATTATTCCTTATGAAAAATACTATATTACCCTTGTTTTAATTATCTCAACTAATTGTTAACTTTGTAGATTTCAAAAAGGAATATACTACCAACCATGAGATTATGAAGAAGAAGTATTGGGAAGGGAAGAGATTTGTAAAGACATTTCAACAACCAAGAAGGGTTTTGTATTTTTTTGAGAAAAATTATTAAGTAGGAGAACTTTAAATGAGGGTAAAGTTGGAAAAAATTACTTCATTTGCATTGATAAACTCAAAACGTCAATCTTTTTGGAACAAAAATTACTTCCTAAAACGACAATCTTTTAGGAACAGAGGGAGTAACTGTTAATGATTTTTAAAATTTCTAATTAAATTTTGAATGAATTTATTTTATATATAAAATTAAAAAGAAAAAATAAAATACATATTAAGTGTCATAGAAATGACTTATATATTTTACTGTAATAAACCAGTGAAATTATTGTTATAATAATAGATACAACAACAATAACAAAAGTAGTTATTTTCTAGAACAACGGTTGATATTGATTACAGGCTTAAAGTTGCAACTGTATGTAACCGCTAAACCTGCAGCGGTTAGTGGATGTTTTTATTTTCCTGATTTTAGAAAGTTATAACTTACCAAATGACACCTATTCAAATACTATAAATAAAGGGTGCATGTAGTATTTCAGAAAACATATTTTGGAAACATTCATTTCCTTATTCTCTCTTCCTGTTATGCATATTTTTTTAACTTATTGTATTACTGCATAATACAATACTCAGTAAACAACAATTCAGAAATTCATAGATTTGTTCGTAGGATATTCTTCAATAGTGCAAATTGAAGAATATCACGGATTTCATTGTATTTTAAAGGAAATTCACTAGAATCATTTTGCATCAATTAATGGAGCGAATTAAGCCTTAAGGACAGCGACCTGGTCGTGTCTTGAAGTCATTTTATCTATCATTTCCAGTTCTATCACTCATAAAAATATTTTATCGAACAATAAGTACTTGTACCAGATTATTTTTCCTCTCCTATTTTTTTGCACATACAATATACATTTGCTTATGACACACATGATTTTGTTTTATGATAATTATTAAAAAAATATTGATAAAAAAGTTAGTAAATAAATTTATGTCTCAGTTTATCATAAGTAAAACTTTATTATTCTTTAAAAATAAGTAACAAAGTTTAATTTACTGGAGTGGAGCGAGTATCATTTTGCACCATCAGTCGCAGTTTATAAGTCCTAACATTTCATTGTATTTAATTGATTGAAAAGTCGACATGTATTTAATTGTGTGTGTAAATATATATATTTAACGGATATGTGATAGGATTGCGAAAAACATTGTAGACGATGAAGTTTGTAAACATCAAAATATTTAGAATGCATTATAAAAATAGATAAATACAAGGAGAAAATTTTATACTACCCAAAGATTTGCTACAATTATAGGATGGGCAATAAGAATATGGCCCTCATAAGGATTAATAATATATAATAAAATTTATGAAAAGTAATTTTTAAGTCGATAAATTTCATAACAAAATTAAATTGTAATTAACATTTAATTCTAAACGATAAGATAAAATAATTAATATATATATATATATATATTAATTTTTTCATATGTATCCACATACGTTAATATTTATTATCGACAGAAATTTTGAGTCTTATTATATTATGCCTATAAAAAAACAGAGAAAGGAATAATATTACTCTAACATGCAAGTACAAAGACAAACTGCCAATTGCTTTAACAACAATGCAAGCCTAACACAATTATATATATCTTTTCATCAATGGGGGAGGATACTGATATTCCAGGAATGGTGGTAGGATCTTGGCCTATCATGTCCATGAAAAATGGTCACTTTATTCCAGTTGACTGCTTGATCTTGACTCTTCCACTATGGAGGGAATATGCAAGTTTTCTTTGTAATTATTGCTCTATATATAATTTTGAGTGGGCTTATACCAATTATTGTGGTTGACCTAATGAAACTTAAATTGTCAATTTTACAGTTAATACTCCTTTATTTAACTGGAAATTATATATATTAGTATATATTTGTAATAAATATAATAAATTGAATGAATTATATATCTGTCCCTCCAAATTATATATCGGTCATTGCAAAATAACAACTTAATTATCAAAATGAACACTTGTATTTAGCAAAAAAATGAACACTTGTTTACTGATATTAATCACCTACCCTCATTTGTGAGTTTTATTTTGGAGGATGGGAAAGAAAAAAAATTTCTGTCCAAAAAAAATGGAAGGAAGAACTTTCCCTTCTTATCATTCATTTCTCTCTAAAACAAAATTCATAATCGCAATTGTGTCAATTCTATTACTTGAATTGAATTTTCTCCAATTTGGTATTACGTACTAGTCTTGCGCTATTTAATGAGTATATCTTTGTCATTAGTAAAATACACAATTTTCATTACTAATACGTGAAGTGAGTATTTTACGCAATTAAATAACAAATTAAGATACTCTCACTAAACAGGCTTATGAGTATCACAAGACAAGAAATTGAGGAAAAGTTAATGACAATTATAATTAAGCAAATGTTCAATTTAACAAATGATGGACTATTTTGAAATTGACTAATAACTTGAAAGGATAAATACGTAATTCGTTATCTTCTTTCTTTAATTTCCTTTCCGTTTTTTCTCAAAGGCTTTTCCCCACAGGCCACTATTGCATCCACTCATTCAGTCGGTGCCCACTGTATATTTTTGAAAGATATCAACAAGAAGTGGTCATGACACATCCCCAATCTTCAAAGTAGAGAAGCTCCACTGGCTCTCATTGTCTTTTCAAATAAAAATTTGGAATGTACTGAGTATGTACCTTCAAGACAGAATATAAGTCCAAGAAAAGATGGAAAGGAAATTAAAGAGCATTACTTCTTATGGTAGAACTATTTAAATGATAGCAATGCAAGACACATATGGTAGTCATTTCTTTTATAGTATATTTTAAAGGTAAATAAATCTTACTCCACTTTAAAATATATTAAAAAATATATATAATATATTATGATGAAGACAATTATTTTTAGAGAATTGGTAATTTTATTTTTACTTGATTTTTCTCGTTCGAGATTTTCATCCACATGAGAGAAACTCATATAAAACTAACATATTTTCATATGGAAATATCTGCATTTTTTTTCTTTTTTCTTTTCTCTTATCAATTGGTTTGGGGTTATAGAGTTTGATATTATTATAAGTCCGCAGATTTATAAGGCCTTTGTTTAATACAATTATGTTTCTCAATAAAATAAATAAAAAATTTAACATGATATCGGAACAAATTTATCTTTGGGCTAAATAAAGACTTTTATTGCTTTTATTCTTACCCTACGTTCAGTCTATTTTTCAAGGGTCAATGTTTCAAAATTTTCAACTAGTAACCACAATCAATTGGGCCAAAAAAATCATTTCTTTTATGGGTCTCTCTTATGTGTGGGATACTAGGATCTCATATGCATCATATTCACGTCAAACATGTTGGATAATAATAACGCAGCGAAAAATAATAGTATAAAGAAATCGAAAAAAAAAAAGAAATCACACAAAATACAAAATTTACGTGTTTTACCAAAAAATTAGGGTTAATCCACAGTTGACGGTAAATCAACGTCAACATTTGTAGAATTTTGTACATCATAATGTAGAAGCTATCGACGTCAGGATTTTTCCGAGTTAGGCTTTTATTATTATAGACCGTGGATTTTAAGGGGTGATTTTAGAAAATTCGACATAAATGTCGAAGGAGTTTGAAAGTTTGATTTTAATGGGGAGCCAATTAGACAAAGTCGTTAGTTGGTAAAAATTTAAATGAATGTACCAACTCATTTGAATTTTTAGATTTTGATAATCGAGATGACCTATCGTGTGATTCCGTAAAATTAGTTCGCAACCGAGATTCATCGAATTCAGGAGCTTGCTTAAATGAGGAGAAGGTATTAGGTACTCCCCCGACTTCCGTAAAACACGGTTATCGTTTTCTTAATGTTTTTCTTTAAAGATTAAATGAAGTACCTTGAGAGTCGTGATGTGTGTGTTTGTGTTCTGTGCCTATGTGATTTGTGTCGTTGGGGAACATCCAGGAGATCGTCTCCTAAAGTTAATTTGAATCGAATCATGAAACATAATGTATCGTTTCTTATGCCATTTAAGTCAAAATCTAAGGTATCGCCTCCTAAAATCAAGTCGTGAAATGTAAGTAACCTTAGGGGTCGTCTCCTAAGGTCGAGTCATGGAATTTAGGGTGTCCTCTCCTAGAATCAAGTTGCCGAATGTAAATAACTTAGGGGTCGTTTCCTAAGGTCAAGTCGTGGAATCTAGGGTGTCGTCTCCTAGAATCCTCAAAGTTTTGGTGGATACATTATCTTGGAAGCAACTTTGAGCCTCATTGAACCCATGTACAAAGGATTTGATTTGAAAGAAAAGTTTCGTTTTGGCTTTCATTTGACAAGAAATTTAAGGTGTCATTTTAGGGAAAACGTTGTTTTCAAACCCTTCGTCAAATAGGAATCAAGTTTCTATATTACTTCCAATTTTAGCCTAGAATTGTGTTGGTCGATTTCGCAATCTATAAATACGTGCAAGTGTACACGGTCAACAAGTAATAAAGAGTAAGTAGAGTTGTCGATATCACGAGGAATTAATTTTAATATTTATCAAACATCAATTCCAAATCAAGCCAATTTAAATTAAACATTTCCAAATATTATTTAACACTCATGGATAATACAAGTATTAAAGAAAAGTTAGAGAAGAAAAACTCTCATGAAGATTTCCATCGCCAAGACTCCTTCAATTCCTTGTCTCCATTGGTGTTAAAAGGGTTTTGCACTAGATCTCCATCTCTGGAGTCTAGGCGCCGCGATAAAAGAATTATCTATTCTAGTAGTCCTTTAAGATATATTTATAGGTTACAAGTTCAATCCTTAGCTTAGGAGGAAAAACAATCCAATTTGAAGTCAAAAAGTATCAAAATTCGCTCAAAAATGCGTCCCCACTTGATCTGGCCCGACCACGGGCGCCCCGACGCTGCTCATAGTGCTGCAATTCTGTCTTTGAGAGCCCCGGCGCTGGAAATGTACTAGAAATGGGTGCCCCGACGCTGGACCACTTTTTTGAAATTTTCTACTTCGACGTTTGTTGGTAAAATGACCATAACTCTCTCATCCGAACTCTGATAGAGGCGATTCAAGATGTTCCGGAAAGCAAAAAAGTAGATCTACAACTTTTATTGTTTGAGAATTAAGAGATTCAGACTGAAGCATGGTAAAAATTGGGCTTCAATTGAATGTTATGTTAATGGCAACCCGAAAACTTGAACTGCTTGAATAATTTAACCAAAAGATGTTCAAATCGTCCTTTATTGCTTCTTTCTACAACATAAACATAAAAATAAACAAAACACATAAAAAGGAATATAAATTACCCAATGTTATTTCCAAGAGCACTAAAAGATGTAGAAGGGGGGGTTGAATAGATTATTTTTAAAACTTGTTTAATGATAAATCTTTATCTGATATTGAGTTAGTCAAATAGATTTAGCACAACGAAATAAGTTGTTGAAAATCCCCCTTAAAGAAGTTTTTTAACAAACAGTTTCACAATAGGTTAACTGATGTATAAACAGTAATGAAACAAACTGTAAAGCAGAAGTATAAAAGACACAAGAGATTTAAAGTGGTTCGGAGGCTAAACTGCTCCTACTCCACTCTTCTACTTCAACAAGTAAGAAATCCACTATAATTTGATCTCACAGATCAGGACACTTAAGCCCTTTTTAAGTCCAGGAAACTTAAGACTTCAATCACTATGATCAGGTACACTTCCCTCTTCAAGCCCAACATACTTGGAACTTCGATCACTTAGATCAGGTACACTGCCCTCTTGTTGGATGATTGTTTGTTGAGATGTGCCGCTAGGATGTCGTGATGCTTTTCTTCTCAGGTCCTTAGCAGCTTGAACTTTGAAGTTCAGATCGTAGAGTATGTTCGTTATGCTTCTTGGCGGAGTTTTTGCTTTCTTGATCGATACTTTTATTTGAAACTTGATCTCCATTTTATAACCTGCATTGAAATTCTTCCCATTGCAATGATCCCATTAGGGAATTTAATTCTCTGGATATTCTGAGATCTTTGATGTAGACATTCTATGTTATATGTGTCAGCTTTTGTTCTACCTTAGACTGTCACATCAGTCTACAACTTCACCTACCCCCTTGACATGTTACTTTCAGCAAACTAGCTGTTACACACATTCTTTAGAATTTTGATCTTGGCGAAGGTTGTTCTGATGGTTCCCCGGATCCTTGAATCAATGACGCCCCAATGTCAGTTCTCTGTGTTAAACTTGATTCATCTTTACGATCATGACAGATCGTAGAGTTCATTCTACGAACAGCCTCATTTTAACTCTACGAACATTTTGCTTTACGATTCTAGAACTGAGTCTACAAATCTTACTTCTGCTCAACGATCTCGAAGGTGCCTTACGCTTGTACTTTTACTTTGCGACCTTCAGTAATAACTTGACGTTCATCTCCATCTTCAATGACTCTACGATACTGATCATTTTACGATGGGACTTAAAAAATCTGCAATTTCTTCAATGTTGCGACCAGTGATTGACTAGGTGGACTTTACGATAGGTACTCCAGCTCTACGACTTGTCGGTAGAGTAACTTTACAACAATTTAGCTCAAGGAGATCAACCTAACAAGTTTGATCTTTATAATCTAAGTCCTTGTACATTAGATTGACAGGGTATCATTAAGGACTGTACAAGATATTAGTTTCATTCCTTTCATCATCAAATCATTAAGTATGCAAACTCTAACAATCTCCCCCTATTTAATGATGACAAAACCAACAATTTTTATCGCACATATTAGTTCTAAGATGCAGTTAATATGAACATGACTTAAACAACAAACTAGCTGTTAGAGACATTCTTTAGAATTTTGATCTTGGCCAATATTGTTCTAATGGTTACCCCAGATCCTTGAATCAACAACGCTCCAATGTCAGTTCTCTGTGTCAGACTTGATTCATCTTTACGATCATGACAGATCGTAGAGTTCATTCTACGAACAACCTCTTTTTGACTCTACGAACGTTTTGCTTTACGATTCTAGAACTGAGTCTATGAATCTTACTTCTGCTCAACAATCTCGAAGGTGCCTTACACTTGTACTTTTTACTTTGCGACCTTCAGTAATAACTTGATGTTCATCTCCATCTTCAATGACTCTACGATACTGATTATTTTACGATGGGACTTAGAAACTCTACGATTTCTTCAATGTTACGACTAGTGATTGACTAGGTGAACTTTACGATAGGTACTCCAACTCTACGACTTGTCAGTAGAGTAACTTTACAACAATTTAGCTCAAGGAGATCAACCTAACAAGTTTGATCTTTCTAATCTAAGGCCTTGTACATTAGATTTACAGGGTATCCTTAAGGATTGTACAAGATCTTAGTTTCATTTCTTTCATCATCAAATCAATAACTATGCAGACTAAAAATCTCCCCATATTTGATGATGACAAAACCAACAGTTTTTATTGCACATATTAGTTCTAAGATGTAGTTAATATGAACATGACTTAAAATACAGTAAGTCACTATATTGCTTGAACTAGAAGAATGAATTTATCAATTAGAAGAAAACATTGTGTACAGAGGATTTTATAATAGAGTTTACTCTCTACTCTTCCTTTCCTTTTGAGAGCCAATATTTCTTTGTCTCTCTTCTGCGTTTTGACCTTTCTTTATCTTCAGCAGTTTTTCTTATCATTTCTTCTCTAGAGTCCCTTGGGCCAAGATCCGGCATGTTAATTCTTTTCTCACCAATAATATGTATACCTTGAAGATTTTTGTTCACGTATGCAGGATTTCCTGACGACATTCGTGAACTAGTAGGAGTGACCCTGCTCGATGATTCATGTTGTGGTTGAGGTTGGCTCCGAGAAATGGGTACAATTGACAAAGGCTGAGGAGCTGTTGATAACTGTCTTATGCTTTTCTCCCTTTGAGATTGTTGCTGCGTCTGTTTTGCCTTTCCCTTTCCAGACTTCTCCCCATTTTTGTCATCATAAGCATTGGAGAGATGGCGAACTGAGTCAACCAATTCATGAAGATGGGAGGAATTCATGGCAATGTCAGCTCGAATTTCCTGTTGATGAGTAGAAGCATCTTCACTTTGCTTAGTAAGGAGAACAGTAGTTCGGGAGGCATGTACTTCCATCTGAGTCTTAAATGTAGAGAGATCATTGTTAAGGGCAAAGATTTTATTGGACAGAGAGTTAATGGACTGCTCATTTTAGCGTTGAAGGGCGAGCACAACTTTCTTCTGATCATCAAGCACTTAAAGAAATAACTTGTCTCGATCATGAAGCTTATCTGACATTTCTTTAAATATAGCCCGGAACTGGGTTTGCATTGCTCTCCGTACATCGCCATGAAGATGACCAGTAGCCGTAGTTATTGAATCCATCTGGTGCCGAAGCTCAGTGGAATTCTTCTTGAGCTTGCTTTCAATGTCATGAGACATATGAGTGGTCAAATCCATAAGTTGTTGAGTTGTAGGGATGACTATTAGTCGCTCCATGATTTGAGCAAGAGAGACATCAAAATTATGTGTAGTGCCTTGAGAGAGGTCCAGCAGAGCAAGAGGCAGATCGAAGAATTCATTTTTGGAGGAGGAAGGAATATCAGTTGGAATAAGAGGTGTGACTCGAGAACTAACATGTTGAGTAGGGGAGGAAGGATGTGTACTCATTATATGCAGAAAGATAGATGCTTTAGCTTTATCGGAGATAGACGTAGGGTTTTGGGACTCTACATTTGGAGAGGACCATGGTGATGATTTAATAGAGTGAATGGGAGAGTTGTGAGGAGTGGTAAGCAGACTCGAAATATGTATGGGAGAAGGAGATTCTTTATGAGTGGATGAAGGAGAGGATGCAGGAGGAGTGTCACTTATATCGATCATAGGGTTTTGAGACTCTACGATTAGTTCATGGGTGTAATTTATAGTATCTATAGAGTGTTGAGACTCTACGAATCCGAGAGGATAATAACTTGGAATCCAACAGGCTAATGTGAGAACAATTGGTGTTAAACACAAGAAAATGGAGAGAAATGATGGAAATTTTCGAGGAATGCAATTGAACGGAGTAGAGCATAAGGTTCTGGTGGCATACCTTAGGACCCTTGGAAAATTTTGAGCTACCAATTTCAGATTTGGGTATATGCAAAAGTTCCAGGTAATGAAGCTTTGATCTCTTTGAACAATAGCTCTCAATAAGGGCATGCTGGACATAAAATAGAACAGGTGATCACTGTTTGGATCATAAATCGTTGTGCTTCATTCTATTTCTTGATTGAAGTAGAGAGTAAATAATAGATCTCTGGTTCTGAGCACTCTCATCCTTCTAGCCCCTGTTCCTTCAAATTCATTTGGTAGAAGATGAACGGTCTCTAGAACTTCTCTAGCAGTGAGAATCACTCTGTAGAGCCCAGGTTGATGTATGCTTTGATGAGACCTGCTCAATTCTGCCTGCTCTAGATAAGGAGAGGAGGAGGGAATGTCAGTGAGTTCCAGTGGCTGCTCCCCCTCAAATGAAGGATCTTCTGGCTTTACAATCTTAGAAACACATTCCTAGTTGATTTCTTCGACTACTTTTTCAATCACATGAGTCCATTGTAAGGAAGTGTCAGGAGAATGTGTAGATAGTTGAGCTGCAGACAGTTGCTCTCCCTCAGATCGTTGAGCTTGCTCCCCCTCAGATCGTTGAGCTTGCCCCCCTCAGATCGTTAAGCTTCAAATCGTTGGGCTGCTTCTTCTCTGAATTTTGTTCTCAACTCTTTTCTTTTTCTCTTTTCTTCTTTTTTCTTTAATTTTTCTTTAGCTCTCTTATCTTCTAGGTTTCTTTCCTTAATTTCTTCATCTTCTGCCTTCTTCATTAACTTTCTCTTTTTTTTCTTTCTTTTGAGTTCTGGATTTTAATCCTCTTTATACACATCCATTTCTTCCTTATGCCTAGTGATTTCTTCTTCTTCAGCAACTAGTTATGTGTTCTGTGTAGGCATAGTTTCTCCTTCATGCTCTTCAAGAGGAATTGAACCCCTTTTTTTTCGCGGCAACCTCTTCTTTTTTGGCATAACCTTGGATAGTGCAGCATTTGTATCTTCTCTTTTATTCTTCTCCTCAGAACTTTGAGAATCTCCTTGAAAGTTTCTTTTATTTCTGTTTCAGTCTTCTTTCCCCTTTTCATTGGTTGTTCTGCCGTAGAGTCATCATCTCTATGAGCTTCAGGTGCAACTGACCCTTGTCAAGCTTCTTCAGCAATAGTTTGAATCTTCTTTTTACTTTTAGCCTTAACAAGATTCTGTACTTCACTGATAGTCTTTTCACTACCACCTTCAAATTGTTTTGACTGAAGATTCTCCACTGGATTCCTTTTCCAATTTTCAAACAATTTGGGGGTAATCTTCTTGTTAGCATTCAAGGCTTTTCCTTCTTTGTCAGTGATTCTTTCCTTCAACCTTTTCTTCAGAATAATGCTAATCAATCTTCCATGAAACATTTTGGGAGCTGGCTTGTCTAGAGCTTTCTTCTTTCCGAAGTCTTCAATCCATTTAGCAAACCAATCGATAAATATAGCATCGAAGCTAAATTTTTTCTTCTGAACAATGGCTGTCATAAATTTCAACTGCAACTCACTTACAGAATCATTAGTTGTGTCCTTTCAGATGATACACTTGCCTACGATCTCTACAAGAAATTCGTATTCTTGAGGAAATTCCTTCTTTTTGAGACCCTTCAATTGTGGATTTTTCTTGTGACCCATCAATTTCAGCCCTTCTTTTGAATCGACTTCATTTAGTGAAGTTAAGTTATGGGATATGAAGCCCATGTTATGATTGATTTCTTCAGCCCCCATTTGCAGTACAACTTCTTTCACTTTAGTTACCAACAAACCATCACGACACATAACATTTAGATAAAACTCTTTGATAAGCTCTGTGTAAATTCTGGTGACTTCCAGGCATTCAGAGAATCCTACTTCTCGCACCAGTGAAAGAATATTCTTAAACTTCTCGTCTTGATCAACGAACTTCTTCGAACAAAGTTGGATGCCGGTCATGATGTGAGACTCTGCCATTTGTATTTGACTTGAACTGAAAAGTCACAGAACTTTTAAGCTTTCTGGTTATATGAGAGATTAGGGCTTAAAGCTAAATATCCAGAGAGAGAAATTTAAATGTTCAAATTTCACAGAAGTAGATATAAGTTAAGGGAGTTTTCCTTTTAATTTGAATTAAAATTACTTCCCTCTACTTTTGGTTGAGTGGGCTATGTGGCCGAGTGTTACTGGTTTCATGTCGCCTAATCTTTGCTTCTCAGTTTTTTGTTAACTTTTCGAAGTGTGAACATCACGTGCCTTTAGAAGTTATCACTTCATCTTCACCAGTCGTTGAGTGCCTTGAGAGAAGGAGCTAACTTTATGATTTCCTTTTGAGCTGCTCTCACTCTATGATCATTGAACAATACTCAAATCGTTTACCATTTCACTAATCTTTTTCTTGCATTCATCATAATCGTCCAAAGACACAATACTAAGGATGGAAGTTGAGCATACCTAACTCACTTATTAGCTTACTGAATCTAGATTCATCTAATGGTTTAATAAACTTATCTGCTAGTTAATTTTCAGTTAGAATGAAATGTAAAGACACGTTATTGTTTTGCACATGATCTCTAATAAAGTGATATTTAATGTCAATATGCTTAGTTCTAGAATGCATAACAGGATTATGAAAAATTGAGATAATACTAGTATTGAGATAGCACTAGGAATATATTTGAAATCAAACCCATAGTCAACATGTTGACTTTTCATCCATAGAATTTGAGCGCAATAACTCCCTGCTGCAATATATTCAGCTTTTGCAGTAGAGGTAGATACTGAGTTCTGCTTCTTTTGCTGAACCATGACACAAGTCTATTACCTAAGAATTGACATGTTCCACTAGTGTTTTTCCTGTCAATTTTACATCCTACAAAGTCTGCATCTGAATATCCCATTAGATCAAAGGGATACTCCTTAGGATACCATAATCCTAGATATGGAGTCCCTTTAAGATATCTAAATATTCTTTTACAGCTATAAGATATGATTCCTTTGGGTTAGCTTGAAATCTTGCACAAATGCAGGTAGAGAACATGATATCTAGTCTACTAGCAGTTAAGTATAGGAAAGACCCAGCCATACCTCTGTGTTGGGAAATCTCAATACTTTTACCCTTTTCATCTTTGTCAAGTTTGGTTGTAGAAGCCATATGAGTCTTCATGGGGGTGGTTGATTCCATACCATACATCTTAAGTAAATCTTTGATATATTTGGCTTAATTGATAAAGATTCCTTCATCAGTTTGCTTTACTGGAAGTCCAAGAAAGTAGTTTAGTTCACCCATCATGCTCATTTCAAATTTGCTCTGCATCAACTTGGCAAATCTTTCACACATTTTTTCATTTGTAGATCCAACAATGATATCATCTACATAGATTTGGACTAATAATATTTGATTTTTGTGTTTCTTAAGAAATAGAGTTATGTCTACTCTCCCTCTAATGAATCCATTTTCAATAAAATAATTTGTGAGTGTTTCATATCATGCTCTAGGTGCCTGTTTCAGACCATAAAGTGCTTTATCTAGTTTGTAAACATAATTAGAATGAGTTGGATTGACAAAACCTGGATGTTGTTCTACATAGACTTCTTCTTGAAGTTCACCATTCAGGAAAGAACTTTTGACATCCATTTAAAAGACTTTGAACTTCATGCGAGCTGCATATGCAAGAAACAGTCTTACAGCTTCCAATCTTGTAACAGGGGCAAAGGTTTCATCGTAGTCAATCCCCTCTTCCTGTGAGTAGCCTTTTGCGACCAGTCTAGCTTTTTTTCTTGTGATCACACCAGCCTCATCCATTTTGTTTCTGAAAACTCATTTTATGCCAATCACAAGATGATCTTTTGGTCTAGGGACCAGTCTCCACACATTTCTTCTCTCAAATTGATTTAGCTCTTCTTGCATTGCTTCAATCTAGCTTGAATCTTCCAATGCCTCTTCAATATTCTTAGGTTCTGTTTGAGAGAGAAAACTAAGATAGAAACATTCATTTTATGTAGGTGATCTTGTTCTGACTCTTGCATTTGGATATTCGATGATTAGATTCTAAGTGTGATCTCTTGCCCATCTGCTTCTTGATGGATTGTCTGTTTTTGTGCTTTGCTGCCTAAGCTCTTCAAGATTTGGTTCCTAATCTGCATCTTCATTAACTCGTAGAGTTCTTAAGTATGGGACTAGAGACTCTACGATCTCCTGATCTGGTACTATGATCGTTGGGTCTGGCTCTACGACCTCATTTTCGTTGACCATAGAGTTCTTTTGTTCAGCAACCTGTGGGTCCGGCTCTGCGATCTTGTCTCGTTGAGCTACTTTGTTTGCCTCATATTTATCAACTTCGTCAAACGTAATATGAATTAAAACTTCTACTATTAGAGAATTCTTATTAAATACCCTATAGGATTTACTGTCCACAGAGTATCCAAGAAATATTCCTTCATCTGATTTGGGCTGAAACTTTGTTAGGTATCTTTTGTCATTGTTGAGAATATAGCATGCACATCCAAAAGCACGAAAGTAGCTAACGTTCGGCTTCCTTCCGTTCCAGAACTCGTAGGGTGTCTTTTTGAGTGTAGAGTGAATTAATGACCTATTTTGAGTATAACACGCAGTGTTGACAGCTTCTGCCCATAAATATTCTAGAAGACTTGCTGCAACAAGAACTGTTCTTCCCGCTTCTATCAATGTTCTGTTCTTCCTTTCAGCAACTCCATTTTGCTGTGGAGTTCTTGGAGCTGAATAACTATGCTGAATACCATTATCCTCACAGAACTTGCTTACTTCAGAATATCCAAATTCTCTTCCATGATCACTCCTTATTGTTATTATCTTCTCACCCTTCTCATTCATTACTAGTTTGAAGAATTTAATTAATTGAGTACTGGTCTCGTCTTTGGAGCTTAAAAAGAACACCCATATGAATCTGGAATAGTCGTCCACGACAACTAGCGAATAAATTTTGCCTACAAGACTAGCTGTAGGAATAGGCCCAAAAAGATCCATATGGAGAAGTTGTAGAGGTTTCTCATTTGAGTTTACTGCTTTGTTTTTGAATGCGTTTCTGGTCTTCTTTCCCAGTTGATAGGCTCTGCAAGGCATTTCTTTTGTAAAACTCAACTTTGGCAGACCTCTGACTAGATCTTTTGACACTAATTTGGACATGCTCTTGAAGTTTAAGTGAGATAATCTCCTATGCCATAGCCAACTTATATCTTCAGAAGCTTTGGTGAAGAAGCAAGTTGATGCTGCAAGACTTAGCTCAAAGAGATTGACCACATAAACGTTTCCTTCTCTAAATCCTATCAGCTTTAGTGAGTTGGTTTCCAGGTCTCGAACTTGACACCTATTTTTAAGGAAGATTACTTGATGTCCTTTATGACATAACTGACTTATGAGGTTGTGCTTTAATCCATCAACATAGGCTACCTTGCTAAAAGAAATGGCTCCATTGCTTATTAGACCATAGCCTCTGGTTTTTCCCGAGTTGTTGTCTCCAAAGATGATTGCTGGACCATCTTTGGCTTTGAACTCAGATAGTAGAGCTTTATTTCCTATCATGTGCCTAGAACACCCATTGTTGAGGTACCGGATTGAGTCAGATCTGCTTGGCACCTGCAAATACAATTTGTGTTCATTTTGGTACCCATACTTGGCTTGGGTCCTACAATGTTAGTTCCTTTGGGGACCCAGATTTGCCTGACTCTGGGTCTACTATGAGCAGTGAAGTAACAATTTGTAAATTTATGACCATATCTATGATAGTTATAACAATTGATATGCCTTAGGCGTGAGTGTATGACTAGATGTTTTTTCATTTGGAACTCTTGTGGAGAGTATGTTCTTTTTCTTTAGATAATCAATTTTCATAGAGTAATAATTAACTTTGCGATGTGCCCCTGGTTGGTTCGTAGAGCAGATTCCACCGAACTCTACGATCCTTCGAGGTGCATTTGTAGACTTGAATTTGCTCTGCAATTTTACAAAGCCTACACCAGTATGTGACTTGTTGTCCTTTGAAATGGTAACTTGGTCTGCAGAGACTGGATAACTAGAGATGATAGATTTTATATCTTCTTTAGACTTGATGAACACAATATTTCTATTAAAAGATGAAATCTTGTTATTGCCAATGTTTATTGATTTTTCCATACTAGGAGTAGGAGACGGGTCTCCAAATCTTAAGCCTGACTTATCAGAGACAGATCTTTGACTAGTAATTAGGACATCCATTGATGAGGAAGAGCGATTCCACATAGTGATTATTTTTTTAATTCTTCTATTTTAGTGTTGAGGACAGATTCTTTCTGTGCACTTGTTTCAATCAATTTTCTTAACATTTCATTCTCCACTTCAAATTTGGATAAAGAGGCAGTGTTTCGTAGAGTGGTTTCCAACTCTACGATCACTTTCTCTTTCTCCTTTTGAAGAAGAAAATGATCCTTTGACAGAACTCTAAATAACTTCATATACTTATGCAGTTCAGATGTTTTGTCATGTAAGGCTAATCTAAGATCATCCATGCTAACATCAGGGGTGTTGAAATCAAATACCTCATTGATGTTGATCACTCGACGATCAGTGGTTGTGCTGGATTCTTCTTCTAATGCCATTAAGCACAGATTTGCAACTTGAGCCTCTTCGTCATCACTAGAGTCTAATCCTGTATCGTCCTCAGATTCACTCCATAATCCTTCAGCTACATATCCTTTGTCTTTCTTGTTGAATTTCTTGTAGCTTTTATACTCTTTCTTTCCAAAGACCTTTTTTTGTCCTTCTTAAGATCATCTCGCAGAGGTTTGGTGCATTCTGCGATAAAATGACCAGGCGTCTTACAGTTGTAGCATAAATCTTTGTTTTGTTCTCTGTTGTTGTTGCCTTTGTTGAAGTTCTTGTTTGGCCTCCAGTGGGACACCCCCAAATTCAGGTACCAATACCTCGAATTTGGTGCTCACGATAAAATACATCCATACACCTCTAAACAACATAAATCAACTAATGCGGAATAAAACAAACATATGTTGTTCATTACAAAAGGTTTACTACGGTCCCAAGGTCTATAACCTTAAATAAATACATCGCATAATACATTAATAATACAAAACTATTCCACGATTACATAACGGGATAGTATATATAACTATTCCTTAAGCTTTCCTTTGCCTTTGCCCGCTTTGGAACTCTCCGGCTTAACTGCAATAGGTTCATGATATAGCAAGGGTGAGCAACTACTTTGCTCAGCAAGTTTAAAAGCAAGAAGAAGATATATCATGAATGAATGAGAATAATAGCTGCATAGATCAACAATTTATGAACAATGATGAAATAGCTGAAATGACATAATCAAAGTCCAAATGAAACAATGAATAATGATTATTTACTGCTGAGTGGTCCAACCGACCATGAACTTTTGGCCAAAGAGTCAATCATTCAACTAACTCTTTTAAAACCTGGCCCCGTCAGTTGTACTCGAGGGGATCAGCCTCTCGTACACCATGTATATGCATAACATTTAACTCCGACTGCATCAAATAACCGACACATTATAATCCCCTAATAAGGGTTGCTCTCTCAGTCCAAGAATCCGTACCAACTACTGGTTTGGATAGCTTTTAAAATAATAACCTGTACATGTCTAGCCGAAACAAATAGCGTAGACTGTTTTCTTAAACAGTTCATGAATGAAGAACTTAAACGTTTTCACAATCCAACAACAAATAATGACTTCAAATGCATAAGCTGCGAATATCAATAATTATCTTGGAGGTGGAGTAATTGACAATAATTAATCCACTAATATGATTCAAAAGTAATAACTCCATTTGAGTCATGAAACTTGCAATAATATACAACATCTGTATAAAATATGAAACCTGCTCAAAATATAATTCGAGTAAGGTTAGAGAAACTTGCCCAACACAAGGGTTAGACAAGTGTTAGGAAACTTGCCTGGTGCGTCTGCTACAATATTACAACACACGCTCCTTAATATCTTACACAATTAAGTACATATCCACATAACAATTAGTCACCTACCGGATATTAAATAATGTCTTATACTACTATATAATGTCTCATTCATACTAGAAACAAAATATTAAACAAGGTTATACCCACTAGTTACGGCGTTACGACGCTTGCACGTCTATACGCCCAACTTGCCTATTCGAATGCCCAAGCGACACGCAATTGTGTACGCCTAACACGCCCATTCGATTCATCTAATACTCATTGGTTAATGCTAAGTATCATAATAAATCATAACATTCATGTTTTAGAAATTAGAACAACATTTTACATTGTCGGGAGCATTACATGTGCTTACGCGCATGCCCGACGCCCTCCGATTGCCCCCAATTTCATATTAGTCCTAAATGGCTAATTTCGACCATGCTACAGACGTCAAATTGAAAAACTTAAAGAACAAAAGTTGTAGGTCTACTCGTTCTCTTTCCGAATCATGTTGAATCACCTCAATCCGAGTTTGAATGAGAAAGTTATGCCCATTTTACTAAAGGACGTTGAAGCTGTTTGCACAGTCCCTTGTCCAGCGCCTTAGGCGCTCAAAATGGCCTATGACCAGCGCCTAAAGCACTCTCTTGCAGTAGCTGGCTCGTGGCCAGCGCCTGCCCAGCGCCGTAGGCGCTCGGCCTGAGTCCCCAACCCGTTTTGCTTCCCGGAATGCTCTGTTTTGGTGTTCTAGACCTATCTTGCTTCCAACCACCATAACTCCCTCAATACACGTTCAAATTGGTCCATTTCGGACTCTATGGACTCCTAAGACATAGGGCTACAACATATCAAAAATTTAGAGCTATCCATTTACATTAACATGTTGAAATCCTTGACCAAAGTATCAACTCACGTTTTATTTTCGTGTTCTTGGTGTTCTTGGTGTTCTTCACTAAAATGGTCACCAAATCTTCGTTTTAACACCTTTTACTAGATTCAAGTTGGGTTAACTTTGTAACTCATGGAACTACAATACCATAACAACAAATAAATTAAACACACACGAAAACATAGCTACAAAGTCCTCTAAAATGGTCCGAATGTCCAAAGTCCATGTTTTGTCCATTGTTCTTGCTCCATTAAGCCAAGGTAAGGATTTCTTGCATTTTTGTTTTACTTTGATGTTATTAATAAGGTTAATAAGGTCTTAATAACATCCTTAGTCGTCCAACAAGCAAATAAACTAGAAAAAGGAAAACTTGAAAACTCTGAAGAAATGAGTTTGAAAATTGTATTTACCTCTTGGATTCTCCTTCTAGTTTGTTTAATGGTTGTTAGAGGTTTGCTACAACCTTTCTTCTTCCTCCTTGGGTTGCTCCCATAGCCTCTCTTCAAGCTTCTTCACTCCTCCCACTTGTTTCTCTCTCTAGAATGGTTGAAGAAGAAGATGAAGAAGATGAAGATGGTGTTATGAAGCTTGGTAGATGATTACCTCTTTAGTTCTCCTCCTTGTAGCTAAATAGCTCGGTTAGAGCTTGAAGATTTCCTTTCTCCTTCCTTAGCTCCCACCCGAACTCTCTCTCTTTCTCTAGAACTTCTTCTCCTTCCTTATAATTTCTGCAGATTTCTCTCTTCTTCTATCTCTCTCTAATTGAGCTGATGGTTTGAATGGGTGTGAATGAGGAAAAGAATGAAGGAAATCAGATGAATGGAATGTTAGAAATGGAGGGGCTTCGGGAGCAATGAAGTGGGATGGGGAAGGAGAATGTTGCTAGTTTGCTTCTCCATGCACATTTTGTCTAGCACAAGGGCCACATGCCGGCAACTCCCTCATCTCTTCATTCTCATTGGTCCAAAAGGTTAGGTTGGTTCCCTCTTTGGATAACAAGTCAAAATAAATACCCAAATAAACAAAAATATATCCAAAAACTCCCATTTTTGTACCCAAATTGCTCAATAACTCCACCCATAATTAAAATGGGTATTACCATAATTATTAGGATGGGTAAAAATAATTATTACGGGATTTGTCTAATTATTCGGATCACCCATATAATATATTTCGGATACGGATAAAATCACGTATCAGCTTAAATAAAATTTCCGACGCTTGGAAAAATTATTCGTACGCATACACGTATTAACAAAATTATTTAACATCGAAAAATACGACAAAAATATTTCGCATGAATAGTGCCTCGGGATGCGTGTCCGTGAATAGTGATTGAGCGACGCTACACGAAATCAATTATTCACTTAAACAAAACCATAACACGAAATATTTCATGCATTCACATAATCCAGGTTGTCACACAAGCTTTAAACATGCAACACAAAAATAATATTAATAAAATAGAATATATTCATTAATATTCAAAAATTCGAATTACAAGGAAAATTCTAAAATTCCCGGTAGTTACATCATCCCCTCCTTATAAGAATTCTGTCCCCAGAATTACAATCTAGGTACGAAAAACTTAACATGGGTTCACTCAAAAAGATGCGGATAATTCTTCCTCATCTTCTCTTCTAGCTCCCACGTAGCTTCTTCAGCTGCATGGTTCCTCCAAAGTACTTTGACCGAATGAATAACCTTGTTTCTTAACGTCTGCTCTTTCCTATCTAATATCTGGACAGGAATCTCTTCAGATGACAAATCTCGTTTAACTTGAATTGGTTCGTAGGATATCACGTGCTTGTAGTCAGGTTTATATGGTCGTAACACAGAAACGTGAAACACATTATGAATATGCTCCGGTTTAGGAGGTAAAGCTACCTCGTACGCCACTTCACCTACCCTCTTTAAAACTTCAAAAGGTCCTACGAACCTGGGACTCAATTTACCCTTCTTTCCAAATCTGATCTTCCCTTTCCAAGGTGATATCTTCAAAAACACAAAGCTGCCAACTTCAAAGTCTCGCTTCTGACGATGCAAATCGGCGTATTTCTTCTATCGGTCTTGAGCCGCTACCAATCGATCTCTTATCACTTTAATGACATCCACGGTCTGCTGCACCAATTCAGGCCCCAACAGTCTCCGTTCACCGACTTCGTCCCAACACAGAGGTGTTCGACACTTCCTTCCGTATAATGCTTCGTATGGCGGCATGCCAATACTCGCATGATAACTGTTATTGTAGGCAAACTCCACCAATAGTAGATGATCATCCCAGCTGCCTTTAAAATCCATCACACATGCTCTAAGCATGTCCTCAAGCGTCTGAATCGTTCGTTCGCTTTACCCATCCGTCTGAGGATGATACGCCGTACTCAACCTCAACTGAGTTCCCAATCTTTCTTGTAAGCTCTTCCAGAAATTCGACGTGAAGCGCGGATCTCTATCAGATACAATAGATACCGGTACTCCATGTCGTGACACAATCTCTTTCACATATAACTTTGCTAGCTGCTCCAGATTGTACCTTATCTTGATCGGTAAAAAATGTGCAGATTTTGTTAAACGATCCACGATCACCCAGATCGCGTCGTAACCCTTTTGAGTTGGTGGAAGCCCCGTCTCAAAATCCATCGTGATATGCTCCCACTTCCACTCCGGAATCTCCAGCGGTTGTAGCTGTCCGCCTGGTTTCTGATGTTCTGCTTTTACCCTTTGACATGTCAAACATCGCCCAACACACTCCGCGACCTCCCTTTTTATGTTCGGCCACCAGAAATATTGGCGCAGATCCTGATACATCTTGGTACTACCAGGGTGTATCGAATACTTTGTAGAATGAGCTTCCTGCAAAATCTCTTCTCTCAACTCCGGATCTATCGGTATCCAGATCCTCCCTTCAAACCTTAGCAGTCCCATGCTATCAGTTTTGTACTTCAATTCCTCTCCATCTGAGATTCCTTCTTTCTGGCAACACATTCGTCATCCTTTTCTTGAGCCTCCTTTATCTTGTCTAATAAAGTTGGACTCGCCTCCACTGCGAACAGTTTCTCGTCTGCATTCATTGGATACTTGACTTCCAACTCTAGTCTTTCCATATCCTTGATCAGTTTCTCTTGAGCTGTCAGCATCATCAACTTATCTCTGCCCTTCCTACTTAGAGCATCAGCTACTACATTGGCCTTACCGGGATGGTATAGAATCTCACAATCGTAGTCCTTGATCAACTCCAACCATCGCCTCTGCCTCATGTTTAGTTCCGTCTGAGTAAAGATATACTTCAGACTTTTGTGATCTATGTATATCTCACACTTCTCCCCATACAGGTAGTGCCTCCAAATCTTCAGAGCAAACACTACTGCCGCTAGTTCCAGGTCGTGAGTCGGATATCTCTTCTCATAGTCCTTCAGTTGCCGTGATGCGTACGCAATGACCTTCCCATGCTGCATCAATACGCACCCAAGGCCTTTGTGTGACGCATCACTATACACCACAAATCCTCCTGTATTATCTGGTAGTGACAACACAGGTGCTTCACTAAGTTTCTTCTTCAACTCCAAGAAACTCTCTTCGCACTTATCCGTCCATACAAACTTCACAGTCTTCCTTGTCAAATTTGTCAACGACGTCGCTATCCGGTACCAAGTCGATCACAAATTCCACTTCTCTATCCGGCGGTAAACCCGATAACTCATCTGGGAAAACATCTGGGAATTCCCTTACTACAGGTATCTGACCCATTTCACTCCCTACTCTTTGAGTATCAACCACATGAGCCAAATAACCTATACAACCTTTCCTTAGCAATTTTTTCGCTTACATCATCGTCAGACAACAAGATTGTCTCGGCGATTTACTACCGTAAAATACGACCTTCGACTTATTCGGGGTCTTCAGGTGTATACTTTTCTTCTGACAATCAATCACAGTCCCATGACTAGACAACCAATCCATCCCAAGAATTACATCAAATTCTCCTAGTCGTATCGGAATTAAATTTACGCTCAGTTTATACCCGTTTATCTCAGCACAATAATTTCTATGGATGTATTCTACAGGAATAACTTCTTTATTAGCTACTTCCACATTCATAGGATTCTCTAATTTCTCACGAGGTAAATTTAACCGTTTAGCAAAATCTTCCGAAACAAAGGAACAGGTAGCACCCGAATCAAATAACACATATGCACTGATATTATTGATTGAAATAATACCTGACACCACGTCCTTCGATTCCATCGCATCCTGCACAGTCATGTTGAAGGTGCGTGCTACTGGTCTGTTCTGCTGTGCTGGTCCTCCGATAGTCAGCTTACTATTGTTCCCTTGGTTAGCACTGCCTGCATCGCTCTTCCTCTTTGGGCAATCCTTCTTCTGATGATCTGAAGTGCCATAAGAAAAACAACTTCCTGCCTTCGCCTTTGGACATTGTGGGGCAATGTGCCCCAGTTGACCACAGTTGAAACAAACTCCTTTTCCTTTCATGCATTCTCCAAAGTGATTCCTTCCACATTTCTCGCATTTATTGCCCTTCTTTACATCCCCTATGGACTTGCTTCTTGGCATTTGACTGTCGTTCCATTTTCTCTTATTTGGGTTACTTCCCCCACTGCTACCTTCCTTATGACCATCATGGCTTTTCTTCTTTTTCTGATCTTGGTTGTGCCTTGTCAAAGCTTCATTTCCTCCCTCAGCAATGATTGCTTTCTCAAGTAGCATAGAAAATGTGTTACTCTGCAAAACCGCAACCTTACTATACACCTAAGGTTTCAACCCTTGTTCAAATCTCTTCGCTCTCCTAGCTTCGGTGTCCACCTGATGTGGAGCAAACCTAGCTAACTCCTTAAATTTTGTGGCATACTCCGCAACTGACATGCTTCCTTGCTTTAGTTCCAAGAACTTTATCTCCATACTTGCCTGCATGCTTGCTGGAAAGTAATTTTCGAAAAACAGCTCCTTGAAACGAGCCCATGAAATCGTGCCTTTCCCAGCCCGACCTTTGTTTGCCTTCCACCAGTAATTTGCCTCACCTTTCATCATGAAAGTGGCAAACGACGTCTTCTATTCCTCGGCCACTCATGCGACCTCAAAAACTTTCTCCATTTCTTCTACCCATGTCTGGGCTTCAATCGGATCCGTAGTCCCACAAAACTCCGGTGGCCCTACTAATTTGAAGTCCTTAAAGTTCGCCGTGTGACTTCCTGGCTGATCAACCGCAGCGGCTGGCATGCCCTGCATTGCTTCGGCTAATAAGTTCACAAAAGTCCTCATAGGGTCTGCCTGACCCTCCTCGTTATTCACCGACTCTTCCACCCTTGTGTATCGGGGTTGTCTTCTCGGCGGCATTGTCTGTTTAATAGAAAACACTTAACGTTATAATCCCGTCACACCTGTACGCATCTATTCTAGAGTGACAATAAAGCAGCACACGTAACACAAACGTTTATACCCATGTGCTAACAGTTAAAACATCACACATGATTACTCTATAGCATACCGCTATGAATGACATCATCCATCCCTTCACACCACAAAAAGGTGGGGATTTACTACTAACAACCACCCCTAACATGAACTAAGGTTGAGGTCTACAAACATAAATCACATACTGATAGGCACACAAACAAAATAGTCTAACCAAGTATACTGCGCTCCGCAATGCTAACATACTCCACATGCCCTAACTGGGTCATCAACTCTCGACTCAAGGTGAGATAAGTCTGTCCCTTCTCAACTAAATGATGGTCCACACCATCCATCCACCTACTACTCGCCATGCTAAATGTATAGCCAATTCTATTCATCCTTCTCTAACTGGGTTCGCCGAGCCTCCACCTCTACTTGTAGACTCGCTCCCCATTGCTCCGACTGCTCTAGTCTACTACTCTACTCAACATCTCTCGCCAAGAGGCGATGTGAGAGGGTACTCAACTAAATAGGAGCTCCCTGCCCCAACTCGACTGGCTAAACTCAGGCATCCTACAACCACAACAAAGACATCATAAACAATCAACACAAATAGTACCATAACAAAATACATTCATTGATGGAATGAATTTATATTTCATTATGTATAAACTCGGCTTGATGAATTTCCACAATCCACCTCCGACACATACAACTCGATGAATCTCCTCAATCCATCTCCTAGCGTACTCAATACGAGTTTAATACTAAGGTTATAACCTAGGTTTTGTATTCCTAAACTTTATAACCTAAAGCTCTGATACCAACCTGTGACACCCCCAAATTCAGGTACCAATACCTCGAATTTGGTGCTCACGATAAAATACATCCATACACCTCTAAACAACATAAATCAACAAATGCGGAATAAAACAAACATATGTTGTTCATTACAAAAGGTTTACTGCGGTCCCAAGGTCTATAACCTTAAATAAATACATCGCAGAATACATTAATAATACAAAACTATTCCACGATTACATAACAGGATAGTATATATAACTATTCCTTAAGCTTTCCTTTGCCTTTGCCCGCTTTGGAACTCTCCGGCTTAACTGCAATAGGTTCATGATATAGCAAGGGTGAGCAACTACTTTGCTCAGCAAGTTTAAAAGCAAGAAGAAGATATATCATGAATGAATGAGAATAATTGCTGCATAGATCAACAATTTATGAACATTGATGAAATAGCTGAAATGACATAATCAAAGTCCAAATGAAACAATGAATAATGATTATTTACTGCTGAGTGGTCCAACCGACCATGAACTTTTGGCTAAAGAGTCAATTATTCAACTAACTCTTTTAAAACCTGGCCCCGTCAGTTGTACTCGAGGGGATCAGCCTCTCGTACACCATGTATATGCATAACATTTAACTCTGACTACATCGAATAACCGACACATTATAATCCCTTAATAAGGGTTGCTCTCTCAGTCCAAGAATCCGTACCAACTACTGGTTTGGATAGCTTTTAAAATAATAACCTGTACATGTCTAGCCGAAACAAATAGCGTAGACTATTTCCTTAAACAGTTCATGAATGAAAAACTTAAACGTTTTCACAATCCAACAACAAGTAATGACTTCAAATGCATAAGCTGTGAATATCAATAATTATCTTGGAGATGGAGTAATTGACAATAATTAATCCACTAATATGATTCAAAAGTAATAACTCCATTTGAGTCATGAAACTTGCAATAATATACAACATCTGTATAAAATATGAAACCTGCTCAAAATATAATTCGAGTAAGGTTAGAGAAACTTGCCCAACACAAGGGTTAGACAAGTGTTAGGAAACTTGCCTGGTGCGTCTGCTACAATATTACAACACACGCTCCTTAATATCCTACACAATTAAGTACATATCCACATAACAATTAGTCACCTACCGGATATTAAATAATGTCTTATACTACTATATAATGTCTCATTCATACTAGAAACAAAATATTAAACAAGGTTATACCCACTAGTTACGGCGTTACGAAGCTTACACGTCTATACGCCCAACTTGCCTATTCGAATGCCCAAGCGACACGCAATTGTGTACGCCTAACACGCCCATTCGATTCATCTAATACTCATTGGTTAATGCTAAGTATCATAATAAATCATAACATTCATGTTTTAGAACTTAGAACAACATTTTACATTGTCGGGAGCATTACATGTGCTTACGCGCATGCCCGACGCCCTCCGATTGCCCCCAATTTCATATCAGTCCTATAAATAGACAATTTCGACCATGCTAAATACCTCAAATTGAAAACCTTAAAGAACGAAAGTTGTAGGTCTACTCGTTCTCTTTCCGAATCATCTTGAATCACCTCAATCCGAGTTCGTATAAGAAAGTTATGCCCATTTTACTAAAGGACGTCGAAGTTGTTTGCACAGTCCCTTGTCCAGCGCCTTAGGCGCTCAAAATGGTCTATGATCAGCGCGTAAAGCACTCTCTTGCAGTAGCTGGGCTCGTGGCCAGCGCCTTAGGTGCTCGGCCTGAGTCCCCAACCCGTTTTGCTTCCCGGAATGCTCTGTTTTGGTGTTCTAGACCTATCTTGCTTCCAACCACCATAACTCCCTCAATACAGGTTCAAATTGGTCCGTTCCGGACTCTATGGACTCCTAAGACATAGGGCTACAACATATCAAAAATTTAGAGCTATCCATTAACATTAACATGTTGAAATCCTTAACCAAAGTATCAACTCATGTTTTATTTTCGTGTTGTTGGTGTTCTTCACTAAAATGGTCACCAAATCTTCGTTTTAACACCTTTTTACTCGATTCAAGTTGGGTTAACTTTGTAACCCATGGAACTACAATACCATAACAACAAATAAATTAAACACACACAAAAACATAGCTATAAAGTCCTCTAAAATGGTTCGAATGTCCAAAGTCCATGTTTTGTCCATTGTTCTTGCTCCATTAAGCCAAGGTAAGGATTTCTTGCATTTTTGTTTCACTTTGATGTTATTAATAAGGTTTATAAGGTCTTAAGAACATCCTTAGTCGTTCATAGTCATCCAACAACAACCATAATAATAGCAAATTCGTCCAACAAGTAAATAAACTAGAAAAAGGAAAACTTGAAAACTTTAAAGAAATGAGTTTGAAAATGGTATTTACCTCTTGGATTCTCCTTCTAGTTTGTTTAATGGTTGTTAGAGGTTTGCTACAACCTTTCTTCTTCCTCCTTGGGTTTCTCCCGTAGCCTCTCTTCAATCTTCTTCACTCCACCTACTTGTTTCTCTCTCTAGAATGGTTGAAGAAGAAGATGAAGAAGATGAAGATGGTGTTATGAAGCTTGGTAGATGATTACCTCTTTACTTCTCCTCCTTGTTGCTAAATAGCTCGGTTAGAGCTTGAAGATTTCCTTTCTCCTTCCTTAGCTCCCACCCGAACTCTCTCTCTTTCTCTAGAACTTCTTCTCCTTCCTTATAATTTCTGCAGATTTCTCTCTTCTTCTATCTCTCTCTGATTGAGCTGATGGTTTGAATGGGTGTGAATGAGGAAAAGAATGAAGGAAATCAGATGAATGGAATGTTAGAAATGGAGGGGCTTCGGGAGCAATGAAGTGGGATGGGGAAGGAAAATGTTGCTAGTTTGCTTCTCCATGCACATTTTGTCTAGCACAAGGGCCACATGCCGACAACTCCCTCATCTCTTCATTCTCGTTGGTCCAAAAGCTTAGGTTGGTTCCCTCTTTGGATAACAAGTCAAAATAAATACCCAAATATACAAAAATATATCCGAAAACTCCCATTTTTGTACCCAAATTACTCAATAACTCCACCCATAATTAAAATGGGTATTACCATAATTATTAAGATGGGTAAAAATAATTATTACGGGATTTGTCTAATTATTCGGAACACCCATATAATACATTTCGGATACGGATAAAATCACGTATCAGCTCAAATAAAATTTCCGACGCTTGGAAAAATTATTCGTACGCATACATGCATTAACAAAATTATTTAACATCGAAAAATACGACAAAAATATTTGGCGTGAATAGTGCCTCGGGATACGTGTCCGTGAATAGTGATTGAGCGACGCTACACGAAATCAATTATTCACTTAAACAAAACCATAACACGAAATATTTCATGCATTCACATAATCTAGGTTGTCACACAACCTTTAAACATGCAACACAAAAATAATATTAATAAAATAGAATATATTCATTAATATTCAAAAATTCGAATTACAAGGAAAATTCTAAAATTCCCGATCGTTACATCCAGCTGCTCTTTTTCATGAACTTCCTTAATCTTCAAGCGAGCAAGACTATGTCTTTATATTCATCAGCTTCATCTTGTTCTGCATTGCTCTAGACTTCAACCAGAGTTTTTGAGATTCCTTCAGAAGCTCTCAGAGCAACTCCTTTGTCTTTTCTCTTGGTTTCTACAAGAGTTTCAGCTCATTGATTGAGTTCAAGTTCATAAGTAAGAAGATTACCATAGAGCTTTTGTACTGTCATCTCATACAGGTTCTTTGATTCTTGAATGGCCGTAGTCTTAATGTCCCACTTACTTGGCAGGGCTCTTGTGAATTTGATGTTCAAATCTTTGTTGGGATAGATCATGCCATACGATCTTAAGGAGTTGAGAAGTATATATGTTGAATCTTTCATATGTTATAGTGATATTTTCTCCAGTGATGTAAGAGAACATCTCATATTGCTGGGTTATAAGGGACTATTTGTTTTCCCTGACTTCTTTAGTGCCCTCATGCATTACCAGCAAGGTTTCCCATACTTCTTTCGTTGTGGTGCAGTTAACAACATTTTCAAATAATTCATCTTCGAGAACCATGAATAGAATGTTTTTGGCCCTTTTATCGAGCTGCACTAGTTTCTTCTCATTTTCTGTCCACTTTATTCTTTGTTTGACAACAACTTTATTCGGATCATCAGTAGTTGGAACTAGTTTAGTCGGAACATATGGACCATTACGAATAGCATCAAATAAATCATCATCAATAACATCCATATATGCCTGCATACGCATTTTCCAGTTAGCAAAATTTCCTCTATTTAGAAGAGGTGGCTTATTACCTCCACCAAGCTCATAACTTGTTTTGTTTAGTGCCATAGGTCAAATCAAAGTGTAAGCATTCTATTCGTGAAAACCTGCTCTGATACCACTTGTTATTCCTAAGAGCACTAAAAGATCTAGAAGGGGGGTTGAACAGATTCTTTTTAAAACTTGTTTAATGATAAATCTTTATCTGATATTGAGTTAGTCAAATAGATTTAGCGCAACGGACTAAGTTGTTCAAAATCCCCCTTAAAGAAGGTTTTTAACAAACAGTTTCACAATAGGTTAACTGATGTATAAACATTAATAAAACAAACTGTAAAGTGGTTCGGAGGCTAAACTGTGCTCATACTCCACTATTCTACTTCAATAAGTAGGAAATCCACTATAATTTGATCTCACAGATCAGGACATTTAAGCCTTTTTTAAGTCCAGCAGACTTAAGATTTCAATCACTATGATCAGGTACACTGCCCTCTTCAAGCCCATCAAACTTGGAACTTTGATCACTTAGATTAGGTACACTGCCTTCTTGTTGGATGATTGTTTGTTGAGATGTGCTATTAAGATGTCGTGATGCTTTTCTTCTGAGGTACTTAGCAGCTTAAACTTTGAAGTTCAGATCGTAGAGTATGTTCGTTATGCTTCTTGGTAGAGTTTTTGCTTTCTTGATCGATACTTTTATTTGAAACTTGATCTCCATTTTATAACCTGCCTTGAAATTCTTCCCGTTGCAATGATCCCGTTGGGGCATTTAATGCTCTGGATATTCTGAGATCTTTGATGTAGACATTCTATGTTATATGTGTCAGCTTTTGTTCTACCTTAGACTGTCACATTAGTTTGCAACTTTACCTACCCCCTTGACACGTCACCTTCAGCAAACTAGCTGTTAGACACATTCTTTAGAATTTTGATCTTGGCCAAGGTTGTTCTGATGGTTACCCTGGATCCTTGAATCAGCGAAGCTTCAATGTCAGTTCTCTGTGTCAGACTTGATTCATCTTTACGATCATGACAGATTATAGAGTTCATTCTACGAACAACCTCTTTTTGACTCTACGAACGTTTTGCTTTACGATTCTAGAGCTGAGTCTATGAATCTTACTTCTACTCAACGATCTCGAAGGTGCCTTACGCTTGTACTTTTTACTTTGCGACCTTCAGTAATAACTTGACGTTCATCTCCATCTTCAATGACTCTACGATACTGATCATTTTATAATGGGACTTAGAAACTCTATGATTTCTTTAATGTTGCAACCAGTGATTGACTAGGTGAACTTTACGATAGGTACTCCAGCTTTATGACTTGCCGGTAGAGTAACTTTACAATAATTTAGCTCAAGGAGATCAACCTAACAAGTTTGATCTTTCTAATCTAAGTCCTTGTACATTAGATTTACAGGGTATCATTAAGGACTGTACAAGATCTTAGTTTCATTTCTTTCATCATCAAATCAATAACTATGTAGACTCTAACACCCATGAATACACAATTTAATCAAGCCAAAAGTACTAAAATTGTGGCATAAAACTCATTCATCAAATACCCCCAAACTTGAACCATTGCTTGCTTCAAGCAAATCAAAAAACAAACTATATGCATCTAACAACTACATACAAATCAAACAATGAATCAACACATTATCTATCATACGACCTCAAAAACTATCAACAACTCTGAAATCAAATATCAAACCAATGTCATGGTCATAATTTTGACGCATTTGTTAAATTTACATATGCTTTCGACCCTTGTGCGTGTGATTACCACCTTCTTCCACCAATCACATCACAAATAAATTCATAGAATTAACTGCTTAACGAAGAATTTTGGCTTCAACTCTACAACTTCACCAAACATACCAAATTCAGATAGTCCAAATAAAGCGCCTAAGCCAAGGGTCTCAAGAATGATTTCAACATTAAGCACATACATTTTTTTTTGTTTTTCCTTTTCCAGTGAGACATTGTATATATAATTTTTCTCTTTCTCACCATTTACCAAATGAGTGCATTTTACGCTCCATCTCGTTCTTATGCATGTGTTTATGAGCGAGTGCGTTTTACGCTCCATCTCGTCTCACCACATACTCTCATTGCATGTAGAAAAATAATTTTTTTTTCTTTTTTTTTCTTCAACAGCCCAAGAGTTCCCCCAAACTTAAATGATTATCTAGATTTTACTTCCAATGATACATCAGCAAATTTTATAAAGTTTCCATAAAATTCCCCAAAGCAATTTACCATATAAATCATTTCCGAATCATAATCAATCCAACAGGTGAATATGTGCTCATTTAACTAAAACATATCTCAAGCAAGTTAAAACCAACTAATCCATCAAAATGATAACCACACAATGTTTATCAATTTTTGTTTGAGTTCTAACATTGTATAATCCATTCTTATTATCGGTCATACTAAACAACAATCAATTCATTGCTCAACACATGCAACCTAAATGTAATATGTAACCTAACACATTGATGAGTGGGTTTTAACCTACGAATTAGATACATCTTTGGCTTAACTCTTTACCATCTTTAAGTGTTTTTAGTATCTTTTTATTTGTTTTCGTGTTTATTTTGTAGGTTGAGGCTTCGGATAGAAAAAAAAGAACAAGGAAATTTGGTGTAGGACATTCTTGCTGGGGCGAGCTTTTTAAGCTTGTTTTCTCGCCGGGGTTAGACTTCGTCGGGGCGCATAATTTACAAAGGGATTTCTCACCGGGGTGAGGATGCGACTGGAGGAAAAAAAGATTACCTTCAGCAGGATCAGTTATTTTAGGAGGTTAACGCTAACAAGGATTCTTTTTACTAATCTGACGAGGAGACTATAAGAGACATATAAAGGCATGAAAAAGAGACACCTACAAAAAAAATAACCAACATGCAAAGATTAATTTTCAGAGCTGAGCAAGGAGATTGGAGATCGAAACAAGCATCGTGAAGAATTCAAATTGGTGGATTGAAGATTGAAGAATTTATTGAGTTTTCTTTTAATCTTTTATCTCTAATTTGTAATTAATTATGATGACTTATTTTAGAATTCTAGTTTTTATTTTCAGCATGAACTAAACCTTCAATTAAGGCTACAATTGAACCACTTATGCTTATGGATTAATTATTTATTTAATTCCAGTTATTTATTCAATTCGAGTTGTCTATCCTATTTTGTGCTTAATGATTAATTATCTGGCCAATAATTAGCAGGATCCTTTAGATGAATTCGGGAGATGAAATCTAGGGTTAGATCTGAATATGATAACATGTATTCTTAATTATTTGCATGTGATAAATAATTAGGGTTGTGAAGTGAATATAGATATCTCTTCGCTGCGTGTAACTATTGGGAATTGATGCTTAATGAATTTAATTCTTTAGTTTTGCATAGGAATATCTTAGAATTACTGAGTTAGATAAATTTATTTGATTACTTGGAAAAGAACTTATAAATACAGTTGAATTCCTATTAACAACTCCATTGAATTGACTAATTGGATGATGTGGATAAATTAGTTTATATTACATGACTGGGAATATTGCAGTCTGAAGCTTTAAATATCTGAATTTCAACCTCTGCGTTAGTTTATATTATTAGTTTGAATTAATTTAGTTTTAATCAATATTCAAACTTGTGATCACTTAATAAAATAGGATTACTACAAATTGGTAGTTGAGAATATAATTGTAATATTTCTCCGTGGAAACGATACTCTACTTATCATTATATTACTTGTTGATCGTGTGTACTTGCACGTAATTGTTGATTGGGAAATCGGACAACAAGTTTTTGGCGCCGTTGCCGGGGAACTATTTGTGTTTATAATTTTTAATATCAATTTAATTAATTCTATTTTAATTAAACATTTTTATTTACTTCTTTTTATTTCTTGTTTCAAGTGACTTTTGGTTCGTTTATGCAAACGCGATCAAAACAACTGGAGCTTGTGTAGTGTGAGGATAATCTTGAGAACAAGTTACGTGAATTGAGGAAATTTTGCCAAGAGACACTTGAAAAAGAGAAAATTGTTAGGTTTGTATATGACGCGAACATGCAATCAAATTACATAAATAAAGCGGAAGCGCGATAAAATCAGATTTTAAAATTTTATACAAACCATCACCATGATCTTTATTTATGCACAATTATTAATTAAACGAAAGAGATGGAGAATAAGAATTATACTCTTGTAGAATTCTAGCTTCCTCAGGTACAAGTTCACCTCCAATTCCTTCGCGTTCTCCTTGAATTCCACCGATTAAATTCCTTCCTTTGATCAACGTTAGTCACCCAAGTGTTTGGCCTCTAAAAGTGATCCACCAAGGAATAATATTTGTTCAAGAAGATGGGTGTTGGTAAAACCCTAGTTTCTATCTCTATAGAAATTGTAATTACTCTCCACAATTATTATGCAAGAGTGTGTAACCCTAATCTATGATAAGACTTCTCTTATTTATAGATGTAGGAAAACCCTTCCCTAAATTATTTAGAATTAGGGTTTCTATTATAATTAAACTCATTTAATTAAATTAAACTCCTAATCTAATTAGGAATTCTTGAGAGAGTACTTGTAATGATTCAAGTTCCCGAGTATTAATTAAATAAGATTTTTATTAAATGAATTTCTTATTTTATTGAATTATTATATTATACTGCTTGTGTGGGATTTCACGCGATGTAATATGTGTATATATGTGATGCGGTAAATATATTAATATATATTTTACTGCATGAAAATATATGACTAGAAAATAATTTATTAATAAAGCGAAAATAAATAAATTTATGTATAAACTGATTTAATGTATACATTAAATAAGGTATATTAGAATAATTTATTATATTAAATTATTTTAATATGGTGAAAGTAGTCCATTAAATAAATTATTTTATTTAATGTATAGCTTCCATTTTAATGGAAAAGATTTTTGAGATAATTGTTATAATTTTTAATGGATTTTATGTTGACATGAAATGCAGAGTATTCATACACGATATATCTGGAAAGTATAAAATTATGTAATATTAGTATATGTATATATTCTAGGTATTAAATATTAATGAGTGTAATATATGTACTGTAAGTATATACCAAGTAAGCGTAACCTTCAAGTATTCTATCTAAGTTCAGTAAAATAGTAATATAATATATACTTATGTATTGAGCAAGTAAATTAAGTCTAGTCACTAAACTAAAAAGCTGGAGCTGGCAAGTTAATAGCTACCTAGACCAAATACTCAGCAAAAACCACTATCGTAACTAGCAAGAATTGAGCGTGGAGAGCAAAGTTATCAGCTCTATAAAATAAAAACTCATTCTTATAATTTTGGTTTTTCCTGTTCACCTCAAATTCATCCCAAATTGCTTCAAGAACGGAAAACAATTTGCCACAGTAGCTTGGAGCAAGTTAATAGGGAAATTAAATCATGTATTTGAGAAGCTATAAGCGAACAGGAGGTAATAAATTAATTCTTGTTATATTTTTATTAAATGGATACAAAGTTTGTATATGATAATTGGTAACTGAAATTGGCTGTGATATTTTGTGTTTGATTCTATAAGGAATTTGAACTAAGCTATGTTCAAACCTCTAAAAAAAAGTTTTGAATTTTAAGCTTTTCCTACTATATGTTTGATAAAATTACTAAATGAAATTGTTCTTCTAAATTTTGGAAATTAGATGTTGTTTGTGTGAAATTATTGTTGTATACGAGTTGTAAGATTAACTCTATGTGTATGGGTCATGTTTAGCCAAGCTAAAAAGGCAATAGAAAGAGATTTGGAAAAACCCAGAAAACAGAGCAGGAAGAAGCGATTCTGCAGGCGCAACACCGTTGCTGCAGAACTCCAAAAATAGTTTATTTTTAATAGGGACTTTTGATATTTACATGCATAGTTCTTCTTAACCTAGATGACCATAGTCCATGTCAGTTAATATAACATGGTTGTGGCATGTTTGAATCAAATGGGAAGTTAAAATGAATCAGTTACCTAATAGTTAGAAAATGAATATCAAGCGAACGCCGAGCGTATCGCGTAAGCGTCTGCCTATGACAAGTTGGGCGTGTGGTGGATATGCACTGTAATGGCATGACTAATGACAAAGCATGTTTAAAGGAGCAAGAATAGCACATGTTTCATAAGAGTTTTCTAAAAATATTGATTTCAGAATTAAGGGCAAACTAATGTATGAAAGCATGTGCATAACTTATGTGTTTGGAAGGTGATATGTGTGGCTGTGTGAACCCATGCATACATGACTAAACTTCTGTGTATATACATTATGTGCTTATCACTAATATATGGCCATACATGTTAACTAATGTAGGCTTTGTGCAAAGAAGTTAAGCTAAGCTATAAACTGTAATTTCTAGACTACGAACAAGGCAAGTATCTCAAATTCTTTTACTTTTAAATAAGTTCATTTATTTTGAGTAAATATTCTAGCCTTGTTCAATGTATGCAAGTTTTACTAAACTTGTTACTTCAAACTAATGTCTTGCAATTATTCATGAATAATACAAAGTTATATAATTTTATTCCAATCAGCTTCGAAAAATCATGAAGGTAAGGTCAGATGTACTTCATAAGATTCGGTTTACCTTTGCAGTTTAATGAAGGTCTAAGCCATTGTTCCGGCTAGACACCAGTTTTGACTATTTCAATTCTTTCGTACTAAGTCTTGAAATCGTTTCAGAATTGATAAAGCTGTTCATCCTTTTTGTTTGTGGGTTGAACTTCAAACTGAGTAGAACATCCCTAACTTGGGAAATTTTATATTGCGTCCTGGGGACGGGGACGATGAACACAAATGCTGTTCTATTAGATAGTATTGATCAATACATGGCATAACGGGCTGATCACCCACCGTGCCCGTAAGACCAGACGGTTCACAGATGGATTTCTGATAGAACCTTTTCAAGAAAAGAAAAACTAAAAGTTCATGGTCTTGTGACCACTCAGTAACAAAATTCTGTATATATTGTTTCAAGGAGACAAATGAATCATACTGTGCTTAAGAATCGTTCAGTTGCTTTACAATATTTATTCTGCTATCAAAGCATATCTCAGAGAAAACATTTATTTCTTGATATACGTTGTTGATCAACTATTATTACTTGCTGAGCAATTGAATGCTCATTCTTGCTTTGAATATAAATGTTTTCAGCTAAGCCAGAACGTATAGAAGGGTCCGGAAAGGATAAAGGCAAGGGAAAGCTACGACAGTAGTTGTAATAGATAGACTTTTGTTTTATAAATACAATATCTATCATGTAATAAAGTTACTAAAGGTCTTCGTACCTGGGATAGATACCTCTGATGTAATAATTATTATTATCTTTTATGATAATCAGTTTGTATAAATGGTATCGTGTAACACCAAGTACGGGTTTTAAGTACCCAGATTTGCGGGCGTCACAGTACTTCTATTAATTAATTCTCAATCCCTATTAGAAATTAAATAATAGTAATAGTAATAATAATAATAAAACTTCTGTTATTAATTTATATTTAATATTTCTAAAATATTAAATAATAAATATTAAGCTATTTAATTTATTCTATCTCCATAGATTAAATTAAATACACTTAACTTATTATTACAATTATGCCATTTACTTTTTAAATAAATATTTTACTTTTGCGGTGTGACCCTTTAGGTTCTCCATATTAAACCGGTTGTGAATAAATCAATTAGAACAATTCTAATCTTATTTAAATAAATAAATTAAACTATTTAATTTATTTAAATAAATAATATTTATTCTACAATAAGGGTAAGCCCCCTTAGCGATCAACGACTTTCCAGATAATATAGATTTCAACATTAATCACAAAAGAACCTTTCAGTGAATAGTTACCGTACAATTCAATCCTTCTACCATACAATGTCCCAATTAAATATAAGACATGGAATTACTGTCAAGTCTAATTTTATTTAATTATATGTATTTCGATTCTCAAATGCACAACTCTAAATAATGCAAATTAGAAACTCCTTTCTAATTTCATTTTGCCTTGGCTAAGTACTACTGAATTGTCATTTATCGAATCACATAGGACATTCACATCTTTTACTAGACGAGGTAGATTCTTTGTTGATCATTCACCTATCTCCATGTACAACTAATTATACCCAATCATACCCTTTGATATACCCACAAGGTTTTAAGGGACATGTCAAAGTATAACTCATCAAACACAAAATACTATGATGATCTCAAGTCCAAGGTTCACTTGTACTGCTATCACTTTAGGAATTCCTATTGACAGGCGAGTAAAACTCCATTAGGTATTCCTTAGCGAGTCACGTTCAGTGAACTTATTCTCCAATAAGCACCTACATACTTGCTTTAGTGTCTCCACACAAATGATTATGAGATCAATCATCCTCTTCCTAAAAGCAAGCAATGTATGTACTAATCTATCCGGATTCACTAATCCCTTTTTTTGTAATCCAACGATTAGGAACGATTTTAGTTTGTGAGCTATCTAAAATTTAGATCTCATTAGCATGATCACCATCATGATTCTAAAAGCATTGCTCAAAACTATGGGTTTATCACATTTAATATAACAGCACCATGTAGATAAAGTAAAATGCCTTTAATAACCGAATAAGATTACAAAGTATATGCTACATCATATCAAATATGATTGGCTTGCGTGCATACTACTTTCAATCTCCCACTTGCACTAAAGCGAATCGCCAGGGTATCTTATACCCTTCTTCTCTAAGTGACGATCATCCTGCTGTTTGGATAAAGCTTCAGTAAATGGATATACAATGTTGTTCTTGAGAGTCCACTATCTCTATAGTGACTTCTTCTCTTTTAATGATTCTACTAATCAAATGAAAGTGTTGCAACACATGTTTGAATCCAAGATGAGACTTAGGAACTATTCCTAGTTCTGTAATGAACTTTTCATCCAAACAATCAACTTGCAGCTTCATTTACAGCTATATACTTTGTCTTTGTCACTAAACTAGCAACTCTTTGCTATTTTGGAACCTTTTCAATTCACTACACCACCATTCAAGGTAACAATTTACCCTAAAGTGGATTTGTTATCGTCTTGGTCAGTCTGAAAAACTTGAGTCTGTTTAGCCCTCTAGTTTTAATTCAGACCTACCATGAATTATGATCACATCTTCAGTACCGGTTAAGTACTTAAAGATGTTTATCACTGTCTTATAATGATCTTCTCCAGAATATGACTGATCAATATCAGGCCTTGTATATTCATTGCATACATGATCGTAACTCATTCGATCTCTTTTTATTGAGGACAATTTAAAGAGATACACTCCATGACTCATCATCATGAGACTTCTCTTGGAGTTTGCCATGCTAAACGCCTTTAGCATCGAATGAATATACATTCATTGGGTCAAGCCGAACATCCCTTTAAATCTATCTATATAGATTTATATCCCCAATTTATAAGGTGTTCCTCCCAAGTTATTCACGGAGGAATGTTTAGACAATTTTATTCTTACTGATTGTAGCACTGGTATGTCATTTCTTATCAGTAGTATATCAACATATAATACTAGGAATGTCACATGTGACGCCCCCAAATCTCTACACTCCCCTGTAGCAGATCTGGTGCTCACGTGAAACTATACAACTATAAATATTCAATAAAATATGACTTCTATCTATCCAAGGTTCACAGTATCCCATAACAGATAATAGTTCTCGTCAGAACTGTTAGGTTTGTATAACGCGAACATGCAATCAAATTACATTAATAAAGCGGAAGCGCGATAAAATCAGATTTTAAAATTTTATACAAACCATCACCATGATCTTTCTTTATGCACAATTATTAATTAAAAGAAAGAGATGGAGAATAAGAATTATACCCTTGTAGAATTCTAGCTTCCTCAGGTACAAGTTCACCTCCAATTCCTTCGCGTTCTCCTTGAATTCCACCGATTAAATTCCTTCCTTTGATCAACGTTAGCCACCCAAGTGTTTGGCCTCTAGAGGTGATCCACCAAGGAATAATACTTGTTCAAGAAGATGGGTGTTGGCAAAACCCTAGTTTCTATCTCTATAGAAATTGTAAGTACTCTCTACAATTCTTATGTAAGAGTGTGTAACCCAAATCTATGATAAGACTTCTCTTATTTATAGATGTAGGAAAACCCTTCCCTAAAATATTTAGGATTAGGGTTTCTATTCTAATTAAACTCCTTTAATTAAATTAAACTCCTAATCCAATTAGGAATTCATGTGAGAGTACTTCTATTAATTAATTCCCAATCCCTATTAGGAATTAAATAATAGTAATAGTAATAATACTAATAAGACTCCTCTTATTAATTTATATTTAATATTTTTAAAATATTAAATAATAAATATTAAGCTATTTAATTTATTCTATCTCCATAGACTAAATTAAATACACTTAACTTATTATTACAATTATGCCATTTACTTCTTAAATAAATATTTTCCTTTTGTGGTGTGACCCTTTAGGTTCTCCATATTAAACCAGTTGTGAATAAATCAATTAGAACAATTCTAATCTTATTTAAATAAATAAATTAAACTATTTAATTCATTTAAATAAATAATATTTATTCTACAATAAGGGTAAGCCCCCTTAGCGATCAACGACTTTCCAGATAATATAGATTCCAACATTAATCATAAAAGAACCTTTCAGTGCATAGTTACCGTACAATTCAATCCTTCTACCATACAATGTCCCAATTAAATATAAGACATGGAATTACTGTCAAGTCTTATTTTATTTAATTATATGTATTTCGATTCTCAAATGCACAACTCTGATTAATGCAAATTAGAAACTCCTTTCTAATTTCATTCTGCTTTGGCCAAAGACTTCTGAGTCGTCATTTATCGAATCACATAGGACATTCTCTCCTTTTACTAGAAGTGGTAGATTCTTTATTGATCATTCACCTATCTCCATGTATAACTTATTATACCCAATCATACCCTTTGATATACCCTAAAGGTCTTAAGGGACATGTCAAAGTATAACTCATCATACACAAGATACTATGATGATCTCAAGTCCAAGGATCACTTGTACTACTATCACTAGAGGAATTCTTATTGACAGGCGAGTAAAACTCCATTAGGTATTCCTTAGCGAGCCACGTTCAGTGAACTTATTCTCTAATAAGCACCTACATACTTGCTTTAGTGTCTCCACACAAATGATTATGAGATCAATCATTCTCTTCATAAGAGCAAGCAACGTATGTACTAATCTATCCGGATTCACTAATCCCCTTTTTAGTAATCCATCGATTAGGAACAATTTAAGTTTGTGAGCTATCTAGAATTTAGATCTCATTAGCATGATCACCATCATGATTCTAAAAGCATTGCTCAAAACTATGGGTTTATCACATTTAATATAACAGCACTATGTAGATAATGTAAAATGCCTTTTAACAACCGAATAAGATTACAAAGTATATGCTACATCATATCAAATATGATTGGCTTGTGTGCATACTACTTTCAATCTCCCACTTGCACTAAAGCCAATCGTCATGGTATCTAATACCATTCTTCTCTAAGTGACGATCATCCTGCTGTTTGGATAAAGCTTCAGTAAATGGATATGCAATGTTGTTCTTGAGAGTCCACTATCTCTATAGTTACTTCTCCTCTTTCAATGATTCCACTAATCAAATGAAAGTGCCGCAATACATGTTTGAATCCAAGATGAGACTTAGGAACTATTTCTAGTTCTGTAATGAACTTTTTATCCAAACAATCAACTTGCAGCTTCATTTACAGCTATATACTTTGTCTTTGTCACTAAACCAACAACTCTTTGCTGTTTGGAACCTTTCCAATTCACTGCACCACCTTTCAAGGTAACGATTTACCTTAAAGTGGATTTGTTATCGTCTTGGTCAGTCTGAAAAAACTTGAGTCTGTTTAGCCCTCTAGTTTTAATTCGGACCTACCATGAATCATGATCACATCTTCAGTACCAGTTAAGTACTTAAAGGTGTTTATCACTGTCTTACAGTGATCTTCTCCAGAATATGACTGATCAACATCAAGCCTTGTATATTCATTGCATACATGATAGTAACTCATGCGATCTCTCTTTCAATTGGGGACAATTTTAGAGAGATACACTCCATGGCTCATCATCATGAGACCTCTCTTGGAGTTTGCCATGCTAAACGCCTTTAACATCAAATGAATATACGTTCCTTGGGTCAAGCCAAACATCCTTTTAAATCTATCTATATAGACTTATATCCCCAATTTATAGGATGGTCCTCCCAAGTCATTCATGGAGGAATGTTTAGACAATTTTTATCTTTACTGATTGTAGCATTGGTGTGTTATTCCTTGTCAGTAGTATATCAACATATAATACCAAGAATGTCACAGCGCTCCCACTGACCCTTTTGTATACACTAGGTTCATTCCCGTTTTTGATAAAATCAAACTCTTTTGATTGTCTCATCAAAATGAATGTTCCATCTTTGAGAAGCTTGCTTCAATCCATCAATGGATCATTGTAGCTTAAAACACGATTTGCTTCAACCTTTGAAACAAATTCCTCTGGTTGTATCATACATACATTCTCCTCAAGTTTTCATTGAGGAAGGACGTCTCCACATCCATTTTGCCAGATTTCGTAATAAGCTGCAATCGCAAGTAAAATCCAAATGGACTTGAGCATTACCCGGTAATAAGGTTTTATCACAGTCAACTCCTTGACTTGAAAAACCTTTTAAACAGGTCTGGTCTTATAGGTCTCCACCTTGCCATTTGCCCCAGTCTTTCTCTAAAAGACCCATATTCACACTCTAGGCACTAAGCCCTTATGTGGAGTAACCAGAGTCTATACTTGGTTCTCATACATGGAGTCCATTTCGGATTTCATGGCCATCTACCATTTCTCTGAGTATCTTATACTCATAGCCTTATCATATATAACTGGATCATCATCCTCTATGATGCGTACCTCATCATCATCCTCTATGATGAATCCATACCTCCCAGGTATCTTCGGTACTCTTCCAGATTTACGATTCGGTTGTGGTACAATAGGTCTATCTACAGGTTCCTCGGATCGACTTAAAATGCTTTGTGGTTCTTGAACTCTTTCAAGATCTATTACCCTCCCACTAGCTTCTTCAATGATAAACACCTTTATCTAAGAAGGTAGCGTGTAGGATTATAGTAATAATAATAATACCCTAAACTTCTTTAGGATATCCCATAAATTGCACTTGTCAGATTTTTGTCCCAAACTTATCTTTGAAACCTTTTCACATAAGCTGGACAACCCCTTATCTTAACATATTTAAGACTAGGAATCCTCCCTATCCATAACCATTATGGAGTTTTGGGGCCGGATTTTTGAGGTTACCTTATCTTGTAGATATGCAGCCGTTTCTAGGGCATAACCCCAAATGGATACTAGAATGTCGGTAAAAATCATTATGGACTGCACCATGTCCAACAAGGTACAATTTCTCCTTTTAGATACACCAATCAATTATTGCGTATCAGGAAGTGTCCATTATGAGAAAATACCATTTTGAGATGATCTAGAAACTTATTGTACAAGTATTCTTTCCTCGATCTGATCAAAGAATCTTAATACTCTGTCAATATGTTTCACTTCTGAATTCTTTGAACATTTCAAATGATTCAGACATGTATTTCATCAAATACACATATTCAACTCTTTGAATGACCATCTCCTTTTCTTTTATTAGTTTGTTCAATTTGCAAAATAATTTTCATGTAAGTCAAGTATACAAAGTCTGTCAAGTATACAAAGTCTATCAAGTAATCTTCCAGTTTCAAACAAAACATTATCATTATAAATAGAACAACAATTGTTCTTAAATATAATACCAGAACCTTCCTTGTCCAACAACGGAAGTAATAATGTTTCTAAAGAGAACTGGAACATAATAACAACTTATTAACTTAATAGACTTGCCTGTAGGCAATGCTAAACTATAAGTTCCTATGGTTAATGTAGCAACCTTTGCTCCATTACAACACATAAGATTACTACTTTGTTTAGCTTTCTACTTCTGCTTAGTCTCTGCATTGGATTGCATACGTGAGAACTAAAGCCGGTATCCAATACCCAAGTAGAACCTTGACTTATAGAAAAATTTATTTCATTTCAATCATGAACAAACCTATATTTGTAATCAAAGTTTCACTAAGCTTCTTCTGGTTAGCCTCTGTAAGATTCTCCTTACAGTTTCCTTTCTAGTATCCAGGCTTATTGCAGTGGAAGCAAACTCCTTTGCTATCTGCATCAGTGTTGTTCTTATTGTCCTTTGTTTTTGCCTTTCCATTTACCTTCTTTGAATTGTTCTTCTTTTAAGAAGATCCTTTGGCCCTCTTCCGCTTCCTGGAAGAATCATCTACCAGTAAGACTTGGTTTTTCTTGGTTGGAAAGTGACTCTTTACAGTTTTCAACATGTTTAAGCAACTCAGGCAGGCTGACATATAGCTTGTTCATGTGGAAATTCACAACAATTTGTGAGAAAGAGTCCGGAAGTGATTGCAAGATCAAATCTTGGATCAACTCTCCATCTATTAAAACCCAGTTGTCCCAATTGTTCAATCATATTGATCATTTTAGGACATATGTCTGTACTGTAGTGCCATTGGTAATTCTAGATCGGAAGAGCTCCCTAGATATCTGATATCTAATAGTCCTACTTTCCTCACCCTTCAACTCCTTGAAGGTGCAGGAGTATAGTAGGAGCATCCATAGTTTCATGCTGACGCTGAAGCTCGTTACTCATGGATGCGAGCATGATGCATTGAGCCAACTGTGCATCATCTTGCCACTTTCTAAAAGTAGCAATCTCTTCCTCTGAGGCATTATCTGCAACCATTGCAGGGATAGGCATATTAAGGACATAAGATAGCTTTTCAGCCTTGAGAACTATTCTCAAATTCTTTAACCAGTCCTTTTAATTTGGTCCGGTTAATTAGCATCTAATATGTTCCGCAGTGATAGTGAATTAGACATCGTAAAATTCTGTAAATGAATTTGTAATTTAACAACATTTTAGCATACATTCATTTTAATTAATTACCAAAATAAATTAGGTCTTTATTTTAAATTGGTATCTCCCACTATTTTCATCAAACTATATTACCCTCAATATACAGTTCGACAAATCTAATTAAACATTTGCTAGTGAGAATAAGGATCCCATTTCAAATGTATATAGCCTTGTGTGACACAACAAACGATATATAAATAAATAGGTAGACAACTATTGTCAATTACATCACTATGTAACTCCTTTCAATTTGCCTCTTAGATTATTTTGATCAAGTGTGACACATCCGAATCAAAATTATCCAAGTTAAGTCCAACCTAGCACTTTCATATATTCGAAAGAAAAACACTGTCCTTGTGTGACACAACAAAACAGCATCGTTCAGTCTATGTATAAGCATCAAATGTGATAAAGCAACATCTTAAATATTTAATACTTGCCTTGTGTGACACAACAAACTTATATTAAATATTTAATACTCTATCGCTTTACCATGCTAGAAGGCGACGTTCGATATTCCAAATATCTTTGAACGCTTAGGACTTAATATAATTTCTTTGAGGGGTTTGTTATTATTTATCTCATCTTGTTTAGCGCGCATGCACATATATATATATAAAATACGCGTCATATTATTAAACATGTGAAGCATGTTGTATAATATATAATATATACATAGTAAGCATGCACATATAGAATACTATATTCTACCCGGATTGATTATGGACTTTTATTCTAGTTTGGTTCACTAGAGCCACCAAGTAAACCAAAAGGTCAAACCTAGGGTGCAAGAATTAAATTTAAATATAACTATTACATTTAAACCCGAGCTCCATTACAAACGGGTCTTCAAGCGCTCCTTGCTCCTTTGTCTTCAATTCTTCAAAATTAATTCTAACTAGTCCTATTACAAAAACTATTTACAATAAATAGAAACCTTGATCAGCAGTCAAGGGGAAGTACATAGGAGGGAGATAGAATTTACATTAAGAAAAAATTAGAGAAGACGAGGTACACAAACCCCATTTATAAAAACCCATACATTCAAGTATCCACTAAAATAAATCCAATCACACATTGGTCAATAGTCCATAATCAATCCCTATTTATTATCATACATATCTCTATATGTATCAATAAATAACATTCATCCCATGAATAATAAAATCATTTCATATATGCATTGATATCATTTAATGGGCAATATTAGTTAGTATAAAATTCAATTTCAACTCCAATTAGTTATCATGGAATCCAATTCCAACTCTAATTAGTTACGATGAAATCCAATTTCAATTAAAATAAACTTCTTTATTTTAATCATATTCCAAATCAAAATAAACTCTTTTATTTTAATTTATCTAATTATTTTTTTTGAATAAAAATAAACTCCTTTATTTTTAATCAAATTCCAAATCAAAATAAACTCCTTTATTTTAATTAATATGGAAACTAATTTCAAGTTAAAAATAAACATCTTTATTTTTAACTTAAAATTGTTGGAAAATAAAATATGTTGAATCCTATTCCTTATCAAAATAAACATCTTTATTTTTTAAGGAAACATGGAATCCTATTCCATATGTGAATAAACTCCTTTATTCTAGGAAACATGGAATCCTATTCCATATGTGAATAAACTCCTTTATTCTAGGAAACATGGAATCCTATTCCATATGTGAATAAACTCCTTTATTCTAGGAAACATGAAATCCTATTCCATATATGAATAAACTCTTTTATTCTAGTTAACGTAGAATCCAATTCCAAGTTCAAATAAAACTTTTAATTTTAATCATATTCCAATTAAAATAAACCTTTTATCTTAATTGAAAATAAATAAAATCAAAATAAAAATAAAATAAAATAATTTTACACAAACAATTATGCCCAATTAAATTGTTCTAAACACATATCAATGTATATACAGAATCAAAATAATTAATAATTCGCATAAAGTTTGGCTTTGATACCACTGTTAGGTTTGTATAACGCGAACATGCAATCAAATTACATTAATAAAGCGGAAGCGCGATAAAATCAGATTTTAAAATTTTATACAAACCATCACCATGATCTTTCTTTATGCACAATTATTAATTAAACGAAAGAGATGGAGAATAAGAATTATACCCTTGTAGAATTCTAGCTTCCTCAGGTACAAGTTCACCTCCAATTCCTTCGCGTTCTCCTTGAATTCCACCGATTAAATTCCTTCCTTTGATCAACGTTAGCCACCCAAGTGTTTGGCCTCTAGAGGTGATCCACCAAGGAATAATACTTGTTCAAGAAGATGGGTGTTGGCAAAACCCTAGTTTCTATCTCTATAGAAATTGTAAGTACTCTCTACAATTCTTATGTAAGAGTGTGTAACCCAAATCTATGATAAGACTTCTCTTATTTATAGATGTAGGAAAACCCTTCCCTAAAATATTTAGGATTAGGGTTTCTATTCTAATTAAACTCCTTTAATTAAATTAAACTCCTAATCCAATTAGGAATTCATGTGAGAGTACTTCTATTAATTAATTCCCAATCCCTATTAGGAATTAAATAATAGTAATAGTAATAATACTAATAAGACTCCTCTTATTAATTTATATTTAATATTTTTAAAATATTAAATAATAAATATTAAGCTATTTAATTTATTCTATCTCCATAGACTAAATTAAATACACTTAACTTATTATTACAATTATGCCATTTACTTCTTAAATAAATATTTTCCTTTTGTGGTGTGACCCTTTAGGTTCTCCATATTAAACCAGTTGTGAATAAATCAATTAGAACAATTCTAATCTTATTTAAATAAATAAATTAAACTATTTAATTCATTTAAATAAATAATATTTATTCTACAATAAGGGTAAGCCCCCTTAGCGATCAACGACTTTCCAGATAATATAGATTTCAACATTAATCATAAAAGAACCTTTCAGTGCATAGTTACCGTACAATTCAATCCTTCTACCATACAATGTCCCAATTAAATATAAGACATGGAATTACTGTCAAGTCTTATTTTATTTAATTATATGTATTTCGATTCTCAAATGCACAACTCTGATTAATGCAAATTAGAAACTCCTTTCTAATTTCATTCTGCTTTGGCCAAAGACTTCTGAGTCGTCATTTATCGAATCACATAGGACATTCTCTCCTTTTACTAGAAGTGGTAGATTCTTTATTGATCATTCACCTATCTCCATGTATAACTTATTATACCCAATCATACCCTTTGATATACCCTAAAGGTCTTAAGGGACATGTCAAAGTATAACTCATCATACACAAGATACTATGATGATCTCAAGTCCAAGGATCACTTGTACTACTATCACTAGAGGAATTCCTATTGACAGGCGAGTAAAACTCCATTAGGTATTCCTTAGCGAGCCACGTTCAGTGAACTTATTCTCTAATAAGCACCTACATACTTGCTTTAGTGTCTCCACACAAATGATTATGAGATCAATCATTCTCTTCATAAGAGCAAGCAACGTATGTACTAATCTATCCGGATTCACTAATCCCCTTTTTAGTAATCCATCGATTAGGAACAATTTAAGTTTGTGAGCTATCTAGAATTTAGATCTCATTATCATGATCACCATCATGATTCTAAAAGCATTGCTCAAAACTATGGGTTTATCACATTTAATATAACAGCACTATGTAGATAATGTAAAATGCCTTTTAACAACCGAATAAGATTACAAAGTATATGCTACATCATATCAAATATGATTGGCTTGTGTGCATACTACTTTCAAGAACGTTATCCGTGTTTGGATACCCTCACTTGGATGTATAGATTCATATCTTGTGGATATCTCTTTCATATCAATAGTTCCTATCTATTTGACATTCACAGTATCAATGATAAGATTGTCCCTAGAACTGAGGGGCGCATTCCGGTAAAGATGGCACCTTACCGGCGCTCATTAAGTGTAACTCTAGAGCTTATAAAACTCTTAATATCGTTCAAATACCCTCATTCAGATGTATAGTTCGTATATATACTGTATTTCCTTAGTACAACTATGCTAAAGAAAGTAAAGATTAGAGTATAACGCATTCTGTGAAATAAAGGATCATAATATCTTAGATATCATTTGGTTCGGTTACATCATTCTCGATACTAAGTTATTACAACAAAAGCCTTTAAAAGACTTAGAGTATTCAAACCAGTAATGAAACTAATTAACAGGTCCTTTCCCTTTATCGACCCCAGATGTGCCGGGATTATCATTTACAACTGCAAAAGAAGATATGCGCAAAAATGAGCTACAAATGCTCAGCAAGTTCATTTAAAAATATAAACACAATGTGTTTGATTTGAAAGATGCCAGATGATGTATAACTGATAACTGAGGGTTCTGTACTTGAACCATATATTTTAATTTGTTCTGTCAGTCTTCAATGACTTAGAACCTTATGAGTTCGGATATCTGGTAGGGGATCAGCCTAACCAATATCCTAGGAGTATGAATATCATCCTACCATTTTGGTCAATTCATTTAATTGGCAATTTAAACATTATTTAAAGGTTTGTCGGACCACTTTCCATCCACGGTGTCCCTTATTACTCAGTATAGATGTCGTACCAAAACAATTTGGTTTGACACAATAAATTTAAGCTCGAATAATCAATAAATGATTCATTTCTTAAGGTATGCTGAACAAATAGCAATAACTTCATAATAATTGATAGCAAGACACAAAAGAATTGCTTAAAGGTAACAAGGTTCGGAGACTTGCCTGTGCGTAGCACGTTAAGTTTACGCTGTTTATCAACGGTGGGTAGTCTATTTATGTATATTCATATCAATAATAAACAGTAGAATCTATAATAATACTTATCTAATTAAACTAGACAAGTTACACGAAGGTTCGACGTCGATTCGGTGTCTCGGTCGTGTCATTAGACAGCTAAACACATAGGTTATTCGATAAAACTTCATTTAGAAGCTTAAATATTAGCTTAGATAATTTAATTATCATTTATAATATTTTTATAAGCTTAATATTATTTTTAAATAATTTTTGTAAGCTTAGAAATATTTTTAAATAATTTTATAAGCTTGAGAATATTTTTAAATGATTTAGTTATCATTTGGAATCTTCTTCAAACATTTACTATGTTATTTAAATAATTTATTTATCATTTAGAAAAATTTTTATAAGCTTGGAAATATTTTTAAATAATTTTACAAGCTTAGAAATATTTTTTAAATGATTTAATTATCATTTAGAATATTTTTAAAACATTAATATATTATTTAAATAATTTATTTGTCACTTAGAATATTTTTAGATACCTAAAATATTATTTAAATAATTTATTTATCATTTATAATATTTTTAGAAAGATAGAATATCATTTAAATGATTTATTTTATCATTAATAATATTTTTAGAATTTATTTTATCATTTAAATGATATAATTATTATTTATAATAATTTTTAAAACTTACTTTAATATTTAAATGATTAAATTATCATTTATAATATTATTAAATATTTAGTACTTTAATTTAAATAATTTATTTATTATTTAAAATAATTTTGGAAAGTTGGTAATATTTTTAAATGATTTAATTATCATTTAAACTAATTTAAATACATTAATCTTATTTTTAAATCATTTATTTAATATATTTATTATTTAATTGAATATTTAATTAAATTAAATAATATAAAAAATATTATCAGAATATTAAAAATTTTTAATTATAATAAAAAATGAATTTTTTAATATTTAATATTAATTATTATGAATTATTAATATTTATTTATTATTTTATATAATTTATTTAATTATTTTTATTAAATTTTATTTAAAACCGTCGCAAAAGGCTTTAGCGACAGTCTTCATAGGGTTTCTAGGTTTCTGGGTTTAAGTATGAATTTTGTCGCTAAAGGTGTTTTTCATGAAGAACAGCTGGTCATAGTCCAATTGAGACTTTTGACCTCAAATTAATTCCAGTTGGTTAATGTTTTGGGTTGGATCTTTGTTGCTTGTTGTAGCCTACATGGCAGAGTATAACTACATGTATTAACTTAGCTTGTACAACATCATATGATGGTTGATAAATCATGGTCAAACTAGCTTGTTCATGCTGTTCATGAGGTTTCTGAGTGGCCCAGAAACATGTTGGTCATGGTCGGTTAACCATTTTTGACCGTTAATAACTTGCATGGTTGTTCTTGTTTATGTGATTTAATGATTCAAGGTTGTAGTCTACATGGCATAGAACATGTTCAATCCAAGAAATGACATTTACAAACATCATATAAGCAAGATTAAAGGTGGTCAAATCTTGTCAGACGGCTGTCAGTTATACTTAGAATTTTCTAGGTTGCCCAGAATCAGCCATCCGTGAGCGGTCAACGGGTTTTGACCATTAATAATTTCCATCCTAGACTTTTTGTTACTATTCTACCAATTGGATATTATATTTAACATGGCATACTACATATACAAACTTTAAAACAGATCAAACGACCAATTTAAGCCGATCAAAAGCTCTGACAAAAAGCCTTGTCAGACTTTTCTTGACTACCCAGAACAGTTTGGGTTTTTCACCAAATTCGACCCTTTAAATGTTATGGATACTTGTTTAACCAACCCAGATCACTAAATAACATGTTATTACATATCTTTAAACATTTAAACATAACATCTAACAAAGTTTTAAAGATCTAATGTAAAATTAGGGTTTTTGCACCTTTTTGACAAATTTTTGATTTCTTCTTTCTGATTCTGATCTTGCTACTATAAAGGCTTGTTTTGGCTTGATAAATAAGTGTTTAAGCTTCAAAAATTTTGTGCCCTAATGATCAGAATGATGTTCTATTTATAAGAACTTCAAATTAGGGTTTCTTAAGCCCTTTTTCCCATTTTGCCCTTCTAAAATATCCTAGCCTTGTTACTTGTGCTACTCCTATCTGATCTAAATGTCCTACTTGTGCTGGAGATATGAAAATATCTGATTTGTGTTCTTATCCTATTTTGATTGGTTTAAATTTTGATTTTTGATTTATTTACTTACTAATTAAACCTAGATTTTTGTTAATCATGATTAGGGTGTTTAATCATGTTTAGTAATACTTTAATTAAGATAATATATCATAATTAAAGTTTATCATTTCATAATTTAGTGTTATTGAATCAAATTAGGGTTTTAGGGTTTCAAATTAGGGTTTAGGATTTTTAATTTTATAATTAGGGTTTTAATCTTCAATTAGGGTTTTAATATAAGTTCAATGATTCATAATTAATATTATGATTTATTATTTAGATCTTAATTATATCAATTAAGATTCTTGTACAGTAATTAGGGTTTTAATTGACCAATTCGGATAAATTTTACCAATTAGGATTTTTTAATTAGGGTTTCTAATTCAGTTTAAGATTCTAAACCCTAATTAACTTATTTTAGATTTTTCATCAGTTAATATAATATTATATTAACTCCGAAGCACAACAAAGCACTTTGCCATTTCCAAGCACGACACAGCAGCTTACAAAAATAATTTGCCGAGACGCTTCTCGGTGAATTCGCCGGAAGCACGACAAATCATTTTGTCCGTATAAGCACGACACAACTGCTTGTTGAAATTTTTTTTATTTGACCTAATTCTTAAATAAAATACACCATCACATAATACCAAGTCAGATCATGAAAATTCATTAATTAAACACCTAATTTACATATATAAATCTTATTAGGGTTCGAAATATTACATCACAGCGCTTCCACTGACCCTTTTGTACACACTAGGTTCATTCTCGTTTTTGATAAAATCAAACTCTTTTGATTGTCTAATCAAAACGAATGTTCCATCTTTGAGAAGCTTGCTTCAATCCATAAATGGATCATTATAGCTTACATACACGATTTTCTTCAACCTTTGAAACAAATTCCTCTGGCTGTATCATACGTACATTCTCCTTAAATCTTCATTGAGGAAGGATGTCTCCACATCCATTTGCCAGATTTCGTAATAGTAAGCTTCAATCACAAGCAAAATCCAAATGGACTTGAGCATTACCCGGTAATAAGGTTTTATCAGAGTCAACTCCTTGACTTTATTTGAAACCTTTTAAACAGGTCTGGTCTTATCGGTCTCTACCTTGCCATTTGCCCTAGTCTTTCTCTTAAAGACCCATATACACCCTTTAGGCACTATACCTTTCGGTGGAGTAACCAGAGTCTATACTTAGTTCTCATACATGGAGTCCATTTCGGATTTCATGGTCATCTGCCATTTCTCTGAGGGTCTTCTACTCATAGCCTCATCGTATATAACTAGATCATCATCCTCTATGATGCGTACCTCATCATCATCCTCTATGATGAATCCATACCTTCTAGGTATCTTCGGTACTCTTCCAGATTTACGATTCGGTTGTGGTACAATAGGTCTATCTACAGGTTCCTCATTTTGACTTGTAGTACTTTATGGTTCTTAAACTCCTTCAAGATCTATTACCCTCCCACTAGCTCCTTGAATGATAAACACATTTATCCAAGAAGGCAGCGTGTAGGATTATAGTAATAATACCCTAAACTTTCTTTAGGATATCCCGTAACTCTGCACTTGTCAGATTTTGTCCTAAGCTTATCCTTTTGAAATCTTTTCACATAAGCTAGACAACTCCTTATCTTAACATACTTAAGAACTAGGAATCCTCCCTATCCATAACTTTTATAGAGTCTTGGGGCCGGATTTTGAGGTTACCTTATTTTGCAGATATGCAGCCGTTTCTAGGGCATAACCCCAGATGGATATTAGAATGTCGGTAAAAATTATTATGGACCGCACCATGTCCAACAAGGTACAATTTCTCCTTTTAGATACACTGGTCAATCATTGCGTATCATGAAGCGTCCATTATGAGAAAATACCATTTTGAGATGATCTAGAAACTCATTGCACAAGTATTCTTTCCTCGATCTGATCAAAGAATCTTAATACTTTGTCAATATGTTTCACTTCTGAATTCTTTGAACATTTCAAATGATTCAGACTTGTATTTTATCAAATACACACATTCAACTCTTTGAATAACCATCTCCTTTTCTTTTATTAGTTTATTCAATTTGCAAAGTGTTTTTCATGTAAGTCAAGTATACAAAGTCTATCAAGTAATCTTCCAGTTTCAAACAAAATATTATCATTATAAATAAAACAACCATTCTTCTTAAATATAATACCAGAACTTTTTTTGTCCAACAACGGAAAGAAATAATGTTACTAATGAGAACTAGAACATAATAACAACTTATTAACTTAATAGACTTGCCCATAGGCATTGCTAAACTATAAGTTCCTATGGTTAATGTAGCAACCTTTGCTCCATTCCCACACATAAGATTACTTACTCTTTGTTTAGCTTTCTACTTCTGCTTAGTTTCTGCATTGGATTGCATATGTGAGAACTACAGCCGGTATCCAATACCTAAGTAGAACCTTGACTTACAGAAAAATTTATTTCAATCATGAACAAACCTATATCTGTAACCGAAGCTTCACTAAGCTTCTTCTGGTTAGCCTCTGTAACATTCTCCTTACAGTTTCCTTTCTAGTATCCGAGCTTATTGTAGTGGAAGCAAACTCCTTTGTTATCTGCATCAGTTTTGTTCTTAGTGTCCTTAGTTATTGCCTTTCCTTATACCTTCTTTGAATTGTTCTTCTTTTAAGAAGATCCTTTGGCCCTTTTTCGCTTCGTGGAAGAATCATCTACCAGTAAGACTTGGTCTTTCTTGGTTGGAAAGTTACTCTTTACAGTTTTCAACGTGTTTAAGTAACTCATGCAGGTTGACATATAGCTTGTTCACGTGAAAAATTCACAACAAATTGTGAGAAAGAGTCCGGGAGTGATTGCAAGATTAAATCTTGGATCAACTCTTCATCCAATACAAAACCCAGTTATCCCAATTGTTCAATCATATTGATCATTTTTAGGACATTTGTCTATACTGTAGTGCCATCGGTTATTCTAGATTGGAAGAGCTCCTTAGATATCTAATATCTAGCAGTCCTACTTTCCTCAGCATTCAACTCCTTGAAGGTGCAGGAGTACAGTAAGAGCATCCATAGTTTTATGCTGACGCTGAAGCTCGTTACTCATGGATGCAAGCATGATGCATTGAGCCAACTGTGCATCATCTTGCCACTTTCAAAAGTAACAATCTCTTTCTCTGAGGCATTGTCTGCAACCATTTCAGGGATAGGCATATTAAGTACACAAGATAATTTTTCAGCCATGAGAACTATTCTCAAATTCTTTAACCAGTCCTTTTAATTTGGTTCGGTTAATTAGCATCTAATATGCTCCGCAGTGATAGTAAATTAGACATTGTAAAATTATGTAAATGAATTTGTAATTTAACAACATTTTAACATATATTCATTTCTTAATTAATTATCAAAATAAATTAGGTCTTTATTTTAAATTGGTATCTCTCACTTTTTCATCAAACTATATTACCCTCAATCTATAGTTCGACAAATCTAATTAAAGATTTACTAATGAGAATAAGGATCCCATTTCAAATGTATATAGCCTTGTGTGACACAACAAACTATATATAAATAACTAAGTAGACAACTATTGTCAATTACATCACTATGTAACTCCTTGTATTTTGCCTCTTAGATTATTTTGATCAAGTGTGACACATCCAAATCAAAATTATTTAAGTTAAGTCCAACCTAGCACTTCCATATATTCGAAAGAAAAACACTGTCCTTGTGTGACACAACAAAACAACATCGTTCAGTCTATTTATAAGCATCAAATATGATAAAGCAACATCTTAAATATTTAATACTTGCCTTGTGTGACACAACAAACTCATATTAAATATTTAATACTCTATCACTTTACCATGTTAGAAGGCGACGTTCGATATTCCAAATATCTTTGAACGCTTAGGACTTAATATAATTTATTTGAGGGGTTTGTAATTATTATTTGTCTCATCTTGTTTAGCGCGTATGCACACACACACACACACACACACACACACACACATATATATATATATATATATATATATATAAAATACGCGTCATATTATTTTACATGCGAAGCATGCTGGATAATATATAATATATATAGTAAGCATGCACATATAGAATACTATATTCTACCCGGATTGATTATGGACTTTTATTCTAGTTTGGTTCACTAAAGCCACCAAGTGAACCAAAAGGTTAAACCTAGAGTGCAAGAATTAAATTTAAATATAACTATTACATTTAAATCCGAGCTCCATTATAAACGGGTCGTCAAGCGCTCCTTGCTCCTTTGTCTCCAATTCTTCAAAATTAATTCTAACTAGTCCTATTACAAAAACTATTTACAATAAATAGAAACCTTGATCAGCAGTAAAGGGGAAGTACATAGGAGGAAGATAGAATTTACATCAAGAAAAACTAGAGAAGACGAGGTACGCAGACCCCATTTATAAAAACCCATTCATTCAAGCATCCTCTAAAATAAATCCAATCACACATTGGTCAATAGTCCATAATCAATCCCTATTTATTTTCATACATATCTCCATATGCATCAATAAATAATATTCATCTCATGAATAATAAAATCATTCCATATATGCATTGATATCATTTAATGGGCAATATTAGTTAGTATAAAATCCAATTTCAACTCCAATTAGTTATCATGGAATCCAATTCCAACTCTAATTAGATATCATAAAATCCAATTTTAATTAAAATAAACTTCTTTATTTTAATCATATTCCAAATCAAAATAAACTCTTTTATTTTAATTTATCCAATTTCGAATAAAAATAAACTCCTTTATTTTTAATCAAATTCCAAATCAAAATAAACTCTTTTATTTTAATTTACAAAAATAAAAATAAAATAAAATAATTTTACACAAACAATTATGTCCAATTAAATTGTTCTAAACACATATCAATGTATATACAGAATCAAAACAATTAATAATTCGCATAAAGTTTGGTTCTCATACCACTGTTAGGTTTGTATATGACGCGAACATGCAATCAAATTACATAAATAAAGCAAAAGCTCGATAAAATCAGATTTTAAAATTTTATACAAACTATCATCATGATCTTTCTTTATGCACAATTATTAATTAAACGAAAGAGATAGAGAATAAGAATTATACACTTGTAGAATTCTAGCTTCCTCAGGTACAAGTTCACCTCCAATTCCTTCGCGTTCTCCTTGACTTCCACCGATTAAATTCCTTCCTTTGATCAACGTTAGCCACCCAAGTGTTTGGCCTCTAGAGGTGATCCACCAAGGAATAATACTTGTTCAAGAAGATGGGTGTTGGCAAAACCCTAGTTTCTATCTCTATAGAAATTGTAATTACTCTCCACAATTGTTATGCAAGAGTGTGTAACCCTAATCTATAATAAGACTTCTCTTATTTATAGATGTAGGAAAACCCTTCCCTAAACTATTTAGGATTAGGGTTTCTATTCTAATTAAACTCATTTAATTAAATTAAACTCCTAATCTAATTAGGAATTCTTGAGAGAGTACTTCTATTAATTAATTTCCAATCCCTTTTAGGAATTAAATAATAGTAATAGTAATAATAATAATAAGACTCCTCTTATTAATTTATATTTAATATTTCTAAAATATTAAATAATAAATATTAAGCGATTTAATTAATTCTAACTCCATAGATTAAATTAAATGCACTTAACTTATTATTACAATTATGCCATTTACTTTTTAAATAAATATTTTTCTTTTGCGGTGTGACCCTTTAGGTTCTCCATATTAAACCGGTTGTGAATAAATCAATTAGAACAATTCTAATCTTATTTAAATAAATAAATTAAACTATTTAATTCATTTAAATAAATAATATTTATTCTACAATAAGGGTAAACCCCCTTAGCGATCAACGACTTTCCATATAATATAGATTTCAACATTAATCACAAAAGAACCTTTCAGTGAATAGTTACCGTACAATTCAATCCTTCTATCATACAATGTCCCAATTAAATATAAGACATGGAATTACTGTCAAGTCTTATTTTATTTAATTATATGTATTTCGATTCTCAAATGCACAACTCTAAATAATGCAAATTAGAAACTCTTTTCTAATTTCATTCTGCCTTGGCCAAGGACTACTGAGTTGTCATTTATCGAATCACATAGGACATTCACATCTTTTACTAGACGTGGTAGATTCTTTGTTGATAATTCACCTATCTCTATGTATAACTTATTATACCCAATCATACCCTTTGTTATACCCTAAAGGTCTTAAGTAACATGTCAAAGTATAACTCATCATACACAAGATACTATGATAATCTCAAGTCCAAGGATCACTTGTACTACTATCACTAGAGCAATTCCTATTGACAAGCGAGTAAAACTCCATTAAGTATTCCTTAGCGAGCCACGTTCAGTGAACTTATTCTCTAATAAGCACCTACATACTTGCTTTAGTGTCTCTACATAAATGATTATGAGATCAATCATCCTCTTCTTAAGAGCAAGCAATGTATGTACTAATCTATCCGGATTCACTAATCCCCTTTTTTGTAATCCAACGATTAGGAATGATTTTAGTTTATGAGCTATCTAAAATTTAGATTTCATTAGCATGATCACCATCATGATTCTAAAAGCATTGCTCAAAACTATGGGTTTATCACATTTAATATAACAGCACCATGTAGATAAAGTAAAATGCCTTTAATAACCGAATAAGATTACAAAGTATATGCTACATCATATCAAATATGATTGGCTTGCGTGCATATTTCTTTCAAAAATGGCTAACGAAGAGCAGAAATCACTTAGGGACTACGCTATGCCTAAGATAAATGAGATCAAGTCAAGCATCACGAGGCCAGCTATTACTACAAATACTTTCGAGATTAAACCGGGTATAATTTAAATGATTCAGAACTCGGTACAGTTTGGGGGATTGACCAATGATGATCCGAATGAACATTTGGTGAGCTTTCTTGAGATTTGTTATACATTCAAGTACCAAAATGTTACGGATTATGCAGTGAGACTATGATTGTTTCCCTTCATATTACAGGATAAAGCAAAAAGTTGGCTGCATTCGTTTCCACCGGGATCCATCACTACTTAGAACGACTTGGCCCAAAATTCTTTATCAAAATTCTTCCCGCCAGCAAAAACTGCGAAGATGAGAAACGACATCATTACTTTTGAGCAGCAACATGGAGAATCTCTGTATGAAGTTTGGGAGAGATTTAAGGAGTTATTGAGATGATGTCCATATCATGGATTACCCAAGTGGTTACAGGTGTAGACATTTTATAACGGATTAAGTAGTAGCACTCGGATGAGCATAAACACAGCTGCGAGAGGAGAAATCATGGCTAAGAACTTTTATGAGGCATTTGATTTACTAGAGACCATGGCTGCAAACAATTACCAGTGGCCTGCTGCAAGGGGAAATGCACCAAAAGTGGCTGGAAAATTTGAAGTAGATGTAGTAACAGCCTTACCAGCACAGTTGGCCACACTTACGAAAAAGATTAAAACTTGGGGACCATAAGCAACTTAGCAAGTGGCGATGATTTGTGAATTATGTGCAGGAAATCATGCTACGGATCAATGTGCCATCAATGCAGAGTCGGTACAGTTTCTAGGGAGTTACAATAGACCGCCATAACCATATCAGAATGCTTATAATCCGGGTTGGAGGAATCATCCAGGTTTCTCGTGGAGTAATAATGCTCAGGTTCAAAACCGAGCTCCAAGGCCACAAAATCCACCAGGCTTTCAAAACCAAGTTCCACAATAGGCAGAGAGAAAACCGAGTTTAGAGGAATCGTTGGCAAGATTCATTACAACATCAGAGAAGAGAATGAATGATCAGGATAAGCTATTGACTCAGGTAGATTTGAATGTGAAAAGCTAAGCAGTGTCGATTAGAAATCTAGAGAATCAGTTGGGATAGTTAGCTCACATTTTGAACAGTCAACCACAAGGGGCACTTCCAAGCGATATAGAGGTTAATCTAAGAACAGATGGAAAAGAACATTGCAAGGCTATAACCTTAAGGAGTGGAAAAGAGCTTCCTGATACGGTTGAAGAAAATTCTAAACCAGAAACAATTGTGGTGAATGAAGATGAGGTAACCCCGGAGAAAAGTAAGGCGAACGAAATGCAAAAGATGAATGATACAGGGTTTGGAGACCAAGGCAAATGAAATCAAGCCAGACAGTGTAGTGCCTTTCGTTCCATTTCCTCAGAGATTTTAGAAAGCAAAGTTGGATAAGCAATTTTCCAGATTTTTAGATGTTTTCAAGAAACTGCACATCAGCATACCATTTGCAGAACCCCTGGAACAGATGCCCAGTTACGCAAAATGCATGAAGGAGATCTTGTCTAAGAAGAGAAGATTGGGAGAATTTGAGACGGTGGCATTAACCGAAGAATGCAGTGCTATCTTACAAAATAAATTGCCACCCAAGCTAACGGATCCAGGAAGCTTCACCATTCCATGTGTAATTGGTAACAGTTTTCTGGAAGGGCATTGTGTGACTTAGGAGTAAGTATCACTTTAATGCCTTTATCAGTTTACACTCAGCTAGGGCTAAGGGCACCCAAACCGACGAATATCAGCTTGCAATTAGCAGATAGGTCAGTGACATACCCGAGGGGTATTGTGGAAGACATTCTGGTTAAAGTTGATAAGTTTATCTTCCCAACTGACTTTACCATTTTGGATTACGAAGAAGATAAGGAAATCCCGATTATATTAGGTCGTCCGTTCTTAGCAACAGGGAGAACTTTGATAGATGTTCAGAAAGGTGAATTGACAATGTGAGTTCAAGATGAGGAAGTCACCTTCAATGTGTTCAAATCAACGAAATTCCCTAAGGAAGGAGAAGAATGCTTACAGATAGACCTGATGGACGAAATAGTGACTGAAAGGACTGAAGCAAGCTATTTAGAAGATCCATTAGAAGCTGCCTTGGTTGGAATAAACACTTTTGATGATTTGAAAGAGTGGGATTATGTCAAGGTATTAGACGCATCACCTATCTCTCGAAAATTTAGCAAGCAATTTGATACATTTGACCAGCCGAAAGGAGAAAAGAGGTCCAAAACATCAGTGGAAGAACCACATGTGCTTGAACTCAAACCAGTGATAGTTTCTGCTTATTTGAATCTCAAAAAGAAAAACTATTAAGGGTTTTGCGTGAGTATAAAACAAAAATTGGGTGGATGGACAATAGCAGACATCAAGGGAATCAGTTTGTCGTTTTGCATGCATAAAATTTTGCTTGAAGAGAGAGAAAAACCGATTATTGAGCAACAAAAAAGATTGAATCCGATCATGAAGGAAGTAGTAAAGAAGGAAATCATCAAGTGGTTAGATGCCGACATTATCTATCCGATTTCAAATAGTTCTTGGGTGAGTCCTGTACAGTGTGTACCGAAGAAAGGGAGAATGATAGTGGTTGAAAATGAAAATAATGAACTCATTCCTACAAGAACAGTTACAGGTTGGAGAGTGTGTATGAATTACCGCAAATTGAATAAAGCTACTCACAAGGATCACTTTCCATTGCCATTCATTGATCAGATGTTGGATAGGTTGGCAGGTCATCAGTTTTACTGCCTTCTCGACGGATACTCGGGATACAACCAGATAGTAATAGCTCTGGAGGATCAAGAGAAAACAACTTTTACATGCCCTTATGGAACGTTTGCATTTCGGAGAATGTCCTTTGGCCTCTGCAATGCTCCGGCTACATTTCAGCGATGCATGATGGCTATTTTCTCGGATATGGTTTAGTAGAATTTGGAAGTATTTATGGACGATTTTTTCGTATTTGGTGATAGTTTTGATTTGTGCCTTAACAATCTCATCTTAGTATTAAAGCATTGTGTGGAAAAGTGCCACTTTATGGTGCAACAAGGGATTATTTTGGGTCACAAAGTGTCCGCATCCGGCTTGGAGGTAGATAAAGCGAAGATTAAAGCTATTGAAAAATTACCTCCACTGACATCTGTAAAGGGGATAAGAAGTTTTCTAGGACATGCGGGCTTTTATCGGCGATTCATCAAGGACTTTTCTAAAATTTCAAAACCATTATGTGCACTCCTTGAGAAAAATGTTCCCTTTAAGATGGATAAATCATACATCGAGGCCTTTGAAGTGCTAAAAAAGAAGTTAGTCACAACACCGATCATAGTTGCCCCTGATTAGACGTTGCCATTGTTAGGTTTGTATATAGTGTGAACATGCAATCAAATTACATAAATAGTGCGGAAGCGCGATAAAATCGGATTTTAAATTTTTATACAAACCATCACCAAGATCAATCTATGTGCTCAATTAACGATATAAACGAAAGATAAAGAGAATAAGAATTATACCCTCGTTGAACAAAGCTTCCTCGGGTACAAGTTCAACTCCTAGTCCTTCGTGTTCTCCTCGAATGCTACGGTGTGAATCCTTCCTTTGATCAACGTTAGCCACCCAAGTGTTTGGCCTCTAGAGGTGATCCACCAAGGAAGAACAAGTATTCAAGAAGTTTGGTATTTGGCAAAACCCTAATTTCTATCTCTATAGAAATTGTAATTACTCTCCACAATTGTTATGCAAGAGTGTGTAACCCTAATCTATAATAAGACTTCTCTTATTTATAGATGTAGGAAAACCCTTCCCTAAACTATTTAGGATTAGGGTTTCTATTCTAATTAAACTCCTTTAATTAATAATGCTCCTAATCCAATTAGGAATCCATGGGAGAGTACTTCTATTAATTAATTCCCAATCCCTATTAGGAATTAAATAATAGTAAAAGTAATAATAATAATAAGACTCCTCTTATTAATTTATATTTAATATTTCCAAAATATTAAATAATAAATATTAAGCTATTTAATTTATTCTATCTCCATAGAGTAAATTAAATACACTTAACTTATTATTACAATTATGCCATTTACTTCTTAAATAAATATTTTCCTTTTGCGGTGTGACCCTTTAGGTTCTCCATATTAAACCGGTTGTGAATAAATCAATTAGAACAATTCTAATCTTATTTAAATAAATAAATTAAACTATTTAATTCATTTAAATAAATAATATTTATTCTACAATAAGGGTAAGCCCCCTTAGCGATCAACGACTTTCCAGATAATATAGATTTCAACATTAATCACAAAAGAACCTTTGAGTTAATAGTTACCGTACAATTCAATCCTTCTACCATACAATGTCCCAATTAAATATAAGACATGGAATTACTGTCAAGTCTTATTTTATTTAATTATATGTATTTCGATTCCCAAACGCACAACTCTAAATAATGCAAATTTAGAAACTCCTTTCTAATTTCATTCTGCCTTGGCCAAGGACTACTGAGTTATCATTTATCGAATCACATAGGACATTCACATCTTTTACTAGACGAGGTAGATTCTTTGTTGATCATTCACCTATCTCCATGTACAACTAATTATACCCAATCATACCCTTTGATATACCCACAAGGTCTTAAGGGACATGTCAAAGTATAACTCATCATACACAAGATACTATGATGATCTCAAGTCCAAGGATCACTTGTACTACTATCACTTTAGGAATTCCTATTGACAGGTGAGTAAAACTCCATTAGATATTCCTTAGCGAGTCACGTTCAGTGAACTTATTCTCCAATAAGCACCTACATACTTGCTTTAGTGTCTCCACACAAATGATTATGAGATCAATCATCCTCTTCCTAAGAGCAAGCAACGTATGTACTAATCTATCCGGATTCACTAATCCCCTATTTAGTAATCCAACGATTAGGAACAATTTTAGTTTGTGAGCTATCTTGAATTTAGATCTCATTAGCATGATCACCATCATGATTCTAAAAGCATTGCTCAAAACTATGGGTTTATCACATTTAATATAACAGCACCATGTAGATAATATAAAATGCCTTTTGAGAAAATCAATTCTTTATTAATAAATGAATAAGATTACAAAGTATATGCTACATCATATCAAATATGATTGGCTTGTGTGCATACTACTTTCAATCTCCCACTTGCACTAAAGCCAATCGCCATGGTATCTAATACCCATCTTCTCTAAGTGACGATCAAACTGCTGTTGTGTTAAAGCTTTAGTAAATGGATCTACAATGTTGTCTTGAGAGTCCACACGCTCCAGGGTGACATCTCTTCTTTCAATGATCTCTCTAATCAAATGAAACCGCCGCAACACGTGTTTGGATTTCTGATGAGACCTGGGTTCCTTAGCCTGCGCAACAGCTCCGTTGTTGTTACAGAATAAAGGTACGGCTCCTCTAATGCTAGGAACCACTCCTAGTTCAGTTATGAACTTCTTTATCCAAACAACTTCCTTTGCAGCTTCACTTGCAGCTATGTACTCTGCCTCTGTCACCGAATCAGCAACTGTTTGCTGCTTGGAACTTTTCCAACTCACTGCGCCACCGTTTAAGGTAAACACGTACCCTGAAACGGATTTGCTGTCATCTTGGTCCGTTTGAAAACTTGAGTCTGTATAGCCCTCTAGTTTCAATTCAGACCCACCGTAGACTAGAAATACATCCTTAGTTCTTCTCAAGTACTTTAGGATGTTTTTCACTGCCTTCCAGTGCTCTTCTCCTGGATTCGACTGATATCTGCTTGTTACACTAAGTGCATGAGCGACATCTGGTCTAGTACATATCATACCGTACATGATAGATCCTATTGCGGAAGCATAAGGAATCTTACTCATACGGTCTCTCTCCTCAGGTGTCTTTGGGGCCTGTTTCTTGGAGAGATGTATTCCATGGCTCATCGACATGAGACCTCTTTTGGAATCTTCCATGCTAAACTTCTTTAGCATCGAGTCAATGTACTTTCCTTGGGTCAAGCCCAGCATCCTTTTAGATCTATCTCTATAGATCTTTATCCCCAAAATATAGGATGCCTCACCCAAGTCCTTCATGGAGAAGTGTTTAGATAACCAAATTTTGATCGACTGTAGCATAGGAACATCATTCCCAATCAGTAATATATCATCAACATATAATACAAGGAATGATATAGCGCTCCCACTAACCTTCTTGTACACACAAGGTTCATCCTCATTTTTGATAAAATCAAACCTTTTGATTATCTCATCAAAACGGATGTTCCATCTTCGAGAAGCTTGCTTCAATCCATAAATGGATCGTTGTAGCTTACAGACTTGGTTTGTTCCAACCGTTGAAACAAAACCCTCTGGCTGTATCATATATACATTCTCCTCAAGCTCTCCATTGAGGAAGGCCGTTTTCACGTCCATTTGCTAGATCTCGTAGTCATAATAAGCTGCAATCGCAAGCAAAATCCGAATGGACTTGAGCAAAGCTATTGGTGAGAAGGTTTCATCATAGTCAACTCCTTGTCTTTGTTTGAAACCTTTTGCAACCAGTCGGGCCTTATAGGTCTCTACCTTGCCGTCCGCTCCAGTCTTTCTCTTAAAGACCCATTTACACCCAATAGGCTTAATGCCCTCAGGTGGTGAAACCAAAGTCCATACTTGGTTTTCGTACATGGAGTCCATCTCGGATTTCCTGGCTTCTAGCCATTTCTCTGAGTCTTCACTACTCATAGCCTCTTCGTAAGTCAATGGATCATCATCATCTATGATGCGTACCTCATCATCATCTTCTATGATGAATCCATACCTCTCAGGTATCTTCGGTACTCTTCCAGATTTACGAATAGGTAGTGGTACAGTAGGTTCTTCTACTTGGTCAGGTACCTGACTTTGATCCGTAATATTTTGTGGTTCTTGAACTTCTTCAAGATATATCTTACTCCCACTGACCCCTTCAAGGATAAACTCCTTTTCCAAGAAGGCAGCGTGTTTCGCAACAAACACCTTTTGATCAGTAGGATGATAGAAATAATACCCTGATGTTTCTTTAGGGTATCCCACGAATCTACATTTGTCGGATCTAGTCTTCAGCTTATCATGCTCAAACCTTTTGACATAAGCTGGACAACCCCAAGTCTTAACATGCTTAAGATTTGGTTTCCTCCCTGTCCATATCTCATATGGAGTCTTTGCGACGGATTTGGTAGGTACCTTGTTAAGTAGGTATGCAGCCGATTCTAGGGCATAACCCCAGAAGGATACTGGAAGGTCGGTAAAACTCATCATGGAACGAACCATGTCCAACAATGTTCAATTTCTCCTTTCAGATACACCATTCAACTGTGGCGTCCCTGGTGGAGTCCATTGTGAGATTATACCATTTTCTTTGAGACAATTGAGAAACTCACTGGTTAAATATTCCCCTCCTCGATCCGATCGAAGAATTTTAATATTTTTACCAGTTTGTTTCTCTACTTCACTTCTGAATTCTTTGAACTTTTCAAACGATTCAGATTTGTATTTCATTAAATACACATATCCAAATCTAGAATGATCATCAGTGAAAGTAATAAAATAAGAATACCCTCCTCGTGCATTCGTTGTCATAGGTCCACATACGTCTGTGTGTACCAATGCTAACAACTCTGTAACTCTTTCTCCTTTTCCACTAAAAGGGGATTTAGTCATCTTACCCATGAGACAAGATTCACAAGTTGGATATGATTCGTAATCAGATAGCTCTAAAAGCCCATCATTATGCAACTTGGATAATCTTGTTTCATTGATATGACCGAGTCTACAGTGCCACATAAAGGTATAATTAACATCATCTCTTTTTCTTTTCTTAGTTTGTTCAATTTGAAGTATATTTTCATGCAAGTCAAGTATGTAAAGTCTATTCAGTAAATTGCCAACACCATATAAAACATTTTTATTATAAATAGAACAACTGTTGTTCTTTATTATAATATCAAAACCATCCATATCCAATACAGAAAGTGAAATAATATTTCTAATGAGTGTTGGAACATAATAACAATTATTTAAACTAATGAACTTGCCCGAAGGCAGTGCTAAACAATAAGTCCCTACAGCCAATGCAGCAACCTTTGTTCCATTTCCAACTCGTAGGACGACTTCATCCTTGTTCAGCTTCCTACTTCTGCTTAGTCCCTGCATATTATTACATATGTGAGAACTACAGCCGGTATCCAATACCCAAGTAGAATTTTGACTTTCAGAAAAATTAATTTCAATCATGAACAAACCTAGATCGGAAGTTGAAGCTTCTCCAAGCTTCTTTTGGCCCGCAAGATACTCCTTACAGTTCCTCTTCCAGTGTCCCGGCTTATTGCAATGGTACCAAATTCCTTTGCTATATGGATCAGGTTTCTTTTTATCCTTTCCCTTCGCCTTGCCCTTAGCCTTCTTGTTTTTCTTCTTTTCAGAAGATAACTTGGGCCTCTTCCTTTTCTTGGAAGAATCATGCACTAGTAAGACTTGGTTCTTGTTAGATGAGAAGTGACCTTCAGTAGTTTTCAGCATGTTAAGTAGCTCAGACAAGCTGACATCCAACTTATTCATGTGAAAATTCACAACAAATTGTGAGAAGGTGTCCGGGAGTGACTGCAAGATCAAATCTTGGCTTAACTCCCCATCCATCACGAACCCAAGCTGTCCAAGTTGTTCAATCAGATTGATCATCTTAAGGACATGAGTCTCAACAGCAGTGCCCTCGGTCATACGAGATCGGAAGAGCTCCTTAGATATCTGATATCTTGCAGTCCTACTTTGCTCACCATACAACTTTTTGAGGTGTAGCAATATAGTAGGAGCATCCATAGTTTCATGCTGACGCTGAAGCTCGTTACTCATGGATGCGAGCATGATGCATTGAGCCAGGATTGCATCATCTTTCCACTTTCTAAAAGTAGCAATCTCTTCCTCAGAGGCTGTTTCTGCAATACTTGCAGGGACTGGCGAATTTAGGACATAAGAAATCTTTTCAGCAGTGAGAACAATTCTCAGATTCCTTAACCAGTCCGTGTAATTCGATCCGGTCAGTTTGTTAGCATCAAGTATGCTACGTAGTGATAGTGAGTTTAACATTTTTAAATTCTGCATGTGAAATAGACAACATTTTAGCATACATTCATTTAATTATTTACCAAAATAAATTAGGTCTTTATTTTAAATTGGTATCTCCCACTATTTTCATCAAACTATATTACCCTCATTATATAGTTCGGCAATTCTAATTAAAGATTTGCTAGTGAGATTAAGGATCCCATTTCAAATGTATATAGCCTTGTGGTGACACAACAAGCGATATATAAATAAATAGGTAGACAACTATTGTCAATTACATCACTATGTAACTCCTTGTATTTTGCCTCTTAGATTATTTTGATCAAGTGGTGACACATCCGAATCAAAATTATCCAAGTTAAGTCCAACCTAGCACTTCCATATATTCGAAAGAAAAACACTGTCCTTGTAGTGACACAACAAAACAGCATCGTTCAGTCTATTTATAAGCATCAAATGTGATAAAGCAACATCTTAAATATTTAATACTTGCCTTGTGGTGACACAACAAACTTATATTAAATATTTAATACTCTATTTTTTTACCATGCTAGAAGGCGACGTTCGATATTCCAAATATCTTTGAACGCTTAGGACTTAATATATTACTTTGAGGGGTTTGTTATTATTAGTCTCATCTTGTTTAGCGCGCATGCACATATATATATATAAAATACGCGTCATATTATTTTACATGCGAAGCATGTTGGATAATATATAATATATATATATATAGTAAGCATGTACATATAGAATACTATATTCTACCCGGATTGATTATGGACTTTTATTCTAGTTTGGTTCACTAGAGCCACCAAGTGAACCAAAAGGTCAAACCTAGGGTGCAAGAATTAAATTTAAATATAACTATTACATTTAAACCCGGGCTCCAATACAAACGGGTCTTCAAGCGCTCCTTACTCCTTTGTCTCCAATTCTTCAAAAAATTAATTCTAACTAGTCCTATTACATAAACTATTTACAACAAATAGAAACCTTGATCAGCAGTCAAGGGGAAGTACATAGGAGGGAGATAGAATTTACATTAAGAAAAATTAGAGAAGACGAGGTACGCAGACCCCATTTATAAAAAACCCATACCTTCAAGCATCCACTAAAATAAATCCAATCACACATTGGTCAACAGTCCATAATCAATCCCTATTTTTTATCATACATATCTCTATATGTATCAATAAATAACATTCATCCCATGAATAATAAAATCATTCCATATATGCATTGATATCAATTAATGGGCAAAAGTTTTGCTAATATTTAGTTTTGAAACAAAATAAACTCTTTTATTTTAATCAAAAACCAAATCCAAATTAAACTCCTTTAATTTTAGCAATCTGAAATCCTATTCCAGATAAAATAAACTCTTTTATTTTAAACTTTTATCAATTAAATAAACTATTTATTTTAATTGCGAAAAACAAAATTTTTCAAAGTCTGGACACCGGCGTGGCCGCGCTCCAGAATGAACTGGAAGCGGCGCGGCCGCGCCGCGATGCAGAATCAGAAAACTTTTCTTGCCCAAAAATTCGAACGTTTCGCATATCAATTCATACATGGAATCATCAAAATCGATAATTAGCACATGATTAGGCTCTGATACCACTGTTAGGTTTGTATATAGCGCGAACATGCAATCAAATTACATAAATAGTGCGGAAGCGCGATAAAATCGGATTTTAAATTTTTATACAAATCATCACCAAGATCAATCTATGTGCTCAATTAACGATATAAACGAAAGATAAAGAGAATAAGAATTATACCCTCGTTGAACAAAGCTTCCTCGGGTACAAGTTCAACTCCTAGTCCTTCGTGTTCTCCTCGAATGCTACGGTGTGAATCCTTCCTTTGATCAACGTTAGCCACCCAAGTGTTTGGCCTCTAGAGGTGATCCACCAAGGAAGAACAAGTATTCAAGAAGTTGGGTATTTGGCAAAACCCTAGTTTCTATATCTATAGAAATTGTAAGTACTCTCCACAATCTAATGCAAGAGTGTGTAACCCTAATCTATGATAAGACCCCTCTTATTTATAGATGTAGGAATAACCCTTCCCTAAACTATTTAGGATTAGGGTTTGTATTATAATTAAACTCCTTTAATTAATAATGCTCCTAATCCAATTAGGAATCCATGGGAGAATACTTCTATTAATTAATTCCCAATCCCTATTAGGAATTAAATAATAGTAAAAGTAATAATAATAATAAGACTCCTCTTATTAATTTATATTTAATATTTCTAAAATATTAAATAATAAATATTAAGCTATTTAATTTATTCTATCTCCATAGAGTAAATTAAATACACTTAACTTATTATTACAATTATGCCATTTACTTCTTAAATAAATATTTTTCTTTTGCGGTGTGACCCTTTAGGTTCTCCATATTAAACTGGTTGTGAATAAATCAATTAGAACAATTCTAATCTTATTTAAATAAATAAATTAAACTATTTAATTCATTTAAATAAATAATATTTATTCTACAATAAGGGTAAGCCCCCTTAGCGATCAACGACTTTCCAGATAATATAGATTTCAACATTAATCACAAAAGAACCTTTGAGTTAATAGTTACCGTACAATTCAATCCTTCTACCATACAATGTCCCAATTAAATATAAGACATGGAATTACTGTCAAGTCTTATTTTATTTAATTATATGTATTTCGATTCCCAAATGCACAACTCTAAATAATGCAAATTTAGAAACTCCTTTCTAATTTCATTCTGCCTTGGCCAAGGACTACTGAGTTATCATTTATCGAATCACATAGGACATTCACATCTTTTACTAGACGAGGTAGATTCTTTGTTGATCATTCACCTATCTCCATGTACAACTAATTATACCCAATCATACCCTTTGATATACCCACAAGGTCTTAAGGGACATGTCAAAGTATAACTCATCATACACAAGATACTATGATGATCTCAAGTCCAAGGATCACTTGTACTACTATCACTTTAGGAATTCCTATTGACAGGCGAGTAAAACTCCATTAGGTATTCCTTAGCGAGTCACGTTCAGTGAACTTATTCTCCAATAAGCACCTACATACTTGCTTTAGTGTCTCCACACAAATGATTATAAGATCAATCATCCTCTTCCTAAGAGCAAGCAACGTATGTACTAATCTATCCGGATTCACTAATCCCCTATTTAGTAATCCAACGATTAGGAACAATTTTAGTTTGTGAGCTATCTTGAATTTAGATCTCATTAGCATGATCACCATCATGATTCTAAAAGCATTGCTCAAAACTATGGGTTTATCACACTTAATATAACAGCACCATGTAGATAATATAAAATGCCTTTTGAGAAAATCAATTCTTTATTAATAAATGAATAAGATTACAAAGTATATGCTACATCATATCAAATATGATTGGCTTGTGTGCATACTACTTTCAGCCATTTGAGTTGATGTGTGACGCAAGTGACTATATAGTGGGAGCGGTGTTGGGTCAGTGTAGGAATAAGATTTTTCATACCATTTACTACTCAAGTAAGACACTTACTGATGCACAATTGAATTACACCACCACAAAAAAAGAGTTACTTGTAGTAGTATTTGCCTTTGATAAATTTCGAGCATATCTGATTGGAACCAAGGTAATAGTCTACACTGATCATTCAGCCATTAAATACTTGATTGCAAAGAAGGACGCCAAACCAAGGTTGATTCGATGGGTCCTTCTTCTGCAAGAATTCGACCTGGAAATCCGAGATAGAAAAGGTACGAAAAATCATGTGGCTGATCATCTTTCAAGGTTAGAAAATTTAGAAATTCAGAAAAAGGATGATATAGTGATCAATGAGCTATTTTCGGATGAGCAACTATTCCGTATTAACACCGAAGTGCCTTCATTTGCTGATTACGTGAACTACCTAGTCAGTAATGTACTCCCACCTGATTTAAATTCTCAGCAACGAAAGAAATTTCTCCACGATGTTAAGCAGTACCTTTGGGATGAACCATTTCTCTTCAAGACTTATGCGGATCAAATGATACGACGTTGTGCGCTACGTGAAGAGACGAAAAGCATGTTGAATCGGTGCCATTCTTCAGAGTATGGGGGACACTATGGTGGAGAAAGAACAGCGGCGAAAGTGCTTCAATCAGGTTTCTTCTGGCCTTCGTTGTTCAAAGATGCCCCGCTCTTTGTTCTAAAGTGCGACAGCTGTCAACGGGTCGGGAATATTTCAAAACGACATGAAATGCCTCTTAACACTATACTTGAAGTGGAGCTCTTCGACGTATGGGGCATTGATTTTATGGGGCCATTTCCGTCATCCTTCAACAATCAGTACATACTTTTGGCAGTGGATTACGTATCAAAATGGGTTGAAGCAGCTGCTTTACCCATGAATGATGCCAAAGTGGTTATGTGGTTCTTGAGAAAAAATATTTTTACTCGATCCGGTACACCAAGGGCCATAATCAGTGATGAAGGCACCCATTTTTGTAACAAGCAGTTTCTCAAATTGCTAGCTAAGTATGGAGTCAAACACAGGATTGCTACGGCCTATCATCCCCAAACAAATGGACAAGTAGAGGTATCAAATCGTGAAGTCAAGAAAATTTTGGAAAAAGTTGTAAATCCATCTCGTAAGGATTGGGCAATGAAGTTAGACGATGCTTTATGGGCGTATCGAATGGCCTACAAGAACCCCATTGGAATGTCACCATAAAGAATGGTTTACAAAAAAACGTGTCATTTACCGGTCGAGCTTAAACATAATGCATATTGGGCCATTCAGAAGTTGAACTTCGATTTATAAGCATCTGGCGAGAAAAGGCTGCTTCAATTGAATGAGATGGAGGAATTTCGGCACCACGCATTAGAACGCTAAGTTGTACAAAGAAAAAGTTAAGAGCTGGCATGACAAGCGGATAATTGAGCGGAAATTTGAACCAGGTCAGACGGTACTATTGTTCAACTCCAGATTGAGGTTATTTCCCGAGAAGCTGAAGTCTAGATGGTCAGGTCCTTTTGTTGTCACTTCTGTAGCTCCCCAAGAGCAATCGAAGTTGAAGAACCAAACACAAAGCGCACGTTCAAGGTCAATGGTCAAAGACTTAAGCACTATTGGGGAGGCGATGTTGATTAACAAGCAACGTCGATTTATCTCACTTCGATCGATCAGACTGATTCATAAGACCGCAGAGAAAGTCGGGCTGATGACTATAAACCAAGCGCTTGATGGGAGGCAACCCAATCATGTTGCTTTATTACTTTAGTAGATTTAGCTTAGTCAATAATTTTGCTTATAGTTAGTTTACTTAGGACTTCATTTGGTTTCAAATTTTTAGTGTTTCTCTGATCTCGCATATTTGAATTAATCCATGCTATTTTGCTTTGATCAAGGACAAGGCTTTCGGGAATGCATTAGAAGAAGGGATAAGGTTTTGGGAGAGTACCAATTGAAGAAAAGAGGAAACAAGCAAAATTTCAAAATTGAGGATCCTCGCCCCGGCGGGAAAAATGACCTAGAAATCGTCGCCCCGACGAGAACCTCTCTGCCAGTCTTCGCCCTGGCGCTCTAAATTTTTGCCCAGCCCAGACTTTTCTAGATATTCTCGCCCCCGGCGAGATTATAAGGAAAAAAGTTCTCGCCCCGGCGAAGATCGCAGAATTCAGTTTTTTAAATTCGTTCCCAATTCGATTTCTTTCAATTCAAATCCTATTCAACTTGCTCAAACCCTATTTCTTCCTTCTCCCAAATCAACCGAACTTCCCCAACACTTCTCTCTTCTTCCCGTTTCTCTCTTCTCATACCCATACTCAGATTCTATCGCAAAACATATATACTCTCTCTCCAAAAAAAAGCCCCAACTCTACATGGACTTTCTCTACAAAGTAAATCACTTCCATTGTTAGTCCAACTCAAATTCTCAACAATTCTACACGGGTTTTGCCGCTTCGACTGAACAATTTACTAGGGTTACAACTAATTGAAGACGCAAGACTATTATTGCATCTATTTTAACATATACAGAGTCTTTTACATTGTCCTTTGCTTCTATCAGGTATCATGCATTGGTGAATTTGATACTCTATGAATCTATTTAGTTTGAGATAAATTCGTTTGGGGTTGGAATTGGTCAGTGTGAACCCATGGCATATTCTTGATTTGTTGTTCAAATTGAATTTCAGTTGGATCAATTGGGTTTCGATTTGTTTTATTTTCTTCACTTGTGCAAAGTCCAGTTAGAAATTGGTGTAGTTTGAGTTTGGGGGAGATCTTTTTCCAAATATTTCATAGCAGGCACGCGTAGTGTTGGTTTTATTGCTTCAGAATACACATTTGGGTTGTTAGTGAAGTGAACCTTAATGGCTCCCAAAAGACACCGAGGTGAGGGTTCCTCGTCAACACCATCAAAGCAATATGATAGATGAAAATTTGTCAGTGCTGAGGCCGCAGGCAGATTTGATTCGTATATATCGGGTAAAGCTCTAACTCCCGAGCGCGGTCTCCAACCTAACGAGGTGGTAGATGGTGAGATGATGTTGCAGATTATAGAGAGGGGATGGGAAATATTCACAACCCATCCAGAACCTACTTGTAAAGCCATTGTCAAAACGTTTTATGCCAATGCAGAGGACACAACACCTTGTGAGGTTATGATTAGGGGCAAGAAGGTTTCTTTTAGTGCCCAGACTATCAATGAATATTACAACTTGAGGCCTGACGAATGGTGCTGATATTCACAATTTCTCGCCCAAGGGCCAAATCTTGAGAAGGTAGTGACGGACTGTTGGGTTTGTATATTACGCAAGCATGCAATCAAATTATACAAATAGGGCGGAAGCGTGAAAAAACGAATTTTAAAATTTTAATACAAACTATCACCATGATCTATCTTTGTGTTCAATTATCAAGTAAACGAAAGAGAAAGAGAATAAGAATTATACCCTCGTAGATTAAATATGATTGACTTGCGTGCATACTACTTTCACGGACTTGTGCAAACCTGGGACGACTTGGATATCAAAAGGACCACGAACTGCAATGTACTTCCTTAACAAAGATTTAAGTCGTTATGGAAAGGTTTGGTATGCTTTCTTGTCAGCTAAGTTGATGTTGTCTCAATATGTGAGTGATGTCCCAAAGGAGAAAGCTCTTCTCTTATATGCAATTGTGACGGGGATAAAGATTAATGTGGGGAACGTGATTGAGACGTTGATTCGCTGAAGTTTACGAGGGAATACTCAAGGTGGTTTGCCACACCCTTCTCTGATTTGTGGGTTGTGCCTTCAAGCGGGAGTTCGCTGGAGTACCGAGGAACCTCTGCAGCAACCGTTGCTTCTGTTGGACCATAGGTTAATTATATGGTATAAGGAATGGGATGCTGGTGAGTCACATCCCCGTGGTTTGGGGTACATCATTCATCCTCCTTCTGAAGGTGAGGAGCAGGAGTCCGATGAAGAGGTAGCGGGTCCTTCGACGTCCACTTCCTCCGGCAAGTCCAGGTTCAATCTTCAATTCCGCGAATTGCAACGTCATATCGATGCTCAGCATAAGACTATATTGAGGCAGAATCAACGGTTGGCGGACCGACAGGAACATATGTTTGCTTTATCAGACGAGTTGTACGCAAGGAATAGCCGATATGTATGATAATATGAGACCGTTGATGGATCCTGTTCATTTTCCAGAGCCTCAGCTGTTACCGGTATTTCCACCACCGAACCTAGATGATGATGACGCGGTCGAGCCCGACACTTAACCTATCAAGAAATTCCTCAGTTTTTATTTTCTTTATTTTTAGCACAATGAGGATATTGTTTCGTCTGAGTTTGGGGGGGGGTTTGTTTGAAAACGCATATTTATACATCGTTCATTTAGTTGCATTGTAGTTTCATTTACATTCATGTCATTAGTTTCAGTGTAGTTTGCATTTCATAGTTGTGTAAATTTCAATCTTTCATTTATATAAAAAAACCAAAAATATAGTAGAGTAGGATCATATAAAATTGCATGTAGCGGTACTCGAGCAATGAATTAATATAGAGCATTTAGGGAAGGCCGATGATGAAAATTTGATCAGTTATTATTTGGTTTGACGAGACGGATAGGGAATGCTAAGTCAGGATTTTGACTGTTCCTGGTTGTGCCTACTTTAGACCCTTAGTTTTTAATTGCACATGTCAATGTGTTGAATTGGTTAGGATCTGGTTCGACTTTTGTGTATTAAGTGCTCGTTACGGATATATTGACTTTCATCACTAGTTGGATCGTTAAAAAAAAAGAATGTTGTTAAATAAACACTGCTTCGATGTCTGTCTAAGTTGCAAGAAACAGAAGAAAGAAATAAAAGAAACAAATATAGACAGATAAAAGAAGATCTTGACTAGTTTGTCTTTATGGCCGGTGTCATTTGAACAAGTAAGCCCTTAGGATGTGTCTTTACACTCAGCGCCCTAAAATCATCTAGTTTGGGAGTCGTTGGTCGAAAGTTCACTATAAGGGTGGCATTGAAAAGCCTAATAAAGATGAACATTGCACAAGTTAAGAAAAAATGATATCAACAAGATGGAGCGTAAAATGCACTCGTTGAAAAGAAAAAAGAAAGAAAGAGAAAAGTGAAGACAAGTGGATAAAAGTGGAGCTTAGAAGTAAATATGTAAACTTATCTTTATCTGAGCACTGTGATACTAAGGGTTGAGTTCAAATTTTGATTGGTTTGATATATTGCATACACACATGGAAGGGTTAAGAGTAAAGATATAGCTGATGGATTACTGATGGTGTATGAATTTGAAGTCCTGTTGAATTATTAGTTACTGATTTCTGAGGCTGGATTTTTATAATATATGTTGATTAATTGCTTCAGTTTAGTCAATCATGCATGTGCAGTCATGTAGGTAGTTGGTTTAGTTGTTGTTTTTGTTTGTTTTGTGTTTTGCTTGAGGACAAGCAAAGTTTTGAGTTTGGGGGTATTTGATGAGTGGGTTTTAACCTACAAATTAGATACATCTTTGTCTTAACTTTTTGCCATCTTTAAGTGTTTTTAGTATCTTTTTATTTGTTTTCGTGTTTATTTTGTAGGTTGAGGCTTCAGATAAAAAAAAAGAACAAGGAAATTTGGTGCAGGACATTCTCGTCGGGGCGAGCTTTTTAAGCTTATTTTCTCGCCAGGGCGAGACTTCGCTGGGGCACGGAATTTACAAAGGGATTTCTTGCCAGGGCTAGGATGCGGCTAGAGGAAAAGAAGATTACTTTCAGCAGGATCAGTTATTTTAGGAGGTTGATGCTAACAAGGATTCTTTTTAATAATCTGACGATGAGGCTATAAGAGACACATAAAGGCATGGAAAAGAGACACCTACAAAAAAAATAACCAACACGCGGAGATTAATTTTCAGAGCTGAGCAAGGAGATTGGAGATCGAAATAAACATTGTGACGAATTCAGATTGGTGGATTGAAGAATTTATTGAGTTTTCTTTTAATCTTTTATCTCTAATTTGTAATTAATTATGATGACTTATTTTGGAATTCTATTTTTTATTTTCAGCATGAACTAAACCTTTAATTAAGGCTACAATTGAACCACTTATGCTTATGGATTAATTACCTATTAAATTCCAGTTATTTATTCAATTCGAGTTGTCTATCCTATTTTGTGCTTAATGATTAATTATCTGGTCAATAATTAGCGGGATACTTTAGATGAATTCGGGAGATGAAATCTAGGGTTAGATCTGAATATGATAACATGTATTCTTAATTATTTGAATGTGATAAATAATTAGGGTTGTTGTAATGACCGCGAATTTTTAAAACTCCGTTATTAGTTAACTATAAATTTAATTTTTAATGAGTTAGTTTTGTATGATTATTTAAAATCTTGTGTAATTATTTGGTTAAGTGATTATGTGATTGCACGTAACTGCTAGGATTAATTTAAGGGAGTCACTAATGGTTTAATTAAATTAGTGGACTAGCCCTACAGTTTTAATATTAAAAGAATTGATAAAGTGCCGATTAATTAAATATTCAATTTAATTGAATATAGTGCGGGAATTTAAATCGCATAAGTTAATTAATATAAGTATTAATTAATGTGAGCAATATTAACATTAATGATTAATAGTCTACTTGGTAGTTTAATACTAACGGACTAGATTAGTTATTTAATTAACTAATTGAACCATTTACTTGAATCTTGTATTGGGGAGTTATGGTATACTAAGTTAATTGGGTTTATATTATATGGCTTATTTAATTAACTAGTAGCAATATACTGGGACACAAATTATGGGACATATCCCATTTATTTTCAACCGTAGTCTGAGAGGGAGAGAGAGAATTGAAATAAAATAAGCTGAGATGAACAGTAAGTCTCATCCTCAAGTGCACATGGATTTCTTGTAGGATTTCTTGCTGGATTTCTGCTACTACAAATCATGGCTAAAGATATGGGTCGATGTGATCAGCTGCATTGCCCATCATCTTCTTCTTGTTCCTGCTGGTTAACCAAATCGGACAAAAGCTTGGCATGGTTATTGAATTGGCTATAAATTAGAGCTCCCAACTTCTCCTTCAGAGCTGCTGAGTTATAAATTTTACTGAATCTTACTACTGAAAGGATTTCCTATGTCCTAAATTCGCCAGTCCCTGCAAATATTGCAGAAACAACCTCTGAGGAAAAGATTGCTACTTTCAAAAAGTGGCAAGATGATGCAATCCTAGCTCAATGCATCATGCTCGCATCTGTGACACCCCCAAATCCAGGTACTTCAATTCCTCAGATTTGGTTTTCACTATATCATTCATTCATAACTAACTACCCATAATAAAGGACAATTAAATTAAGCTGAATGAAATATTTTCCCACAATAGGGATTACAACTTTAAATCTCTTAAATAAACAAATCCCAGGTCATTTACCTTTATTACATCGTTGCGGAATTAAAACATAAAAATTAAACAAGTCTTAATACAAAGAACTGAAACAAATAGACTAAACATCTTCATTTGCTCATCTTGCCCTTGCTAGTGGACGGCTCATCCGACTTTTCAGGTTTAGCTGCAATGTTTTATGTAAGTGTGAGCAAACAATTGCCCATAAGTATGATAACAATAACATTTATATAATTAACGGAATAGATCTTAACTGGGGAGTAAAAGTCTTTCTGAAATCAATCAACAATAAATCAAAGATCTGAAAGCTAAATATATAGCTTAGCTCAAGAACTGAATATGGATTCAAGATTAAAAGTGTATCTGAAGGTCATAAGACCTCGAACTATGTCCTAGGTTAACAAGTATTTCTACCTTAACCTTTAACAGTCATGAAGACTATGGACTATCCATCTCGTACTCCGGGGGATCAGCCCTTTGTAGAATGTATTGTGCACAAACATTTAAACGTTGCTGCGTAATTAATCCCCTATATTAGGGTTGTTCATCTCAGTTTTGCATCAGAATCCGTACCAAAAGAAACTTGGTTTGGAAAAACTTCAAGGTATTCTAAGTCTTTGAAACGCTCATCAACTATGAACTAGCTGAATCAATAAAGGTTTGCTAGTCACTAAAGCATTTGATTAACAATAAAAATTGTACAATAGGATTTATGTTCAAAATTTGAATAACGATCAATGATCGAATAACAAATGACTGAAATAAAATATAAGCACTTGATATGATAAAAACCTTGCTTGAATAATAATAAGCTAAGGTTAATAAGCTTGCTCTATGAAAGTAAACTTGTTTTAAATGAAATAATAAGATTAAGGGAGGAAAAACTTGCTCAAGATAATAGTGGAGTTCAGAAACTTGCCTCGTGCATAGATTGCAGATTTAAATAATTCACGTTCCTTAATTAACCTATACATTTCGATTATAAAACGGTAACAATAATTTGTTACAGAATTATAAGCACTTTAGGATTTGTTTTATCCAATTTTACTGTAACATCTCAATCTAAGTTTTAAACATGTACATAACAACATAGCAAGATCACAAAACAAATAGAAAATTTTCAGTTACTGTTCCACCATCGGGGCGGTGGATTTCTTCACAAACCATCGCCGGGGCGAGGAATCTAGTTCAATTATGCTACCGGGGCGACGAGACCGCCGGGGCGACTACACCAGTTTATTTCTACCGCCGGGGCGGTAGACTCGACTGTCACCTTCTACAGCTCGCGAACCAGTGCAACCTCAGACCAAAATTTCCAAATTCTATCATCTGTTTTATAAATTAAATAGACTCAGACATCAAACATATTGTAAAACAATGACCCAACATGTTTCTAACAATTCTAACTATTATAAACACATAATCAACCAATTAAAATCCAAAAATTCACTGTTTAAACAAAATATTCATATTTTGGCATATTTGATAAAATTAAACACTGTAAATTCATCTCTACACCAATTTTAATCCATTCCACTTGCATTCTTTTTGTTTTTCATCATATTAAAACAATTAAAAGTCAATTTACCGATTAATTATTAAATTGAACATCAATTTTCATACATATAAGCCATACATGAAATAAAAATCTATAAAACCAAAAACTCAATTCTAAAGCATGTTTACATGGATTGATAACTCCAAAATCATATATAAACACCAAATAACGGATTAAGCATGCTTATAAACATATATTACCAATAGCTCATCAAATCATTCAACCAAAATATTTACAGTAAAGAACTTTGAAATATATATAGCAAGAATTAAGAGTAATGCCTTTGATTAACTAAATAATTGCAAGTTTTAGATTATCTCCTTCTTTGATTTCTTGGATTCTTGTTTTCTCTCAATTTCTTCTCTCAATTTCTCTCCACTTCTCTAACTGAACTCAAAGCTTTGCTCTTCTTCCACAACAGGTAAGTTTTAAGTTTTTTTTTAACGTAAACTGATTCTTAACTGGTCAGTTGTAAGAAACCAAGAGTTAGGCCACGTTTGGCAAACTCAAAATAAGAAAAATGGGATTTTATAGGTCATAAGGCCTTGTTTGGTTGCACCAAGCAACATAATCCATGTTTACCAACCAAGGGTCACAAGGCCTTGTTTGGTTTAACTAAAATTATCCCTTTTTCCATTATTTTAATAACTCATTATACTATATAGTTTAATTGTCACACTTGTCACACTTTCAATTTAATTAAATCTATTATTAAATAAATCCAATTAAACCTTACTAATTTAATTATAACCTTTATTCAAATAAATCATTTATTCATCTAATTTAATTATTAAATTAAATTAGAATAGACACAGCAAATTACATTTAAAAAACAATTAACATAATTTCACTTAAAATGAATTACTCCACAATAACTTTATCAATTATTTATTTTTACTCAATAAATAAATTAACAAAAATATTTATTTAACTCAATAAATATTTTATTTATTCACAAAAGTTACATTCGTTACATCCTTCCATCCTTAAAAGGATTATGTCCCCAGAATCACAACGCAATTAATACGACCGTTACATTCTCCCCTCCTTACAAGGATTCTGTCCCAGAATCGCGATACATGGATTAAACAAATAATTGGGGATAGTTTTGCATCATTTTCTCTTCGAGTTCCCACGTAGCTTCTTCAGCATTGTGGTTCCTCCAGATTACCTTAACAAAAGGTATAACCTTATTTCTGAGAACCTGTTCTTTCCTGTCAATTATCTGCACAGGGACCTCTTCATAGGACAAATCTTTCTCAAATTGTATCGGTTCATATTCTATAACATGTTTATAATCAGGCTTATATGGTCGTAGCACCGATATATGAAAGACATTGTGGATGTGGGCTAACTCGGGAGGTAAAGCTACTTCGTAGGCCACCTCTCCTACTCTTTTCAACACCTCAAAGGGTCCAATAAATCTCGGGCTCAGCTTACCCTTTTTGCCAAATCTGATCTTCCCCTTCTGATGTTGTAACGACCGGGAATTCTAGATTTGTCATGTAACGACCGGGAATTCTAGAGTTGTCATGCAATTCGAAATTTTGAAATATTAATGAATATATTATATTTTATTAATATTATTTTTGTGTTGAATATTTAAAGGTTGTGTGACAACCTAGATTATGTGAATGTATGAAATTTTACGTGTTATAGTTTTGTTTAAGTGAAATATTTGATTTCGCGTAGCATCGCTAAATCTCTATTGCCGAGTTATTATTCACGTGGGGACTATTCATCCAGAGACCTCTTCTCGGGTGACTTCTATTTTCCTAGTTATTGCCAACTCATTTAGGCAATGAGTTAATAATCCAAGTGTAGGATTTATGGGAGCCCAATGGGAATCAAATTAGAAGCCCACAAGGTACTAGTAATAATCCAAATAGAAAGCCCAAGCTTCAACCCTTGATCCATGACTCAACCCATGACCCATAAGGGAAATGGGCATAGAAAATCTGAACATTAGATTTGGCAAGGGAGGAGTGCATAGTGGGAGTTAATAGGGAGAGACAAGATGTTGGAAGTTCTTTTCCCCAAACCAAACATTTCACCTCCCCAAGCTAGACATTCTTCTAGAGTTTCCAAATATCCCTACAATCTCCATCCAAGATACATTGAAGACCCAATGGTCTCTTATCCATCCTTCCCATCAGCATTCCCATCTCATTTTGCTATGTTAGAAATTTGAATATTGCAAGAGAGAGTAAGAAAGAAACAAAGAGGGAGAGCTACGGGAGGAACTAAGGAAGAAGGAGGAGAGCCATAGCAACCTTGCACCATCTCCATCTTCATCCTTATTCCACACGTTCCATTCTCCTGTGATCCATTCAAGACTTTAGTTCATTCCAAGTGAAGAAAGGAGGAGAGAATCTGCTGTAGAAAAGGAGAAGGGAGGGGAACACCATCTTCATCTTCACCATCTTCATCTTCAACCTTCAAAGCTTCTAGAGAGAGAAAGAAGTGGGTGTGAGCTAACTTGAAGAAAAGGCTTCGAGAGAACTCGAGGAGGTTGAGGAGAGTTTCTAGCAAAGCCCTAAAGGAGTTCTAACATCCAAGAAGTAGCTACAAAAGGTAAACAACATATCCAAACTCATTCCTTCTAACTTTCCAAGTTTTCTCATTTTCTTGCTTGTTTGCTTGGTTGGTTGGATTTTTGTTGTTATGGTTGTTGGGAGTTGTTCATGAACCACTATGAATGCTCTTAAGACCTAAAAACCTTCTTAATAATCATTAAAGCGGAACAAAAATAAATAAAAATCTAAACCTTGGCTTAAAGGATGAAACTTTGGACATTTTTTGACAAAAGGACATTCAGACAAATTTAGAGGCGTGTAGAGCTATGATTCCGTGTTTGTATAATTTGTTGTTATGAGGTTGTGCTTCCATGGGTTATGAAACTAACCCAGTTGGAATGGAGTAAAAAGATGTTAAAACAAAGATTTGGTGTTGATTTTGGTGAAGAACACGAAAACAGAGTATGAACTTGGCACTTTGGCCTAAGATTTGGCCATGTTAATGTTAATGGATAGCTCTGAAATTTTGATATGTTGTAGCTCTATATCTTAGGAGTCCATAAAGTCCGAAATGGACCAATTTGAACATGTATAGAAGGAGTTATGGTGGTTGGAAGCAATGTAGGTCTAGAACCCGAAAACAGAGCATGAAACTAAGTATGGGCGTACGTACGCGGCCCTTACGCTGATGCTACTGATGCCTTGGGCATACGTACGCCAGTTATAGGTAGGTTTTGGGCGTAGCTACGCCGAGCCAATGTTCGGCCAGAATCAACTTTGACGTCCTTTACTAAAATAGGCATAACATTCTCATATGAACCCGGATTTAGGTGATTCAATATGATTCAGAAAGACGAAGAGTAGACCTACAACTTTCGTTTTTCAAGTTTTTCAATTTGAGGTCTGTAGCACGGCCTAAATTGGCCATTTATAGGACTGATGTGTAATTGGGAGGAATCGGAGGGTGTCGGGCATGGGTGTAAGCACATGTAATGCTCCTGACAATGTAAAATGTTGTTCTAAGTTCTAAAACATGAATGTTATGAATTTTAATGATACTCATCATTAACCAATGAATATTAGATAAATTGAATGGGCGTGTTAAGCGTACACAAATGTATGTCGCTTAAATGAATAGGCAAGGTTGGCGTACAAACGTGCAACCGTCGTAACGCCGTAACTAGTGTGTATAATCTTGTTTAATATTATGTTTCTAATAAGAATGAAACATCATAGAGTAGTATAAAATATTATTTGGTATCTGGAATGTGACTAATTGTTATGTGAATATGTACTTAATTGTGTAGGATATTAAGAAGCGTGTGTTGTAATATTGTAACAGACACACCAGGCAAGTTTCCTAACGCTTGTCTAACCCTTGTGTTGGGCAAGTTTCCTATTATAAATTGATTTAATTATTATAATTGAGCAGGTTTCCTATCTTGTACAAGTGTTGTATATTGTGCAAGTTTCTTAAACTTCATTCAAGTTATTGTTTGAGCAAGTATTATATATTGTTACAAGTTTCATGACTTAAATGGAGTTATTACTTTCAAACCATATTAGTGGATTAATTATTGTAAATTACTCCACATCGAAGATAATTATTGATATTCGTACCTCGTGCATTTGAATTCATATTCTGTTGTTGGACTATGAAATATTTAAGTTCTTCATTCACGAAATGTTTAAGGAAATAGTTTACGCCATTTATTTCGGCTAGGCATGTACATGTTATTATTTTAAAAGCTATCAAAACTGATTATTGGTATGGATTCTTGGACTGATAGAGAGCAACCCTTATTAGGGGATTTTAATGTGTCGGTTGTCCGATGCAGTCAGAGTTAAATGTTATGCATATTCATAGGGTACGAGAGGCTGATCCCCTCAAGTATAACTGATGGGCCAACTCTTAAAAGAGTCAGTTGAATGATTGATTCTTAGGGCCAAAATGTTCATGGTCTATTGGACCACTCAGCAGTAAATAATCAATATTCATTATTTTATTTGAACTTTAATTATATTGTTAGCTATTTCTTCAATGTTCTTAAATTGTTGAACTATACGATTATTATTCTCGTTCATTCATGATATATCTTTTTTATTCATTTTAAACTTGCTGAGCAAAGTAGTTGCTCACTCTTGCTATATTATGAACTTATTGCAGTTAAGCCGGAGAGTTCCAAAGAGGACAAAGGCAAGGGAAAGCTTAAGGAATAGTTATATGTATTATCCGTTATGTAATCGTGGAATTGTTTTATATTATTAATGTATTCTGCGATGTATTTTATTTAAGGTTATAGACCTTGGGACCGTAGTAAACCTTTTGTAATGAACAACATATATTTATTTATTCCACATTAGTTGATTTATGTTGTTTAGAGGTGTATGGATGTACTTTATCGTGAGCACCAGATTCGAGGCATTGGTACCTAAATTTGGGGGTGTCACAGATGTTCTATATGAGATTTGTAAGTATGATTCTGAAGAAAATGCTGCAAAGCAGAATTAGTGATGAAGAGGGGGAGCCTTTGAACGTCAACAAGAGGATCACCCCCAAGTTGTTTAAAAACTAGAAGAAGAATTCAGTTGAAATTATGATGTCAAGGCAGTCAGAAGGTAGCAGTGAGCGCACCATTAGTGAGGTTTAAAAGCCCACTAAAGCCAAGGGCAAGAGAAAGTTTGATGCGACCGTAGAGGAAATGTCTCAAGGATCTGTTGCACCTCATGGTCATAGAGCTCTTGACCGTACTGCAGACCAACCTTTGAAGAAGAAGAAGAAAGTTGAAGAAGAAGAAAAGGAAGTTCCTAAAGACTCTCAAAAGTTCTCCTCTGACTCTGGGATGAAGGGGGAAAAATAAACATGCTAATCTCCAAGCTTGTCCCAAAGAGAAAGAGCTTGAGACTTCAGCGAAAGGTCCCTATTTAGCTTGAAGAACAAGCTGGAGAATCAATGCATCCTCTTATTATAGAGCTTGATTAGGATGATGATGAAATGATGGTTGATATGGCCACAATGCCTAAGCCAAGACAAGATGAAGAATCACTTGATAATACTTCTACGCCTGAGCCACAGAATGATGAAGAAGTGGCTGAGAAGGCTTGTTCGCCTGAGCCATAGGGTGATAAAGAAATGGTTGTGATGGCTAATGAACCAGAGCCTCAAGAAAGTGAAGAAGAACAAGCTATGAAGGTTCTAAATCTTGAGTCTAAGGAGAAAAAGAAGAAAAAGCTAAGTCATATGGTGGAGAAGAAGGAGCAAAAGAAAAGAGAGAGCAAAAAATAAGAAGGAAGAGGAAATGAAGAAGAAATCAGAAAAGAAGAAGAACAGAGAGATAAGAAGTAAGAAGAAGCAAGATTCTACTCAACGATCATCAAATCCCTCTTATGCTTCTCCACAAATTACCAAAGTCATTAACAATGTGTAAAAAACATTAATAGAGCTTTTAACCTAACGATCGTGAAGCCAGAGGATCCTGAATCTCTGAGGGGGAACAACCTATCGAATATCAAGTTTCTCCTCCCTTACTACCATCTACATCATAAGGGATAAAGAGGCGTATTGTTCTTAAAGGGATAAAAGATCCTAATGCTTACCTTCCTGATAGATGGATAGGGTCTGGGGATGGGAGGATGAGGTTGGTCTCAGTAAGCTCAAGTGAACTATTCAACAACTTTCATGACGTTGAAGTGGAGAAAAGCACCACTCTCTATGATCCTGTGAGTGACCAATTGTTTAGCTTCCTACCATTGATACTATTGCTAAGAGCTGTAACTTTGCGAGACAAGAGCTTCATCAGTTGGAGTTAGTCTATATTTCCAAATCTTAAGTTGGTGGCTCAAAACTTCCAAAGGGTTCTATCATTTGCAAAGAAGATGATCTACAACGAACCCTTCTACCCCACGTAAGAAATTCCCAGGAAATTTCTATCTTTGACTTTTTGATTATTCCTTCAAATCCTATCTATTCATTCTTTGCTTGGGATAACGAAGTCGTAGAGCTTTCTTTACGATCTCCGAGCAACCTTCTACTCCAGACTGCTTTATTGAATCTTTCATTCACTCTCCGTTCATCGAGTCTCAACACTCTATGGATGATATAAATAAAACCAGTTCTCAAGTCATAGAGTCCCAACACTCTACTGACTGTGTAAATTCACCACACTCTCCATTCGTAGAGTCTCCACACTTTACGGATGATGAAAGAAAATTAAATTCTCCGATCGTAGAGTCCCAAAATCTTATGATCGTTGTACATAATACTATTTCTCCTATACATACTCCCTTCAGATACATTTTAACTCTCCATTCCCTATTCAAATCTCTGACATATTATCTACACCCAAAAACTCCTATTTATTCTGACTCATCATCACCCTTCTCCTCTCCAATCGTAAGTCTCAAAACCCTATGACTGATGTAGATAAAACTAAAGCTTTCATTCTTGTTCCTTCTATACCTATACCATCTAAAGATTCACCTGTGCCTTCCTCATCTCCTATACAAACACCAAAACAAGAATCCAAACCACATGTTCCTACAATTATCCCTTCCTCCTCTGGAAATGAATTATTTGATCTTCCTCTCGCTCTTGCAAATCTTTCTCGAAGTGATAAGGTGGGCTCTAAAGCTCTATTAGCTCAAATCTTGGAACGCCTCGCGATTATTCCTACCAATGAGAAATTGACAGATCTAACAACTCATATAACTCAAGATATTGATCAAAAACTTGAGGAGAACTCAATACAACTTCATGAGAAGATGAACAAGATTACCAAAGCTGCAAGTCATCTTCTTGGAGATCTGGGCAGATAATTCAATAAGCAAATGAGGACCATGTTCAAAGATATGTCAAATAGTGTTCATCAACATGATCTAGTTTTCTTGAAGACTATTGATGATCATAAGAAGGCTGTTCTGGAATAACAACAGTAGAATGAGAACTTCATCAAACTTTTGTCAAACAAAGTCTTTGAGCTCAGAGCTACTGTTTTTGAATTAAAAAATACTGTAATTGTAACGCCCCTGAAATTCGGGTCTTGCCTTTAAACCCAATTCCTGCGCGTCACGGTACCACCCATACAACATAACCTCACTATGTGAATGTAATACAAAATTATTACAACATGTCCTCATCTAATCCCAGGTACGAAGACCTTTACTAATACATCATCTACTATTTCATATAATATCATAATAATCAAATAATACAACATAATCTTTAGTCCTTCTTTAACAATTACTAACTCTTATTTTTCTTCTTACTATCTGGTCCTTCAGTTCTAGCTACAAAATTAGAATTTTTGCAAGAGTGAGCATTTAATTGCTCAGCAAGTATAAGCAGTTGAATAAACAATATCATAGGAGTAAAATAACATCTGACTGAAATCTTCAACAATTGAATAATAATTGTGAAGTCATACGAATAAACATGAATAATTAAATTCCTTATCATCTAACATTGCTAACATCATCATTACTATCACCATATTTGAAAAATAATTAATATTAACCTGTTTCTCATCATAGTTCTTGATTTTTAGGTCTTAGTATATTAAACAGTTCAATTAAAGAATATTTCTTTGAATTGCACCTAGGTGTGAATATTGGTCTAGCACGCTAATATTTATAATTGCCATCACATCATTTCACGGGGTGCAAAACATGATCACATATACTTACAACAACACATTATTTCACGGAGTGCAATTTATACCATCAATTGCCCAATTATTTGATAAGGCATCATCACTTTAACATGATTCAAGAATAATTACAATTCACATCTACATCAATAAAAAATTTCAAATGGAATAGTTCATCTCATCTTATGAATTTCATGTAACTAATGAAATTCCAACATTAGAATATACATACCTTTGCAATTTAGCATAACTTGAACATCTAGTGCAATTATTAAAGAAATTGCACCCATTTAGCATCCACACAATATATATAGACATTCCGTAACTTTAACTTTACATCACATAGCCTTCATAGGAAGATTATCATATGAAGTTAGAAAACTTGCTCAAATGTAAATATTGAGTAAGTTAGGAAACTTGCCTTATGCGCTGCTTACAACTTACGGTATAATGTTCTTCAAATAGCCTACACAATATCATTTATAAAAATATACCAATTAGCCAAATATAGACTTCATATTGGTTTACATACTAAAATTATAACTTTCATTACAAGTTGTTCGCGTTTTATAAATTAATAAACGCGATTAACTCTAAAACATCTCTCAGCGTCGCGCCGTTCAGAAACATTACGACCCTCATCATCATATATACTTATTGGTTTATAACAACCCCATTCCATATCTTATAATATTTGTTTTATTAGGCTTGAAACACTTTTTAAGTGCATTAACACTTTACATGGCGTTTCAGCGTTTATACGATACACGCCTAATTTGCCTCCTTCGCACATACTTAACATGCTCATACAATTATCTAATTCTTTATTGATTAATTCTAATCATCATTATAATATATAATGTTCACGTTTTAAAACTTAGAACATCATTTTACATTGTTGGGAGCATTACACGTGCTTACGCGCATGCCCGACACCCTCCGATTGCCTCCAATTACACATCAGTCCTAAAAATGGCCAATTTAGACCATGATACAGACCTCCAATCTAAAAACTTAAAGAATGAAAGTTGTAGGTCTACTCGTCCTCATTCCGGATCATCTTGAATCGCCTTAATCCGAGTTCGTATAAGAAAGTTATGCCTATTTTAGTAAAAGACATCAAAACTGACTTTCACCACCTGAGGCCTAGCGCCCCGGTGCTGAAATCAAGCCTAATACCAGTGCCCCGACACTGGAATCCAGGAAATTATGGTGCTCATTTGCCCAACTTTGCGAATTAGACCTTTCCTCCTTCCGATCTTCATAATTCTTCTATACACGTTCAAATTGGTCTATTTCGGACTCTATGGACTCCTAATTCATGGGGCTACAACATATCAAAAATTCAGAGCTACCTATTAACATTAACATGGCCAAATCTTAGGCCAAAGTATAAAGTAGTACTCTGTTTCTCGAGTTTTTGGTGTTCTTGGTGTTCTTCACTAAAATTATCACTAAATCTTTGTTTTAGCTCCTTTTTCCTCCATTCCAACTGGGTTAACATCTTAACCCATGGAACTACAAAATCATCACATTAAACATATTATACCGACACGGAATCTAAGTTCCAGATTCTCTAAAATTTGTTTGAAGATCCAAAGTCCAAAAATGTTCAAAGTTTTCATATTCTTCATCCTTTAAGCATAGGTATGGATTTCTTTCACTTGGTTCCACTTTCAGAAGTTATTAATGGTTTCTATAACCTCTCATCAACATATTAAAGCATTCACAACCAACTAACAAATAATAACATCAATAAAAATTCGACCAAATATGGAAAAGCTAAAAACAGAGCAAGCTTGAACGGATGAAGGAATGGGTTTGGAGTTTGTTGTTTACCTCTTTCATTCTTGATCTTGGATGCTATGAAGCTTTGCTAGGGCTTGAATCTCTTCTCTTCTTCTTTCTCTACTCTTCACACCCACTTGGTTTCTCTCTCTAACTTCTTCTTCTTCTGCAACTTGTTTCTCTCTTTCTTGTTTCACCAAGTTCTTCTTCTATCTCTCTACACTTTGCAATGTGCTGAAGGTTCAGAAAAGAAACAAGGAAGGATGGAAATGGAACGGGGAAAGCTTCAGATGAATATAGATTAACCGAGCCTTCCTTCTTCCCTTTCTTTCTCTGCAACTCTTTCTTCTCTCTCTCAATTTACTGAACTTGGAAGGAATGGAGTGGCATAGGAGGATGAAGCAAGCTGCCTTATCGAGCTCCTTGGAAGAATCCTCAAGGAGAATGTTGGGCATTAGAGTATCAAGGTTTGGCGTTCATCAATTGGCCACTCACGCCTGACCACTCCCTCCCTACTAACTTCCTAGTGGTTCAAATGTTGCCTCCTTAATTTTCATTGGCCCAGGGAGTTTGGTCTGTCCCCTCATTAAGCAACAAGAAAAATTAATGCACCCATTTGGTCTTTCCCATACCCGAATACTCTCACTTTTGTACCAATTTGCTCAATAACTCTACCCAAATTAAAATGGATACCCCCATAAAATACTGGAACGCGTAAAAATAATAATTATGAGATTTGTTCATTTATTTGAAACACCCATATAATACATTTGGGATACGAAATAAATCTCGTTCGGGCTCAAATAAAATTTCTGGTGCTTGAAAAAATTATTTCTTCGCGTACACGTCTTTACGAAATTAATAAAAATAAAAAAAGATATAAAAATATTTGGGCATGAATAGTGTCTTGGGAAACATGTCCCGTAAATAATGATTTTACGATTTTTCGTGAAATCAATATATTCGCTTACGCGAAACTTACCACACATAAAATCTATGTATTATCATAATCTAAGTTATAATATAACCTTTAAACACATCATATAAAAATAAAATTTTAATATATTCTAAAATATTAATAAGCCCAAATTTCAAGTGTACTCACGATTCGCGATCGTTACCTCTTCCTTCTTTTCCTTTTATACCATTATATGCTTCGTCAGTTACTCCATACTGATTAAATTAATTAGTTTGGCTAACTATTAAACCTCTTCTCATCGCTTAATCTATAATAAATATATAATACACATATATTTATTCTCTTATCACATAACTCACGTAAATATATACATAACACGTGTATTTTATATTCAACCCTCTGCACCTCATAATAAGAATTTTATTTATTAAATTCTTATTATAAACATCCTTCTTGAAAAAAATTTGAGTTGTTACAGTAATAGATCGTACTGACAGTGCAATGGCTCTCGTCCATCAGCAGAGCGATCAAGCTACTGTTCGTCAACAAGAAATTTGAGATGACATTATAATGTCCTCCCAACTCCAAGAGCTTGTTGAAACAGTCAAGCATCTCTCTGAGGTTAATGATAACAAAAAGGGAGAAAGACATAGTCGATCAGGGAGAGAAGAGAAAGAGAAATGAGAAGCAGATATCCATTGTCCCTCCAATCTTCAGATCACCTCCACCTCCTCTAGCAACCATTCCTATAGATCGTGGACATTCTCACTCCTCACGACATGAATTGTCGAGCAGAGTTACTCCAACTAACTCATGAATTTCATATGGTGATCCCGCGTATCTCAATAGAAATCTTTAGAGGATTCACGTTGTGGGAGAAGAAAGAGTAAACATGCCTCATCTTGGTCCAAGAGATTCAGCAAAGGAGATGAGAAGAAAAGAAGCTGAAGACAGGGCAAGATATCAAAGTAGAGTTGAATCTGAGAAGAAATGGTTGGCAAAAGAGAAAAGAGGAAGAAAATAAAAGAAAGAAGCATAGTAACTATATATATGTATTTTTGTGTATCCCTCGTAAATTTTCATACTTTGTACAAATTATCCTATACATCAATAAATTCATCTTTTTGCTCTAGCAATACAGTGACTTACTATATCTTAAGACATGTTTGAATTTCAAGTAACTACATTTTTAGAATTGATGAATGTTTATGAAACTTCTAGTTTTGTCATCATCAAATAGGGGGAGATTCTTAGAGTCTGCATATTTAATTTGATGATGAATGTAATTAATGCATATTTGTACCAGTAAGTTTTGTAAAGTCCTCAATGATGATATGATGATGTACAAAGACTTAGAATAGAAAGATCAAATTTATTCGTTAATCTTATTGAGTTGATCTGATGTACAGTTAATAGGTCCAAATTAATCGTATAGTTACTCTGCCAGTTCATAATGTCAACATGGATCGCAAAGTTAATCTTATCCTTTGTAGTACATCATGTGTTCGATCGCAGAGCTTTCACATTCGTCGTATAGTTCACTCCAAATCGTAAAGTAAATATCAGCTCGTAGAGTGAACAGAGGATTGCAAAGCTAAATAAAGATCGTATTGTAAAGACTAAGCGTAGAGTCCACTCTGAAGTCGTAAAGTGAAGTGTAAATCGTAAAGTGACTTAAGGATCATTCAGTGAAAACTAGATCGTAGAGTCAACTCCAGAATCGTAGAGTTCAACTTCGTACAGCTGATCACAGAGCACAGTCGTAGAGTTTTTCTCTCTTCGTAGAGAGATCATCGTAGAGCTTAGGACGTAGAGCAAAGTCAAGCATAGACTCTACGTTTCTCACCAAACTCTAAGATCTACCATCTTTGTAGAGCAAGTCAGGACTGAAAAGAAGACTGCCAAGGGAGTGTTGCAGATTGAAGGTCCTGATGCATTTACCAAACATCCTTGTTTGAAATCGAAGTTCAGAAGATGTTGTGTCTAATAGCTAGTTTGGTGAAAACAACAACTCCCAGGTGGTAGGTGAAGTTACAGTTTTATGTGACAAGCTCAAGCCACAAAGCAAGCTGACACACTAACTTAAAATGTCAACATCAAGGGTCCTAGAGTATTTGAGCATTAAATGTACAACGGGGACCTTACAACGGGAAGACTTTCCAGCAAACTATAAAGGCTATAAAGATTCAAATTCAACAAAAACAACTCTGATCAAAACGGTAAAACTCTGTCAAAGTCAAAAGAACTCTACTCTATGAATGTGAACAACTTATTCAAGCTGCTAATGTGACACCCCCAAATCCAGGTACTTCATTTCCTCAGGATTTGATGTTCACTATCCATATACATCACATCACATCTAACTACCCATACAATCATAATGGAAATACTATTAATAAAAATAGAAATCTCCCATTAAAGGGTTACAACTTCATAAATAAATCCCAGGTCATCTAACCTTAAATAAACATCAGAGCGGAACATAAATTAAGTATATTACATAAACATCATTTAAACAATTAAAAACAAGTCTTCATCACTTGATTGATTTTCCTTTGCCCTTACTAGTAGATGGCTCATCAGTTCTTTCAACTTTAGCTGCAATGTTATTATACAAGGGGTGGGCAACAATTGCCCAACAAGTAACACAATAAAATAGTAATAATAACATGCGAATAAACAATGGGTATCGAATAATTGAAGATTCACCTTTGAGTTCAAGAATATAAGACAAGATTCAAAAGAACGTCTGAGGGTCTTAAGACCACGAACTATGTCCCAGGTTATCAAGTATTTCTACTTTAAACCTTTAGCAGTCATAAGACTATATGGACCTTACTTCTCGTACTCAGGGGGATCAGCCCTTTGTACCATGTATGTGCACAACATCTTAACGCTAACGCGTAAATAAAATCCCCTGTATAAGAGGGTTGTTCATCTCAGTTTGACATCGGAGTCCGCACCAAAGGAAGTTTGGTTTGGATTTACTTCAATAACGTTTCTAGAATTTAGAACACTCATCAACTATGGACTAGTCGAATCAGTAAGGGTTCGCTAGTCAATCAAGGTTTAAAAGGTGTAATTCGAGAATCAAAACTAAATCTCACAAAAGATGCAATTGAATAAATTCTGTATAACTGAAGCATTACAAAGAAGGATTTAAAATGTCTCATTGAATCCATGAACTTGAGTGGAATAGAAATAATAATTTGCTCGAGTAAGTAATAGCATTATGAAACATATATGATAAGAGAATTAAGTTCAGGAACTTGCGTAAACATAAAAAATAAGGATAAGATATTTGCCTCGTGCGTAGACTATAAATTTAAGACTCACGTTCTCTAATCAACCTATACATTCCGTTTATAAAACAGTAACAATAATTAGTTACAGTATTATAAACACTTCAGGATTCGTTCTCATCAAATTTTCATTTTAATATCTCAATTAATATGTTAGCCTAAGCTTTAGATATGTCTACGATAACATAACATGATCACAAAGAAAGAATAAAATTTTTACTCTATTCTTTTTACTCTTTTTTTTTGTTCCACCGCCGGGGCGGTGGTTTCCTTTACAAAACGTCGTCGGGGGCGACCCTACCGCCGGGGCGGGAATTCTAGTTCAATTTTGTCGCTGGGGCGAGGTCATCGTCGGGGCGACAAAGTCAGTTCAATTTCACCGCCGGGGCGGTGACACCGCTGGGGCGGCATTTCTAGTTTAATTCCACCGTCGGGGCGGTGGACTCGAAACTCAGTTCCTGCAGTTCGCGAAGAACACAGAAACAGGCCAAAAATTTCTAATCTTCTCATTCTTACATCAAATTAAACATACTCAGATACTATAATCCATATATAATTGTTACCCAAGCCTTCTAGCATGATTCTAACCACTTAAATTGCATAATTCATAAATCTAAGAATCAAATTTGGGGTTTTTTTATCACTTTATCAAAGTTTCTACGAAATCAATAAAATCACACATAACAGGTTCGTTAAAACACCAAATTGAACCGTTTAAATCATGTTTCCTTCATTTATACATGCATAAACAAAATAAGTCATCAATTTTAAGTTAAATAAATAATTTGAAGCATACAATTTGTACATAAGGGCCAGATATACAACTTTTATACTCTGTAACTTTTGAAAACTCAATTAAAACATGATTTCATGAAATTAATTACTCTAAATCACATATACATCATATAAAAGACGCTTATACATGCTTTCTAACATTTAATCATCATTCTATAGAAACTTAGCCATAGTACTTAGTTTACAGAGAACTCAACACATACATTCATGGAGAAAATTAAGAAAACATAATTTAAAGGTTAAATTTAAGAATTACCTCTGATTAAATGCTTTAACTATGCAACAATTGAATGTATTTCTTCTTAATTCTCTAATCCCTCACAAATCTCTCTCTCTCTTTTCTCTCTGTATAAACTTTTGGAAACTGATGAATAGCAATGCATGAAATAATACGTGAAACTAAATGGCAGAACATGGTGTCAGTTTAATAACTGGTACCAACTCCCACTAAGGCCATGTTTGGCTAATTATTTATTCCCCCTTCTAGCTTATTTTAATAAAAAGCTTATAATATAGTTCATGTCACATATTTAAATTAATTAAATAATCTTACTAAAATCAAGTAAATAAAATAGAATAATTCTACATTAAATTACATAGTCATATAAATAAAATTCTCATTTATCAATAATGACAAATTATTAAATTAATTAGAAATAACATTATACTTATTTAAATAATGTATTTAATCAAATAAATTCAATTAAACACATACTTTAAATATAAAAATTCTCCACATTAATTTAATTAATGTGACGCATATAATTAAATTAATCTACCACAAATTCATCAATTAATCAATTAATTCAACAATCAAATCATCGAAAAATATTTATTCAATCAATAAATATTCAAATTAAGTTACAAAATTCTCGTTTGTCACAGCTAAGTATCTGAGAAGAAAAGTTTATTGCCATCTTAGCAGCACCTCAACAACATTATTCAAGCATCAGTTGATCATTGCCTGCGTGACAATCTTCCAAATCTAAGTGACTTGAAGAAATCTATGTGATCTAGACTAAGTGTCCCTATTCCGAGACTTAGTGACTCGAAGGAACCTAAGTGGTTCAGTTGTACTAGATCTGTGTGATCTCTATCCTTAGTGGATTTCCTACTCGTTGAGTAGAAGAGTGGACTAAGAGTTATTCAGTCTCCCGAACCACTTAAAATTTGCCTGTGTTCTTTAAATTTCTACACTTTGTGACTTAAAACCATATAACTAAATTTGGAACTGAGAATTTTCCTTAATCTTTAAGGGCATTTTTTCAAATATATTCTGCTATGCATAATCAATCTTGACTAACAGACTATCTGATAATACATCCTTAATTAATTAAATTTTTTTTAAAGGATCTATTCAACCCCTACTTCTAGATCTCTTGTGTGCCTTTGAGAAATAATAATTGGGCTTACAAATCGCTATATCAAGTACCGAATTGCATACAATGTCCACTCCAAGATCATTTTCTGGTGGAAATTGACCAGAATGCTCTATTTACCAGCAAATCATTCTGTTTTATATGGTTTGACCGTATTTAGATACAGTTTGACTTCATTAAACAATAAAAATGCCAATTTAAAGAATCATTTATATAATAACTAATTTTAAAGACGTAATAATGTTAAATTGTTTTTTAAAAAAAATACCACTACCACCAACATCGCCAACACCATTACCATCACCAACTCCTCCATCACCGTCATCAATCAAGAAAGATCTAAATCTCCAAACACAACAAACTACAAATGTATATCAAAATTCACAATTAGAAATAATCTATACACACACCAGTCCACCACCACCTTGCATATCCATTTAACCACCATTAATCACAACCATATAGTAGATCCAAATTCTAAAATAAAGAGAGAACAGTTAGATCTGTTGCCATCGAAGTAGATCCATTATGGAAGCGTCATTGAGAAGTAGATTTGCGACGGTAGGGTCCCTTTTTTATTCTTTTCTATCTTCTTCCATTTATAGATCTATATTTCTATTTCAATTTCGGCATGACAAAGTGTTGATCTTAATTTTTGCATCACATGTTGGATAACCTGCACTAGTTAGAACATATAGACAAATTTGAGATATTTAGGAATTACCGAAAAGGCATGAATCTGAATTCTGAATATATACTGATCCATTACTAAGAGTTTTTTATTTAAGAACATTATCATGATTTTCTTCCTATATATATTTAAGTAAAAATTAATTGGGCTCAAAATTTATTTTGATTTTTAAAATAAATTTTTTGTAAGACCATTTGAGTAGAAAAGAAATATTCAAATGAGATTATTTATTAATATTTTAAATATTTTCTTCAAATTAGTTATATTGTTAATATAAATTGCTTTTAGAAGTATGTTAGTTTGGGTCGTTAGTTGTATTTAGAAGTATGTTAATTTGGGGTTATTTGTATTTAGAAGAATTTTAATTTGGGGTTAATTGTATTTAGAAGTATTTTAATTTTTTTAATAAAGTTAAATCGTATTTGAATACGGTCAAACCATATAAAATCAATCAGTTCCAATCGGGACGTCGACCGGGTCGGGCATTCCGGCCAATTTCTACTGAAAAATAATTTTGGGGTCGACACTATATGCAATTAAGTAGTTTATGTAACAATTTGTAATCCCAATTACTTTGGGAGCCGAATTTTCTTGATGAAAAGTCACTGAATGGAGAAAAAAATCGAGAAAGGTTATTAAGCCAAGTTTAGCAATTGTAACGACCGGGAATTTTAGATTTGTCTTATAATTCGAACTTTGAATATTAATGAATATATTATATTTTTATTAATATTATTTTTGTGTTGCACGTTTAAAGGTTGTGTGATAACCTAGATTTAATGAACGCATAAATTTTATGAGTTGTAGCTTCGTATAAGTGAATAAATTGATTTTGCGCAATATTGCTAAATCACTATTCACGGACACGCTTCCCAAGGCACTATTCATGCCAGATATTTTTTCATCTTTTTCGATGTTGAATAATTTAGCTAATGCGTGTATGCGAACGAATAATTTTTCCGAGCGTCGAAAATTTTATTTGAGCTGATACGTGATTTTATCCGTATCCAAAATGTATATTATGGGTATTCCGAATAAATGGACAAATCCAATAATAATTATTTTTACCCATCCCAATATTTATGGTAATACCCATTTTAATTATGGGTAGAGTTATTGAGCAAATTGGGTACAAAAGTGGGAGTTTTTGGATATATTTTTGGTGTATTTGTGTATTTATTTTTGTATGTTACTCCAAGAGGGAACCAACCAACCATTTTGGATCAATCAAATGAGGGAGTAGCGAGAGTGGTCGGGCAAGCCTTGCATTTGTTAGACAAATGTATTGAGCAACTAAGTGCTCCATTTCATCCCTCCTGAAGCCACTCCCTCCACTTCTTCCAATCCATTCCTTCTCTCCCATTCCATCTGTCGAAAATAGAAGGGAAGAGAGAGAGAGAGGGAGAGAGAGTTCAGTAGGAAGAAGAAGGAGAAAGCACACGGGTGGAGGCGGAAGAGAAGCCAAGAAAGAAAGAAACACTCAAAGGCAAGCCTAGCTGAGCTTTTTAGCATCAAGAAAGGATTTGCAGAGGTAAACAAGCAACCACAATCCGTTTCAGTTGATTTTTGTGGAGTTTTTCAAGTTTTTCTTAGTTTTGAGCTCTTAAGCTTGTGGGTCGGATTTATGGCAATTCTTTATGTTGTTGTTTGTTCTAGATGTTTGTAAATATTTTTAAGAGGTTATGTAAGCCATTAATAACATCAAAGTGGAACAAAAATGGAACAAATCCGTACCTTGGCTTAATGGAGCAAGAACAATGGACAAAACATGGACTTTGGACGTTCGGACCATTTTAGAGGACTGTAAAGCTATGATTCCATGTTTGATAATTTTATTTGTTGTTATGGTATTGTATTCCATGGGTTACGAAACTAACCTAGTTGGAATGGAGTAAAAAGATGTTAAAACGAAGATTTGGTGTTGATTTTGGTGAAGAACACCAAGAACACGAAAATAGTGTAATAACTTTGTACTTTGATCAAAGATTTGGACTTGTTAATGTTTATGGGTGCTTTTGAATTTTTGGTATGTTGTAGCCCCCGCATAAGTTAGGAGTCCATAGAGTCCGAAACGGACCAATTTGAACGTGTATTGAAGGAGATATGAAGATCAGAGTGAGAGGAGGTTGGAATCACGACCTGGGAAAACCCCAACAGATTCTAGGCAGTATGAATGGCATTGCGGCGTCGTTCATAAGGCTAAAATGGGCGCTGCGGGCGTGTCAGGCGCAGACGTGCCCGAGTGGGCTATTTTGACCTCCTGTAGTAAAATAAGCATAACTTTCTCATATGAACTCGAATTTGGTTAATTCAAGATGATCCGAAACGAGAAAGAGTAGACCTACAACTTTAGTTCTTTAGGTTTTTCAATTTGAGGTCTATAGCATGGCCTAAATTGGTCATTTATAGGACTGATATGTAATTGGGGGCAATCGGAGGGTGTCAGGCATGCGCGTAAGCACATGTAATGTTCCCGATAATGTAAAATGTTGTTCTAAGTTTTAAAACATGAATGTTATGGATTATAATGATACTCATCATTAATCAATGATTATTAGATAAATCGAATGGGCATGTTAAGCGTACACAAATGTGTGTTGCTTGGGCATTCAGATAGGCAAGGTTGGCGTACGGACGTGCAAGCGTTGTAACGCAGTAACTAGTGTGTATAATCTTGTTTAATATTATGTTTCTTATAAGAATGAAACATTATATAGCAGTATAAACCATTATTTGGTATCTAGTATGTGACTAATTGTTATGTGAATATGTACTTAATTGTGTAGGATATTAAGGAACGTGTGTTGTAATATTGTAGCAGGCGCACTAGGCAAGTTCTTCTTTAACCCTTGTCTAACCCTTGTGTTAGGCAAGTTTCCTAACTCGTACAACTTTTATTATTATGCGAGTCTATTCTTTTGAATTACAAGTTTCTTAAACTTACTCAACTTTTATAATTGGGCAAGTTTCCTATCTTATACGAATGTTGTATATTGGGCATGTTTTCTTTTCTTACCCTAATGCAAATTATTATTGAGTAGGTTCTATCTTACTTGATTTATTTTATTGAGCAAGTATTCTATATTATTGCAAGTTTTCTAACTCAGACACGAGTTATTACTTTCAAATGATATTAGTGGATTAATTATTATCAATTATTCCACATCAGAAATAATTATTGATATTCGCACTTTGTGCACTTGAATTCATGATTTGTTGTTGGGCTGTGAAATACTTAAGTTCTTTATTTCGTGAACTGTTTAAGGAATAGTCTACGCCATTTATTTCGGCTAGACATATGTAGGTTAATATTTGTAAAAGCTATCCAAACCAGTAGTTGGTACGGATTCTTAGACTGAGAGCAACCCTTATTAGGGGATTTTAATGTGTCGGTTATTCGATGCAGTCAGAGTTAAATGTTATGCATATACATAGGGTACGAGAGGCTGATCCCCTCGAGTACTACTGACAGGGCCAAGCGTTTAAAAGGGTCAGTTGAATGACTGATCCTTTGGCCAAAAGTTCACGGTCTATTAGATCACTCAGCAGTAAATAATCAATATTCATTTCTTCATTTAAACTTTGATTATATTGTCAGCTATTTCTTTAATGTTCTTAAATTGTCGAATTATGCGATTATTATTCTCATTCATTCATGATATATCTTTTCATTTATTTTAAACTTGCTGAGAAAAATAGTTGCTCACCCTTGCTATATCATGAACCTATTGTAGTTAAGCCGGAGAGTTCCAAAGCGAACAAAGGCAAATGAAAGCTTAAGGACTAGTTATTTGTACTATCCTGTTATGTAATCGTGGAATCGTTTTGTATTATTAATGTATTCCGTGATATATTTATTTAAGGTTATAGACCTTGGGACCGTAGTAAACCTTTTGTAATGAACAACATATGTTTATTTATTCCGCATTAGTTAATTTATGTTGTTTAGAGGTGTATGGATGTACTTTATCGTGAGTACCAGATTCAAGGTATTGGTACCTGAATTTGGGGGTGTTACAGGTTGGTATCAGAGCTTTAGGTTATAAACTTTAGGAATGCGAAACCTAGGTTATAACCTTAGAAGAAAATTCATATAGAGTTATTTTTTTGGTAGAAATTTATTATGATCTTAGAATTGAGGATTTGGATTATACGTTGGTGTTATTAAGCTTGTGGATAATTTGAGGAATGTGTATTGATGAGATAATATGGTAAAGTGAAGACCATTAAGTATGGATGATCCATTGTAAACTGGAGTTATCGATATTTGAGGTAATTAGATTAATCATTTGATGTTATGGATCAATTTTGTGGCTATTTATTATATAAGATATTGGAGTGATGTTATATGGAGTTCTTTATGATGAAAAAAGGATATCTTAGAATCTATTGGGTTAAGGTTTGCAAGAAGGAAATGATTGATTCGATAAATAATGAATATATCGATATTTTAAGGTGTTAGTTAAGTTATTAAGCTTTATTGTGGAATGCCAGGTGAGACAAAGGTAATGGACTCATAAAGAGTTGTTAAGCAAAAGTTGAGAGTATTGAGATGAAATATATTATATGCAAAATTTTGAAGAGATGACTGAGGCAATTTAGATTGTTTTGATGATTAAAAGGAGAGACAACGAAGAGAATATAAGAAATGAACCGAGGGTAGATCTAGTGTCTGATCTGGAAAAAGTATCTAGAGATGGAACTTGACGATGAGATAATGAAAATCCCCAAGGAGGATTAATTAGAGCCCGATATAAGGAATAGATGGAGGAAATGAAAGAAAGAAAGGTTAAGTCTGAGAGTTATAAGACCTTAGTGAGTCATAATGAATGAAGAATAGTCAATCTCTTTCTCAACTCGAATCTTAAGTTCTGCGGCTTTCATCATTGATGAGCACCTGCGCTAATAAGCAATGTATATGTATAGGTATATCTATGCGTGTAAGAAATGTGAATCTCAGCTTTTGTACAACTAGAAATATATCTGTTGTAAGTCCCAACTTTGTGTAAGTTGTAAAGTACTTATGTGAATCCCATCTTGTTGTTAGTAACAGAGGGATAAGTGGATGGCAGGAATGCTATATGATGCAAGTAGTACGAGGTACTAAGATGAGTTTATTAGTATTTATTAAAGGTGCCTTGAGGTGATATGATGATGATACATCCCCACTTTCCAGATCTGGGGGAATATAGTTCTTATTAATCCCATCTTTTGTGTCTTAATGGGATAGTTAACATTTATAAAAATATGCCGGTATTATAAGTGTTTGACACACTAAGGGGTGTATGAATATAAATGTGATATTATTATTACATGTTTGATTGTGATCGATTTGTGCTTTAACTCTTAAGTGATAACATCAGTAGAATGTTGTAGGGCACACGAGGGGTTTATGTAAGGTTTTGTTTAGAACAAACAATGTCGTCAAGGAAACAACCCGATACACGAGGGTGGAAGAGTCGGTGAATAACGAGTAGGGTCAGACAGACCCCAAGAGGATTTTTGCGAACTTGTTAGAGGAAGCGATGCAAGGTAGACCAACCGTTGCGGTTGATCAGCCAGGAAGTCACATGGCGAACTTTACGGATTTCAAATTAGTAGGACCACTGGAGTTTCGTGGGAATACGGATCCAGGTAAAGCCCAGACATGGGTAGAAGAAATGGAGAAAGTTTTCAAGGTCGCAAGAGTGACCGAGGAACATAAGACTTCGTTTGCCACTTTCATGGGGAAGGGTGAGGAAAATTACTGGTGGAAGGTGAATAGAAGCTGAACTGGGGAAGGCACGATTGTGTGGGCTCGTTTTAAGGAGCTGTTTTTTGAAAATCACTTTCCAGAAAGCATGCAGACAAGTATAGAGATAAAGTTCTTGGAACTGAAGCAAGATGATATGTCGGTAGCAGAGTACGCAACGAAGTTTAACGAACTAGCTAGGTTTGCTCCACACCAAGTGGACACCGAAGCTAGGAGGGCGAAAAGATTTGAGCAAGGGTTGAAACCCTGGGTTTACAACAAGGTGGCAGTATTGCAAACCAACAATTTTTCCACACTTCTTGAGAAGGCTCTTATCGCCGTAGGAGGAAATGAAGCATTGACAAAGCATAACCAGGAGCAGGAAAAAAAAGAAAGAAAAGCTACGAGGGGCACAAGGATGGGAACAACGGAGGAAGTAACTCCAATAAGAGGATGTAAACTGAGCGTAGATTTAATTTCGATACTACTAGAAGAATTTGATGTAATTATTGGAATGGATTGGTTGTCTAGCTACGGGTTGTATATGTTATCTGGCTCATATGGTTGATACTTAGAGAATAAGGGGTGAGGTGGGTCAAATACCGGTTGTAAGGGAATTTCCAGATGTTTGCCTAGATGAGTTACTGGGTTTACCACCGGATAGAGAAGTGGAATTTGTGATCGATTCGGTACCGGGAACTGCATCGATCTCAAAGGCACCGTACAGGATGGCACCGATAGAGATGAAAGAACTGATGGTTCAACTGCAGGAGCTGCTAGATAAAGGGTATATTCGTCCAAGTGTATCTCCATGGGGAGCACTAGTGCTGTTTGTAAAGAAGAAAGACAGATCGCTGAGGCTTTGTATCGACTATCGAAAGTTGAACAAAGTCACGATTAAGAACAAGTACCCATTGCCCAGGATAGACGATCTTTTCGATCAACTGAAGGGAGCGAAGTACTTTTCAAAGATTAACTTGAGGACGGGGTATCACCAGCTGAAGGTGAGAAAATAGGACATATCGAAGAGAACATTCAGAACTGGATATGGACATTTTAAGTTTTTTTTTTTGTTATGTCGTTTGGGCTGACAAACGCGCCAGTAGCATTTATGGACATGATGAACAGAGTGTTCAAGCAATACCTAGATAAATTTGTTGTCGTTTTCATTGATGACATCCTAGTCTACTCGAAAACGAAGGAGGAACACGTCAAACATTTGAGGATAGCCCTGGAAACGCTGAGAAGGGAGAAGCTATATGCAAAGTTTTCCAAGTGTGAATTTTGGCTACAAAGGGTGCAATTTTTGGGGCACGTAATTGACAAAGATGGTGTATCAGTGGATCCTGCGAAGGTAGAAGCAGTAATAAACTGGGAACAGTCGAAGACGCTGACAGAAGTCTAAAGTTTCTTGGGATTAGTGGGTTACTATCGAAGATTTATTCAGAACTTTTCGAAGATAGCGACGCCGTTGATAAATTTGACAAGGAAGACTGTGAAGTTTTAGTGGACGGACAAGTGCGAAGAGAGTTCCTTAGAGTTAAAGAAGAAATTTAGTGAAGCACCTGTGTTATCATTACCGGATAATGCAGGGGGATTTGTGGTGTACAGTGATGCATCACACAAAGGCCTTGGGTGCGTATTGATGCAACATGGGAAGGTCATTACGTACGCATCATGGCAGCTGAAGGACTATGAGAAGGGGTATCCGACTCATGATCTGGAACTAGCAGCAGTGGTATTTGCTCTAAAGATTTGGAGGCACTATCTGTATGGAGAGAAGTGTGAAATATACACGGACCACAAAAGTCTGAAGTATATCTTCACTCAGAAAGAGCTAAATATGAGGCAGCGGCGATGGTTAAAGTTGATCAAGGACTATGATTGTAAAATTTTGTACCATCATGGTAAAGCCAATGTAGTAGCTGATGCTCTAAGCAGGAAGGGCATAGATAAGTTGATGATGCTGACAGCTTAAAAAGAACTAATAAAGGACATAGAAAGATTGGAGTTGGAAATCAAGTATCCAAAAGATGCAAATGAGAAACTGTTCGCAGTAGAGGCAAGTTCGACTTTATTAGACAGGGTAAAAGAGGCCCAAGGGAAGGATGATGATTGTGTTGCCATAAGAGAGCGAATCTCGGAAGAAGAGGATTTGAAGTACAAAATTGATAACACGGGACTGCTAAGATTTGAAGGAAGGATCTGGATACCGATGGTTCCAGATTTAAGGGAAGAGATTCTGCAGGAAGCTCATTCTATAAGATATTCGATACACCCTGGTAGTACCAAGATGTATCAGAATTTGCGCCAACACTTCTGGTGGCCGAACATGAAGAGGGAGGTTGCGAAATATGTTGGACGGTGTTTAACACGTCAGAGAGTAAAAGCAGAACATCAGAAACTGGGTATGTGATGCCCCCAAATCTGGGGTCTCTTTACCCACAGATTCAGTGCTCACGGTACTACACATGCATCGTCTATTCTACCCATTCATCATCAACATAAGGACAGAAATATAATTACCAAATATTACAAAACGTCTTACTCTACATATCCCAAGTTCTAAGACCTTAACATGAATACATAACATCTTAGGATAATTAATACAATCCAGAATGATCACTCATTCCTAACATAAACTATTATAAAAGCGGATATGATATAATATCCTCTACTCGGTAACTTTTCCCTTGCCTTTATCCTTGCGGGAACTCTCCGCTTGCACTGGCTTAGCTGAAAGCACGTAATTTAAAGCAAGAATGAGCATTCAATTGCTCAACAAGTATAACATTTAAATAACAATAACATCAAAAATCATTCTTCCAGTTCTATAACTGAACAATAGTTGAGAACACATTTTGAATAAATAGGAACAATGATAAGGTATTCCTTTACATCATGAACATTTCTAAGCAACATACTGAGTGGTCAAATGACCTTAAACTTTCTTCTTTCATCAAAGGGTCTAATAATTTTATAACTATAAACCGAACATTTTTTCTCTGGGCATTTTGGGGGATCAACCTATCATACCCTATATTATACAACATCTATTTAAATGTCTAAGCGTCAAGTCATCACACATATAGGGTCAATCGGTATTACCGACCATAAATAATTCCCTAATAGTAGGGTTGTTCTTCTCAGCTTTACATTAAGGAAATCCAAGTCAACAATTTGATTGGATAGCTACAATAAATATCAACAATATCTTGATGAATCATTCTTAAATTAACAAAACAATTCAATATAAGTCTAGCCGAAACAATTGGCTTAGACAACCAGCTCAAAAGTTCATGGAATATAGAACTTTAAAGCTTCAAAAACATGCATTATAGCATAACTGGATATCTCGAATAATAGGAAGAATACTTGCACAATAATGATTTGTGAAAGCTTAGAATTTATATAATATCGTAAACGCTCACAATATATAAGTGTTGTACGATTTAAGAAGCTTGCTCAAATATAAATTGAGTATGGTTAGAGTACTTGTATTCAATATATAAAGACTGAAGTGAGGGAACTTTCATATTCATAATAAACTCGCACAATATATAAAAGTTGTATGAGTTAGGAAACTTGCCTCGAGCGTCTGCTACAGAATTATAAGACACTTCCTTCAAATATCCTACACATTTAAGTGTATAAAGATACTACAATTAGTCGCATAATCAACGCTTAATATCGCTTGCGTAACTTCTAACTCATCATTCATTAATGTTAAGCATCATTATAAATCATAATGTTCATCTTATATAACTTAGAACGACATCTTTCATCATCGGAAGCATTACACGTTGCATACGCATGTCCGACACCCTCTATATGCATAAAGTCACCAAACTGCCAAATTTTGAATTTGAACCAGGCAACAAATCTTAATTCTTAATAGTGGAAGTTGTAGGTCTACTCCTTAGCTTTCCGGATCATCTTGAATCATCCAAATCGGAATTCGTATGAGAAAGTTATGCTCATTTTACTAAAGAGTGCCGAAGTTATCCAGACTCTGCGATTTTTCCACTCTACGATGGCTGAGACCACTCTACGATGCCACTCTGCGACTGCACTCTACGATGGCCGAGACAACTCTACGACCTGCACTCTATGATGGTCGAGACAACTTTACGACGTGAACTCTACGATGGTCGAGACAACTCTACGACCTGAACTCTACGATGGTCGAGGCAACTCTACGACTTGAACACTACGATGGTCGAGACAACTCTACGACCTGACTCTACAATGGTCGAGACATCTCTACGACCTGACTCTACGATGGTTAAGACAACTCTATGACCTTAACTTTATGATGGTCGAAAAAACTCTACGACCTGACTCTACGATGGTGGAGACAACTCTACGACCTGCTTTTGACAAGTTCGTAGCACCTTTTTCCTCACATCGTAACTTCTTCATTTTAAGCCGGAATTAGTCCGTTTTTGAGGCTATGGAAAGCTAGTAGCATGAACTACAACGTATCCAAAAATCATAAATTTTTAGGTTCTCTAACTAGTCGAAATAGTGGCTCCAAAGAGCCAAGTCGAACTCATTTTCTACGTTCTTGACACATTTTCTCAAAATCGCTATAACTCCTTCATCGGGAGTCGGAATGAGGTGATTCCAAAGCCCATGGTTCGTAACTTAATGTACTATAACTACCCAAAAGCTCAAAATTTATTAAATAAAACATTAATACCAGAAATTGATACAATGGTCATTATTCATACGTTCTTCATTTCTAAACATGTTTTACAAAAACTCTTACTACAAATTCGTTTTAAACCCTTTTTACTCCATTCCAACTGGGATATTCTCATAACCCATGGAAGTATAGTACCATAGCAACCACCAATGATTTCAAACATGATAGATAACTACAATAGTCCTCTAAATCCGTCCATAACAGTTCACAGTCCATTTTCTTTCAAGTCCTTCATCCTTTAAGCATAGGGTTCGGATTTCTTTCCGTTTCGTTCCACTTTGATGTTATTAATGGCTTACATAACCTCTTAACAACATTATTACTCGCTCATATATAACAAATAACAACCACAACAATAATATCCCAACCAAACATGAGGCTTAAAAGGAAATACGAAAGTTAAAGGTTTCAAGACTTACTTCTTGGTTTTCTCCTTCTTGGATGCTAGAACTTCTTCTGGAGCTTTGCTAGAACCTCTTTTCTTCTTTCTTGGGTACTCCCAAACTTTTCCTTCAAGTTTTAGCTCTCACCCACTTCTTTCTCTCTCTATAATATTAAAGCTTTTTAATGGTAGGAATGAAGAAGGTAAAGATGGTATTGTATGAATCCTTCCTCCTTCTTCAAGCTATCACCAAGCTTTCTTCTTCCTTTTCTCTGCAAATTGCTCTCTTCTCACTTGCAAGAAAACTAAGCTTTGGAATAAGGAACCAACAGATGGAATGTCTTGGAGGAGATGGGTTTCTATTAATAAGCTTCTTGAAATTATTTTTGAGATGAATGTTGGCATTATGGGACTCTCAAGACATGGAGCTCATCAAATGGTCATCTGCCGAACATTCCCACTCTTGCTCAATTCCTATTGGTTCATGGCATTACCTTGTCTCCTTATTCTCCCTCATTTCCCAAACAAAGCATTCTTTTATTTAATTAAAATACAATTACTCCCACCCATTTGGTCTCTCTCTCTCTACCCACTACCCGTATACTCCCTCCTTAATAACCAAATTAGCCCCTCTACTAAATAATCACATGGGTCATACAAATGGTTGGGTCATGGGTAAAAGTAATGGTTCTTGGGTTGGGCCATTTATTAGGATCACCCATAATAAATATTTGGGCTACCAATTAAATCACCATTGAGCTCCAATAAATAAATCTAACACTTGAAAATAATTATCACTTTGTATACACGCTCTAACAAAATTAATAGCCTTCGAAAAATGTAAAGAAATATTCGAGCGTAAATAATGTTCGAGAATAGTAACTCGTAAAATAGTGATTTTGCGACATAACGCGAAAATCAAATTATCCGCTTACGCGAAACTTGCTACACGTAAAATTCATGCGTTCCCATAATCTAGGTTATAATGTAACATTGAAACACATCACACAAAATAAAAATTTAATATATTCCATAATATTAATAAATCTAAATTACAAAGGTATACACGATTCGCGATCGTTACATCCTCCCCTCCTTATAAGGATTTTGTCCCCAGAATCACCGTACAAGGTTAAACAAAAAGTTGAGGGTAATTCTCTCTCATTATATCTTCGAGTTCCCACGTAGCTTCTTCGACATTGTGGTTCCTCCATATCACCTTTACAGAAGGTATAATTTTGTTTCTTAAAACTTGCTCTTTCTTGTCAACTATTTGAACTGGAACTTCCTTATACGACAAATCTTTTTCAACTTGTAAGGGTTCATACTCTATCACATGCTTATAGTCTGGTTTATAGGGTCATAATACTGACACATGAAACACGTTATGAATGTGTTCCATCTCGGGAGGTAAGGCTACCTCGTAAGTCACTTCTCCAACACGTCTTAACACTTCAAAGGGTCCAATAAACCTCGAACTCAGCTTTCCCTTCTTCCCGAATCGTATATTCCCCTTCCAAGGAAACACTTTTAAAAATATGTGACTACCGACATCGAAGTCTCTCGTCTGGCGATGCTGACCTGCATACTTCTTTTGTCGGTCTTGGGCTGTAACTAATCTTGCTCTTATCACTTTTACAATTTTCGCTGTTTATTGTACCAATTCTGGTCCCAGCAATTGACGTTCTCCTACTTCATCCCAGCACAGTGGCGTCCTGCACTTTCTTCCATACAACGCTTCGTAAGGTGGCATGCCTATACTTGCGTGGTAACTGTTGTTGTATACAAACTCTACCAACGGTAAGTGATCATCCCAATTTCCTTTGAAATCCATGACATAAGCTCTCAGCATATCTTCCAACGTTTGAATTGTCCTTTCACTTTGCCCATCAGTCTGAGGGTGATACGCCGTGCTCAACCTTAATTGCGTTCCCATACACTCCTGTAAGCTTTTCCAAAAATTTGATGTGAAACGCGGGTCTCGATCTGACACAATCGATACCGGTACTTCATGCCTTGATACAATTTCTTTGACATATAGCTTCGCCAATTGATCCAGATTAAACCTAATCTTGATCGACAAAAAATGTGCTGACTTTGACAATCGATCCACGATAACCCATATTGCGTCATAACCTTTATGAGTAGCTGGAAGACCTACCACGAAATCAATCGTAATATGCTCCTATTTCCATTCTGGTATCTCTAGGGGTTGTAACAGACCACTGGGTCTTTGATGTTCTGCTTTAATCTTTTGACAAGTTAGACACTTTGCAACACACTCTGCAACTTCCCGTTCCATATTTGGCCACCAAAAATATTGTCGAAGATCTTGATACATTTTTGTGCTTCCCGGGTGAATTAAAAATATCGAACTGTGAGCCTTTTGCAAAATTTCCTTTCTCACTTCTGGTACTGATGGTACCCAAATTCTTCCTTCAAATCTCAACAGTTCTTCGTTATCGAGTTTAAACTTAACTCCTTCCCCTTCAAAAATTCTTTTCCTTATCCTTTCTCACTCCTCATCCTGGAGTTGCGCTTCTTTCACTCTATCCAACAAAGTTGGACGAGTCTCCATCGGGAATAACATGTCCACCGTCTCCTTCGGATACTTCACTTCTAACTCCATCTTTGCCATTTCGGCTACTAGCTTTTCTTGAGCTATTAGCATCGATAACTTCTCTCCACCCTTTCTGCTTAAGGCGTCGGCCACCACATTTACCTTCCCCGGATGGTAGAGAATTTCACAATCATAATCCTTGATTAATTCTAACCATCGCCTCTGCCGCATATTCAACTCCTTCTGTGTGAAGATATATTTCAGACTCTTATGGTCCGTATATATCTCACATTTCTCTCCGTACAAGTAATGCCTCCATATCTTTAGGGCAAATACTACCGCTGCCAACTCCAAATCGTGAGTTGGGTATCCTTTCTCATAATCCTTCAACTGCTTCGACGCATACGCAATGACCTTGTCGTGTTGCATAAGCACACAACCTAGTCCCTTGAGAAATGCATCATTATAAACCACAAAACTTCCTGTATCCTCCAGTAGAGATAATACAAGTGCTTGACTTAACCTTTTCTTCAGTTCCCGAAAACTTTCTTCACACTCCTCCGTCCATACAAATTTCACTGCTTTTCTCGTCAGATAGGTCAACGGAGTTGCTATCCTAGAGAAATCCTGAATAAATCGTAAATAATAACCTACTAATCCTAAGAAACTTCTTACTTCCGTCGTTGTATTTGGCTGTTCCCAATTTATCACCGCTTCCACTTTTGCAGGTCAATAAAAATCCCATCTTCATCAATTACATGACCTAGAAAGTGCACACGTTTCAACCAAAATTAACATTTTGACAATTTCGCGTACAACTTTTCTCTTCTAAGTGATTCCAATACTATTCTCAAATGTTTTGCACGCTCTTATTGGGTTTTGGAATAAACCAAAATATCGTCAATAAACACTACCACAAATTTGTCAAGTTGCGGTTTAAACACTCTATTCATTAAATCCATAAACGCTGCTGGTGCATTTGTTAATCCAAACGACATCACCAAAAATTCGTAATGCCCATAGCGAGTTCTGAACGCCGTCTTCGGCACATCCTCCTTTCTGACCTTTAACTGATGATATTCATATCTCAAATCTATCTTTGAGAAATACTTCGCTCCTTTCAATTGATCAAACAGATCGTCAATCCTTGATAATGACTTTATTCAACTCCCTGTAGTCGATACAAAGTCGTAATGATCTATCCTTCTTCTTGACAAACAACACTGGTGCTCCCCATGGCGAGACACTAGGTTGAATATACTTCTTATCCAACAATTCTTGTAATTGAACCATCAGTTCCTTCATTTCAACTGGAGCCATTTGGTATGGGGCTTTCGATATTGGAGTCGTCCTTAGTGCTAAATCAATAACAAACTCGATTTCTCTGTCTGGCGGAAGTCCTGGCAGTTCGTCCGGGAATACGTCCGCAAACTTATTAACTACTGGTATATCATCTATCCTAACTTCCTCCCTTTGAGTATCTATTATGTACGCTAAATATCCCGTACATCCTTTTCTTAACAATCTCTTGGCCTGCAATATCGTCAGACGACTCAATTGTCTTGGTGACTTGCTGCCGTAAAATACTACCTTTGACTTCTTCGAGGTCATAAGGTTTATACATTTTCTTTGGCAATCAATTATTGCCCCATGGTTAAATAACCAATCCATTCCCAAAATGACATCGAACTCTCCAAGGCAAATTGGAATCAAATCTACAAACATTTCATGTCCCCCGATACTTACACGACAATTCTTACATATAAGCTCGACAGGAATTACTTCCTTATTCGCAACCTCTATATTAAGGGAATATTCTAACTTTTCGTGAAACAAATTCAACTTCTTAGCAAAATCATCAGATATAAATGAGCAAGTAGCACTCGAATCGAACAATACATAGGCATTTATATCGTTGATCGGAATGATACCTGACACCACGTCTTTTGATCTCATAACATCCTGCACTGTCATGTTGAAGGTTCTGGCTGTTGGTCGAGTTGGTTGAACTGGTGCTGTGATGCATAACTTGCCACTATTATTAGGTCCTCTTCTTCCGCTCCCTTCACTTATATCCTTCTTAGGGCAATTCCTTGCCATGTGATCTGGCGCACCACAATTAAAGCATGCTCCTTTCTTCGGGTTAGGACAGTTAGGAGAGATATGTCCCTCCTGTCCACAGCTATAGCAAACAGTTTTTCCTTTTAAGCATAATCCCGCGTGATTCTTCCCACATTTCTTACACTGATCTACCTACTTCTTCGGGTCTCCTTGCTTATTCCCAAAATTTCCAAAATTCCCAGGGGCATTCCACTTTCTCTTGTGTCCTCCACCATTGCCACCGCTTCCCTCAACCTTGCTTCCTCCTTCTATCTTCTTGTTCTTCTTTTCTTGGTTGAACCGAGTCAATGCTTCACTCCTGCCTTCAACTATGATCGCCTTTTCTAGCACTGCTGCAAAGGAGTTCAACTAGAACATTGAAACTCAACTGTAAAGCCAAGGCTTCAGTCCTTGTTCAAACCTTCGTGCCTTCCTTTCATCGGTATTCACTTAGTATGGTGTAAATCATGCCAACTCATTAAATTTTGAGGCATACTCTAGCACTGACATTGTTCCTTACTTATGCTCCAAAAATTGTACCTCCATCTGGTTTTGCGTACAAGGTGGAAAGTACGTCTCGAAGAACATTTCTTTAAACTCCTCCCATGTAATATAACTTCTTGTCCTTCTCAGCACTTATTAGCCTGCCACCAATAACTTGCTTCTGCCTTCAGCATGAATGTAGCAAAAGCGGTCCTCTACTCCTCCATTACTCGCGCTACTTCGAATACCTTTTCCATCTCTATAATCCACGTTTGGGTTTCGATCGGATTGGTAGTCCCTCGAAACTTTGGAGGTCCTATGGCTTTAAAATCCTTAAAAGTCGTGGCATGCATCGACGATTGATTCATTAGCGCTCCCACAAGCAGATTCACAAATTGCTACATGGGGTCGGTGTCTGCTTCCCCAGTTCCTTCGACAGATTCCTCAGGCGTTGGCTGAGTTAGTTGTCTTCTTCTCGGCAGCATCTTACTGGTAAACATTTGCATTATTAGTTCATTATCCACTTATCTAATATATTCAAGAACTATCTTAAGCACTTATATATAATACATAACTTGTTTAGCAAACATAAGTATATATATATATACATAGGCTTCATTTAGTATATCGTACATATAGCATATCTGCCAATTACATCTCCCCTCCCATTTAGCAAAGCAAAATTTTGGGATTACATTATCATCATCATCATATCCCACTATTTACATCAAAATCTAGGATTTACAATATAAACATATACACACATAGATATATAAACATATATATCCTAACATCTGTCTACTAACAATCTAAGGAAGCATTCCACGCTCAACGACGTCATCATACTCTTGATCCATGATGTGAATCATCCTCCTCTTCTATTTCCTCGGGATCTTCTTCGGGATCCGATTCAAGCTCAAATTCTTAGCCTACTACGGTGGCTGCTAGAGCTGGCTCTATCGGTGCCAACTGCTCCCATACTATATGAATATCTCGCAGCTCTTCCTTAGCACCTACGTGACTTGGTTCCCCTATCTCTGGCATTCTGCCACAACCAAATACAATTTTAAATTTCTACCCTCAGAACATAAGTCTATTAACAACAAGTAAACACATAAGTTGTTTTATTATCTGTAATGAATTTCCTCAATTCATTCCTTAGAACTCTATCCGAGTTTCTCCGACTACTAAAATTCTCTATCTTCTTACGAGGCTATATCCTGAGGTTTCCCCACCTAAGGTTTATAACCTATCAGCTCTGATACCAACTTGTGACGCCCCCAAATTCGGGGTCTCTTTACCCACAGATTCAGTAATCACGGTACTACACATACATCGTCTATTCTACCCATTCATCATCAATATAAGAACATAAATGTAATTACCAAATATTACAAAACATCTTACTCTACATATCCCAGGTTCTAAGACCTTGACATGAATACATAACATCTTAGGATAATTAATACAATCCAGAATGATCACACAGTCCTAACATAAACTATTACAAAAGCGGATATGGTATAATATCCTCTACTCGGTAACTTTTCTCCTGCCTTTATCCTTACGGGAACTCTCCGCCTGCTCTGCCTTAGCTGAAAGCACGTAATTTAAAGCAAGAATGAGCATTCAATTTCTCAGCAAGTATAACATTTAAATAACAATAACATCGAAAATCATGCTTCCAGTTCTACAACTGAACAATAGTTGAGAACACATTTTGAATAAATAGGAACAATGATAAGGTATTCCTTTACATCATGAACATTTCTAAGCAACATACTGAGTGGTCAAATGACCTTAAACTTTCTTCTTTCATCAAAGGGTCTAATAGTTTTATAACTATAAACCGAACATTTTTCCTCTGGGCATTTTGGGGGATCAGCCTATCATACCCTATATTGTACAACATCTATTTAAACGTCTAAGCGTCAAGTCATCACCCATATAGGGTCAATCGGTATTACCGACCATAAATAATTCCCCAATAGTAGGGTTGTTCTTCTCAGCTTTACATTAAGGAAATCCAAGTCAACAATTTGATTGGATAACTACAATAAATATCAACAATATCTTGATGAATCATTCTTAAATTAACAAAACAATTCAATATAAGTGTAGCCGAAACAATTGGCTAAGACAACCGGCTCAAATGTTCATGGAATATAGAACTTTAAAGTTTCAAAAACATGCATTATAGCATAACTGGATATCTCGAATAATAGTAAGAATACTTGCACAATAATGATTTGTGAAAGCTTAGAATTTATATAACATCGGAAACGCGCACAATATATAAGTGTTGTACGATTTAAAAAGCTTGCTCAAATATAAATTGAGTAAGGTTAGAGTACTTGCATTCAATATAAAAAGACTGAAGTGGGGGAACTTTCATATTCATAATAAACTCGCACAATATATAAAAGTTGTACGAGTTAGGAAACTTGCCTCGAGCGTCTGCTACAGAATTATAAGACACTTTCTTCAAATATCCTACACATTTAAGTGCACATAGATACTACAATTACTCGCATAATCAACAATTAATATCGCTTGCGTAACTTCTAACTCATCATTCATTAATGTTAAGCATCATTATAAATCATAATGTTCGTCTTATATAACTTAGAACGACATCTTTCATCATCGAAAGCATTACACGTTGCATACGCGCATGTTCGACACCCTCCTTATGCACAACGTCACCAAACTCTCCAATTTTGAATTTGAACTAGGCACCAAATCTTAATTATTAATAGTGAAAGTTGTAGGTCTACTTCTTAGCTTTCCGGATCATCTTGAATCATCTAAATCGGAGTTCATATGAGAAAGTTACGCCCATTTTACTAAAGGGTGCCAAAGCTGTCCAGACTCTGCGATTTTTCCACTCTACGATGGCTGATACCACTCTACGATGGTACTCTATGATGGCACTCTACGATGGCACTCTACGACCTGACTCTACGATGGTCGAGACAACTCTACGACCTGAACTCTACGATGATCGAGACAACTTTACGACCTGACGCTACGATGGTCGAGACAACTCTAGGACCTGAACTCTAGGATGGTTGAGACAACTCTACGACCTGACTCTACGATGGTTGAGACAAATCTACGACCTGAACTCTACGATGGTCGAGACAACTCTACGACCTGACTCTACGATGGTCGAGACAACTTTACGACCTGCTTTTGACAAGTTTGTAGCACCTATTTCCACACATCATAGCTTCTTCATTTTAAACCGGAATTAGTCTGTTCTTGAGGCTATGGAAAGCTTGTAAATGAACTACAACATATCCAAAAATCATAAATTCTTAGGTTCTTTAGCTAGTCGAAACAGTGGCTCCAAAGAGCCAAGTCGAACTCATTTTCTGCTTTCTTGACAGCTTAACATATTTTCTCAAAATTGCTATAACTCCTTCATCCGGAGTCGGAATGAGGTGATTCAAAAGCCCATGGCTTCGTAACTTAATGTACTACAACTACTCAAAAGCTCAGAATTTATTAAATAACACATTAATTCCAGAAATTGATACAATGGTCATTATTCATACGTTCTTCATTTCTAAACATGTTTTACAAAAACTCTTACTACAAATTCGTTTTAAACCATTTTTACTCCATTCGAACTAGGATATTCTCATAACCGATGGAAGTATAACATTATAGCAACCACCAATGATTTAAAACATGATAGATAACTACAATAGTCCTCTAAATTCGTACAGAATAGTTCACCGTCCATTTTCTTCCAAGTCCTTCATTCTTTAAGCATGGGGTTCAGATTTCTTTCCGTTTTGTTCCACTTTGATGTTATTAATGGCTTACATAACCTCTTAACAACATTATTACTTGCTCATATACAACAAATAACAACCACAACAATAATATCCTAATCAAACATGAGGCTCAAAAGGAAATACGAAAGTTAAAGGTTTCAAGACTTACTTCTTGGTTTTCTCCTTCTTGGATGCTAGAACTTCTGGAGCTTTGCTAGAACCTCTTTTATTCTTTCTTGGGTACTCTCGAACTTTTCCTTCAAGTTTTAGCTCTCACCCACTTCTTTCTCTCTCTAGAATATTGAAGCTTTTTAATGGTAGGAATGAAGAAGATGAAGAAGGTAAAGATGGTGTTGTATGAATCCTTCCTCCTTCTTCAAGCTATCACCGAGCTTTCTTCTTCCTCTTCTCTTCAAATTGCTCTCTTCTCACTTGCAAGAAAATTAAGCTTTGGAATAAGGAAGCAACGGATGGAATGTCTTGGGAAGAGATGGGTTTCTATTACTAAGCTTCTTGAAATTATTTTTGAGATGAATGTTGGCATTATGGGACTCTCAACACATGGAGCTCATCAAATGGTCACCTGCCGAACATTCCCTCTCTTGCTCAATTCCTATTGGTTCATGGCATTACCTTGTCTCCTTATTCTCCCTCGTTGCCCAGACAAAGCATTTTTTTATTTAATTAAAATACAATTACTCCCACCCATTTGGTCTCTCTCTCTCTACTCACTACCCGTATACTCCCTCCTTAATAACCAAATTAGTCCTTTATTCTACTAAATAATCACATGGGTCATGCAAATGGTTGGGTCATAGGTAAAAGTAATAGATCATGGGTTGGGCCATTTATTAGGATCACCCATAATAAATATTTGGGCTACCAATTAAATCACCATTGAGCTCTAATAAATAAATCTAACACTTGAAAACAATTATCACTTTGCATACACGCTCTAACAAAATTAATAGCCTTCGAAAAACATAAAGAAATATTTGAGCGTAAATAATGTTCGAGAATAGTAACTCGTAAAATAGTAATTTTGCGACATAACGCGAAAATCAAATTATCTGCTTACGCGAAACTTGCTACACGTAAAATTCATGCGTTCACATAATCTATGTTATAATATAACCTTTAATCACATCACACAAAATAAAATTTTAATATATTCCATAATATTGATAAATCCAAATTACAAAGGTATACACGATTCGCGATCGTTACAGGGTGGACGGCTACAACTGTTGGAGACTCCGGAGTGGAAGTGGGAGCATATCACGATAGATTTTATGATGGGGTTTCCACCAACTTAAAAGGGTTACGACGCGATCTGGGTGATTGCGGATCGTCTGACTAAATCTGCACAATTTATACCGATCAAAATAAGGTACAATCTGGAGGAGCTAGCAAAGTTATATGTGAAAGAGATTGTGTCGCGACATGGGGTGCCGGTATCTATTGTGTCTGACAGAGATCCGCGTTTCACGTCGAATTTCTGGAAGAGCTTGCAAGAAAGGTTGGGAACTCAATTGAGGTTGAGTACGGCGTATCACCCTCAAACGGATGGGCAAAGCGAACGAACGATTCAGACGCTGGAGGACAGGCTTAGAGCATGTGTGATGGATTTTAAAGGCAGCTGGGACGATCACCTACCATTGATGGAGTTTGCCTATAATAACAGTTATCATGGAAGTATTGGCATGCCGCCATATGAAGCATTATACGGAAGGAAGTGCCAAACACCTTTGTGTTGGGACAAAGTCGGTGAACGAAGACTGGTGGGACCTGAATTGGCACAGCAGACTGTGGATGTCGTCAAAGTTATAAAAGCTCGATTGGTAGCGGCTCAGGATAGACAGAAGAAATATGCTGATTTGCATCGTCAGAAGCGAGACTTTGAAGTTGGCCATTTTATGTTTTTGAAAGTATCTCCTTGTAAAGGAAAGATTAGATTTGGGAAGAAGGAGAAATTGAGTCCCAGGTTCGTAGGACCTTTTGAAGTTTTAAAGAGGGTAGGTGAAGTGGCGTACGAGGTACCTCTCCCTCCTGAACTTGAGCACATTCACAATGTGTTTTACATTTTTGTGTTACGACCATATAAACCCGAATACAAGCATGTGATATCCTATGAACCAATTTAAGTTAAGAAAGACTTGTCATATGAAGAGATTCATATCCAAATATTGGATAGGAAGGAGCACACATTGAGGAATAAGGTCATCCATTCGGTCAAAGTATTTTGGAGGAACCATGCGGCTGAAGAAACTACATGGGAACTAGAAGAAAAGATGAGACAGAAATATCCGCATCTTTTTGAGTGAACCTCTGTTAAGATTTTTCGTCCCTAGGTTAAAATTCTGGGGACAGAATTCTTATAGGGGGGAGAGGATGTAACGATCGGGAATTTTGGATTTGCCTTATAATTCGAACTTTGAATATTAATGAATATATTATATTTTTATTAATATTATTTTTATGTTGCATATTTAAAGGTTGTGTGATAACCTAGATTTAATGGACGCATAAAAGTTGTAGCTTCGTATAAGTGAATAAATTGATTTCGCGCAATATCGCTAAATCACTATTCACAGACAAGCTTCCCGAGGCACTATTCATGCCAGATATTTTTTTGTCTTTTTCGATGTTGAATAATTTAGTTAATGTGTGTATGCGAACAAATAATTTTTTCAAATGTCAGAAATTTTATTTTAGCTGATACGTGATTTTATCCGTATCCGAAATGTATATTATGGGTGTTCCGAATAACTAGACAAATCCCATAATAATTATTTTTACCCATCCTAATATTTATGGTAATACCCATTTTAATTATGGGTAGAGTTATTGAGCAAATTGGGTACAAAAGTGAGAGTTTTCGGATATATTTTTGGTGTATTTGTGTATTTATCTTTGCATGTAACTCCAAGAGGGAACCAACCAACCATTTTGGACCAATCAAATGAGGGAGTAGCGAGGTGGTCGGGCAAGCCTTGCATTTGTTAGACAAATGCATTGAGCAACCAAGTGCTCCATTTCATCCCTCCCGAAGCCACTCCCTCCACTTCTCCCAATCCATTCCTTCTCTCCCATTCCATCTGCAGAAGATAGAAGGGAAGAGAGAGAGAGAGAGTTTAATAGGAAGAAGAAGGAGAACAAGGAAGAAGAAGGAGAAAGTGCACGGGTGGAGGAGGAAGAGAAGCCAAGAAAGAAAGAAACACTCAAAGGCAAGCCTAGTTGAGCTCCTTAGCATCAAGAAGGGATATGCAGAGGTAAACAAGCAACCACAATCCGTTTCAGTTGATTTTTGTGAAGTTTTTCAAATTTTTCTTAGTTTTGAGCTCTTAAGCTTGTGGGTCGGATTTATGGCGATTCTTGATGTTGTTATTTGTTCTAGATGTTTGTAAATATTGTTAAAAGGTTATGTAAGCCATTAATAACATCAAAGTGGAACAAAAATAGAACAAATCCATACCTTGGCTTAATGGAGCAAAAACAATAGACAAAACATGGACTTTGGACGTTCGGACCATTTTAGAGGACTGTAAAGCTATGATTCCGTGTTTGATAATTTTATTTGTTGTTATGGTATTGTAGTTCCATGGGTTACGAAATTAACCCAGTTGGAATGGAGTAAAAAGATGTTAAAACGAAGATTTGGTGTTGATTTTGGTGAAAAACACCAAGAATACAAAAATAGTGTAATAACTTTGTACTTTGATCAAAGATTTGGACTTGTTAATGTTTATAGGTGCTTTTGAATTTTTGGTATGTTGTAGCCCCCCCATAAGTTAGGAGTTCATAGAGTCCAAAACGGACCAATTTGAACGTGTATTGAAGGAGATATGAAGATCGGAGTGAGAGGAGGTTGGAATCGCGAGCTGGGAAAAACCCAGCAGATTCTGCGCAGTATGAATGGCATTGCGGGGCCGTTCATAAGGCTAAAATGGGTGCTGCGGGCGTGTCAGGCGCAGACGTGCCCGAGTGGGCTGTTTTGACCTCCTGTAGTAAAATAGGCATAACTTTCTCATATGAACTCGGATTAGGTTGATTCAAGATGATCCGAAACGAGAAAGAGTAGACCTACAACTTTAGTTCTTTAGGTTTTTCAATTTTAGGTCTATAGCATGGCCTAAATTGGTCATTTATAGGACTGATATGTAATTTGGGGCAATCGGAGGGTGTCAAGCATGCGCGTAAGCACATGTAATGCTCCCGATAATGTAAAATGTTGTTCTAAGTTCTAAAACATGAATGTTGTGGATTATAATAATACTCATCATTAATCAATGAGTATTAGATAAATCGAATGGGTGTGTTAAGCGTACACAAATGTGTGTCGCTTGGGCATTTGGATAGGCAAAGTTGGCGTACGGACGTGCAAGCATTGTAATGCTGTAACTAGTGTGTATAATCTTGTTTAATATTATGTTTCTTATAAGAATGAAACATTATAGAGTAGTATAAACCATTATTTGGTATCTAGTATGTGACTAATTATTATGTGAATATGTACTTAATTGTGTACGATATTAAGGAGCGTGTGTTGTAATATTATAGCAGGCGCACCAGACAAGTTCTTCGTTAACCCTTGTCTAACCCTTGTGTCTGGCAAGTTTCCTAACTCGTACAACTTTTATTATTGTGCGAGTCTATTATTTTGAATTGCAAGTTTCTTAAACTTACTCAACTTTTATAATTGGACAAGTTTTCTATCTTATACAAATGTTGTATATTGGGCAAGTTTTCTTTTCTTACCCTAACGCAAATTATTATTGAGCAGGTTCTATCTTACTCGATTTATTTTATTGAGCAAGTATTCTATATTATTGCAAGTTTTCTAACTCAGACACGAGTTATTACTTTCGAATGATATTAGTGGATTAATTATTGTCAATTATTCCACATCAGAAATAATTATTGATATTCACACTTTGTGCACTTGAATTCATAATTTGTTGTTGGGCTGTGAAATACTTAAGTTCTCTATTTCGTGAACTGTTTAAGAAATAGTCTAGGTCATTTGTTTCGGCTAGACATATGCAGGTTAATATTTGTAAAAGCTATCCAAACTAGTAGTTGGTACGGATTCTTGGACTGAGAGAGTAACCCTTATTAGGGGATTTTAATGTGTCGGTTATTCGATGCAGTTAGAGTTAAATGTTATGCATATAGATAGGGTACGAGAGGTTGATCCCCTCGAGTACTACTGACAGGGCCAGGCGTTTAAAAGGGTCAGTTGAATGACTGATCCTTTGGCCAAAAGTTCATGGTCTATTCGACCACTTAGCAGTAAATAATCAACATTCATTTTTTCATTTTAACTTTGATTATATTGTCAGTTATTTCTTCAATGTTCTTAAATTGTCGAATTATGCGATTATTATTCTCATTCATTCTTGATATATTTTTTCATTCATTTTAAACTTGCTGAACAAAGTAGTTGCTCACTCTTGCCATATCATGAACCTATTGCAGTTAAGTCGGAGAGTTCCAAAGCGGACAAAGGCAAATGAAAGCTTAAGGACTAGTTATTTGTACTATCCCGTTATGTAATCGTGGAATCGTTTTGTATTATTAATGTATTTCGTGATGTATTTATTTAAGGTTATAGATCGACCTTGGGACCGTAGTAAACCTTTTGCAATAAACAACATATGTTTATTTATTCCGCATTAGTTGATTTATGTTGTTTAGAGGTGTATGGTTGTACTTTATCGTGAGCACCATATTCGAGGTATTAGTACTTGAATTTGGGGGTGTCACAGCAATGATTGAAGGAAAATGTTCGATTAAAGGAAAGCTCTTGATGTGATGAACTCTTATGAAGAGCTAATTGTTAATAATTCAAAAATGAGTTTGAAATCCTACAACGGATAAACAATAAAAGAGTAAATGACTAATATATATGTATATTAATAGGTGTTAACATTGTAAATATCAGGTATTATTGTCTTGTGTAGCACACAATGTACGGACTCCTTGATTCTCCCCCCACAATATAAATTGCCGCATGATATTGAACTAATTGGCACATTGAGGTCTAATGTAATATCACCGATAGGTATAGTAAAATTTCTTCCTTTATACTTCTATTCCATAACAATAGTCGTTTTTCTTTCATCTACACACAAGAAAATCTTTTAATACTATTTCTTGATAATTGAAATCTGAGTAAAATTTCATCTACCGCTTTATGAAAAATTGGAAACTAATAACATAGGAGAGAGAATTTCTTGAAAAATGTTAGATTCTAGGGATAATACACCAAAGTAAATAATTTACTCTCCAAAAAAAATACAGACACAAGTAAGTTGGAATAAAAAAAATCTTAATAAAAGGTCTATTATTATATATGGAATGGAGAGAATACATTTAAATAAATAAAATACTATATTAAGTATTATATTTAATCAAAACTAAAAAAGTGAGAAGATGCTGCGTAGAGAAAGCAACATATATGGAAGTTGTAAGGAAAACAATGTTGAATACAGGGACCACCTGAAAAACATACAAAAGAATCACGTAATGGAACAAAAAGAGAGAACTACAAAAGCATCCCTTTAATTCCGTATGTGTACGAACTAACACACGTACATTACTTTAACTAATCAAATCAGCACTAACTTCCTCAACTAAAATTCCAATTCCATACATATATGGGAGATGACTCATAATGAATATCGGCTATAAAACTTTATATAGTTACGACATCTTACTACGTTTGTTATAAAATTTGACAATCGTGATTTAAAAACATAATTTTTCGACCGCAAAACAGTTTTACAGACAGTATTATTTTACTATAAGATTTATAAATAAATTATATAGGTATATTGGTCAAAAATAAATTCACAAACACTAATTACTATGAATCGACTCCATATATACATACTTTTTAATCGTGCACGCTTGTATGTGAAATTGCAATTGTTATAATTAGCTATGCCTCAACAATTATCGAAACTATGTAATTTTAAGTTTAAAAAAATGATGAAATATCAAAATTTATATCAATAAAATTATCAAAATCACATTTATGTAATACTCTTTTATTATTTTAATTGACATTTTAGTTTTTTTTTATAGAAAAGTTATTAATTCTTTATTGTAATCTACATACGACATATAAAAGGAACTAAATTTCTCTCTATCAAAAACAGATAAAAATGAGACGAAAGAAGTATCCAAAATTAACTACATTAACAATATATATATATATCAGTATCTCACCCCATATGTTCCAGAGTACCACCAAATTCTACACACAAACGCTCCTCTCTCTCTTTCTCTCTCTCTCTCCACATATCTATATTCCTTAGTAATTTGTAGCTTGTTATAGCTAATATACATGATGGCGGAGAAAAAGATGAAGGTAAAGAAAGGATGGTTGGCAATCCAAGTCGGACTGGAAGAAGAAGAAGAAGGAGCAACTCAGCGATTTGTTATTCCGATATCGTACCTCTCCCATCCTCTCTTCCAGCGGCTTCTAGATAAAGCTCATGATGTTTACGGTTACAATTCTTCGGGCCCGCTTCGGATTCCGTGTTCACTTGACGATTTTCTTCATCAGAAATGCGAAATTGAGAAAGAAACAAGCCGTCGTCATAACCAGAACCACCACCTTCCTACTACTTTGTCTTTTCGTTCCAGCTAGATATATAATGCATGTGTCTGTGTTTCTTATGCTTAAAACTAGGAGATAAACTCTTTTTTTTTCTTTCTCTTTTTTTCCTTTTTTTTTTTTGAGATTTCTTGTGGGCAGAAGATGCACTTTATTTTACTTAAAATGCATCTTCTACCATTTTTTTGTTGACAGTAATATTAGAATAATAATTTTGTTTTAGGAATATCAAAGTGATACCGAAAAAATATAAATGTGTCACTATATTATAGTATCAATATTGGTCCGACACATCAACCGTCTCCTTTTTAACTACTTTTGGAATGTCTGGATAGTGTTTGCGATGGTTATGTTCTGAGTTCATATATTTACTGATCACGGATGGATACTTGATTAGCCTATAATAGATTTTAAAGTTATAAAGTTCAGAGTCTTGTGTAATGTTATGGAGTATAGAGGAAAGAAAATAAATGAACTTAAATTGGTACTCCATATATATGTCCCACAAAAAAGATGTCTAACTAAAATAGACCATTCAAATACAAAATATTATATGAAGTAAGGTTCACTACTTTTAGTAAAGAAAAAAAGGAAAAACAAAAATGAAAACTTACTTATACACTTTTTTCTACTTCTGTTTTTCTTTAATTGTAGATAATTAAGACATCTCTGTTAGAAATAATACTCTCACACACACTAGAGAAAATAGAGAAGATGTTATCACAAAGGAAATTTTATATTTCTTGCTTGCTTCAAATGAGTTGAGTACATAGGTATTTATAGGAATCTCCTAACATGTATAAACCCAAATACATGAATGAGCACTTAATGAAAACCAACTCTCTAGACACTTTTTCAACTAGTTTCATGAACCTTTCATGAACCAACAAGTAAATGAATATTAATTAAATACAAATATTTAATTACTTTTGGGACAAGTTTATTTTTTCAACACCCCCTCTTAAACTTGTCACACCAAGTGAACTTCGCAATTTACAAAATAATTCGACTTTGAGTGGCTTCGTGAAAATATCAGCAATTTAGTCTTGAGTCTTCACAAATACAAGTTCAACTTCTTTCTTTGTAACACATTCTCTTATAAAATGATACTTCATATCAATGTGTTTGTTTCGGTCATGAAACACTGGATTCTTCGCCAATGCAATTGCCGACTTGTTGTCGATATAAATCTCCGTTGACTTCTCTTGTTGCAAATTAAGATCTCTTAAAAGATTTCGAAGCCAAATGGCTTGGCAAACACAAGATGTAGTAGCAACATATTCCGCTTCACAAGTAGAGAGGGTCACAATAGGTTGTTTCTTTGAGGACCATGTAAATGCCGAATTTCCCATAAAGAAAACAAATCCGGTTGTACTCTTTCTATCATCAACATCACCAGCCCAATCGCTATCACAATATCCCTCAAGCTTGAAATTATTTGACATTGAATAAAATAAGCCAAAATCAAGAGTACCTTTGATGTAACGGAGAATTCGTTTAGCAACCTTCAAATGAGTCACAGTGGGGTTTTCCATGTAACGACTAACAAGGCTAACTCTGTGACACCCCCAAATTCAGGTACCAATACCTCGAATCTGGTGCTCACGCTAAAATACATCCATACACCTCTAAACAACATAAATTAACCAATGCGGAATAAATAAACATATGTTGTTCATTACAAAAGGTTTACTACGGTCCCAAGGTCTATAACCTTAAGTAGAATACATCGCAGAATACAATAATATTACAAAACGATTCCACGATTACATAACAGGATAGTACATATAACTATTCCTTAAGCTTTCCTTTGCCTTTGTCCGCTTTGGAACTCCCCGACTTAACTGCAATAGGTTCATGATATAGCAAGGGTGAGCAACTACTTTGCTCAGCAAGTTTAAAATGAATAAAAAGGATATATCATGAATGAATGAGAACAATAATCGCATAGTTCAACAATTTACGACATTGAAGAAGTAGCTGACAATATAATTAAAGTTCAAATGAAATAATGAATATTGACTATTTACTGCTGAGTGGTCCAATAGACTATGAACTATTTGGCCAAAGGATCAGTCATTCAACTAACCCTTTTAAACGCCTGGCCCGTCAGTAGTACTCGAGGGGATCAGCCTCTTGTACCCTATGTATATGCATAACATTTAGCTCTGACTGTATCGAATAATCAACACATTAAAATCCCCTACATAAGGGTTGCTCTCTCAGTCCAAGAATCCGCACCAACAATCGGTTTGGATAGCCTTTAAAATAATAACCTGTACGTGTCCAGCCGAAACAAGTGGCGTAGACTATTCCCTTAAACAGTTCATGAATGAAGAACTTATGTTTCATAGTCCAACAACAGATTTCGAATCCAAATGCTCAATGTGCGAATATCAATAATTATCCTTGATGTGGAGTAATTAACAATAATCAATCCACTAACATAACTTGAAAGAAATAACTCGATTTGAGTCATGAAACTTGCAACAATATACAACATTTGTATAAAATAGGAAACTTACTCAAATAAAAAAAAATTGAGTAAGGAACTTGCAATAATATAGAATGATTGCTCAATTAATGATTGCTCAATTAATAAACAACTCGCATAATAATAAAAGTTGTATGGGTTAGGAAACTTGCCCAACACAAGGGTTAGACAAGGGTTAGAGAACTTGCATTCAATATGTAGGAAAGAATGAAGTTAGGGAACTTGCCCGATGCGCTGCTACAATATTATAACACACATTCCTTAATATCGTACACATGTAAATACATACTCACGTAACAATTAGTCACATTCCAAATAATGGTTTAAAACGGACGCTGCATCATTGAAACACATTGATTGCCCTACGACTACCCAGTCGGGGGTCTCGCTCCCCGGTGAGCGAGCGGCTCCCCAAAATATGCTTAGTTAAGCATTTGGTACAAAGAAATATATAAGTGTTGGACAATACCAATCTGGTTGACATTTGAGAAATAATTAAGCATTTGGGGCTTAACAAAATATGCTTAGTTAACCTGTCTAATCATTTAGTACAAAGAAATATATAAATGTTGAACCCGTTGAAAAGGATTCATTAGGTCGACCCGACCTGACTCGGCCTGACTGCCCGACCCAGTCCAGACATGGAACTGGCGCTGCAGCGCCGAGCCTAAGCACTGGACCTCACGCTGCGGTGTGAGTCCCGTGTTTTCTCCCTGGCAGGGCTTCACGCTGCAGCGTGAGCCTTAAAGCTTGGGCCTCACGCTGCGGCGTGAGCCCCGGTCTTTCCCCATAATGCGCCTCGCTGCAGCGTGAGCTGCAGGGCTTATGAGTGGCGCTGCGGCGCCATTCTGCTGTAGCCGGATTCTGGGTTTGTTCCCAGTTCGCGGCTCCGACCTCCGGCCACTCCATAACTCCTTCAATACACAAGCAAATTGGTCCATTCTGAACTCTATGGACTCCTAACTTATGGGGCTACAACATATCAAAAATGCAGAGCTACCCATTAACATTAACATGATCAAATCTAAAGCTAAAGTATAAAGTTCATACTCTGTTCTTCGAGTTCTTGACAAGTTTTACAAAAATCATTACTACAAACTCGTTTTAACTCCTTTTTGGTCCATTCCAACTGGGTTAGCTTCGTAACCCATGGAAGTACAATACCATAACAACAAACAAAATTAACAAGCACGAAATCATAGCTTTATAGTCCTCTAAAAAGTCCGAATGTCCAAGTTCATGTCCAAAGTCCATTGTTCTTGCTCCATTAAGCCAAGGTAAGGATTTCTTGCGTTTTTGTTCCACTTTAAAGGTATTAATAGCTTACATAACCTCTTAACAACATTTACAAATAATAACAACAAATAAAAACACCAAGAATCGCCATAAATCCGACCCACAAGCTTAATAGCTCAAAACTAAGAAAAACTTGAAAATCTTAACAAGAAATCGAATGGAAAGGATTTGGTTGATGTTTACCTCTGTAAATCCCTCCTAGATGGTTAAGAAGTTCGGCTAGGCTTTGTTTTGGGGGTTCTCCTTACTTGGTTCCTCCACCTGTTCCTTCTTCTTCTTCCTCCTTTCTTTTCCGGCGAGTTTCTTCCTTTTCCGGCGACTTTTCTGGCGACTTCTTTCTCTTCCTTCTTTGCAGCTCTCTCTCTCTCTCTTTCTCTCTCTCTATCAGCTGATGGGAATGGGAGGAGTGTGGAATGCAAGAGAGAATGAATGTTTGAATGATTTAGGAGAAGTGGAGTGAATTAGGGAGAAGTGGAAGAAAAATGAAAATGGGGTTGGTTGCTCAAGGAGCTTGCCGGCAACCTCCCTCCTTGCTCAATTCTAATTGGTCTAAAATGAGGGATTGGTTCCCTCTTGGATTAACAAACCAAAATAAATACCCGAAAATACCAAAAATATATCCAAAAACTCGCACTTTTGTACCAAAACTGGTAAATAACTCTACCCAAAATTAAAATGGGTATTACCGTAAATATTGGGATGGGTAAAAATATTTATTATGGGATTTGTCCAAATATTCGGAACACCCATTTAATGCATTTCGGATACGAATAAAATCACGTATCAGCTCAAATAAAATTTCCGACACTTGGAAAAATTATTCGTACGCATACACGTATTTATGAAATTTATGAAAGTCGAAAAAGACACAAAACTTTTATGGCATGAATAGTGCCTCGAAAAACGTGCCCCGTGAATAGTGATTTAGCGACGCTACGCGGAATCAATTATTCACTTAATCAACACTATAATATATAAAATTTCATGCATTCACATAATCTAGGTTGTCACGCAACCTTTAAACACGTAACACAAATATAAAATATTCATTAATATTCAAAAATTCGAATTACAAAGCAATTTCAGAATTCTCGGTCGTTACAAACTCCATATACAATATCCGGCCTTGTGGATGTTAAGTATCGCAAACTTCCAACAAGACTCTTGAAAAGTGTTGGATCCACCGTATCTCCTTCTTCATGCTTTGACAATTTAATTTCACATTCAATAGGTGTGCTCACCGGCTTACAATCAAGCATTTTAAATTTCCCTTCTTTGCTTTGCTTTACCTCATGACCAAGGTAGTAAGCCATGAGACCCATATCCGTCATCTCGAATTCATGTGTCATAGCCCTCTTAAATTCTTCAAACATGCTTGGATTACTTCCGGTAAAAATCAAATCATCAACATACAAGCACACAAATAAAATATCGCCATTCTTTCCAACCTTTGAATAAACGACATGTTCATACGGGCATCTTTTAAAATTATTGTCTTGGAAATATTTATCAATTCGGCTATTCCAAGCTCTTGGCGCCTGCTTCAATCCGTATAATGCCTTCTTCAATCTCAAAACTTTATCTTCTTCTCCTTTGACAATTATAATCCGAAATTGATTCGGACTCCTTCATATGCAAACCTTCAAAGCAACTTCTCAAGGTTTGAAGACGAACCTTCTTTACTTTGGCAACTCCCTTGAACGAATTTTGGAGAATTTCCCATGCTTGCTTGGTGGTGGTGGCAAGAGCAACTTTTTGCAACATGGCATCATCCAAACATTGATAAATGGTAGTGATCGCTTGTTGATCTTTCTTTCTTGTAGAACTCAAAGCTTCCTTTTGTGCTTGTGATAACGAATCTTCATTTTCGGGCTCTTCATAGCCTTTGGTCACAATGTCCTATAGATCTTGTGAATCAAAAATCGCCTTCATGCGAATACACCAACTCTCATAGTTACCCTTCTTCAATTGAGGAACTTGGAATTGGACCGGTCCATTTGCCATTTTCTAGTGGGTGTTACTAGCAACCTAGCTCTGATACCACTTTGTTAGAAATAATACTCTCACACACACTAGAGAAAATGGAAAAGATGTTATCACAAAGGAAATTTTATATTTCTTGTTTGCTTCAAATGAGTTGAGTACACAGGTATTTATAGGAATCTCCTAACATGTATAAACCTAAATACATGAATGAGCACTTAATGAAAACCAACTCTCTAGACACCTTTTCAACTAGCTTCATGAACCTTCAAATACATGAACCAACAAGTACATGAATATTAATTAAATAAAAATACTTAATTACTTTTGGGACAAGTTTATTTTTTCAACACTTTGTTAGAAATAATACTCTCACACACACTAGAGAAAATGGAGAAGATGATATCACTAAGGAAATTTTACATTTCTTGCTTGCTTCAAATGAGTTGAGTACATAGGTATTTATAGGAATCTCCTAACATGTTGTTGGTAGGTTTCGTAACCGAAAAATGCGCGCAAGTATACGCGGTCAACAAGTAATAAAGAGTAAGTAAAGTATCGATCCCACGAGGAATTGTTTCTAATGTTTACCAAGTATTAACCTTTTATCATTTTAATCTTATTTAAACACTGAAAACTTGAGTTATTTGATTAAATACTTGACAGGCTTTTAAGATAATGAAAATCTAATATTAACAAGTCTAAGATTACAATTTTCCCCAACACTTCATTTAAATCTCTTATCTCTCTCATTTTCAACTAGTTAAATCACAAGAATTGTTAACCGAGAAATTCACCTTATTCATAAGCCTTAGTGTATGGTCATATGAAAATCACTCATACACGACACATAGGTATATGTTTATCCTACATGCCAACAATCCATTCAATTCCATGAATAATCAACAAGACACACGCCACGTAATCTTAGTCAATCTACCCATCAAACGAATGAACCTCCGTGTAGGGAGTCATTAAGTTTGTAATCTCATAATGGTTACACACGGCATTTAGATATATCTCTATCTCAAATACTAGCAAGTCATCCATTCATGAGGACAATGAATAAGACACACGCCACATAATCTTATACACCACCCACAAGAATCTCGAACTTTCGTATGATATCAAAACTAAGTCTAACCACTATAATCCACTTTTCAATTTCATACAGGTGATCAATCAATTATACTTTCAGCATAAATCATGCTAGACATTCAATTCGCAATTTATTACGTTAGAATGTTGGTCGAGAACACGAATGTAAAATATGGCCAGCTCTCGATGCACCATATTCGTATCACACTAAATCCACAATTGATAGAATGAATGTGAACACCCTAGATGACTAACGCATTATATCTCTATGTGAATTACAATCAAAAAGGGTTGAAGCATAAGTTCTCAATTGGCCACATATGGTGCTTTGGTATATCTCTATCCTAGGCACGAAACTCAAATTCCATCACATGCAGAACTCATGAACACATGCTAGCATAATCAGATCTCAATCTATATTTCCTTTCTCAATTCCATATAGATTATCACACTAATTGATGATCAAGGTAATTAGTACATGAAGCGAAAATTATGATATCCAATTCTAAAATGATAACTAACATCAAAGAGAGATAATTTAATTCAAACTAGGTGTTGGGTTCCATTGAAATCTTAGAATTAAAATATAGTTCATGGTAGCTACAAATAACATCATATTCAATTTATACATCATGTTGGATTACAAATTAGAAAGGAAATTAGAGATAAAACCAATTTTGATGGATATTCAGATATTGCTTGTTGGGTTGATGATGATCTCTAGCTCTTCCTCCTTGATTTTGCAATCCTTGATGCTTTAGCTCCTTGGCCTTTGCTTGATATCGCTTGATTTGTAGCACTTTGGCCCTCCTTGGTGATGAATTTGGTAACTCCCCCCTCTCTTGAATCTGATTTCTGGGGTCTAGCTCTCTTAAAAATGGAGGCTACATGTTGTATTTATAGTTCCTTAAGCAAAAACCTATCTTAGCCCACGAATTTAGACCAAAAATTAGCTGAAATCGCGAAATCTGGCGAATAGGGCGCAGCTGCGCGCAAGGATGCGCTGAATAGTGAACTCCCTGGATGTCGGGTGCAGCTGCGCTGACTTTGGCTTGCGTCCGGGCGCAGCTGCGCTGCCCAAATCTGCAGATTCTGTAGGTTAGGCGCAGCTGCGCCGAAATTGTACTAGGAATGGGCGCAGCTGCGCCGGACAGTACTTCTGCTGCATTTTCCAGCTACGACATCCGTTGGGAAAATGGCCATACCTTCTTCGTTCGAACTCGGATTAAGGCGATTAAGTAGGCAATAGAAAGATAAGAAGTAGCTCTACAACTTATATAACTGGAGCTTGTTGAGATAATTGCCGGAGCAAGGCTCAAATTGAGCCCGAAGCAACTGCTGCGTAAAATCCATGTCAAATCCGACTGTAAAATGACCATAACTCTCTCATATGAACTGAAAATTGGATGATTCAAGATGTTCTGGAAAGTTAAGATCCAAATCTACAACTTTCGTTCTTTGCGTTTTGAGAGATTCGGATTGCATCATGGGTCAAATGGAGAAACAAGCAGCGAGAATGCTAGATTCAAGCCGAAAACGCATTGATCCCAAGGGCTTTTATTTCAATACCTACAAAACAACGTAAAAACACATAAAAGCACACAAATACATATAAAAGTAATACAAAACTATATTACCCAACAATAAGATGAAAACACATAAAACTAAACGAAATAGCTAAAGACTTACAAATTATTAAGGCTAAAAGTACCCAATTTGTGTATATAAAACACACTCATCAAATATCTCCAAGCTTAAACATTTGCTTGTCCTCAAGAAAAACACACAAAATATAAAAATGAAATATTTCTAAATAAACTACTTATCTGGAGCAATGAGTTAATAAGCTTGAACAATGGTCTCAAAGCATAAACACATGAAAACTCACGAAAACTTTCAAAGCGCTGCAAGTTTAGATTTACAATTAGCTAGTCATAGCTCGCTTTAGGTCCCTTCCGTGTGTGTGTACCCAATAGCACTAAACCAATCAAGCTCGGATGAAGCTATGCAACCACATTACCTTATGAAATAATCTAAATAAACCCCGAAACAGCATGCTTAACACATCACTCAATACAAAGGTATACAAATCGCAATTTCCAAAAATTTGAAATCAAAAGACTCTAGGTAAGTGCATTTTATGCTCCATCTTATCCTAAGTCCACTCTTGTGGGTGAGTGCGTTTTACGCTCCATCTCAACCCAACACAAGATTTGATAAACATAAATGTCTTACTTTTATCAAAATTATAAGAGAGTACGTTTTACGCTCTATCTCTCCTACGCATGTGTCCATGAGTGAGTGCGTTTTACGCTCCATCTCAATTTACCAAATGACCAACAATTCAAACACAATAAATTTGGACACCTTGCTTCGAGTGATGTTTAAACGAGTTCTAGAGTTTATAGATATTTCCCACAAGCATTCGGTTATAAAAGCCTTCTCTAAGCATACAACTAGCTCAATACTCATGGGTAGGTGCAAAAGAGTGAAAGGACGCATAAGCAAAATAATAACCAATAATAATGATTAAGCACAAAGACTAAGCAACATTTATCCATTTTTCATGAGTTAGAATCAATTCAAACAAGCCATTATCATAGACCATGGATTATGGTTCAAATCAAATTAAAACAATGCTCAAGGGACATATCCTAAAAATAAATGAAATTTTTTTTTTGAACAAAAATACATAACTTAAATCACATAAAAACTAAATTAAAAACACACAAATACGAAGTACTACCCCCAAACTTAAACTTGACATTGTCCTCAATGTCTGATATAGGAAAAATTAAAATAGAAGACTTCCCTGAAACCGTGTCAAGCGCTATTGATATCATCTTTCAATACTCCTAAGTTGGGAGCGTACCTGAAAGTAAATGACTAAAGAAATTAAAATGCAATTAAACCACTAAAATGCAATCAAATAAAAATAAAAACAAAATAGTAAACTTGGTTTACCTCCCAAGAAGCGCTTGGTTTAAAGTCGTTAGCCCGACTCCTCCATTTCATTTCAATCCGGCTCAATCACAAAATTGACCATTACATGCCGCCTCGCTGTTCTTTCTTTGATTTGCATGGCATGCATGCCTGGTTGGTGACCCCCAAACTTAATTTCAATTAATGGCACAAAGAAGCTTTCCCCGCCCGCTTCATCCATTGGTAGTGATGGAACATTTGAGGGTTTCGCTTTAGTAGGAGTCATTGTATCAAAATCACCTAGTTTGTTCTTTTTAGATAAGTGCCTAATTGCGAACGTTGACAAACTAGGTACTTCTTCTTCCGTTGTGTCTATGATAAGATTGGGGCATTGGGGCTTGACAAGCACAACGGGCTCTTCTTCTTTCTTCTTTTCCTCGGCCCACCATTGTTCCAAGTTTATGTTAGCTCTCATGTCAAAAGGAGCTTTGCCGACGACATGACTACCAATTGGGCATGGTTTTGCAAAACTGACTGGATTTTTAAATTTTGCTTGCGAAGGCACTTGGGGCACTAATACAATTGGCTCATCTTTGTTAGCACTTCCAGATAGATCTTCGGTGGCCTCATTTTCCATAGCCCCACTTCTCTCCGCTTTGTCAACATCTTATGGCGCATCCAGTTGTATATTTGGCTCGGGCTCACCGTCAGTCTCAAAATCCATGTATTGAGGACCATTGGTTGAGGTATTGATGATTTGTTCCATCAGATTTTTAATTTGTTTGGATAATGCTTCCTTCCTCATATTAAAATCTTCGTGGAGTTTCAAAACCTTATCCATGCCAATATCCAACCTCCTCGAAAGTGTTTCAATTTGTGCTGACATAGCAGGTGGGCATGAGAATTCCGGTGTGTACGTTGGATTTGGAGCATAGTATTGATCTTCATAGTTATAGCTCCATGTCAAATCTGGGTGATACCCCCAAGCTTGGTGATAATCGGTATAAGCATAGCTATTGGGAAAATCACCACCGTAATGTACCGGTTCAAAATTGACAATGCATTGATGACTCGGATGATTGTCAGCATAATAACCACAAGTAATTAATCTACTTTGAGTCCATTTTGCTTCAAAAGCATCCATCTTCCTTTCAAGTATCTTAATTTGTGCTGAAATTGAAGAAAATACATCGAGTCCATCAATTCCCGTCTCCTTTGGTTGAGTCATATTTGTGTACGACCATTGATCACTATAGCCATCCATGGTGTGCCTCGCAAAGAAGAAAGCATAAAAAGTGTTAAACTAAAGCAAAAAATAAATTTATATACAAATTTAAATTAAGACCAATTTGATTATAATTAATATTGGAAAAACATTAGAAAAGAAACTCCCCAGCAATGGCGCCAAAAACTTGTTAGTAGGTTTCGCAATCGAAAAATGCGCGCAAGTATACGCGGTCAACAAGTAATAAAGAGTAAGTAAAGTATCGATCCCACGAGAATTGTTTCTAATGTTTACCAAGTATTAACCTTTTATCATTTCAATCTTATTTAAACACTAAAAACTTGAGTTGTTTGATTAACTACTTGACAAGCTTTTAATATAATGAAAATCTAATATTAACAAGTCTAAAATTACAATTTCCCCCAACACTTCATTTAAATCTCTTATCTCTCTCATTTTCAACTAGTTAAATCACAAGAATTATTAACCGAGAAATTCATCTTATTCATAAGCCTTAGTGTATGGTCATATGAAAATCACCCATACACGACACATAGGTATATGTTTATCCTACATGCCAACAATCCATTCAATTCCATGAATAATCAACAAGATACACGCCACATAATCTTAGTCAATCTACCCATCAAACGAATGAACCTCCGTGTAGGGAGTCATTAAGTTTGTAATCTCATAATGGTTACATACGGCATTTAGATATATCTCTATCTAAAATACTAGAAAGTCATCCACTCATGAGGACAATGAATAAGACACACGCCACATAATCTTATACACCACCCACAAGAATCTCGAACCTTCGTATGATATCAAAACTAAGTCTCAACACTATAATCCACTTTTCAATTTCATATAGGTGATCAATCAATTATACTTTCAGCATAAATCATGCTAGACATTCAATTCGCAATTTATTACGTTAGAATGTTGGTCGAGAACACGAATGTAAAATATGGCCACCTCTCGATGCACCATATTCGTATCATACTAAATCCACAATTGATAGAATGAATGTGAACACCCTAGATGACTAACCCACTATATCTCTATGTGAATTACAATCAAAAAGGGTTGAAGCATAAGTTCTCAATTGGCCACATATGGTGCTTTGGTATATCTCTATCCTAGGCACGAAACTCAAATTCCATCACATGCAGAATTCATGAACACATGCTAGCATAATCAGATCTCAATCTATATTTCCTTTCTCAATTCCATATAGATTATCACACTAATTGATGATCAAGGTAATTAATACATGAAGCACAAATTATGATATCCAATTCTAAAATGATAACTAACATCAAAGAGAGATAATTTAATTCAAACTAGGTGTTGGGTTCCATTGAAATCTTAGAATAAAAATATAGTTCATGGTAGCTACAAATAACATCATATTCAATTTATACATCATGTTGGATTACAAATTAGAAGGGAAATTAGAGATAAAACCAATTTTGATGGATATTCAGATGTTGCTTGTTGGGTTGATGATCTTTAGCTCTTCCTCCTTGATTTTGCAATCCTTGATGTTTTAGCTCCTTGGCCTTTGCTTGATATCGCTTGATTTGTAGCACTTTGGCCCTCCTTGGTGATGAATTTGGTAGCTCCCCCGTCTCTTGAATCTGATTTCTGGGGTATAGCTCTCTTAAAAATGGAGGCTACATGTTGTATTTATAGTTTCTTAAGCAAAAACCTAGCTTAGCCCACGAATTTAGACCAAAAATTAGCTGAAATCGCGAAATCTGGCGAATCGGGCGCAGCTGCGCGCAAGGATGCGCTGAATAGTGAACTCCCTGGATGTCGGGCGCAGCTGCACTGACTTTGGCTTGCGTCCGGGCGCAGCTGCGCTGCCCAAGTCTGCAGATTCTGCAGGTTGGGCGCAGTTGCGCCGAAATTGTACTAGGAATGGGCGCAGCTGCGCCGGACAGTACTTCTACTGCATTTTTTATCTACGACGTCCGTTGGGAAAATAGCCATAATTTCTTCGTCCGAACTCGGATTAAGGCGATTAAGTAGGCAATGGAAAGCTAAGAAGTATCTCTACAACTTATATAACTAGAGCTCGTCGAGATAATTGCCGGAGCAAAGCTCAAATTGAGCCCGAAGAAACTGCTGCGTAAAATCTATGTCAAATCCGACGGTAAAATGACCACAACTCTCTCATACGAACTTCAAATTGGATGGTGCAAGATGTTCTGGAAAGCTAAGACCAAAATCTACAACTTTAGTTCTTTACGTTTTGAGAGATTCGGATTGCATCATGGGTCAAATTGAGAAACAAACAGCGGGAATGCTAGATTCAAGCCGAAAACGCATTGATCCCAAAGGCTTTTATTTTAATACCTACAAAACAACGTAAAAACATATAAAAGTAATACAAAACTATATTACACAACAATAAGATGAAAACACATAAAACCAAACGAAATAGCTAAAGACTTATAAATTATTAAGGCTAAAAGTACCCAATTTGTGTATATAAAACACACTCATCACATGTATAAACCCAAATACATGAATGAGCACTTAATGAAAACCAACTCTCTAGACACCTTTTCAACTAGCTTCATGAACCTTCAAATACATGAATCAACAAGTACATGAATATTAATTAAATAAAAATATTTAATTACTTTTGGGACAAGTTTATTTTTTTAACACCCCCTCTTAAACTTGTCACACCAAGTGAACTTCGCAATTTGCAAAATAATTCGACTTTGAGTGGCTTAGTGAAAATATCAGCAAATTGGTCTTGAGTCTTCACAAATACAAGTTCAACTTCTTTCTTTGCAACACATTCTCTTATAAAATGATACCTCGTATCAATGTGTTTGCTTCGGTCATGAAACACCGGATTCTTCGCCAATGCAATTGCCGACTTGTTGTCAATATAAATCTCCGTTGACTTCTCTTGTTACAAATTAAGATCTCTTAAAAGATTTCGAAGCCAAATGGCTTGGCAAACACAAGATGTAGCAGCAACATATTCTGCTTCACAAGTAGAGAGGGTCACAATAGGATGTTTCTTTGAGGACCATTAAATGTCGAATTTCCAATAAAGAAAACAAATCCGGTTGTACTCTTTCTATCATCAACATCACCAGCCCAATCGCTATCACAATATCCCTCAAGCTTGAAATTATTTGACATTGAATAAAATAAGCCAAAATCAAGAGTACCTTTGATGTAACGGAGAATTCGTTTAGCAACCTTCAAATGAGTCACGGTGGGGTTTTCCATGTAACGACTAACAAGGCTAACTCCATATACAATATTCGGCCTTGTGGATGTTAAGTATCGCAAACTTCTAACAAGACTCTTGAAAAATGTTGGATCCACCGTATCTCCTTCTTCATGCTTTGACAATTTAATTCCATATTCAATGGGTGTGCTCACCGGCTTACAATCAAGTATTTTAAATTTCTTAAGAAGATCTTTAGCATATCCTTCTTGAGAAATAAAAATCCCTTCTTTGCTTTGCTTTACCTCATGACCAAGGTAGTAAGCCATGAGACCCATATCCGTCATCTCGAATTCATGTGTCATAGCCCTCTTAAATTCTTCAAACATGCTTGGATTACTTCTGGTAAAAATCAAATCATCAACATACAAGCACACAAATAAAATATCACCATTCTTTCCAACCTTTGAATAAACAGCATGTTCATACCGGCATCTTTTAAAATTAATGTCTTGGAAATATTTATCAATTCGGCTATTCCAAGCTCTTGGCACCTGCTTCAATCCATATAATGCCTTCTTCAATCTCAAAACTTTATCTTCTTCTCCTTTGACAATATAACCAAGTGGTTGTTCCACGTACACCTCTTCTTCAAGAAATCCATTTAAAAATGCGGACTTCACATCCATTTGGTAAATCGACCAATCATTTTGAGCCGCCAATGATACAAGCAATTTTATAGTTTCCAAGCGAGCAACGGGGGCAAATACTTCATCATAGTCAATACCAGGTCTTTGATTGTAGCCTTTGGCTACTAATCTTGCTTTGTATTTCTCCACTTCACCCTTTGCATTCTTCTTTGTCTTGTACACCCATTTCACCCCAATTGGCTTTTGACCGTTTGGAAGTGTAGTAAGCTCCCATGTTTCATTCTTCACAATGGATTTGATTTCTTCATTCATGGCACTCCCCCATTTCTTGTCTTTGGATGCTACTTCAAACCCCATAGGTTCACAATTTGCAAAAAGACAAAATAAATTCAAATTATCAATATTTACCTCATCGGTACTATCAAGAATTTCTTGCACACTTCTCATCTTTTGAGGTCGCTCACTTGAACTTGATTGAGATAAAGATGGACTAGATTGCCCATTAGATGGTGGTGGAGAAATAGGATTCCCCGAGTCTACTTCTCTTTCTTGCGCTTCCTCGTCAATGAAAGGAAAGAAATTATAAATTTCCTCCGAAATGTTCCAATCCCACGAGCTTTCTTCATCAAATTTCACATCTCTACTTATCACAATTTTTTCATTGCTTGGATTGTACAATTTATAGCCTTTGGATCTTGCATCATAGCCGATGAAAATATGTTTCTCACTTTTATCATCTAGCTTTGACCTCTTCTTATCCGGTACATGCATATAAGTAATACTTCCAAAAACACGCAAATGAGAAACACTTGGCTTTCTCCCATTCCATGCTTCTTGTGGTGTCATGTCTTCAACACTTCTAGTCGGGCAACGGTTTGACAAATAGATGGCACAATTAATAGCTTCCGCCCAAAATTCTCTTGGCATTTGCTTGCTCTTCAACATACTTCGAGCCATGTTAAGGATGCTTCTATTTTTTCTCTCCACCACCCCATTTTGTTGTGGCGATCTTGGAACCGTTAAAGGATGACGAATTCCATTTTCTTCACAAAATAACTTAAATTCATTTGACGTGAACTCGCCCCCTTTATCGGATCTAATGGCCTTGATATTATACCCGCTATGCTTCTCCACAAGAGCCTTGAATTTTTTAAAAGCTCCAAACACCTCCGATTTTTCTTTGAGAAAATAAACCCATGTCTTCCTACTAAAATCATCGATAAAGAGGAGAAAATAATTATTCTTACCAAATGATGACGGATGAATAGGACCACACACATCCGGGTGCACAAGTTCCAACGGCATGGTTGCTCTAGTAGTTGACTTTTTTGGAAAACTTTCCCGAGATTGCTTGACAAAAAGACACCCTTCACAAAGTTGATCGGGGTGGTGAATTGAAGGCAACCCATTCACCATCCTTTTCTTCGACAAAACTTCCAAACCACCAAAATTCAAGTGCCCAAGTCTTAAGTGCTAAAGTCGAGTCGAATCTTTGAAACAAGCTTTTAAACATTTTGCCACATCATTTTGAATATTCAATAAGAACATTCGATTTCTTGTCATAGGCACCCTCACTAGTAAATTTCCGGACTGATCTCTTATTGAAAGGTTAGAATCTTTCATCAAAATATCATAACCTTTCTCTAAGAGTTGCCCCAAGCTCAAAAGATTGTTCTTCATATTTGACAGATAATAAACATTTGAAATAAATTGGTGCCTTCCATCCTTTAAGCGAATCAAAATTTTACCTTTTCCTTTAACCGGAATTTTTGACGAGTCTCCAAAAGTAACATTGCCGCATACAGATTCATCAAGCTCAACGAACATATTTTTCCTTCCACACATATGATTGCTTGCACCCGTGTCAAGATACCATGTATTTTCATCTTCACTCATCTCTCCTTTGCATGTCAAAAGTAAAGTGGGCTCCACTTCTTCAACATTTTTCTCCACATAATTTGACTTTCCTTCAATATCTTTTGAATCATTCTTACACTCCGAAGCATAGTGCCTATAATCATTACAATTGTAACATTGAACTCGAGATTTATCATACCTCTTTTGATACGGTCGTGAATAATTTTCTCTTCCACGACCTCTTGTGTGGTGAGACTCTTGGCCCCTTTCTTCTTTGTGATGAGAGTAATGGCCTCCTCTTCCACCTCTTCCACGGCCTCGTGCTTGGCCACGACCTCGACCTTGTTGACTATTTCCATGCTTTTCTTCTCTCTCCTTGAAAGAAAGCTTCGCTTGGAGCACTTGCTCAATAGGCCCCTTCTTTTGCTTTTCAAGCCTTTCTTCATAGATTTGCATTGAACCCATAAGTTCGTCAACGGTCATGGTTTCCAAGTCTTTTGACTCCTCAATGGCTACAACAATATACTCATACTTGAGACTTAAAGAAAGAAGGATTTTTTTCATTTACTCGAACATCACTAATTTCCTCACCATTACTTTTCATTTGATTGACAAGTGCCAAAATTCTAGAAAAATAATCCGAAATTGATTCGGACTCCTTCATACGCAAACCTTCGAAGTCACTTCTCAAGGTTTGAAGACGAACCTTCTTTACTTTGGCAACTCCCTTGAACGAATTTTGGAGAATTTCCCACGCTTGCTTGGCGGTGGTGGCAAGAGCAACTTTTTGCAACATTGCATCATCCAAACATTGATGAATGATAGTGACCGCTTTTTGATCTTTCTTTCTTGTAGAACTCAAAGCTTCCTTTCGTGCTTGTGATAACGAATCTTCATTTTTGGGCTCTTCATAGCCTTTGGTCACAATGTCCCATAGATCTTGTGAACCAAAAATCGCCTTCATGCGAATACACCAACTCTCATAGTTATCCTTCTTCAATTGAGGAACTTGGAATTGGACCGATCCATTTGCCATTTTCTAGTGGGTGTTACTAGCAACCTAGCTCTGATACCACTTTGTTAGAAATAATACTCTCACACACACTAGAGGAAATGGAGAAGATGTTATCACAAAGAAAATTTTATATTTCTTGTTTGCTTCAAATGAGTTGAGTACATAGGTATTTATAGGAATCTCCTAACATGTATAAACCCAAATACATGAATGAGCACTTAATGAAAACTAACTCTCTAAACACCTTTTCAACTAGCTTCATGAACCTTCAAATACATGAACCAACAAGTACATGAATATTAATTAAATAAAAATACTTAATTACTTTTGGGACAAGTTTATTTTTTCAACACTTTGTTAGAAATAATACTCTCACACACACTAGAGAAAATGGAGAAGATGTTATCACAAAGGAAAGAGAGTATTACTTATAATCAACTTTGAATCCCTTATGCATTTTGTTAGGTGTCCATTTTTATATATAGAATTTTGATGATAATAAATATTTAAGAAGATAAGAAAAAGAGTTAATAAACTTATAATCCTCTCCAAAAGTTTTATTTTAAGTTCTTATCTCAAAAACCCTGCCAAAATCTTTAACAAATTAAAGTAGGCTTTTTGCAAATTTGAAAAAGGAATTCTCTCTCCTCCTTCCTAGCCGATGGTTCAAATATTGGGCAAAAAGAAAGAATTCAACATGTGCTTAAATTTGGAAGAAAGAAAAATTCTCTCCTTTTTTTTTGTTTACCCAAATTCTCCCGTGGTCTTTATTATTTGGACCAAATTGCTCTAACTCTAAAAATTGCTATAAATAGGAAGCCATTCTTTCCTTTATTTCTCACCAATATAATTCATAAAAAGAAAGCTATTACATTCTCTCTACAAACTTTCTAAAGCTCTCTTCTATATTTCTAAGTCATTCTAGTGAAGAGAAAATTGGTCCGGTTATTGAGATAATTTTTTTTATTAAATTATGTATTAATTTACTTAATCTCCTCACTATTATATGTCTACATATATATATATATTGAAGCGAAATAAATACTTTAAAAGGGGGTTGAATAAAATATTTAACCTTTTACTAATCCTTGACCTATTTTAAAATTTTATCATTCTTACTCTTTTTCTTTAATTTAGTTTTACTAAATTATCACCGATAGAAAAAAAAAAAGCAATCACACAGAACACAGATGATTTAGCTAGTTCACAGTATACACCTAGTATACTGCTACATCCAGTCCCAAGTACTTTAGTACTTTGGGAGCCTATTCCTTTTCCACTAAAAATCAACTCTCCTTCACTTAGGTGGAGAAACCTTTACAAAAGCTTTTACCTCAAAATTTTTAAAACTTACAATTACTTGTCTAGGACAGTAGCTCCCCGCTCATTTTTCAAAATAAGTTGTACCTATGACCCTGAGTCTTCTTTTAAATAATATGATAAACAACTCATATATGATCAACAATAATAAAAACGAGAGCAAATTAATTTAAATTAAACATTGGGTTCCATTGTAATCTTAATTGAGAAATTAGTTCATAGCGTAAGAATGAAACAACATAAAAATAATCAATAGAATCCTCATGGTACACAAGAATTAAAAAATAAGAGTTTAAAGAATAAAATATGTCATGATCTTTGATCTCCAAGCATAGTTTTCAAGTCTTGCTTCCTTTGTGTGCTTCCTCCTCGCTCTTTAGAAAATCTGATTGCAAACCCTAGTTTTGGTGTGTGATATATTAGATGTTGGTCCCTCTTTCATCAGCCACTTAATATGTATTTATACCCTCTATGTAGCTAGGAGAAGTGAAATCCAATTTGGAAGCAACATAACAAGTCCGAAGTTGAGTAGAATTGCAAATCAGCTCAACAAACCAGCCCCGGACGCCTCCTAGCGCAAATATCGCAGCAGCGCTCAATAGTAGTGCAGTAGCGCTATACATTATGCTCTTGCCTGTAGATTTTTTTATGAGCTTCGATTTGACAGGTGGCACGTCCCGTAACTTTTCCCGGATAAAAGGTTATGACCCTTTTAAGCTTACTACTCCGAACATGAATCCAACTCCAATCAGAATTCGAATCAGCCTTTTGAAACAATGTTTGGAAGCCCAAACGAATTCGGATTTTTGTAAATCATACCTTTCTGAAAAGGTTAAAACGTCCTCTAAAACTTTAAGAAGACCATTTTCTCCTTCTGAAAATTTAACACCTTCCAAACCTTAATTAAAGCTTCGGAGGTCAATCTGTCCAAAAGCTGAAAATTGCACAGTATACTCCAATTTGACTAAAATGCAACCAAATAGCTTTCAACTTCATTTTTTAAATAAAAACACATAAAGACGAACATAAAATACTTGAAAACTCACAAATCATCGATCAAGTCAAAAGTACCCAATTTATAGGTATAAAACCCATTTATCAATATTTTCTTTTAATATTTTTTTCAAGAATACTAAGTGTATATATACTTTCTCAAGGTATATATACAATCGGAAGCCGTGCCCAACCGATCTCTTAAGTTAAGGCAGGTCAAAACCCGAGCTTAAGAGGTTAGTATATACACTTCAAGTGGAAACAATCTAACTTGAAATCTATTTTGCTCTCAAAAATTGAAGTAGAGGATAAAATTCTAGTTCTCTTGAGTTAAAGCGCTCGATGGATATTATCAAATTTATCGCTCTAGTATATGAATAGTAGAACTTCCTTTTATAATACTTCGATGGAGTGCAAAATCTCGTCTATGTTCCCATGTCCTCAGTACCGACTCTCCATAACGTTTATAACTACCCCCATGTGCGACTCCGCCCCAACAATTACCTGTATTGGAAGACCTAATTAATGTCGCTTCTTCGTGCACAAAACCTTTTGCGTTTTGTGGACGACAGCCACCCTTGTTCGCCACCACGGCTCATCATTGGTCAAACCTCTCAACCTAACCCTGATTATACCATTTGGCATCATGATCAGCTGTTGATGACACTATTGATCTCCTCTCTTGAGGAAGAAGTAATTCCATTGGTTGTTGAAGCTAGTACCTCTCGTGAGGTTTGGACAACCCTTGCATTAGCTTGTACATCTCTTTCAAATACCCGTATTTTGAATTTACATATGCAACTTCAAAATTTACAACAAACTGATCAGTCAGTGACAACATATCTTAGCAAAGCAAAGGTTATCCATGACGAACTTGTCGCTACTAGTGTAATTTCCTTTCCATACTTTAATATTTATATATTTCGTAGCTTGAAATTTAACTTTCCAGACATTGTGACAACTCTCTCCGCTCATCCACAACCCTGTACTTTCTCTGAATTGTAGGGTATGCTTCTCAACTATGAATTTCTTCATGGTACGACCAACTCTTTGGGAGTTTTGGACATTGGTCCTCCCTCGGCATTTTTGGCGCAAGTTGGATCTTCGATAAAACCATATGCTAATTCTCGGAATGACCGCCCTCTGAATTATGGTATATAACTCGAGGACTAGTGGTCGTAGCTCCAATCATAACTACCAACCCAATGTTAATCGTACACGATTGGTTTGTCAAATATGCAATTGTTCCCACCATTTTGCTGCCACATGTTTTTAGCGGTACCACAATGCTCCTCAAACAAACATGGCATCCTTTTTCTCCCAGCTCCGACATCTACATTACCCCCACACTCATAGTATCCCGACACAGGGGCTACCCATCATGCAACTACACTAGCAAGAAATTTAGAAGAACTAGATATAAATATTTTTCTAGCAGACATGCAAGTCATTGATGAAAACTTACCAAAATTGATTGCATGAATAACTAATTTCTTCAAAGCTCAACAAATTCTCTCTAAAGCTAGTTTTCTGCAGCTGCTTAGAATATGGATGCATATGGAGTAAAATGTTAGAAATTAAATATCAAGGTGAGAGAACCTGGTCAATTGGTCGTTATTCCTACTAGCGGTCAGGGAAAACAACAACGTATTTCACGTACAAAGACGTCGTTTTTCCTAGTCGCTACTAGCGATCACTATGAAAATCCAAATAAACTCGAGTGCAACTTAGTCATTTCCCTGGCCGCTAGTAGGAGTTGCACTAGCCGCTAGTCCTTCTAGTGGTCGACCCCATACCTAAGTCAATGTCAGCTATTAGATATGTTATTGGACGGTGAGAGATCTGTTTGCTAGAATAGTGTCTATAACAAATGTTTGTTATGGATGACTCTACTATATATATATATATATATATATATATATATATATATATATATACAAGTATATATATATATATATATATATATATGTGTGTGTATATATATATATATTGTCTCACAAGTTTATATATATTTATATTTTTTTTATTTATATCTTATAAAGACTTTTAGGCTTTTATAATATAGTATAGTTATATATAAATATTGGGCACTCGATATTGATTCTAAATCATTTTGTGAGTATCTCTTAAAAGTGGGATATTTTTACTAAATTCTTAACTGGTGATCAACTAGGAATATTTATATAAATATATTCATAAAATATTGAATTCAACGAACTCTGATACAATACCAAAGACTCATTTTGTCCACGAAAAATTGGCCAAAGTAGAAGTGAGTGTACTCAATGTCAAGTGGTTGAACTTAATTTTCACTTCATAAATATAATATATAAAAATATATATTTCGAGTATATAATATTGTTATTTGTGAATAATGGTTCAAGTTAAATTGATTTAATTCATACATACTTGATTAAATTGGCTGAATGGCACATATGACCCTCTAAGTTGCCACCCACTTTCAATTTCGTCCCTAAAGTACATTTTTCGTCAATTGGATCCTTAAAGTGGCATTTTTTTGCGTTTCCGTTCCTTTTACTCGATTTGACCCAAACCCGACCCATTTTTAACAAATTTTGACCAATCCGACCCATTTTGACCAATCCGACCCAATTTCACTAATTATTTTTTTTAAAAAAAAACTAAAATAATATTTTATTTTAAAATATTAAAAATAATTATAAAAAAAATATTTTATTTTAAAATCTTAAAAATTATTATTATTTTAAATATTTTTAAAAATAATTCTTATTTTTAAGAAAAAATATAGATTCATAAAATATAGATTCAAAAAAATTAAATAAAAAAATAAAACTTTATTTTAAAAAAAGTAGATTTTTTTTTCATTTTATATGTAAAATACGAAAAATAGTAAAAGATAAATAAAAAAAATTGATTCAATTTTTTTAAAAAAAAGAAAATTAAAAAGTTTTAAAAATTATTATTTTTTAAGGAAAAAAAATTAGAAAATTTATCATTTTAAAAAAAAAGAGTAAAGTTTTATAAAATATAGATTCAAAAAAATTAAACAAAAAAATTAAACTTTATTTTCAGAAAAAATTGAAAATTTTAATTTTTTACAAATAAGTAAAGTTTCATAAAATATAGATTCAAAAAAAGTAAATAATTTTTTTTTATTTTCATAAAACAAAACTAGAAATATTTATTTTTTAAAGATATGTAAATTTTCATAAAAATAATTAAGAATTAAAAAAATTTAAACTTTAATTCTTTTGAATCTATATTTTATGAAATATTACTCATTTTTGAAAAAAATAAAAGTTTAAAATTTTTTTTTCTTCTGAAAATAATAGTTATTTTTAAAACTTTTTAAAAATAATATTTTATTTTTAAATATAAACATAATTATTATTTTAAAATTATTCTAAAAATAATATTTTATTTTAAAATATTAAAAATAAATATTTTTAAATAAATATTTTGAATCTATATTTTATGAAAGTTTACTCATTTTATGAAAAAATAAAAGATTTTAATATTTTTTCTTGAAAATAATAATTATTTTTAAAAATATTTAAAATAATAAGTATTTTTAATATTTTAGAATAAAATATTATTTTTAAAATAATAATTAATTTTAAAATAATAATAATTTTTAATATTTTAAAATAAAATATTATTTTTAAAAGAATTTTTAACTAATAATTATTTTTTAAATAATTTTAAAATATTTTAGTTTTTTTTTTAAAAAAAAATTAGTTGATGAAATTGGGTCGGGTCAAACTGGTTCGGTTTCGGTCAAAATGGGTCGGGTAGGGTAAAATAGGGTAAAAGGAACGAAAATGCCAAAAAATGCCACTTTAAGGGCCCAATTGACGAAAAATGAACTTTTAGGACGACATTGAAAGTGGATGGTAACTTAGAGGGTGATAAGTGCCATTCAGCCTGATTAAATTTAAGTACTACAACTATAATCATAAACTGATCATTTGTAGACACCCAAATTTTACACTTCGTATACTAACCCTGACAGGAGGGCAAATTCGGCAAATGAACCGGCCTGTGAGAGCGAGGGATGGAAAAGTACGAAGACTCGACGCCACCGCAACGATTTGCAAATCAAAACCAACGTGACGGCAGGGCCATCCGAAATGAGCATGCCCAAATGATGTGACATGTCTCCCAGTGATTTCCGGACTGTAAAATACAAGCCTGTCGGCGAAAATTGACGTCACGACACGAGAATCGAGGCGTGGCACAAAAAACGAGAAAGTCAAGCCAGCCAGCCAGCCGCGGATTGATCTGCGGCCAATAGTGCGCCTTTTGAAAACACGAAACTCGAAACACGGAAACCAGGAAATCAGCTGAGTGCGATGGGAGGCGGCCAGCCAGCCGCAGATCAATCTGCGGCCAGCTGCGGCTGCCCTGGACCAGCCTATTTCAGCTCAGTTTCTTCATTTCATCCAGGGGGTTGGCAGCAGGCGAAGAGAGGAAGAAAAAGAGCAGCGGCAGCTCGGAAAAAGGGAAGAAATAGCAAGAATTTGCAAGGAAAATAGAGAGAAAAGAAGTGAGGAATTATATCTTTTATGTAAGATTATATATCATATATCTTCTATTCTACTCAATACATAAATTCATACCTATTGTGAGGATTATTTGCAAGGTGAAAAGATTATTTCCATAGCAATTTTTGTATATCATTTTGTTAATCTTCTTGTCAATTGGGTTATGTGAGATGTAGTTTTTCTTGTATATTGTTGTGGATCCATTGATTGAGGACTATTAGTGAGGGTTCCAAATGGAACGAAATTCTTCCCAATGGCCCGATGATTTCTATTTGGCGATTTTAGCTTGTTTAATTTTTGTAGTATCTATTACGTGGGTGTGTATAAATTGTGGATGTGAGCCTAGGAAAGTGACCCCGTGGTCCGAATCCGATGATGGACGTCTTTTGATGTAGATCGTAGAAACGATGTAATCTTCATTGTGAACATGTAATCTTCGGGCCTTAAAACGACGCCAAGGCGAGAATCGTGTTTAAGGCCCCGGCATAGTGAAAATATGTGATTGTGGGCGTTCGGGGTTATTTCGATGGCTTACATGCCCATGAATAGCCTCAACGCGTCTTAATGTTTTGATTTGATTTATGACACAAAATTGATTTCAAAGCTAAATGATAAGATTTTCATAAAATCAATCAAATTAGGTTATTAGCTTCACGAGGATAAGAAATGGAAAGTGCTAACGAATGTCGATTCCTATTTAACGAGAAAGCTAAAGAAAAAATCGTTTTCCAAAACATCACACAAAATGCTTTTATAAATAAGTAACGTTTTATTAAACCGTTGTGCATAGGGTTAAAGAGATCCTAGAAGTTGCCCATCATGCTATTTACGAAAGCAACGTATAGATCTCGATTCCTATTTTGACGAAGGTTTAAAAAACTCTTGTTTTGCCAAAACGACACTTAATGAAAAATCTCATAGCTTTTGCCAATTAAAATAAAACCTTTCTCATAAAGCTTTCTCGTATAAGCCGAAGGACATTCTAAAGCATTCCCAAAACACGACTTTCCATAAAAACCCCAAATGATTCTTTCATACAAACTCACCACAATATTCACATAGGCACACACACACACACGCACATATACACATTTCATGAATTGAAGGATAGGAAAGTATCAAGATTGCGGTAACCGTGTTTCACGGAAGTCGGGGGGTGCCTAACACCTTCCCCTCGCCTAAGCAAGCCCCCGAACTCTATGAATCTCGGTTCGCAGACCAATTAATTCGGAGTCACATATGAGCCAGCGATTTACGAAAACGAAACTCGGATGAGTTGGTACATCCATTTCAAATATACCAACTGGCGACTCTGGTTAATTGGCTCATCATAAAAAACGATCTTTCAAAACCCCGTCGACATTAATACCGACCTTTTCCAAAAAATCATTCAATCAAAAGGCTAAAAATCGGAAAAGACGAAAAACCGGCGTCGACAGCTGGTGACTCTGCTGGGGACATTAGAGGGCTTAAGCCGCGTTTAAATCTTGATGCTATCCTATCCTTCAAAAATTCATGAATATGTGTGTGCATGCGATATTTTGATCATTTTTACTTTTGTTGTGTGAATTTGTGTTTTGTCCAATAAGTGAATGATTGAATGGGATTGCTTTAATTTAAAATAAAATCATTTGCATACGGTGAGGACGATGAATGTGAATGTATGTTGAGAGTGTACCTCCTCCTGAGGCGAACCTGTCGGTTGCTTATTACTGGACTCAAAGGGGCTGCTCCCCGGAGATGGCTCAGGAAACACACCACCCAAATCCGCTCCAATCGAAAGGACTCAGACGAGTAGATTGCGAAGATTTGGGGACCTTCATGCCGAAAAGCCCGTGAGGGTAACCCCAGGATAGGTCAGCCTCAGATTAACCCAACGCAGGAAAAGTCTCTTCATGCCTTTTACGTTCGCACATATAAATGTCATGATCCCATTCAAAATTCATATATGCCTCCCTTTCTGTCAAAGGAAATTACTAACCTCTATGTTTTGCAGGGAATAGCTGGGGAAGCATAATAAAGTCGTGTTTCAGCATTTGTTATTGCATTAAAGGACTACTAACTTTCTGTTTTACAAGGAAAGATTAAAAAACCCAAAAAACACAAAAATTACAGCTTTAGCATGCATCCATATTTTTTTCTTCCCCATGACTAAACTTCAAACCATTGTCTCTGCAAGGATTGCTCCTTAAACCCGTTCGCAGTCTAAAAGGGCCCAAGACTCTACATCTGAAATGGCTGATCTTCCATCTACTAATCCTGGTTCCATATCTCGTGAGGAATTTGATGATTTTAAGAAACAGATGTTGGAGATGGCCATAATGATGAAGGAACAATTGCTACCTAGACAGGATCCACCTAAAGAGGATCCACCCCAACCTAAGGGCGAACCCGTCATCCCAAAGGTCATTCCTATACCCAACCGGACAGTGATTACTATCCCGGAGGAAGGAGACACTGACGACCTTTGGAAGAAAATGAAACAAATGGAGGAGACCATCCAATCTCTAAAAGGTATAGGCTCCCTAGGCAGGGTTAATTATTCAAATCTACGTGTCTTCCCCGGAGCTAGATACCCGGAGAAATTTAAAATTCCCGAATTTGAGAAATACAATGGGAGTGGGGATCCTTATACACATCTGAAAATATACATCGGGGAGCTTGGATCTTATGCCGAAGATGAAGGTCTAAGAATGCAATTATTCCAAAAGAGCCTGACGGGGGAGGCAAGAATTTGGTATGCCCGTCTTGACAATGCCCGGATCCACAATTGGGAGGATTTGGCCCATACCTTCTTAACACAATATAGCTTCCAGGCACAAATGGCCCCTGATAGATATCAAATGACGAAGATCAAGAAGCAACCAAAGGAATCTTTCAGGGATTATGCACAGCGATGGAGGGGTATGGCTGCACAGGTGAATCCCCCAATGAGCGAGTCAGAGATGGTGATGACCTTCGTGGACATTCAAGAGGCACCTTATTATGAGCGGGTTATATCGGGGATTGGAAGACCTTTTGCCGAGATGATTAAACACGGAGAAATGGTGGACATAGGGTTGAAATCTGGCAAGATTCGGGATTTCACGGCTTTGGAGACAGCTGCAGAGCAAATCCGGAGTGGAAACTATGGCAACACTTTCCGTAGGGTCCAAAAGAAAGAGGAGGAAGATGTTTCCCTCATCCTGCAGGGATCGTCTAGAAAGACAGAGAACAATCCTCCAGTACAGGTGCAGAGAGTGGGGCCATCCCGACAGCCTAACTTCACTGATCAGAGGGCGGATGAGCGAAGGAGATTCGAGGCTTCAAAAAATCGAGTATTCACCCCACTCGGGGATCCTCTTGAGCAAGTTTTGGCAGTATTGATAGCCCAAAGGAAAATAGTCGATTTGGCACCCCCGAGTGACCCGAATGGAAGGAGATTTGACCCAAGCAAGCGATGCGCATACCACTCAGGTTCCCCCGGTCATGATACGCAGAAATGTTGGACGCTGAAACACAAAATTCAGGATTTGATTGATAGTGGGGAAATCATGGTGGAACAGCCAGGGTCACCAAATGTTAAATCCTCTACCTAAGCATGATGGGGAAGGGGGGTGAATCCAGAAGTATGGCAGTGAATCCTGGCCAGTAGAAGATTAATGGGTTTTAAAATTCTGAGTTTTATTTCAAATCCCTGCACGCGCATGTCATTTTGTCATGTTATCCAAAAAGAAGATCATGTGCTGAAATGTTTTATATATATGACAAGCATTTTTTGTTTTATGGCAGTACCCCGAATTAAGGCATTCTAGCCTGGCAAGCGATAGGCCAAATTTAAAGGAGGATCACGACTTTGATATAGAGCTAGATGTCGATCTGATGGGGATGGAGCAGGACGAGACATATATCGACAATACGCCTGGCGAGATCAAAGGATGGGTCGAAGGTAAACCCAAATCGGACTTAGACCAAACCTTCGCCATCAAACATCAGAACCTCTGACGATCACAAAGAACCCGGAGTAGGGGCAAAAAAAAAATCTCAAAAATCAAAAAATCAAAAATCCCCCAAACCTTTCAACAGGTCAAAGGACCGGATCTTTTGTCAGTCCAGCGAGATACCGATGCAACCAGTACGAGGGAGATCACAGAAAAGCAACTTAACACTGGGGTATTTGTCACTACCCAGGAAATGATGACGTGCAAATTGGCACCCATGCAACAATCCCATCAACATGCACCATCATCATCAAATGCTACCTCATGTCAATTCAATCTTCAACAGTACGATCATCTGGCATTTGTCAGGCATAGTTTTCCCGGGATACGATGATCCGCGTGAAAGGGGATTTTATTTGGCTTGATAGGAATTGGATTAATTCTGACAAGCAACCGGGGAGCACGATCGTGAGATTGATTAGACGAAGAAGGCTATTCAACCTTTTGATTGGGTACAAAGCCTTAATTCAAAGCAACGTTTGCGACAGAATCGACCTCATGTGACAGCCTTCACTTTGCATTTGCACAAACTTTCAGTTGTGGGGTATAAAACTCTGACGACGTTGATGGCGATTAACACGTAGTCAGAAAGTCAATAATTGTCAAGCTAAAATTAAGAAGTCAGACGATAAATGATCATCAAGCTAATGTCTCGAATCGTGGCCTGGGTTATTCGAGTAATTAAGCCCGAGGGGTGTCTTTACACCTGGTGCCCTAAAGCCATCTGGTTTGGGAGTCGCTGGCCCAACACTCGTTACATGGGTAACTCAGAGCCTAAGAAAACGAGCATTACAGTAGAGGAGGCCCGAGCAGATTCGAATCGTGGCATGGGCTACTCGAGTAATTAAGCCTAAGGGGTGTCTCTGCATCTGGTGCCCTAAAGTCGTCTGGTTTGGGAGTCACCGGCCTAACACTCGCTACATGAGTAACTCAAGCCTAAGAAAACGAATCTTATGCAAGGTCAAGCAAAGAATGAATGGTGCAGACCACCAGCTTGTCTCGAACCGTGGCCTTTGTTACTCGAGTAAATAAATCCGAAAGGGGTGTCTGTACACCTAATGCCCCAAAATCGTCTGGTTTGGGAGTCATTGGTCCAAAACTCGTTAAATGGGTAACTTTGAATAGCCTAAGAAAACGAGACAAGTGAAGTGGGCTAATAAAGAGAAAAGATAATACGAAAAGCTCTCGGTCATAAACAAGAAGTCATGAAAGAGAAACCCCTACTGAGTGCTGCATCGCATAGTGCATTTGTCATATGACGTCAATCCTGCTAAGGACGTTGTCGAGAATGGAGACAGAATGCCTTTGACGAGGGAAGGTAGTTCTTTTGAATTCGACCTTACTCACGTACAATGACCATGAATGCTTGAAGGTCTTCTTACGATTTCATAACTCGTTAAATAGAAAATCATCAACTCACGAAGGATCGAAAATAACTTCCAATCTAGTACATGCACGGTTCGCGACTCGCTAGATTGTGCGATCAACAAATATTCAATTTCGTGTGCTTTAACTGCATTTACTCTTTTGTCGAGATTATAATATCTTTGTGTTGAACTAACACTAACGGCCTGAGCCTTCAAGTTCTGGCATTTGTTAGTCATCTGATATGCAGGATCTTGCAGAGCTGTGGATAACTCAGCACGGTCAACATCGCGAGTTTTCGATAGAAATTCTTGGCAGCGACACGCGCCAAGGCAGGGGCAGTTAAGAATCGTGAAATGGAAGGAAGCTGAGGCTGTACAGAACTCCTCGTCATTGGGCCTCTCCCCAATCCTGACTATCACTGTCTCGACATCCAAATGATCCACGTGCATGAGCATATACAAGGATGATATAATGCTGGACAACAGCATATCGGCCATCAGAAATGGTCAAAAGGCCAAAAAGCCCAACATACCTGTCGGTCATCACAGAGAGCGAAACAGACTGCCTCAACTTCGATGAAATGAAGACGACCAAGAACAGGCATAGTACCAAACCAGGGTTGAAGTCTAGAAACTACACTTCATGACGAGGCGTGATCCAGTCAAACTTTGGCAAACAATGACGACGGTCGAATCGTATCATTTGACTGAACAGGGGTCATTTCTATCTAAACATATGTGTGCACATGCATCTGTCCATAACATATCTGCCAGATCATGCATAACATCTGTTGCATGCATACATGTACGATAAAAATGAAAATCTTCAGGGGAAAGTACAAGCACGTCGCTTTCAACCTCACGAATGATCAGACTGTGATGGCTTTTGCGGCATGGTATGTGGACGATGTTGGTGGGAGATCCAGGACATGAAGCCGATCACACATCCCATTTCATACAAAAAAAAATCACTCAAATCCAATCAATGACCCCTGGGAAGGGCTGGTATCCAACCAATCAATGACCCCTGGGAAGGGCTGGTGTCCAACCAACAGACGACCCCTGGGGAGGGCTGATATCCAACCAATCAAAAACCCCTAAGAAGGGCTGGTATCCAAACAATCAGTGACCCCTGGGAAGGGCTGGTATCCAAACAAGAACTAAACCTGGGAAGGCATCCAAGCAAACCACAACAAGGTGGTGAGTGAACCTGGGAAGGCATCCAAGCAAACCACGACAAGGTGGTGAGTGAACCTGGGAAGGCATCCAAGTAAACCACAACAAGGTGGTGAGCACCCTGGAAGGCATCCAAGCAAACTACAACAAGATGGTGAGCACCCTAGGAAGGGCTGATATCCAAACAACTAACACCTTGGGAAGGGTTGATATCTAAACAACTAACACCTTGGGAAGGGCTGATATCCAAACAACTAACACCTTGGGAAGGGCTGAGATCCAAACAATAACACATTGGGAAGGGCTGATATCCAAACACTAACACCCTGGGAAGGGCTGAGATCCAAACAACTAACACCTTGGGAAGGGCTGATATCCAAACAACTAACACCTTGGGAAGGGCTGATATCCAAACACTAACACCCTGGGAAGGGCTGAGATCCAAACAATAACACCTTGGGAAGGGCTGATATCCAAACACTAACACCCTGGGAAGGGCTGAGATCCAAACAATAACACCCTGGGAAGGGCTGAGATCCAAACACTAACACCTTGGGAAGGGCTGATATCCAAACAACTAACACCCTGGGAAGGGCTGAGATCCAAACCGCTAACACCTTGGGAAGGACTGATATCCAAACACTAACACCCTGAGAAGGGCTGAGATCCAAACAATAACACCTTGGGAAGGGCTGATATCCAAACAACTAACACCTTGGGAAGGGCTGATATCCAAATAACTAACACCTTGGGAAGGGCTGATATCCAAACAACTAACACCCTGGGAAGGGCTGGGATCCAAACAATAACACCTTGGGAAGGGCTGATATCCAAACACTAACACCCTGGGAAGGGCTGAGATCCAAACAATAACACCCTGGGAAGGGCTGAGATCCAAACACTAACACCCTGGGAAGGGCTGATATCCAAACAACTAACACCCTGGGAAGGGCTGAGATCCAAACCGCTAACACCCTAGGAAGGGCTGAGATCCAAACACTAACACCCTGGGAAGGGCTGAGATCCAAACACTAACACCTTGGGAAGGGCTGATATCTAAACAACTAACACCCTGGGAAGGGCTGATATCCAAACAACTAACCACCCTGGGAAGGGCTGAGATCCAAGACAATCGACCGACTACGATAACCGGCGATTTCGAGATGGGTGACCGGCGACGATACCCGGTCCCGACGAGACGATCGACCGGCGACGATAACCGGCGATTACAAGATGGGTGACCGGCGACGATACCCGGGCCCGACAAGACGATCGACCAGCGACGATAACCGGCGATTACGAGATGGGTGACCGGGGACGATACCCGGCCCCGACAAGACGATCGACCGGCGACGATAACCGGCGATTACGAGATAGGTGACCGGCGACGATACCCGGCCCCGACGAGACGATCGACTGGCGACAATAACCGGCAATTACGAGATGGGTGACTGGCGACGATACTCGGCCCCGACGAGACGATCGACCGGCGACGATAACCGGCGATTACGAGATGGGTGACCGGCGACGAAACTCGGCCCCGACAAGACGATCGACCGGCGACGAGACCCGGCGTTCACGAGACGAGCGACCGGATACGAGACCCGGCACTCACGAGACGATCATCCGCATTGACACTCTTTTTACGAATGTTTTGCATGCCCTACATCTTGCGTTACATCATAAGTTGTGTGTGTTGCATCATGTATGTATTGTCAGTCTTTCATGCATCGGGTGTCTATTTCTTTATCCTGTTCATTTCATTTAACATTTCATAAACATGATAAAGAGGGGCAGTTGTAGACACCCAAATTTTGCACTTCGTATACTAACCCTGACAGGAGGGCAAATTCGGCAAATGAACCGGCCTGTGAGAGCGAGGGATGGAAAAGTACGAACACTCAACGCCACTGCAACGATTTGCAAATCAAAACCAACGTGACGGCAGGGCCATCCGAAATGAGCATGCCCGAATGATGTGACATGTCTCCTAGTGATTTCCGGACTGTAAAATACAAGCCTGTCGGCGAAAACCGACGTCACGACACGAGAATCGAGGCGTGGCACAAAAAATGAGAAAGTCAAGCCAGCCAGCCGCGGATTGATCTGCGGCCAATAGTGCGCCTTTTGAAAACACGGAACTCGAAACACGGAAACCAGGAAATCAGCTGAGTGCGATGGGAGGCGGCCAGCCAGCCGCAGATCAATCTGCGGCTGCCCTGGACCAGCCTATTTCAGCTCAGTTTCTTCATTTCATCCAGGGGGTTGGCAACACGCGGAGAGAGGAAGAAAAAGAGCAGCGGCAGCTCGGAAAAAGGGAAGAAATAACAAGAATTTGCAAGGAAAATAGAGAGAAAAGAGAGAAAAGAAGTGAGGAATTATATCTTTTATGTAAGATTATATATCATATATCTTTTATTCTACTCAATACATAAATTCATACCTATTGTGAGGATTATTTGCAAGGTGAAAAGATTATTTCCATAGCAATTTTTGTATATCATTTTGTTAATCTTCTTGTCAATTGGGTTATGTGAGATGTAGTTTTTCTTGTATATTGTTGTGGATCCATGGATTGAGGACTATTAGTGAGGGTTTCAAATGGAACGGAATTCTTCCCAATGGCCCGATGATATCTATTTGGCGATTTTAGCTTGTTTAATTTTTGTAGTATCCATTGCGTGGGTGTGTATAAATTGTGGATGTGAGCCTAGGAAAGCGACCCCGTGGTCCGAATCCGATGATGGACGTCTTTTGATGTAGATCGTAGAAACGATGTAATCTTCATTGTGAACATGTAATCTTCGGGCCTTAAAACGACGCCAAGGCGAGAATCGTGTTTAAGGCCCCGGCATAGTGAAAATATGTGATTGTGGGCGTTCAGGGTTATTTCGATGGCTTACATGCCCATGAATAGCCTCAACGCGTCTTAATGTTTAGATTTGATTTATGACACAAAATTGATTTCAAAGCTAAATGATAAGATTTTCATAAAATCAATCAAATTAGGTTATTAGCTTCACGAGGATAAGAAATGGAAAGTGCTAACGAATGTCGATTCCTATTTAACGAGAAAGCTAAAGAAAAAATCGTTTTCCAAAACGTCACACAAAATGATTTTATAAATAAGTAACGTTTTATTAAACCGTTGTGCATAGGGTTAAAGAGATCCTAGAAGTTGCCCATCATGCTATTTACGAAAGCAACGTATAGATCTCGATTCCTATTTTAACGAAGGTTTAAAAAACTCTTGTTTTGCCAAAAAGACACTTAATGAAAAATCTCATAGCTTTTGCCAATTAAAATCAAACCTTTCTCATAAAGCTTTCTCGTATAAGCCGAAGGACATTCTAAAGCATTCCCAAAACACGACTTTCCATAAAAACCCCAAATGATTCTTTCATACAAACTCACCACAATATTCAAATAGGCACACACACACACACGCACATATACACATTTCATGAATTGAAGGATAGGAAAGTATCAAGATTGCGGTAACCGTGTTTCACGGAAGTCGGGGGGTGCCTAACAACTTCCCCTCGCGTAAGCAAGCCCCTGAACTCTATGAATCTCGGTTCGCAGACCAATTAATTCGGAGTCACATATGAGCCAGCGATTTACGAAAACGAAACTCGGATGAGTTGGTACATCCATTTCAAATATACCAACTGACGACTCTGGTTAATTGGCTCATCATAAAAAACGATCTTTCAAAACCCCGTCGACATTAATACCGACCTTTTCCAAAAAATCATTCAATCAAAAGGCTAAAAATCGGAAAAGACGAAAAACCGGCGTCGACATCATTGATATATACTTGTGATAATATATAAAGGGAAATGTACCATTGCACGTACTTGCTACGGATCCTTATAAGACATACACTATTTTCACCATCCATTTTAAATATCAACGGATAAGATTAAAAAAGCCAAACCAATCGTCCGCTACTAAAAGTAGCGGATAGTTAAAAAAATACAATTCATCCGCTACTAATAGTAGCAAACGTTAATCAGCTTCCACGCGAGCAAGAGTTTGACTTTATTAACTAGAGTTTAGGATTTATTAACTACAATTTAAAGTTTATAAACTAGGGTCAAGGGTTTATTAACTATGCAGATTCGAGTTGAGGAGGAATTATTGGGATATTCCTCGAATCCTATTCAAATATGAAGTTGAAGTATTTGGGCATTCGAGTCGAGGGAGGAATTGTTGTGTTACTGCTCAAATCCTATTCATAAAAGACTGCTAATATGGAAAGGAAGAACTTCTATTTTTAATAGGAGTATTATTTCAGAAAGAAATCAATTTATAGTAGGAATTTTATTTTTAAATGTCCTATTTTGGATAGAAAGAGAAGAATTGTGGGTATTCTATAAATATGATATTATGTTTAGTTGTTGAAGTGTAGTACAACCAAAAGTCATGTAGCATCCTAAGAGTTGAGAGATGGTGTGAGTGAGTTTTGTGTTTGTGTGAGAGAGAGGGTTTTTTTGCAGCTTTTATATTTCGTGCAAAAAAGTTATATTGTGGGTGGGAGGATTTTGCAGTTTTTAGTCCGTGCAAAAAGTTGTGTCTTGGTATTGCGGAACCTTAAGTTTTAGGGCGTAAAACATGAGAGAATTATTATAATCCCATTATATTGATATAGTGAAGGTTCGGAGTTTGGCTTGTGGTTTTTCCTTCTAAGGGTTTTTTACATTAAATCTTATGTTGTTTTATCTTTCTTATTTTATTGGTTGATTTGCATTGACATAATTCCCAACACCGTTAGTGTAAAATAATAAAGGCAAATAGTGTACTCATATGGAATTAATATATATGTATCTTGAAACATAATCAACTAAATAAATAAAGTACGTATTTTAAGATTTTTCAAGTCGACAAGGAATGCCAAAATGCGCTAGATGATAATCAATTTGCGATTTATTTTTGTAAAACAAGGACTATTTCATAAATCACAAATTTATACTAAAAATAATTCAATATTGAGCAGATGTCAAAATAAGAGAATCATACAATTCGGAAAAACGATGGATAATATACTAATTTGACAACACATCAACTGTTACCATAAATGTCATTTACTTCTTTTCCAGCAATCTTTGAGGTGCATCTTTCCGATAAAGTTGGATGGGAAATTTATGAAGTAAAATCTTCAGGGGAGTGATTTCTACTTTCAACGTAGACTTGCAGCAGCCGTAAGGAGATGAGGGGAACCGAGGAAGTTTCAGTGGTGCATTGCTTAGTTTTTCATTTTTTTGGTGTTATATATTGGGTGTTAAAATTTTCTTTTATTGTATTTTGTAGTTCCGATTGTGGCCTATTTACAAATCGTTTGGGGTCGCTACTTTTGTAATGTTTTGGGTTTTAATAAAATTTATTTTTCTGATAAAAAATAAAAAAATAAAAACAGTTGTACAAGATGAAGAGACGAAAACTTGAGCGTTAGAATTACTGAATGTCGAGTTTTGATGAATTAATTATGATTTTTATAAGTTGATACAGTATACGTAGAGATTTTGTATGGGAATTCAACTTAGATTAAATTAGGATTGTATTGTTCTCCCGTTTAAAGATAACTCTAGATGTTATCTTTCAATTTGTATACAATTAAGCATTATGAGAATTAGAATATAATTAGAAAACCTTAATGGGTCCAACCGTAAATAGGATTTTTATACATGATCAAACAAAATACTACACTCATAGTTAGATTAGACTTCTCCAAGGTACACTAAATATTCTCAAAATTAATAATTTACACATGTATTTATCGAAATATTTATTTATGTTATATACCAAAATTATAATATCAAAATTTTGGATTAATTGTTACATTTTTATCCCCTTAAAATAATTTTGTCCTCAGAATTTAATTAAGTAAAATGGATAAATAACTATTATTAATTACATTTTTACAAAATGTAAAATTTGAACCAGAATATATATATCACAGAACCACTTACTTTGTCGTTTGCATAAGGTCAAACCGACCAAAACATATGCATTGTTATCATGAACTTATTTTGACCTTAGAAAGTGACATCATCTTATTTTCCATGTTTATGGGACTTATTTGATCGATCATGAAAGTACGGCACATTTTTTTTTTTCTTCTTCATTTTGAACCTTTGATTGTGGAGCATGCATGGGGTCTTCCAAGATTCGGCATCACAACTGAAGGTGACATTTCTAAGAAGTGTACAGTGAACACTGACTTTATGAGAAAGAGATCCTTGCTAGCTAATACATGGCTACCATCAAATGGATCCTAGCTAGCAATTCTAGAATTTTGAACTTTAAACCCTACTGACCGGCTTTAATTAATGGGGCAAAGATTTGATGAAAGGAGATAAAAGAATGATAAAAGATGTCTTGTGGTAGTGGTTCCGATATTATCATCATGAAGAACATAATTAATTTATTGAAGTATTTAAGTTAAAATTAATTGGAGACGCCTTAAGTATATACAATAAGTTTTTGAATCTAATTTATTTTTATTTAAGGTTTAATAACGATTTAGTCTCTCGAAATTTCATTATAATTGAGCCCCTAATATATTAATTACATCGAGTTGGATTACAAAGTATTGTTATGCACGATATACCCAAATTGCTAATCCGGCAAGTTTTTTTACTCGAAAATGATGACGTGACATAATTATTTCCAGCTAAAATTAAAACAGAATATCAAACTTAGGTGTGTATCGGTAACTTAACAGTTCTTGGGGTTCATATCGAAAGGATTGATACTTTTAGTGTCTCAATTATAAAATGGGTGGAACTATGAGTAATTAAATTAGTGTATTAGCCCTTTATTTAATGTGTGAAATCAATTTTAACACGTTCTCCACATGGACAACGTATATGAGTAGCGTGGATTATGTGGGTCCCTATTACGTACATGGACCATAATAATGAGAGACAATATTAACTATGTTACCGTGTTGAAACTTTCAACTTAAAATTAATTGACAATAAGTAAATAATAATAGTATGGGTCCCACATTTTGTCTCAAACGATTTAGTACATTTGTCCCTCCAACTTGCTAGTCAGTTTCAAGGTAACCCCTTAACTGACAACTAAAGTAAACAGTTTTGTCCTCGTAGTTGACACTTGTACTCAATTCTATTTTTTGGGCTGATATTCCCTAATTTTGAATTATGTGCTAATCACATGCATTTTTTTTTATCAACAAAAAAAATTATATTAAAAACCAAAGTTATACAAATGTGGTAAATCTAAAAGATATGGATAGGAGCACAATTGAATTACATAACACTGCTCCTACTAAGAAACCTCCAAAAAACCATACCACTAGTCCAAACTAAAGATACTGCAGTAGCCAAACTGAGTACAAATTTTGTAACTCAAGTCTGCCAAACTATGAAATGCATGTACTAATATCCACTTGTTATTTCCATTGTATATGATCTTCAAAAGAAAACCCACTTCAAAGAGCATTGAGAACATAGTCTAAAATCAATCTCAATCAACAATACAAATTACTAAAAATAAGAGAGAAATGAATCACACACATTTTAATGAGTTTATATAGCTGTCTTTTAATTAGGACCCTCCCAGTTCCACCCGTTTTATAATTGAGCCCATAAAGTATAAATCCTCCCGATATAGACCCCAAAGTATGTTTATGTAACCAATATAGACCCTTTCCAATATTTCGACAAGATTTTGGCCGAAAATACTTGAAAAATACGGTTTGACCGTATTTGACTTATTAAATTCGTATAATATATATATATATATATACACTTATTTCGATGTATTAAATCTGTATAAATCCTTAAAAATAATTACTATTATATGTTAAATTATTAAATTAAATATTAATACAAAGATTACCACATACAATTTTTTTCTTTTAAAATTAAAAAAAAAGACTTAATTACCAAAAAAAACCCAACAAACACTTGTCAAGCTATCGGAAAAATATACAAACTATATTTTTAATACAAATAACATTAAACTTTTAAGCAAATGACAAAAGTACCCAAAATTTAATTAATTAAATAATGTCCTTTTTATATCGGAAGAGGAAAGCATACAAAAGGAGGAAAAAAAAGAAAAAAAAAAGGAGGAGCAAAGGGACCCATTTGCTCTATCTCCTCTCCCCCTCCTTTCTGTTGATCTTTCCCCTCCCCTCTTCCACCATCCCCGTCCCTCTAATCCTGTCCCTCCGTCCTTGTTCCCTTCCCCCACTCTTCCGTCCTCCTTTCCCTTCGTTCCCGTCCCTTGTCCTTCCTTATCTTGATCGGTTCTTTTTTCTTGTGCAATAGATTTGTCCCCATTAATTTCTCCCTTCTTTGATCTCTTTTTTTAATGAAAGATGGCGGTGGTGTGGGGGTGTTGATGGTGGGGTGGCGACGTGAAGGAGCGACGACGGACGTGGGGCAGTGATGATGGAATAAGGGCAATCAACAGACATGTAGCCAGATAGAGAGATTGAAGATTGATTGAAAATTATTTTTAAAATAAATTATGAGTAAGTAAAATTTATTGAAAAGTAATTTAATCAAAATTTGTAAAAAAATTAGAAAAAAAATTAAAATTCGTATCACAACTTAAATTTTACAAATTATATTTATAATTTTACAAATTGTATTTATAAATTTTACAAAATATAAATTATATCACAAATTATAAATTATAAATTTTACAAATTATATCACAACTTAAATTTTACAAATTATATTTATAATTTTTTATAATTTATTTATAATTTTAAATTGTATTTATAATTTTATAATCAAATTATACGAATTTAATATAAGTATACAAATTTAATACGTCAACCGTATGTTTGACTGTACTCCGACTAAAAAATTTGTCGGATTACCAAGTAGACTCCATCATGCTTGCTTGCTTAAATATACTTTGGGGTCTATATTGGGAGAATTTTTACTTTGAGAGCCTAATTATAACACGGTTAGAACTTAGAGGGTCTAAAGTACAATTAAACCCTTTTAATTATATAAATTTCTTGTAAGAAGAGACGAGAGAGGTTTAAAGTGTTTTAAGGCTTTAATTTTAAAGTCAAAGAAAATTATACCCTCATTAAATTGCATATAAGTAACACATGACTCAAAGTTAAAAGTAAATTAGTGTAAAAAATAAAATTGAGCATAAATACTAATTAAGAGGATTAAAGTGTTCACTTTCTCGATTAAAAGTTACTTTGTAATTGGGTAGCAAATTAGAGTGACATATGTCTAATTAATTCAGTCCATCATTACTTGATGTGAACTCCAAGAATTCGTCTACGCGCCTCAATCACCAAGAGCGCGTCAATCCTGCACAGAAACGAAATCACACTCAGAGTTCCGGGCGGTTTTGCCGCCGAGGGATAACTCTAGTGTGAGAATAAGTACAGGCTGAATAAGGTTTTAACAATGGAGGTATATTGCTTAGTACTGTAAGATGTTGATTACCTCTTGAATGAAATGAGCCTCGTATCTTATAGTAAAACACCTGTCACGCTTATCCCTCGAGACACGGGACCCCTCCTTCGGTCCAATGTCATGGGCTTACAGTGAACTTTATTAAAAGGAGATAGACGCCATATTCTCCCCGGACATATGCCTCGGGAACACCAGTCTGACATTTCAATTGTTCTTGACAGACTAAAAGTGACCCCCACGTGGGGGGCGCCGCCCCATCACCTCACCAAGGCCCATTACCCAATACTTTACTGGGCTTACTGATTTGTTGTGATACTTGGGCTTTGCCAAATTACAATATTTGGGTTTTCATTAAACCTCGCCAATTCTCCCTCCAACACTTGATAAAGTACATGTCTAGTGATTGATTTTGTCAGAAGTTACCATTTGATTATCTTATTTAATATCCTATTTTTTGAGACATATTTTAGATATTTTTTTAAAATTTTTAATATCACCATTTGGAGAATAACCAAATGGAGTCTTGATAAGTGGAAATGGAAGTTATAACGTAGCCACGCCCACCAAAATTTATACCTTATAAAAAAGGGTTGATAGTATATCTGATCTTGAATTATACGTCAAATTACAATTAGAACTATGAAATTTAAATCTTCTTAACGATCTCTACATAAAATAAGTCTTAGTAAGTAAAATGGACCCTAAATAGTAACCCAACCAATTTAATTGTTAAAAATATTGACATATGAGCAATATTTAATTAAATAATGTATGAGTAGTATTTATATGTTTTTATTTAATCAAACTTAATAATATAGAGTTATGCTGTATAACTGACATGACCAGAAACTCGTAACCATTTCCAATTGCTTTTTTTTTTTTAAAATAATTTTTCTCATATTCAGTATCAATCATTTATTAATACTTGGAGGTGCGGACCGAAAGAATTAAAACTTTGTGGTCACAATTAAAAATGAGTATATACTTTGGGATAAATATGCTACTAATTCTAAAAAATTTAAAAGAAGAAAATAATACTTGTACAAAAGGCGGACCGCGTAGAAAAGAATTGAATTAAGTCTATGTCTATATATATATATATATATATATATGTTATTCCCTCAGGAGTCAGGCCTATGCTTGTCTCTATATATATATAACCAATACATCTCTAGTCAGGACACATTAATAAAACTACCAAAATTCATCTCTCCTCATAAGATTTAAATTTCTCCTTCATATAATATATACACGTACAGATGGAGAAGAAGATGAAGGTAAAGAAAGGTTGGATCGCGGTCCAAGTGGGATTAGAGGAGGAAGACGTAAGTCGGGCGGCTACACGATTTGTTATTCCCATTTCTTACCTCTACCACTCTCTCTTTCAACAACTCTTAGATAAAGCTCATGAGGTTTATGGTTACCACACCACTGGCCCCCTTCGGCTTCCGTGCTCCGTTGACGAATTCCTTCATCTCCGGTGGCGGATTGAGAAAGAAACCACTAATCATCATCACCAACACAACCATCACCTTTCAAGTTCCTTGTCCTTCCACTCTTGTTGAATATTATAACCAAAGGTTTTTTGAGTGAGAGTATGTTGTGACTGTTGGAACATTCAGCTTACAGTAAGTGGAGAAGTCTTTTCAAGTTATCTATAATGTAAAGCATGTGGGTTCCTATAATGTTCATGGCCAAAACACATGAATTAGACAATCTACATCAATTGGCGGTAAGTGGAGATGCCTCTTCAAGTTATGTATAGAGTACTCGATCGGGCTTTGTTTGAGGTGGAACTCTCTCAACAGTGACGAGGCTTTTCGGTTACATATACTCTCATTCAAGTTTTTTTTTTTTTCGTTTTTTTAATCTTATTTCCCTGGTGGATAGAGGGAGAGCACTTGGTTTTTGTGTGATGCATCTCTCTAGCTAGCTGCTCATATTCAAGCTCTTATGAATCTTGAATTAATGATGCTTTGTAATTGTTAAAAAGTTAAGGGAAAATAGTTTAAGATATATATATCCACAATTAACCCATCTTCATGATTGCTTGTATCGGCTTAATTGATTTCTTTATTTCTTGAATTTCTCCTTTTCATTTTCTTTTTCTTTTTCGATCACCAAGAAAATGTATCCTTGAAGAATCGGACAAGAGAAAACAACTTAGAATTATAGGATCATAAAATGTTAGTCTCTGTTTAGCCGGTCTATAAAATTGGGGTGTATTGATATTTATAGCAAAAAATTACATTTCATATAACCTTAATTATACAATTACTTATATGATTATAACTCTCACCTAGCTAGGTAATAACAATTTGTCTCCAAATAATATCATATTTTGAACGGTCTGAAATTAGGATAGGAAGTTATAACATGACAGTGCAGAAATCGTGTTTCACTACCTCAGTTCTGTTGGTGATTACAGTATGTTTCAATTAATTTTTTATTGTAAAGCAAACAAACAGGTCATAATTCATAAAGTCTTCCTTTTGCAAAAGTACGTTTCGACAAATAATTACTTCAATATATAGGGTGGAATATGCATGAGTGGAAGTCACACGCACCACTTGGAAAGATATGAATAAAGTTATGTACCTGGATATATAGAAGATTAAAGGTGATAGAAGATTAAAGGTGATAGATTTCTCCTGGTGAACTCTTTGACCTGTTGCTCAGTCACTTCATTAGGGTTTGTTGGGATATTTGTATGTATAACAAATACGACTCATACACGCAAGTAATATAAAGTAAGTAAAGTATCGATCTCACGAGGAATTGAATTGCATTTATGACTACAAGCACCGATCTTATAATTATTTTGGTCTCTTTAAACAATTGATTTTAGTGATGAGATTATCTAACCATTACTAATGAAACAAATAGAACAAAATATAGTTGTACAAATACAGATTTTATGGGCTTGAGATTATAATTTCACTTATTGTAAACTTAGATTTCCATGCTTCCTATTGTTACTAATTGATTATTGCAGAATGTTGGTCGAGAACACGAATGTAAAATATGGCCACCTCTCGATGCACCATATTCATATCACACTAAATCCACAATTGATAGAATAAATGTGAACACCCTAGATGACTAATGCACTATATTTCTATGTGAATTACAATCAAGAGGGTTTAAGTACAAGTTCTCAATTGACCACATATGATGCTTCGGTATATCTCTATCCTAAGCACGAATCATATCTTCACGAGGAATGTAAAAATTATGAACATATGCTAGCATAATTAAATCTCAATTTATATTTCCTTTCTCAATTCCATATAAATTATCACAGTAATTGGTGATCAAGCAATTAAACATGAAGTATAGATTATGCTAGACATTCATTTCATAACCAACTAGCAATAATAAGGAAGCATTTCAATTCTTAGCAATGCAAAAGATCCATTATAATCCCAAGAATTAAGTTTAGTTCATAATAACAATAATAGAATTCATCATGTACAATTGGTTTATCATCATAATTACAGAATAGGAAAATTAATCAAAAACAGAAAATATTCAAGCTCCCTGTTTCCGTTCTGCAACTTCTGATGGTTTTCCAAGTTGTGTAGATTGTTGATTTCTTGCTCCCAATCTCCAATTCAGCATCCATATGGCTCCATTCTTTAGTTCCCAAATGCAATTTGTGCTCAGCTAGTTGTTTTCCAAGTTTGAAGCTAGAATGCAGTAAACTATTCTAATTTTTGTGTAGGAGAGTCCTCTCCAATTGAATTCAAAATTGGTTAATAATACATGCTAAATTTGTCTAATTTTGACTTATTCTGATTCCCACTAATAAAGTTTAAACCCACTGATCCCTCAAAATCTGGCATTGCATGATTTCCCGATAATGCTGCTTCGCTGGATGGAACGTGCTGCATGGCTGGCTGGCGACAGGCGCAGCTGCGCCAGCGCCCTTTGTAAAAGGGGCGCAGCTGCGCCGGGGGCAGGGAATGAACATGAGGGGCGCAGCTGCGCCGGCCTCAAGGCCAAGCAGGGCGCAGCTGCGCCGGTTGCCACTCCGCTGCTGTGCTACTGTAGCTTAATCTCTCGATTCTCGTGTCCGGTACAAGCAACAAATAATCAAATAGCTCCCACCCAACAAATGCAATAAACCCCGTGTCAAATTTATCAAAAATCGTGCAAAAGCCATATAATGAGAATAGTAAAACAAAACCGAAAGATAGGGAAAAATGCATGAAAACGTACTAAGTAGCTATTAGATAAGCAACAAATGAAACCAAATAGCATCCAATAAGTAGGTATGAAACCTACTTATCAAATACCCCCAAACTTAAATTGTTGCTTGTCCTCGAGCAAATACAATGAAATAAATGCAAACATGAATGCAATGTAATGATATAAGAATGCACCATGACCCTCATCAATTAGTAATAAATCCAAAAGCTTTGCCTTAGAAGAATCTAGCGTCACATCAAAACTTGGTCCGTGTACCATGATAGTCATGCAGCTCAAATTCTATGGTGAATGATAAAGTGTGTGTGTGCAGCATTCATCAAACTTATAGCAATCCTAATCGATTCTCATAATATGTTTCTTAGGGGAAATTTATATACTCAAACTTTCATAATAACAAATGGGGTAAATATAGTTAAAACCACGCTATGTCTAAATTTAGGACCGACTTAGAGGTTATTCGGACTATGACGCTTGGTTGTGCAATGTCTAGTTCCCTTAGGCTATTCAATGATACCCATGTAGCGAGCTTTCGACCAACGACTCCCAAACCAATTGGTCTTAGGGCGCTAGGTGTAGAGACATTCCCTAGGGTGTACTTACTCGAATATCAAAGGCCACAAAACTAGGCTAACCAAGCATTTATTCAATGTTTTATTTATTTATTTATTTATTTATTTTTATTTTATTTTTTTTAATATATCAACGAATGCGTTTTATGCTCCATTTCGTTGCACAAATACTCTACTAAGTGCTCCCCCAAACTTGAACACGTGTGGTCTCAGCTAATACTACCCTCGATTACCTCAATCATTAATAACACAACAAATTCCCCCCAGAACTCAATTATGCGAATCTTTAGGCTACTTAGTGAGAGAACTACTAAAAACGTGCAAACCAGTTCTATCATAGTCAACACAAGACAAGAGTTGCAATATATCATGGCATTCGACCCAAGTCTTAGTATTTAGCAATTTCCAAAAATTTTCATCACAGGCAAGCGAGGATGTTTACTAATCAAGATTTTAGGATCATGCAACTAAACTACATGATATGCATGAGAAATTCACCAATTTTTTTTTTGAGTTAAAATTAAAGCAAATAAGCAAACAAATAATTAAACTACAAATAAAAACAGATAATTAAAAGTATCACAAAAGAAACTAGGCAAGCCTAATACCCCCAAACTTAAAATATGCAATGTTCTCATTGGAGATAAAAGGGTAAAGAATACTCCCCTACGAATCGTCCTCGGTGCCGCTAGGCAGCGTGTCGGGTGGAGGATTAGGGATGCCGGAGCCGAATGTGGGAAACTCAACGTGGACCCCCTGCTGACTAAATGCCTCCGATAATGCACCTGCAAAGGAGACGTTGTAATCTCTGAAGCTCGTGTGCAACGCGTCCATGCGGCGCTGCAGGCGACGCATCTCGCGCTCATGTCCATTAACTCCCCTCTGCTGTACTGGCGGGGCAGGCACGTCCTCCTCACTGGCCTCCTCCTCCTCGGCAGCCATAATAAAACCCAACCCACTAGGCCGGGACTCTCCACCGTGCCATACATTGTACTTTCTGATCGTGGTGCTGTCGATGTCCCGCATGGGCAACTGGAGGGTCTCCTCGCCCCATTCCATGTTCGCCGCTAGACATAGGCGTGTGATAATCGACGCGTATGGAATGGCACCGGACGTGACAGCACGCATGAAGCGAAGCATGGACTGGTTAATGATATATCCCACGTCAATGCTCCCTCCACGCAGAATGTGGTGTAAGAGAACCGCGCGGTCCCGTGTGACGTCCTGGTGATGGGTGGTCGGCAAGATGCTCGCGCAAATGAAAACGTACCACGCCTTGGCATATCGGTTCAGCGCGGTCTGAGGGAAGTGGACCTTCAGAGTGGTGCCTGGCTGAGTCCTCTACTGAGTGCCCGGTTGGCACATCTCTCGTACCAAAGCGTCCAGGTCGGTCTCGAAGCGCTCATGTACCACCCAGTTGGTGGCCTCAGCAGTAGCAGATGGCAGGCGAAAAAGTTCATTGATTGCCTGCGCAGAGTAAGAGACCTGCTTGCCCCGCACGAAGGAAATCCCATTCTGCGTTTCCCGGGCGTTGGCATAGAATTCCCGAACAATGGCCATCGGGGCCGACTTTGGCGTCTCAATAAATAACAACCAGCCCAAACGCCGGATTTGGTCAAGAATACGCCCATCCTGTGCCTTGGGCTTCAAGCCCCTCTCTGGTATGAAGGATTTGACGCTTAGAACTTCCCAGTAGTAATGCTGAGCAGAGAGATTGACAAACTTGGTGGCATCCAGAGTGTTGATGCCACCCCTAGTAGATTCGGAACCACTGTTGCTAGAAGAGGAAAGTTGGGGTGTGCGTGCACGCTTCGGCATGGTAGAATGCGATTAGGGTTTGGTGTAGGATTGTATGTAACTAGGGTTTAGTGACAATGGCTAGGGATGAGAGGAGAGGGTGTGCTCTGCTGCTAGAGAGTGTTTTAGTTTTAGGGTTTATGATTGTGATGTGATATGACTGATGGGGACTGCCTTTATATAAAAAAAAATTCCCGCGAGGGGCGCAGCTGCGCCATAGTTGAACTGGGAATGGGGCGCAGCTGCGCTGCTATTCAGATGCTGCATGCTACTAGACCAATGCGCAGCTGCGCACCTGATTGGCTTGAGGTGCGGCGCAGCTGCGCCGGCCTTCCGACTCCCTGGATGATTTTTTTTTTTTTTTTTTTTTTGAAAACACACTTGACACACGTTAAAATATCAGGTGAACAACACAATTCTTATAAATATCCAACAAAACTAAAAAGAAATGAACATCTCAATTCAAACTAATAAACTTACGAACGATGCATACGCCATGCAATGGGACGATGCACCCCCAAACTTAAAGTGTGCTTAAGTCATGCAATTGAGGGCGCGATTGGACACCTGAAAAACAAACAAGCATGTTAAAATGAAATCATACAAACTAAATTAAAATCACACGAATAAAAATAATAATAGAAATTTCGGGTTGCGTCCCGAGAAGCGCTTTGGTTTAAAGTCGGTTAGCTCGACTATCATTGATGCTTAGTCCATGGCTAGGACAACTGAGGATTTTTGGCGATCGATCTCGCCTCCCCAATAATGCTTCAACTGTTGGCCATTAACCTTGAATGGTTGCTCACTGTCCTTTCCAACAATTTCGATAGCTCCGTGTGGGAATACAGCTATGATGGTAAAGGGACCCGACCATCGGGATTTGAGCTTTCCAGGAAATAATTTGAGCCTGGAGTTGAATAGTAAGACCGCTTGGCCAGGTTCAAATTTCCTCTCGATGATTTTTCGGTCGTGCCATCTCTTTACCTTCTCCTTGTAGAGTTTAAAATTCTCATAGGCCTGCAATCGGAACTTATCAAGTTCATTTAGCTGTAGAAGTCTCCTCTCTCCCGCTGCAGATGGGTCGAAATTCAACTTTTTAATCGCCCAGTAAGCTTTGTGCTCTAATTCGACCGGGAGATGACATGCTTTGCCATAGACCATGTGGTAAGGAGACATGCCGAGAGGTGTCTTGTATGCAGTTCTATAAGCCCACAAGGCTTCATCTAGCTTTAGAGACCAATCTTTTCTGGAACGATTAACAATCTTTTCCAGAATTCTTTTTACCTCTCGGTTGGATACTTCGGCTTGACCATTTGTCTGTGGATGGTAGGCTGTGGCAATTCTGTGTCTCACTCCATATTTGGCCAGGAGGGCTGTGAACTGTTTGTTACAAAAATGGCTGCCCTCATCACTGATGATCGCCCATGGAGTGCCAAACTTAGTGAAAATGTTCTTCTGTAGAAACCTCAAAACCACCTTAGCATCATTGGTTGGTAACACCGAAGCTTCAACCCATTTGGACACATAATCAACCGCTAAAAGGATATAGAGATTGTTGCAGGATGATGGAAATGGTCCCATGAAGTCTATGCCCCATACGTCAAAGATCTCCACCTCCAAGATCACATTTAGTGGCATTTCATTGCGGTTGGAGATGTTGCCCACCCGTTGGCATCGATCAAAATTCTTTATGAATTGGTGGGCATCTTTGAACAAGGTGGGCCAATAAAACCCGGCCTGGAGTACCTTGGCTGCTGTTCTCTGCGTTCCATAATGGCCTCCATACAGAGAAGAATGGCATGCATGTAATATACTGGTAGTCTCGACATCGGGGATGCATCTTCGGATCACAAGATTCGTGCATTGTTTGAACAAGTAAGGCTCGTCCCACATGTATCTCTTTGTATCATACAAAAATTTCTTCTTCTGCTGAGAAGTTAGATCCGGTGGTAGTACATGACTCACAAGATAGTTGACAATATCAGCGAACCATGGGATCTCAGATGTGACTGCAAATAGCTGCTCATCAGGAAAGCAATCGTTTATTTCAACCTTCTCTTTGCTCTCCAAATCCGGATTGTCTAATCTGGAAAGATGATCGGCTACCAGATTCTCCGTGCCTTTCTTGTCCTTAATTTCCAAGTCAAATTCTTGGAGCAAAAGGATCCACCTGATTAATCTTGGCTTGGCATCTTTCTTTGAGATCAAATACCGAATTGCTGCATGATCAGTGTACACCACTACCTTTATTCCAATGAGATAGGATCGGAACTTGTCGAATGCATAAACAACCGCGAGTAGTTCCTTCTCGGTGGTGGTGTAATTCATTTGGGCCTCTGAAAGTGTTTTGCTGGCATAGTAGACTTCATGTAGAACCTTATCTCTACGCTGTCCCAATACCACGCCCACAACGTAGTCACTAGCATCACACATAAGCTCAAATGGAAGAGACCAATCTGGTGCCACTATCACAGGTGCCGTTGTCAACTTCTGTTTCAACAAGTCAAAGCCTTCTAAGCAATTTTCATCGAATAGAAACGGAACATCTTTTTCCAATAGATTGCACAGGGATTTTGTGATTTTGGAGAAGTCTTTGATAAATCTCCGGTAGAATCCAGCATGGCCCAAAAAACTTCGAACTCCCTTTACAGAAGTCGGTGGAGGCAGTTTCTCGATAGTTTCTAACTTTGCTTTATCCACCTCCAAACCTTTGGCTGAGACCTTGTGACCCAAGATTATTCCCTCTTGAACCATGAAGTGATATTTCTCCCAATTAAGCACAAGGTTTGTTTCCACGCATCTCTTCAGTACCATGACCAAATTCTCTAGACAGTTGTCAAAGGAATTTCCAAACACTGAGAAATCATCCATGAAGACCTCCATGTTGATTTCCACCATGTCAGAGAATATTGCCATCATGCACCACTGAAATGTGGCAGGAACATTACATAGACCGAAGGACATTCGCCTGAAAGCGAAAGTTCCATATGGACAAGTAAAAGTGGTCTTCTCTTGATCCTCTAGAGCGATGGCAATTTGATTATAACCAGAATATTCGTCAAGCAAACAGTAGTACTCATGCCCTGCAAGTCTGTCCAACATTTGATCAATGAATGGAAGTGGGAAGTGATCTTTCCTTGTGGCTTTGTTGAGCTTTCGGTAGTCCATGCAAACTCTCCACCCCGTGACTGTTCGGGTTGGTATTAGCTCGTTGTTCTCATTTCTTACCACAGTTATTCCTCCCTTCTTGGGTACACACTGCACCGGGCTCACCCACGGACTGTCAGAGATGGGATAAATGATCCTGGCGTCTAGCCATTTCAGAATTTCTGCTTTAACCACTTCTTTCATGATGGGATTCAGCCTTCTTTGATGCTCTATGGTAGGCTTGCTGTCATCTTCCATCAGGATTTTATGCATGCAAAATGAGGGGCTGATTCCTTTTATATCAGTAATGGCCCATCCGATAGCTCCTTGGAACTCTCGAAGGATTCTTATCAGCTTGCCTTCCTGCAAAGATGTTAGTGCAGAAGAAATAATGACAGGTAATGTATCTGAAGTGCCTAGATATGCATACCTGAGGTGACTAGGCAAGGGTTTTAGTTCAAGTTTAGGAGGTACCTCTCTAGATGGTTTCAAATGCGATGAGGAATCATTTGAGCTTTTCAAGGGCTCAATAGGTACCTTGAACTTTGCCATCCGGGGTATTGCATCTAGAAAATGAACATACTCACAGTTCTCGGGCTCGTCCAAGTCAATGTCTCCTGTTAGTGTCCTCTCAAGCAAGTTACTATGTGTGGCCTTAATGAATTCCTCGGTCACTGCATTTTCAATGATGTCAACTCGGAAATTCGGTCGGAAATTTCATAGCCTTAAAGACATTAAAGGTGACTTCTTGGTCTTGAACCCTCATTGTTAATTCTCCTTTTTGCACATCAATGAGAGTTCTCCCAGTAGCTAGAAATGGCCTCCCAAGTATGATGGGAATGTCCTTGTCCTCCTCAAAGTCTAGGATTATGAAATCAGCTGGGAAAATGAACTTATCGACCTTAACAAGAACATCTTCCACAATCCTTCTCGGATACGTGACTGAACGATCTGCTAGCTGAAGAGAGACATTTGTTGGCTTGGGTGCTGGTAGTCCCAACTGAGTAAAAACGGATAACGACATGAGATTAATGCTTGCACCAAGATCACACAAGCATTTCTTGAATGACAGGTCTCCAATGGTGCAAGGAATGGTGAAACTGCCCGGATCCTTCAACTTTGGAGGTAGCTTCCTTTGTAATACCGCACTACACTCCTCTGTCAAAGATACAATTTCAAAATCTTGCAATTTCTTCTTCCTTGACAGAATACCCTTCATGAACTTGGCATAGCTCGGCATTTGTTCTAAGGCTTCTGCAAATGGTATATTGATCTTAAGCTTTTTGAAAACCTCAAGAAACTTAGAAAATTGCTTGTCCATTTTCTGCTTTTGCTACCTTTGAGGGTACGAAACTGGTGGGTAATATTTGGTGGGAGGAGTTTGAGTCTTCTCTGTGCTTTTTGTTGGTGTGGGCTCAATTTTTTCAAGGCTATCCTCCTCTTTAAAAATTTCAGCAGAGGCAGTTTCTGGGGAGGGGCGCAGCTGCTCCGTCTCCCTTTGCAAAATGGGCGCAGCTGCGCTGGTTGATTCTAGCGCTGAAGAGGGGCGCATCTGCGCTGTCTGCTCGTGTGATAGGGGCGCAGCTGCGCTGGTTGGCAGGGTCTGCTTCCCACTTCTGGTGGTGACAGCTTGGCATTGCTCCTTCCCATTTCTCCTTGGATTGATTTCTGTGTCGCTTGGAAGAGCTCCTTGAGGTCTACTAGATAACAAACTGAACAATTGACTCATTTGATTTTCCAAATTCTTGAAACCTAATGTTTGGCCTTGTTCCAACTTGTCAGTTTTGGCCATGTATCTCTCCAAATTTTCACTTATTTCGGCAACCTTTTTGTCAGTAGCCGACACTTGTTGCTGAATGTGGAACCCCGGAGGATTGAGAGGTTTTGGAGCTTGTTGTTGGTCTTGTCGGTTGCTCCACGAGAAGTTGGGGTGATTCCTATTCCCCGGAGTGTAGTTGTTCTGATATTGATTTGTTGGACTCTGGTAGTTGCTCACAAATTGCACTGACTCAGCATTGATGGCACACTGATCAGAAGACTGTGAACCTGCACAAAGCTCACAAATCATGGAGACTTGCTGCCCTTTTCCTTCATATATGTTGTCAATCTTTTTGACTATAGTTGAAATCTGGGCTTGAAGTGAAGTGGCCGTGTCAACCTCTAGTATCCCTGCTACTTTTGGTTGGCTGGATCTAGAAGACGGCCATTGATAGTTATTTGCAGCCATGGGCTCCAAAAGTTCATAAGCTTCGTCATAGTTTTTACCCATGAACGCTCCACCCGCAGCTGCATCGATGCCTGTCCGTGTTTGAATATTCAACCCATTGTAAAATGTGTTCAGCTGCATCCATTGGGGCAAACCGTGATGTGGACACTTTCTCAATAGTTCCTTGTACCGCTCCCATGTCTCATACAAGGATTCTCCATGATGTTATTCATATGAAGAGATGTCATTTCTCAACTTGGCAGTTTTGGCCGGTGGGAAGAATTTTGCTAAGAATTTCTAGGCCAAATCTTGCCAAGTAGTAATAGATCCCGGTGGTAGTGAGTGTAGCCAACTCTTTGCTTTATCCCTCAATGTGAATGGGAATAAGTGCAATCTCACCGCATCTTCCGAAATTCCACTGAATTTGAATGTATCACAGATCTCTAAAAAATTTATCAAGTGCTCATTCGGGTCATCAACCACCATTCCTCCGAATTGGACAGAATTTTGGATCATATGGATAGTCCCTGGCTTGATTTCGAAGGAATTGGCCGTTATGGCTGGCCTTGAGATACTTGATTGCAAATCATTGATTCTTGGCGTAGCATAATCTCTCAATGCTTTTTGTGCTTCTCCCGCCATTGGTTGTGGTTGGTCTAGATCCTCCAGAGTATTTTTAGCACACTTTCTTGACTGTTGAACCCTTTTCTCAATGTTATCCACGAAAGGCAATAGGTTAGGATTCTTCGATCGAGTATGCATACACTACTCAAGAGTACATATCACAATGTAGAAGAAAATAAAATATAATTAGGATAAGAACAAATTTGTTTAACTAATACCAATCTAATTTAAATTGATGATGAAAGTTATAAACGCAATTACAAGTCCCCGGCAACGACGCCAAAAACTTGTTGGGATATTTGTATGTATAACAAATACGACTCATACACGCAAGTGCACGTGATCCGCAAGTAATATAAAGTAAGTAAAGTATCGATCCCACGAGGAATTGAATTGCATTTATGACTACAAGCACCGATCTTATAATTATTTTGGTCTCTTTAAACAATTGATTTTAGTGATGAGATTATCTAACGATTACTAATGAAACAAATAGAACAAAATATAGTTGTACAAATACAGATTTTATGGGCTTGGGATTATAATTTCACTTATTGCAAACTTAGATTTTCATGCTTCCTATTGTTACTAATTGATTATTGCAGAATGTTGGTCGAGAACACGAATGTAAAATATGGCCACCTCTCGATGCACCATATTCATATCACACTAAATCCACAATTGATAGAATAAATGTGAACACCCTAGATGACTAATGCACTATATTTCTATGTGAATTACAATCAAGAGGGTTTAAGTACAAGTTCTCAATTGACCACATATGATGCTTCGGTATATCTCTATCCTAAGCACGAATCATATCTTCACGAGGAATATAATAATTATGAACATATGCTAGCATAATTAGATCTCAATTTATATTTCCTTTCTCAATTCCATATAAATTATCACAGTAATTGGTGATCAAGCAATTAAACATGAAGTATAGATTATGCTAGACATTCATTTCATAACCAACTAGCAATAATAAGGAAGCATTTCAATTCTTAGCAATGCAAAAGATCCATTATAATCCCAAGAATTAAGTTTAGTTCATAATAACGATAATAGAATTCATCATGTACAATTGGTTTATCATCATAATTACAGAACAGGAAAATTAATCAAAAACAGAAAATATTCAAGCTCCCTGTTTCCGTTCTGCAACTTCTGATGGTTTTCCAAGTTGTGTAGATTGTTGATTTCTTGCTCCCAATCTCCAATTCAGCATCCATATAGCTCCATTCTTCAGTTCCCAAATGCAATTTGTGCTCAGCTGGTTGTTTTCCAAGTTTGAAGCTAGAATGCAATAAACTATTCTAATTTTTGTGTAGGAGAGTCCTCTCCAATTGAATTCCAAATTGGTTAATAATACATGCTAAATTTGTCTAATTTTGATTTATTCTGATTCCCACTAATAAAGTTTAAATCCATTGATCCCTTAAAATCTGGCATTGCATGATTTTCCGATAATGCTGCTTCGCTGGATGGAACGTGCTGCATGGCTGGCTGACGACAGGCGCAGCTGCGCCGGCGCCCTTTGTAAAAGGGGCGCAGCTGCGCCGCGGGCAGGGAATGAACATGAGGGGCGCAGCTGCGCCGGCCTCAAGGCAAAGCAGGGCGCAGCTGCGCCGGTTGCCAGTTTGCTGCTGTGCTGTTGTAGCTTGATCTCTCGATTCTCGTGTCCTGTATAAGCAACAAATAATCAAATATCTCCCAACCAACAAATGCAATAAACCCCGTGTCAAATTTACCAAAAATCGTGCAAAAGCCATATAATGAGAATAGTAAAACAAAACCGAAAGATAGGGAAAAATGCATGAAAACGTACTAGGTAGCTATTAGATAAGCAACAAATGAAACCAAATAGCATTCAATAAGTAGGTATGAAACCTACTTATCAGGGCTTATGATGAAATATATTCTTAGAATTAAATTCTAAATTTATTTGGTACGGTTATATAATTATGAAAAATAGTTATTTTAGTTTTATTTAAGTCTATAATGGAATTCTATATAATTGTTTATATTGACAAAAAATTTACTTGAATTTCAAATATGAATAGAATTATGCAACTCGAGTTTCAATTTAGTTATGACAATTAGTTAGTAAATAGTTTTCAACTAATTTTACTGTTTAGTATGTTTCAAAAAAATTTACATATATTATTATAAAATTAATCATGTCATTTGGTAAAATTCAAGTTTTAATGATTTAATTTACTCAGGACATTAATTTAAATATTAATGTAGTTAAATCGCATGATACATTAAGAGATATCTTAATAAAAATATTGTAACAATAAAATTATCTCACATGAATTTTGTTAAGTTATATTATCTTACATAAAATTGTGATAAAAAAGTATATAATAAAATTGGTAAAACCAAAAATAAAAATATTTTTAGAAGATCATTTTCCTATGAGATATAAAAATAAAAAATACATCATTTTTTCCTAACAGGCCGGAGTTCCTTTTTAATAATTTACAATTTGGATAGTATATATTTTAGGACAAATTTGAATAGTATTTAATTGTTTACAAATTTTTATAGTATTTGTACTAATTTGTATATGAAAGAAAAGAGTTGAAGCAAAAATTTATTATTACTACAAATTTGGATAATGCTTATACTAATTTGGATTAATTGTAAATTAAACCCCGAAGATACACCTTTTTACCATCCGTACCCTGATGTTTAAATGCTTTCATTCCGCTACCCAATGTACCATTAAGTAACCACGATGGACCCTTTTATTATTTCCTGTCAATTGTTTTTGCTGAAAAATGGCCACGTGTCATAATTTAATATTTAAATATAGTTGACTATATAAATATGTAGTTGACTTATTAAAATAGTAAAAAATACATAGAAGAAAAAAATAAAAAAATATTAAAGGTGTATAAAAATTCATACATAATTAATTCTTAACTAACCAAGTAAACTAATTAACTCAAATAATTAACACAAAATAAAATAACTAACATAAAAAATTAATCCAAATAAAATAATTAACAAAACAAATTATGTCAAATAAATTACTAAATTAAACTAATTAAATCTAATAAAGTTATTAGCAAACTATTTACCCAAACAACACAGACCATGACTTGGGCAGGTCACCCAGAATACAACCAAGAGCAATCCACTTCTCATCATAGGAATGGCCGAAAAAGTATTTAGATTGAGTTTATTGTTAAAAATGAAATCAAGGTCTCTAGAGAAGAACTCGGTGGTGGAGAAGTGGCGGCAATATTGACTCGGCATCTGAAGGATGAGTTTGATGATTGTGACTCGCCCATTCTTCAATCCAATTCCAAATCACAGATCTGTGACTTTCTGCGTACAAGGTTGATTATTTCTCCCTAACAACATGGAAATAAGGGAAGAAATCATTTTTTGGCCACGATTTAGTATTCTTTTCGTTGATCTAGCTAGTTGTTATGAAGCTTCAATGATTGGGTTTCAATGGCAGCTTCTTTTTGTAAATCTGGATTGATTTTTTCTATTAAGTATGTATCTCATTTGGAATTGCATCTGGGTTTCAATGACAGCTTGCAGATCTTACAAATTCATTTCGGTTTCCAGAAATAGAACCCCCATTTTGCAAATTCGATTCTTCTCGTTTTTTCAATTTTCAATTTGTAAACTTGATTTTCAATTCATTTTAGTTTGTTGTTAAAAATTTTGATTTGGGTTTGGTGGTATGCAACTTTCTTGATCCTTTTGATTTGGGTTTGGATTTGAAGTTTTTGATGAGTTCCATGGTAAATGGGGAAGATGATGAAGATGAAAAAGAAAAAAAACGTTGGGTATTTGAAGATTAAATCGTATTTTATATGTATATTATTAAAATAAAATTATTTTTAAGTTGATTTTATACGGTCAACAGTATAAATATACGGTCAAACCATACTTATACTGAAAGTGATATGCACACAAGCCAATCACATTTGATGTGATGTTGCATATACTTTGTAATCGTATTCGTTTATTAATAAAAGAATTTATTTATTAAATGCATTTTATTTTATCTACATGGTGCTGTTATTTAATATGTGATAAACCCATAGTTTTAAGCAATACTTTTAGAATCATGATGATGATTATGCTAATGAGATCTAAACTCTTAGATAGCTTAAAACTCAAATCGTTCTTAATCATTGGATTACTAAAAAAGAGATTAGTAAATCCAGATAGATTGGTACATGATTTGCTTGCTCTTAGGAATAGGATGGTTGTTCTCATAATTATTTGCGTGGAGACACTAAAGCAAGTATGTAGGTGCTTGTTGGAGAATAAGTTCACTGAACGTGACGCGGATAGGAATAGCTAATGGAGTTTTACTCGTCTGTCAATAGGAATTTCATATGTGATAGTAGTACAACTGATCCTTGGACTTGAGATCATCATAGTATCTTGTGTATGATGAATTATACTTTGACATGTCCCTTAAGACCCTTAAGGTATATCAAAGGGTATGATTGAGTATATTAAGTTGTACATAGAGATATGGGAGTGTTTAACAAAGAATCTACTACTCCTATTAAAATGAGAGAATGTCCTATGTGATTCGATAAATGATAACTCAATAGTCCTTGGCCAAGGCAGAATGAAATTAGAAAGTAGTTTCTAATTTGCATTATTTGGAGTTATGCATTTAAGGATCGAAATACATATAATTAAATAAAATAAGACTTGACAGTAATTCCATATCTTATATTTAATTGGGACATTGTATGGTAGAAAGATTGAATTATACGGTAACTATTCATTGAAAGGTTCTTTTATGATTAATGTTGAAATCTATATTATTTGGAAAGTCGTTGATCGCTAAGGGGGCTTACCCTTATTGTAGAATAAATATTATTTATTTAAATTAATTAAATAGTTTAATTTATTTATTTAAATAAGATTAGAATTGTTCTAATAAATTTATTCACAACCGGTTTAATATGGAGAACCTAAAGGGTCACACCGCAAAAGAAAAATATTTATTTAAGAAGTAAATGACATAATCGTAATAATGAGTTAAGTATATTTAATTTAGTCTATGAGATAGAATAAATTAAATAGCTTAATATTTATTATTTAATATTTTGAAAATATTAAATATAAATTAATATGAGGAGTTTTATTATTATTATTACTATTATTATTATTTAATTTCTAAAAGGGTTTAGGAATTAATTAATATGAGTACTCCCACAAGTTTCTAATTGGATTATGAGTCTAATTAATTATAGGAGTTTAATTAATTAAATAAAACTCTAATCCTAAATAGTTTAGGAGGGTTGCCTACATCTATAAATAAGAGGAGTCTTATCACAGATTAGGGTGACACATTCTTCCAATAGTTGAGAGGAGTACTTGCATATTTTCAAGAGAGATAAAACTAAGGTTTTGCCAAACACCCATCTTTTTCCATAATTGTTATTCCTTGGTGGATCACCTCTAGAGGCCAAACACTTGAGTGACTAGCATTGATCAAAGGAAGGAATCTAATTGGTGGATTCGAGGAGAACGAGAAAGAATTGGAGTTGAACTTGTACCCGAGGAAGCTTTGATTTGCAAGGGTATAATTCTAATTCTTTATCTTTTTATTTTATTAATTAATAATTGCGCATAAATATCTATCGTGGTTATGGTTTGTAAAAGTTTAAAATCTGATTTTGCCATGCTTCCACTGTATTTATGTAATTTGATTGCATGTCATGAATATTACAAACCTAACAGTGGTATCAAGAGCCAAACTTTATGCAAATTATTAATTGTTTTGATTCCGTATATGTATGGATATGTGTTTAGAATAATTTATTGGGCATAATATGTTGTATAAAATCACGCGTTTTGAAAAGAATAGCAGAAAATCGAGTTTTGGATGAAAATCGGATCAAATTCGCGAGCTATTGAAAATTGCAGAATCTGATTCTGCGACATGGCGCCGCCGCGCCGTGTCCCCGTGTCCCGTGCCAACGCGACAAGGGCGCTGCAGCGCCATTGTTGTAAAGCAAAACGGCGCCGCAGTGCCAATATGGCAAATTGTGCGATTTTGATAATTTTTTGCAGTTTTTCAAAAATTAAAATAAAGAGTTATTTTACATGGTTTTATAATTAAAATAAAGAGTTATTTTAAACTTGAAATTAGATTTCATGCAATTTTAAATTGCCCATTAAATGATATTAATGCATATATGGAATGGTTTTGTATTCATTAGATGAATGATTATTTATTGATGCCTATGGTGATATGTATGATAATAAATGAGATTGATTATGGACTATTGACCAATGTGTGATTGGATTTATTTTATGTGGATGCATGAATGAATGAGTTTTATAAATGGAGTATGTGTACCTCGTATTCTCTAGTTTTTTTCGATGTAAATTCTATCTCCCTCCTATGTACTTCCCCTTGACTACTAATCAAGATTTCTATTTATTGTAAATAGTTTATGTAATAGAATTAGTTAGAATTAATTTTGAAGAATTGGAGACAAAGGAGCAAGGAGCGCTTGAAGACCCGTTTGTAATGAAGCATTGGGTTTAAATATAATAGTTATATTTAAATTTACTTTTTGCACCCTAGGTTTGACCTATTAGTTTGCTTGGTGGCTTTAGTAAACCAAACTAGAATAAAAGTCCATAATCAATCCGGGTAGAATATAGTATTCTATATGTACATGCTAATTTGTTTTATATATATATATATATATATATATATATTACCAAACATGCTTCGCATGTTAATTAATATGACGCGTATTTTATATATATATGTGCATGCGCTCTAAACAAGATGAGATAATTAATAACAAACCCCTCAAAGAAATTATATTAAGTCATAAACAGTCAAAGATATTTGGAATATCGAACGTTGCCTTCTAGCATGGTAAAACGATAAATTATTAAATATTTAATATGAGTTTGTTGTGTCACCACAAGGCAAGTATTAAATATTTAAGATGTTGTCTGATCACATTTGATGCTTATTAAGGAATTGAACATTACTGTTTTGTTGTATCACCACAAGGACGGTATTTTTCTCTTCACATATATGGAAGTGCTAGGTTGGACTTAACTTGGATAATTTTGATTCGGATGTGCCACCACTTGATCAAAATAATTTAAGAGGCAAAATACAAGGAGTTACATAGTGATGTAATTGGCAATAGTTGTCTACCTATTTATTTATATATCGTTTGTTGTGTCACCACAAGACTATATACATTTGAAATGGGATCATTATTCTCACTAGTAAATTAGATTTGTCGAACTATATATGGAGGGTAATATAATTTAATAAAAATTGTGGGAGATACCATTTAAAATAAAGACCTAATTGATTTTGGTAGTTAATAAAATGAATGTATGCTAAAATATTGTCAATTTAAATTACAGAATTTTACAATGTCTAAATCACTATCACTGTGTAGCATATTAGATGCTAATAAGTTAACCGGACCGAACTGAACGGATTGGTTAAGGAATTTGAGAATTGTTCTCATGGCTGAAAAGCTATCTTATGTCCTTAATACGCCTATCCCTGCAGCTGTTGCAGAAACAGCCTCTGAGGAAGAAATTGCTACTTTTAGAAAGTGGCAAGATGATGCAACCGTGGCTCAATGCATCATGCTCGCATCCATTAGTAACGAGCTTCAGCGTTAGCATGAAACTATGGATGTTCCTACTATACTGCTGCACCTCAAGGAGTTAAATGGTGAGCAGAGTATGACTATTAGATATAAGATATCTAAGGAGCTCTTCCGATCTAGAATGACTGATGGCACCACAGTACAGACACATGTCCTCAAAATGATCAATCTGATTGAACAATTAGGACAACTGGGTTTTGTAATGGATGGAGAGTTGAGCCAAGATCTGATTTTGCAGTCACTCCTGGACTCCTTCTCACAATTTGTTGTGAATTTTCACATGAACAAGCTTGATATTAGCTTGCCTGATATGCTTAACGTGTTGAAAACCGTAGAGAGTCACTCTCCAGCCAAGAAAGACCAAATCTTACTTGTAGGTGAATCTTCCAAGGAAAAAGAAGAGGACCAAAGGATCTTCTGAAAAGAAGAAAGATTCAAAGAAGGCAAAAGGAAAGGCAAATACTAAGGATAATAAGAATAAAATTGATGAGGATAGCAAAGGAGTTTACTTCCACTACAATAAGCCTGGACACTGGAAAAGAAACTGTAAGAAGTATCTTGCGGAGGCTAACCAGAAGAAGCTTAGTGAAGCTTTGGTTACAGATACAGGTTTGTTCATGATTGAAATAAATCTTTCTGTAAGTCAAGGTTCTACTTGGGTATTGGATACCAGCTGTAGTTCACATATGTAATACTATGTAAGAACTAAGCAGAAGTAGAAAGCTAAACAAAGAGTAAGTAATCTTATGTGTGGGAATGTAGCAATTGTTGTTGCATTAACCGTGGGAACTTATAGTTTAGCGTTGCCTACGGGCAAGTCTATTAAGTTAATAAGTTGTTATTATGTTCTAGTTCTCATTAGAAACATTATTTCTTTCCGTTGTTGGACAAGGAAGGTTTTGATATTATATTTAAGAACAATGGTTGTTCTACTTATAATGATAATGTTTTATTTGAAACTAGAAAGATTAGTTGATGGAGTTAATATACTTGATTTACATGAAAAATATTTTGCAAAATGAACAAACTAGTAAAAGGAAAAGGGATGATGTTAATTATACCATTATGTGGCACTGTAGACTCGGTCATATTAATGAAACAAGATTATTTAAGTTGCATAAAGATAGTTTTTTAGAGCTATCTGATTACGAATCATTTTTAACTTGTGAATCTTGTTTCATGAGTAAGATGACCAAATCTCCTTTTAGTGGAAAAGGAGAAAGAGTTACAGAGTTGTTAGCATTGGTACACAGACGTTGTGGACTTATGACAACAAATGCACGAGGAAGGTATTATTACTTTCACTGATGATCATTCAACATTTGGATATGTGTATTTGATGAAATACAAATCTAAATCGTTTGAAAAGTTCAAAAGAATTCAGAAGTGAAGTAAAGAAATAAATTGGCAAAAGTATTAAGATTCTTTGATCGGATCAAGATAGTGTATACTTAAGCAATGAGTTTCTCAATCATCTCAAAGATAATGATATTTTCTCATAATGGACGCTTCCTGATACACAATAGTTGATTGATGTATCTGAAAGGAGAAATCGTATCTTGTTGGACATGGACGGTCCATAATGATTTTTACCGACATTCCAGTATCCTTCTAGGATTATGCCCTAGAAACGGCTGCATATCTATTAAATAAGGTATCCTCAAAATCCATTCTTAAGATTTCATATGAGTTATGGATAGGAAAGAAACTTAATCTTAAGTGTGTTAAGATTAAGGGTTGTCCAATTTATGTGAAAAAGTTTTAAAAGGATAAATTTGGGACAAGATCTGCAAGTGCAGATTTGTGGGATATCCTAAAGAAGTTTAGGGCATTGTTTTATAATCCTATTGAACAAATGTTGTTTGTTGCAAAACACGATCCCTTATTGTATAAATGAGTTTATAATTGAAAGGGCTAGTGGGAGGATTATAAATCTTGAAGAAGTTCAAGAACCATATAGTACTATAAGTCAAACCGAGGAACCTGTAGATAGACCTATTGTACCACAACCAAATCGTAAATTTGGAATAATACCGAAGATACCTAGGAGGTATGGATTCATCATAGAGGATGATGATGAGGTATATATCATAGTGGATGATGATCCAGTTATTTACGATGAGATCATGAGTAGTAAACACTCAGAGAAATGGTAGATGACCATGAAATCTGAAATGGACTCCATATATGAAAACTAAGTATGGACTTTAGTTAACCCTTCGGAAGGCGTAAAGCGCGCCTATAGGGTGTATATGGGTCTTTAAGAGAAAGACTGGAGCAGATGGCAAGGTGGAGACCTATAAGACCAAACTGGTGGCAAAAATATTTCAAACAATGGCAAGGAGTTGTCTATTAGGAAATATTCTCACGGGTTACAATGCTCAAGACCATTCGGATTTTACTTGCAATTGTAGCTTATTATTATTATTATTATTATTATTATTATTATTATTATTATTATTAACTTTGGCAAATGGACGTGGAGATGTTCTTCCTCAAAAGAGACTTGGGAAAATGTATGTATGATATAGCCAGAGCGATTTGTTTCAAAGATTGAAGCAAATCGAGTATATTAGCTACAATGATCTATTTATGGATTGAAGCAAGCTTCTTGAAGTTGGAATGTAATGCCCGTGAATTTTAAACATCATTATTAATTAAATATATAATTTAATTTTAATTAGTTAGATTTGTGTTCTTACTTAAACCTTTGATTGCATTGGTGGATTATGTGACTATGTGATTTATTGATCTAAATTATGTTAAGGGAGTCACTAGTAGTATATCTCAACTAGTGAGCGAACCCTAAGACTTTATATCCATAAAATTGGCAAAGTATTTACTAAATTAAATATTCGAGTAAATTGAATATAGTTAGTAAATAAAATGTGTGAGTAATTAATGAAAGTAGTTATTAATGAGATTATTGTCAAATTGTATAATAATATTAATAGTCAATTTAGTAATTTATTTCCTAAGTGACTAAATTATTTAATTAATGAGCCAAGCCTAATCATTTAATTTAATCATGGACTTGAGTATTAATGGTATGATAATTTAATTAATCAATCATTAGGTTAAATTAAATGATCCAATATTTTATTAACTAGATTTGGTTTTATTAGTCCAATCATTGAAATGAAAGCCCCATGTGTATTTAATGTATAGTCTAAAACCTAGTCCACTTGGTAATTTAAAGGTGTAACATTAAATGATTAATTATAGCATGTTGGGGACAACATTTTTGGGACAAACCCTAGCAATTTTCGGCAATGAGAGAGAGAGAGAGTGAGAGCAAGTTGCTTTTTAAAATTTATTTTATTTAATTAACTAGCTTGTGTTGGAGGTTGTGTGCTAGACTTGATGGTGTAGCCTCCTAAGTTGTCAATTAGCCACCCTAGTGACACAAGGCTACTCACTAGCTCCATGATGACAAAATGTAGAGGTTTCTTGCTATTATTCAATTAGTAAGCCTTTTATCCAAGGGACAACAAAGATAATGGGGATATTAGTAACTCTTACATCAAGTATAAGTGTGTCCATCTCCCATTGGTAGAAAATCTACTTAGCACTTTTAATGATATGAAGAGATAAGGCAAAACCTTTTATCCAAGGGACAATAAAGATATGTGGGATATTAGTTATACTCCTAGTTGTATCTAGCTATATTGCAAGATACATTCTTGAATCACCACATTTCATTTTTCTCTTCATTTTTCTCCTATATTCTTCTTCTTCTATTTTTCTCCCAAGCTAGCAAAATACAAAGAGAGAAAAGAGAGAGAGGAGTTCGGTTCTTGAGGGGAAGGAGAGGGGTGCTAGCTTGATTAGTGCACCCTAAGTTCATATCTTACTTGGTAGATCAAGGAAGGTTGCTACTAGAACAAGGTATAACCTAACTCTTCATTTCCTTCTTCTATTTGGTGTTATAGCAAGATTTGATGGGATTATGAATTAATACCCAAGATACCCTAGTTCTACATATTATAATGTATGGAACTAAGTATCTTGAGTATTATATCAAAGATTTAGAGGAAGAAAGTGAGCATATTTTTTCTTAGGGGTGAAACCCTAGTTTTCCTTCCACTAAATCTTGTGTAACTCAAGTTTTACAACTTGGATTTGTGATCCGTCAAAGGGGGAGTGCTATATACATGAGTTAGCTGGTAAACTCAAGTGGTAGAACATAAATCCAACAATTTTTGAAGCCTTGGGGGCTGTTTTCCCAAAACAGTCCAGCTATAGAACTTAAAGCTTTAAAACCCTAAAAGCTTGTTGTCCTTGTTTTTCCAAAGGTTATTTTGGCTAGTTATGGATCTTTTAAAAATCTAAGAAACATCACAAAGGTACCTTAAGAAGTTATCTACAGGTAAGAAAAAGAACGAACACGTTTTGATGTGCGGTTTGTGTGTAATGGTTTTTACCGTGAAGGACTCCTGAATATTCTTACTCGGATTCCTCACTGTGTATACCTTGGAAAAATCTGAAATATTTACAGTATGTTTATATATGTTATAAGAGTGTACCCTGAAAGTTTCAGAATTTTCTGAGCAAAACTCTATTTATGAAAAATGTAACAAGATTCGGATGTTTTGAGTACTTTACAAATAGTAAATCACTTTCTAAAATTTCAAGAAAATTTGTGAATCATTATTAGGTTATATAATGTCCAGATCCAGAAGATAATAATTTTCAGAATTTGTTTGCTACTTTTCATAATAATGTTATAGTTATGGTTAAAAGGAATAAAATATTATTAGATGATTAATAATATTGGTAAATGAATAAATATTATTAATTGATTAATAATACTAAAGAATAGTAAAGTATTAAAATATTATTAAGATGTTAATAATATTAGTAAACAAATAAAAGTGTTATTAGTGGACTAATAATACTAAGAGATGAATTAAATATTATCAAGATTAATAATATTGAGTGAATTAAAGGTAGTTGTTATTTAATAGTAACACTATCAAGGCATGATAATATTGCTAAGAACTAAAGGCAATATGTAATATCTATGTGATTACCTAATGTAATATTATGCTATGGCTAAGTGAAAGATTAACTATAGGTCTCTCAAAGGAAGATAATTAAACTGCTTAGCGGATAGAATTTTATTGCGTAACAGTAGCCTACAAATGAGACAAGTTTCCTAAATCAAACTCGAGTTATTATATTTCAAGTATGCTAGCTATGATATTTATTGATATTCGCACAATGTGCAAGTTGTTATTGATATGCAAGTTTCCTATCCTTACTCATATTTTATTGAGCAAGTTCCTTAACCCTACTCAAATTATATTCGAGCAGGATATCATTGTATTGCAAGTTATTTATTTAAGCTTGAACCTTATTTCCAAGCATGCTTTAAGTGGTTTAATTACTTTACAATTATTCCACATCGATTTTATTGATACTCGCACGTGGTGCACTTGAGTTCGTACAGTCTTGGACTTGTACATTATTTAAAGTTCTATAATTCATGAACTATTTAAGATTGAGTCTGAACCCTTGTTCGGTCAGACAATTGCATGAAATTTTTATGAAGGCTATCCAGGCTAATTGATGGTATGGATTCTTAGACTAAAGTGAACACCCTTTTTATTATAGGGGAGTACCCCACGTATCTAATATAAGATACAAACAGCAGAGTTGAATGTTATGCATATACATAGCGTATGCGAGGCTGATCCCCTCAAGTACATATTCTGTAGCCAGTAACCAAAGGGTCAATCAACTATTGATTCCGTTGGAAGTTTATTGTTTAAGGTCTACTTGACTATCATTTATTCTAAAAGGAGTTATTATTCTTGCTTCCAATATTCATATTATTGAATTCCTTTTTATATTCCGTTCATCATGATATATCCTTTATTGTTATATTTAAACTTGCTGAGCAAATTAGTTGTTCATCCTTGCTATATCATGAGTTTCATTGCAGTTAAAACTGAGACTTCAGGGAAGGGCAAGGGTAAAGAAAAGATGAAGTAATAGACTTCAAGTAGCTGACTTTGTTTTATTCTTAGTTTAATTTACTATCAATATAATTTGAACCATGATTAATATTTAGGGTATGCTTTGCTTTATGTATTAAGGTTATCGAATCTTGGGACTAGTAACACCTTTTGAATGAACAACATATGTTTATTATATTCCGTATTTAGTCATTATATGTTGTTTAGAGGTGGATGTTTGTATTGGATCGTGATGACCAGATCTGGGTATTTGAGACTCGAATTTGGGAGCGTCACAGGTTGGTATCAAAGCTGTAGGTTATAAACGTTAGGATTGCGAAACCTAGGTTATAACCTTAGTATAAAACTCATATAGAGTATGTAGGTGATGGGTTGAGGAGATTCATCGACTTTTAGTTGTATTGAATAAAATATCATTTCATTTTATCAATGAATATATTTTATTGTGGTACTAATGTTGCTTTGATTATTATTATGGCCATAGGATGGCTGACGAAAGTCAAGATAGCTATTCAGTGAACCAGGAGCCCATGGAGCATGAGGTGATAGGAGATTTGCTGGCGAGGAACGTCGAGCTAGAGGTTAGGGCTGAGCAAATGGAGGCGCATTACAACACCCTCTAGATTTCTGAGCAGCAGTACAAGGACACTGCTTACCAGCCCCAGGCTGAGTTAGCCGAGTTACGAGGGAGGCTGGAGCAGAAAGAGCTACAGTTAGGACAGTTGAGGGATGAGGTGAAAGCTAAAGATGTGAGGATATATGATTTGGAGCGAGCTTTAGACATCGCCTTTATGCAGTTCGACGCCAACTGGATGGAGCTACCCTCCAGTAGCGAGAGCAGGCGTTGAGTTGTATTCACGTTCGATATAGTTCCCCTTTTTGTTCCTAATAGGGATAGTTTAGTTGTTGGAAATCCTTAGGCTTTGTTGTATGCATAGGATGGTAGTTAGACCCCAACGTTTGCTTTGATAGAGGGGTAAATGGTAGTGAATCCTCACTTTGTGTCCATTAGAGGATAGTTGGTGGTGGGCAGTTATACCTTGAGCGTTTATAGGAGTATGCCAAAGTTGGTATATGAATATAAATGCATTATTATGATATATGTTTGAGAATTTACATAGTAAATTGTCTATTTAATGTTATGAAAGTTCTGTAAATTGAATCGGTATTTTAACAAACTTAACCCACTAATCAGGGACGTAAAATTCCAAAGTTTGGTAATTTAAAACTCTCACATGATGATCATGTGATTCTTCAAATACAATATTGTATTACATGCCAAATACTTATATGATAATAAAACCTGAGTAACGTGTTAGAACTTCGTTTAACTAGATAATGCCGCCTAGACGAGTACTACTAGACCAAGAGATCGAATGGTCGGTTAACAATGCAAAGGGAGCTCAACCAAACCCAATGCAAGACTTTATTAACATGATGGCAGAAGCTATGCGGAATCTAACACCAACCGCAGGAAACTAGACGGGAAACCAATTAGCCAATTTTAAAGACTTCAAGGCAATAGGACCGCAAGAGTTTAAGGGAACTCTTGATCCAATAGAAGCACAAACTTGGGTCGAAGAAATGGAGGTCTTTGAGGTCGCGCGAGTGGCTGAGGAGCAAAAAATCGGATTTGCCACCTTCATGATGAAGGGCAAAGCTAACTATTGGTGGAAAGCCAATAAGGGGCGACCAGGCGAGGGAGTCATTCCATGGGACATATTTAAAGAGCTATTCTTCGAAAATTACTTTTCAAAAAATACGGAGCAGGATATGGAAGCTAAGTTTCTGGAACTGAAACATGAAAGTATGACTGTCGTAGAGTACGCGACAAAATTTAATGAGTTGGCCCGATTTGCTCCACATCAGGTGGACCTAGAGGCCAGGAAGGCAAGAAGATTCGAATTGGGATTGAGGCCATGGGTGCAGAAAGCAGTCGCGGTATTGAAGATTAAGGACTTCTCTAAATTGCTGGAAAGGGCTATCATCGCGGATGGAGGAAATGAAGCTGTAGCACGATTCAACCAGGACAGAAAGAAAGGTCAGGAAGGACCTAAAGCGGGGAGCAACGGAGGCAGTAACCCCAATAAGCGTAAGTGGAATGAGAGTCAAACGTCTGGAGGCTATAGATCCGGAGGAGAGGCTAAGAAGAGTGGGAAGTGCAGCAACTGCGGGAAGAATCACTCGGGGGAATGCATGAAGGGGAAGAGCGTTTGTTATCATTGTGGACAACCGGGGCACATGGCTCCTCAGTGTCCGAAAAAGCAAAAAAGAGGGTGTTTCACTTGTGGAGCACCTGACCACCAAATCAAGGATTTTCCAAAGAGGAAGGGCGACGCAGGGAGTGGGAACAGAAGCAACAACAACAACAACAACATCAACAGGGTGAGCATCGGGGGGCCAGCCAGCCAAGCCAACAAACCAACGACATGCACGTTCAACATGACCGTGCAGGATGCGGTGGAGTCCAAGGACGTGGTATCATGTATCATCCCAATCAATGATATAAATGCATATGTGTTATTCGATTTGGGTGCTACTTGCTCTTTTTTTTCTGAAGAATTTGCTAAACGGTTAGACTCACCTCGTGAAAAGTTAGAACACCCTATGAACGTAGAAGTAGCAAACAAGGAAATTATCCCCGTAAAATGCATTCATAGGAACTGTTGTGCCAAATTGCGAGGATTTAAGCTCAATGTGGATTTGATATCGATTCGTTTAGGGGAGTTCGATGTAATCCTTGGAATGGATTGGTTATCGATTCACGGAGCAGTCATCGACTGTGAGAAGAAGTGTGTACACCTGAAGACTCCTAATACGTCGAAGGTAGTATTCTATGGTAGTAAATCGCCGAGACAATCTTATTCTCTAACGATGATGCAAGCTAAGAGATTTCTGAAGAAGGGTTGTATAGGTTATTTGGCTCACGTGGTTGATACTCGTCGAGTCGAGGGCAAATTGAGTCAGATACCTGTCGTAAAAGAATTTACGGATGTGTTCCCAGATGAAATTCCGGGATTATCACCGGATAGAGAGATAGAATTTGTAATTGACTTGGTGCCGGGAGCCGCACCAATATCTAAGGTGTCGTATCGAATGACACCAATAGAAATGAAAGAACTGATGGTTCAATTGCAGGAACTGTTAGACAAGGGTTATATCAGACCGAGCGTGTCACCATAGGGAGTGCCAGTTCTGTTCGTAAAGAAGAAGGATGGTTCGGTGAGGCTTTGTATCGACTATCATGAGTTGAAAAAAGTCACGATTAAGAATAGGTACCCGTTGCCCTGGATAGACGATCTATTTGATCAACTCAAGGGACCGAAATACTTTTCAAAGATTGATTTGAGAATGGGCTATCATCAACTAAAGGTAAGACAGGAGGATATCCCGAAAACGGCGTTCAGAACTCGTTATGGGCATTTCGAGTTTCTGGTAATGTCATTTGGACTGACAAATGCACCAGCAGCATTCATGGATATGATGAATAGAGTGTTCAAGTAGTATTTGGATAGGTTTGTTGTCGTATTCATCGATGACATTCTGGTATATTCAGAGACGGAGGAAGAGCACACTAATATCTGAGAATAGTGTTGGAGACGTTGAGGAGGGAGAGGTTGTATGAAAAATTCTCCAAGTGTGAATTTTGGTTGCAGAGAGTGCAGTTTTTGGGTCACGTTATTGACAAGGATGAAGTTTCGGTGGATCCGACAAAAGTAGAAGTGGTTACCAACTAGAAGCAGCCGAAGATGCCGACAAAGATCAGGAGTTTCTTGGGATTAGCAGGATACTACCGGAGATTCATCCAGGATTTTTCAAAGATAGCATCGCCATTGACCAACCTTACTAAGAAGACGGTGAAGTTCGTTTGGACGGAGAAATGTGAGGAGAGTTTCATGGAGTTAAAGAAGAGGCTCAGTCAAGCACCTGTGTTGGCCTTACTAGACAACACGGGAGGATTTGTAGTGTATAGTGATGCGTCACACAAGGGTCTTGGTTGTGTACTGATGCAACACGATAAGGTCATTGCGTACGCTTCACGTTAGCTGAAGGACTATGAGAAGGGATACCCGACTCATGACCTGGAGTTAGCAGCAGTAGTATTCGCCTTGAAGATTTGGATGCATTATTTATATGGAGAGAGGTGCGAGATATATATATATATATATATATATATATATAGATCACAAAAGTTTGAAATATATCTTCACTGAGAAGGAGCTGAACATGAGGCAGCGCCGATGGTTAGAATTGATCAAGGATTACGACTGTGAGATTTTGTACCATCCGGGTAAAGCAAATGTAGTGGCAGATGCCTTGAGCAGGAAAGGCAGGAAGAAATTGATGAAACTGACAACTCAGGCCGAGTTGATAAAGGAGTTTGAACGTCTGGAATTGGAGGTTGAGTATCCGATGGAGACAGACGGGAAGTTATTTACAGTGAGCCCGACCCTATTGGATCAAATTAAGGAGGCTCAAGAAAAGGATGAGGATTGTGATTCAATAAAGAAGCAAATTGCCGAAGGCGAGGAGCTTAAGTATAAGATTGATAACACAGGGTTGCTAAGGTTTGAAGGGAGAGTCTGGGTACCGTCAGATTTGAAATTGAGGGAAGAAATCCTTTAGGAAGCTCATAGTACGAGGTACTCAGTACATCCCGGGAGCACGAAAATGTATCAGGATCTGCAGTAGTATTTTTGGTGGCCGAATATGAAACGAGAAGTGACAGAAAGTATCAGCCGATGTCTGACATGCCAGCAGATTAAAGTAGCACACCAGCGACCGAGCAGACTGCTTTAACTATTAGAGATTCCAGAGTGGAAGTGGGAGCACATCACAATGGACTTTGTGGTGGGTCTGTCGCCGACTCATAAGGGTTTAAACGCCATTTGGGCAATTGTGGATCGTCTGACCAAGTCTGCCCATTTTCTACCAATCAGGATACGATATAAGCTGGAGTAGTTAGCAAAACTTTACATCAAAGAGATTGTATCGCGTCATGGAGTACCGGTATCAATTGTATCAGACAGGGATCCGCGCTTCACGTCGAATTTTTGGAGAAGTCTGTAGGCAAGAATGGGAACACAGTTGAGGTTGAGTACAGCGCATCATCCTCAAACCGACGGCCAGAACGAGCGAACGATTCAGACCTTAGAAGATATGCTTCGGGCGGTCGTGATGGATTTAAAGGGCAGCTGGGATAACCATTTACCACTCGTGGAGTTCGCGTACAATAACAACTATCACGCTAGTATCGGCATGCCACCGTACGAAACGCTATATGGAAGGAAATGCCGAACCCCTATGTGTTGGGACGAGGTTGGAGAGCGAAGACTGCTGGGACCTGAAATGGTGCAGCAGATTACAGATACAGTGCGACTGATCAAAAATCAACTGGTAGTGGCTCAAGATCGCCAGAAGAAATATGTCGACTTACATCGTTAGAAGCAGGACTTTGAAGTTGGTAGCTTTGTATTTTTTAAGGTATCTCCCTAGAAAAGGAAGATCCATTTTGGGAAGAAGGGCAAATTGAGCCCTAGGTTCATAGGACCGTTTGAGATTTTGAGGCGAATCGGCGAAGTGGCGTACGAGGTAGCGTTACCTCCTGAACTTGAGCACATTCACAACGTGTTTCATGTGTCAGCGTTGCGGCCATATAAACCAGACTACAAGGACGTTATCTCTTATGAACCAATCCAGGTCGAGAAGGACTTATCATACGAGGAAGTTCCTGTCCAAATACTCGATAGGAAGGAACAGAAGTTGAGGAATAAGATCATCTATTCCGTCAAAGTTCTTTGGAGAAATTGTGACGCCCCCAAATCCGGGTTACCTTATCCACAAATTCGGTACATCACTGTGTAACTCATACATCATTTTAACAATAACTTAATGCGGAATAATAGAATATTTATATTGATTTAACATAAATATTCTCGTCTCAAAACCATAACTAAAACATCACATAACTAGTACACAAAGACTAAAACATAATAGTAATAAGTCTGAAGACATAACCCAACTTAGAACATAATCTTAACAAGTCTTAACATAAGACAATAACAACAACATAATAGGACAAGCTATTCCGTACCTTTGCCTTTGCCCTTATCCTTTCCCGAGCTCTCGTCACATTCTGTAACAACTGTAATGCTTAAGGAAAGCAAGGGTGAGCAACAAATTTTCCCAGCAAGTATTTAAAAGACAGTAAAGGTAAATAATCATAAATAAGGTTTGCAATCTCAAAGTTTTCAGCAAATATTGAATACCTCAGGAAATGAATATATAGATTCTGAATAAGGTTAGTTTCCAGAGTTTCAATTCAATTCTTTACTATCAATGATGAGTCACTAAGGACTGAAGAATAATTCAAAGATTTTCACTATTTCAAGTCAATGAATCATTCGATGTTGAGTGGCCACTAAGGACCGAAAACTTCTACTAGAATCACCAGTATTACACTGATAACCCAAAACAGGTACAATAGGTGATCAACCTAAAATACCCAACGTTATGCATAACCCTCAAATTTGCTATTAGTGCACGTGTCGGTCCCCCGACAAAATATAATTCCCCTTCTATGAGGGTTGTTCATCTCAGCGGATAAAAAAAATTGCACCAAAGCAATTAGTTTGGATCGCATTCTAAATCATGAATATTGGTCTAGCCAAATCAAATGGCATCGACGCTCTTTATAAACAGTTCATACATAATTTGAACTCAAAAGCTTTAACAGTTTATGTCACAATATATCTTGAATACTTGTGCAAATACTAAAAGATTTACATAAGCATGGAAATTTTCAATAGAATAGAGTACTTGCTTGATAAATAAATTGAGTAAGGTTTAAGAAAACTTGCACAATAAAATACTTGTTCAAAAATAACTTGAGTAGGGTAAGCAACTTGCAACAATACAACACGAGTAGGGTTGGGAGCTTGAATCATCAATAATTAAATTGAGTGAAGTTAGAAGCTTGCGTAAAATAACCTGAATAAGTTAGGGGACTTGCATATCAATAATAGCTTACAGATTGTGCGAATATCAATAAATATCATAGATGTGGAGTAATCGTCAATAATTAACCTACTAGCATACTTGAAATATAATAACTCGAGTTTGAGATAGGAAAATTGCCTCGTGCGCTGCTACAATAATATAGTACACGTCCTTCAATTATCTTACACATTTAAGTGCAGACAGATACTACAATTAGTCACATAATCAACACCAAACATTGGGTTATAATACCCCATAATGTTTCATTTTTATTAGGAACATAATATTAAGCAAGGTTATACACACTTGTTATGGCGTTACGACACTTGCACGTCCGTACGCCAACCTTGCCTACTCGAACGCCCTAGCGACACGCATTTGTGTATGCCTAGTACGCCTATTTGATTTATCTAATACCCATTGGTTAATACTAAGCATCCTTATATAACATAATATTCATGTTTTAGAACTTAGGACAACATTTAACATTGCCGGGAGCATTACGCGTGCTTACGCACATGCCCGACCCTCTTCGATTGCCTCCAATTACACATCAGTCCTATAAATGGCCAATTTATGCCATGCTAAAGACCTCAAATTGAAAAACTTAAAGAACTAAAGTTGTAGGTCTATTCTTCCTCTTTCCGAATCATCTTGAATCAATCCAATCCGAGTTTGTTTGAGAAAGTTATGCCTATTTTACTAAAGGACGTTGAAGCTGTTTGCACAGTCTCTTATCCAGCGCCTAAGCGCTCAAAAATATCCTTTGAGCAGTGCCTAGGCACTCTCTCACAGTAGCTTAGCTCGTGGCCAGCGCCTAGCCAAGCGCCTAGGCGCTCGGCGTGAGCCTCCCAACCCGATTTCTTCCCGGAATGCTCTGTTTTTGGTGTTCTAGACCTATCTTACTTCCAACCACCATAACTCCCTCAATACACGTTCAAATTGGTCCGTTCCAGACTCTATGGACTCCTAAGACATAGGGCTACAACATATCAAAAATTCAGAGCTACCCATTAGCATTAACATGGCCAAATCTTAGGCCAAAGTATCAACTCATGCTATATTTTTGTGTTCTTGGTGTTCTTGGTGTTCTTTACAAAAATCATCACCAAATCTTCGTTTTTACACCTTTTTACTCCATTCCAGTTGGGTTAACTTTGTAACCCTTGGAACTACAATATCACAACAACAAATAAACACAACAAGCATAAAATCATAGCTTTATAGTCTTCTAAATTCGTCCAAATGTCCTTTTATCCAAAAATGTCCAAAGTTTCATCCTTTAAGCATAGGTTCAAGTTTCTTTCATGTTTGTTCCACTTTGATGTTATTAGGAAGGTTTTTAAGGTCTTAACAACATTCTTAGTCATCCATGAACAACCAATAACAACCATAACAACAACAAATCCACCCAACAAGCAAACAAACAAGGAAAATATGGAAAACTTGATAACTTATAAGAAATGAGTTTGGATATGTTATTTACTTTATGGATTCTCCTTCTAGTTTTCTAAGTGGTTGTTAGAGCTTTGTCAACAACCTTTCTTCTTCCTTCTTGGGTTCTCCCGTAGCCTCCTTTCAAGTTTCTTCACTCCACCCATTTGCTTCTCTCTCTAAAATGGTTTCTCTCTCTCTAGTTTCTTCTTCTACAGAAATTTCTCTCTTCTCTCTTCTCTCGTTAGTTCTCTCTCTCTCTCTCTCACTCTTTTAGCTTGGAAATCAACTGAAGTTTGGAAGGAATGGAAGTGCAATGACTTCGGGTGAATATGGCTTGGGACAGTGAATGGGTTCTTCCTCTCTTAGCTCCTCTCTCTCTAAGAAACTTCTCTCAATTCTCTTCACTCTTAGCAAGTAAACTGATGGTTGTTTGGAATGAGGAAAGAATGGAGGTCGGATGAGATTGAATGAGGAGGAATGAGAGTGTAGTGTTGAGGAGGATGTTGCAATTTGAGTTGCAATTGCTTGGCTCAAGGCCCTTTGGCCGATACCTCATCCCTTGCTAAATTTTCATTGGTTCACATGCTCCCTCCTTAAGTCCTATTGGCCAGTAAATGTTTCCTTGTTTCCTATTTGAACAACACACCAGATTTAATGCTCCAAATTGGCTTCTCTCTCCCTTACTACCTGTATACTCCTTCCTTCTAATACCAATATGCTGATTTTTATACCCATTTTCCACATGGGTCAAGTCTTGGGCATGGGTTGGGTCATTAATAATAAATCTTGGGTTGGGCAATATTTATGGGTTACCATACTAAACATTTGAGCTACTAATTATATCAACATTGAGCTCAAATAAAATTCCAACACTTGAAAAAATTATTACTTCGCCCACGCGTCTTAATGAAACTTATTAAAATCGAAAAGGACGCAAAAATAGTATGGCGTGAATAGTGCCTCAGGAAACGTGCTATGCAAATAGTGATTTTGCGATTTCTCGCGGAATCAATTTATTCACTCCAACGACACAACAACACATAAAAATTCATGCATATATATATTCTAGGTTGTAACACAACCTTTAAGCACATAACATAGAATAATATAAATAAAAATAAAAATAAAAATTCATTTCATTCACACATAAGCTCGGGTTACAAGGAAATTCAAAATTCCCGATCATTACATTCTCCCCTCCTTATAAAGATTCTGTCCCCAGAATCACAATACAAGGCTAAATAAAAAGTTGAGGGTAATTCTCCTTCATCTTATCTTCTAATTCCCACGTAGCCTCATCGGCATTGTGATTTCGCCAAACTACTTTTACAGAAGGTATAACCTTATTTCTTAATACTTGCTCTTTCTTATCAATTATCTGAATAGGAATATCTTCGTACGTAAGATCCTTCTCTAACTGAACAGGCTCATAGGATATCACGTGCTTATAGTCGGCTTTATATGGTCGTAGCACTGAGACGTGGAACACATTTTGGATATGCTCCAGTTCAGGAGGCAAGGCTACCTTGTACGCCACCTCACCCACTCTTCTCAATTCTTCAAACGGTCCTATGAACCTCGGGCTTAACTTTCCTTTCTTCCAAAATCGGATCTTCCCCTTCCAGGGAGATACCTTCAAAAACACAAAATTACCACTTTTAAAATCTCAGTTTTGACGGTGCAAATCTGCGTACTTCTTTTGCCGATCTTGGGCTGCTAATCTAGTTCTTATTGTCTTCACCACCTCTGCCATTTGCTGGACTAATTCTGGTCCCAACAGTCGTCGCTCTCTGACTTCATCCCAACATAACGGTGTTCTGCACTTTCTTCCGTAGAGAGCTTCATAAGGCGGCATACCTATACTTGTGTGATAGCTATTGTTATACGTAAATTCAACGAGGGGTAAATTGTCATCCCAGTTTCCCTTGATATCCATCACACAAGCCCTGAGCATATCTTCCAAAGTCTGTATTGTCCGCTCGCTCTGCCCATCAGTTTGAGGATGATAAGCAGTACTTAGCCTCAATTACGTTCCTATTCTTTCCTGCAAGCTCTTCTAAAAATTTAACGTGAAGCGTGGATCTCGATCTGAAATAATTGACACCGGCACTCTATGTCGCGAAACAATTTCCTTTATACACAACTTTGCTAACTGATTTAAATTGAATCGGATCCTTATTGGTAGAAAGTGTGCTGACTTTGTCAATCGATCCACAATAACCCATATTGCATCATAGCCCTTCTGTGTGCTTGGAAGTCCCACCACGAAGTCCATTGTAATGTGCTCCCATTTCCATTCTGGTATCTTCAATGGTTGAAGTAGTCCACTCGGTCTTTGATGCTCTGCTTTGGCTCGTTAACAGGTGAGACACTTACTGACGCACTCTGCCACGTCCCGCTTCAAGTTTGGCCACCAAAAATGTTGACGAAGATCCCTATATATTTTTGTGCTTCCTTGGTGAACAGAATATGGTGAATTATGAGCCTCATGCAAGATTGCCTCTCTTAGTTCGGTCACGGCTGGCACCCACACACGTTCTTCGAATCTCAAGATACCATCTTTATCCAACCTAAACTTTTCTTCATCGTTTTCTACTACTCTTTTCCCTACGCCTCCTTCACTTTGTCTAACAACCTCAGACGAGCTTCCATTACGAATAATCGCTCTACTGTCCCTTTCGGACTTTTCACTTCTATCTCCAGTCGAGCCATTTCCTTCACTAGCTCCTCATGTGTTGTCAACCTGAAAAAGCTCTCCCTTCCTTTTCTACTCAACGCATCTGCTACTACGTTTGCTTTCCTTGGGTGATAAAGAATTTCGCAGTCGTAGTCTTTGATTAATTACAACCACCTCCTTTGTTGTATATTGAGCTCCTTCTGTGTGAAAATATATTTTAGACTTTTGTGGTCTGTATATATCTCACATTTTCCCCATAAATATAGTGCCTCCAAATTTTTAATGCAAAAACTACTGCGGCTAATTCCAAGTCGTGGGTAGGGTATCGCTTTTCGTAGTCCTTCAATTGGCGTGACACATAAACAAGTACCTTGCCATGCTACATTAGAACACAACCAAGACCTCGATGCGACGCATCACTATACACTACAAAAGCTCCTGTATCATCTGGTAGGGATAATAAAGGCTCCTCGCTCAATCTCTTCTTCAACTCCCTAAAACTTTTTTCGCACTTTTTCGTCCAAACGAACTTCACGGTCTTTCTCGTTAGATTGGTCAACGGCGTCGCTATCTTGGAAAAATCTTGGATAAATCTTCGGTATTACCCGGCTAACCCTAAGAAACTTCGTACTTCAGTCGGTGTCCTCGGTTGTTTCCAGTTACTCACCGCCTCTACTTTCACAGGATCCACTGAGATTCCATCTTTGTCTATCACGTGCCCTAAAAATTGTACCCTTTCCATCCAAAATTCACATTTAGAAAACTTTGCGTACAACCTTTCCCTTCTAAGAGTTTCTAGTACTGTCTCTAGATGCTTAGCATGCTCTCCTTTGGTCTTTGAATAAATTAGAATGTCATCGATGAAAACTACCACAAACTTGTCTAGGTATGGCTTAAGAATTCGATTCATCAAATCCATAAATGCTGCCGACGCATTCGTCAAACCGAAAGACATCACCAAAAATTCATAGTGACCATACTGATGAGTAGGTTTTAACCTACGAGTTTGATATGTCTATGGCTTAGTTCTTTACTTATTTTTAAGTGTTTTTGGTATCATTTATTTTCTTTCATGTTGCTTTTGTAGGTCATGGCTGGCTGTGGATTGAAAAGAAGGAAATTGGCTGGGTGTAGGGCATTCTCGCCGGGGCGAGAACTCGTGTGTTATATTTCTCGCCGGGGCGGAAGCTGGCCGGGGCGAGGATTTTGTGTAGTAACTTCTAGCCGGGGCGAGAAAGCGGCTAGTGGAAATTTTTAAGTTGCTGGCATTCAGTTATTTTGGAAAGGTTGAAGTGATCAAGGACTCTTGCTATTAATCTGATTGAGGGACTAAAGGAAGACATAAATAGGAGATCAAGTCTTGGATTAAATATACACAGACTTATTCAGAGATTGAACTTTCAGAGCTGAGCAAGGAGATTGGAGAACAAGTCAAGCATCGTGAGGAATTCAGATTGGAGAACTAGAGATTATATTGAGTTTTCTTTTGATCTTTATTCTCTGATTTGTAATTAATTATGATGACTTATTTTGGTATTCTAGTTTTTGTTGCCAATATGAACTAAATTCTTAGTTAAGGCTACGATTGAACCAGAGTATATTTATGAACTAATTATTTATTGGATTCTAGTTATTCAATTGACGGGAGTTGTCTATTTTATTCTGTGCTTATTAATTAATTGTTGGCCGACAATTAGTAGATTACTTTAGATGAATTCGGGAGATGTAATCTAGGTTAGAACCGGATAAGATAGCGTGTATTGTTAATTATTTGCATGTGATGAATAATTAGATTGGTGAAGTGAATAGGGATATCTCTTTGCTGCTTGAAACAATTGGAAATTGGAACTTAATGAATTTAATCCTTTAACTTTGCATAGGAATATCGTAGAGTAATTGGATTAGATAGATTTATTTGATTACTTGGAAAAGAACTTATAAATACAATTGAATTTCTGTTAACAACTCCATTAAAGTGAATAATTGGAAGACATAGATAGATTGGTTTATGATAAATAACTGGGGATATTGTAGTCTTAATCATAATAAATCTGAAATTCAACCTTTGTGATAGTTGTTGGTGTTAGTATTTAATTTAATTAGTTTCAATCAATACTCAATTTGCGAATGTTTAATAGAATATGCATAATTTCGATTGACAATTGGAAATATTAAGCATAATAATCTCTGTGGGTTCGACATTCTTTCTTATCACTTTATTACTTGTTGATCGTGTATACTTGCACGTAATTGTTGATTGTGAAATCGGACAACAAGTTTTTAGCGCCGTTGCCGGGGATTATTTGTGTTTATAATTTTCAATATCAGTTTAATTAAGTCTGTTCTAATTAGGCAAACTTATTTTTCTTTTGTTTTTCTTGTTTCAGGTGTCTTTTGATTCGTTTATACAAACGCGATCAAAACATCTGGAACTCGTGCAGTGTGGGGATAATCTTGAGAACAAGCTTCGTCAGTTGAGAAAATTCTGTCGGGAGACACTTGAGAAAGAGAAAATGGCTAACGAAGAACAGAAATCATTGAGGGAATATGCTATGCCTAAGATAGACGAGATCAAATCGAGCATCATGAGACCAGTCATCATTGCTAATTCCTTCGAAATCAAGCCGGGAACAATTCATATGCTTCAGAATGCGGTACAGTTTGGGGGTTTAGCTAACGATGATCCAAATGACACTTGGTTAGTTTTTTGGAGATTTGTGATACCTTCAAATATCCCAATGTGACAGATGATGCAGTGAGATTACGTCAATTTCCGTTCACACTGAGAGATAAAGCAAAGAGCTGGTTGCACTCACTTCCGCCAGGGTCCATCACAACTTAGGATGATCTAGCTCAGAAATTCCTAGCGAAATTCTTTCCGCCAGCTAAGTCGGCTAAGTTGAGAAACGAGATTTCTACATTTGGGCAACAACATGGAGAGTCATTATACGAGGCTTGGGAAAGGTTCAAGGAGTTATTGAGGAAATGTCCACATCATGGGCTACCCAAGTGGCTATAAGTACAGACATTCTACAATGGGTTGAATAATGACACTCGAACATGCATTGATGCAGCTGCGGGAGGAGCACTTATGGATAAAAATTTTGAGGAAGCTTTCACTTTGTTAGAGACTATGGCTACAAATAACTATCAATGGCCGACTTCCAGAATGAATCAATAAAAGGGAGCTGGAGTTTTGGAAGGAGATGTGGTCACGGCACTAACAGCTCAGATGGCAGCCATGTTTGAGAAGATTGAAGCTTTGGCAGAATCGAAAGTCCAGCAAGTAGCCTATGTGTGTGAGCTATGTGCAGGTGCACATCCGACGGAGTATTGTGCCATTAATCCCCAATCGGTACAGTATTTGGGGAGTTATAACAAACCGCAACAGCCATATCAGAATGTTTATAATTCGGGGTGGAAGAATCATCTGGGTTTCTCTTGGAGCAATAACACTCAGACTCAAAATCCTGCTCCAAGATCATAGAATCCCCTAGGTTTTCAGAACCAAGCTCCACAACATGCAGAAAGAAAACCGAGTTTAGAAGACTCGTTGGCAAGATTCATCACAGCATCTGAGAAAAGAATGAATGATCAAGATAAGCTATTAACTCAGGTAGATTTGAATGTGAAAAGCCAGGCAGTGTCAATTAGGAACTTGGAAAATCAGCTGGGACAGTTGGTTCATGTCTTGAACAATCGACCACAAGGAGCACTTCCAAGCGATACGGAGATTAACCCAAGAACGGATGGAAAAGAACATTGCAAGGCTGTCACTTTAAGGAGTGGAAAAGAGCTGTCTGATACGGTTAAAGGAAATGCTAAACCAGAAACAGTTATGGGGAATGAAGATGAGGAAGCCCCGGTGAAAAGTAAGGTGAACGAAGCAGAAAAGGTGAAGGATACAGGTTTGGAGGCAAAGTCAAAGGAACTCAAGTCAGATAGTGTAGTGCCTCTCATACCATTCCCTCAAAGATTGCAGAAAGCTAAGTTAGATAAGCAATTCTCCAGATTCTTAGATGTTTTCAAGAAACTGCACATTAACATACCATTTGCAGAAGCCCTGGAACAGATGCCCAGTTATGCAAAATTCATGAAGGAGGTTTTGTCAAAGAAGAGAAAATTGGGTGATTTCGAGATGGTGGCATTAACCGAGGAATGCAGTGCAATTTTGCAGAACAAATTGCCACCCAAATTAAAGGATCCAGGAAGCTTCAATATTCCATGTGTAATTGGTAACCAGTTCTCTGGAAGGGCATTGTGTGACTTAGGAGCTAGCATCAATTTAATGCCATTATCAGTTTACACTCAGCTTGGGCTAAAAGCACCAAAACCAACAAACATCAGCTTGCAGTTGGCAGACAGGTCAGTAACATATCCGAGGGGTATTGTGGAAGATATCTTGGTTAAGGTTGATAAATTCATCTTCCCGGCTGACTTCGTCATTTTGGATTACGAAGAGGATAAAGAAATCCCATCATATTAGGTCGTCCATTCTTAGCAACAGGGAGAACGTTGATAGATATACAAAAAGGTGAATTGACAATGAGAGTTCAAGATCAGGAAGTCACCTTCAATGTGTTTAAATCGATGAAATTCCCTAAAGAAGGCGAGGAATGCTTACGGATAGACCTGCTGGATGAAATCGTGCATGAGCGAACCAGTGCAAGTTATTGTGAAGATCCATTAGAAGCTGCCCTGGTTGGGATAGACACTTTTGATGATTGTGATGAGTGGGATTATGCCAAGGTTTTAGACTCATTACCTATTCCTCAAAAATTCAGCAGGCAATTTGATGTACTTGACCGACCAAACGAAGGAGAAAAGAGATCCAAACCGTCAGTGGAAGAGCCACCTGTGCTTGAGCTTAAACCTCTTCCATCACATTTACGGTATGCTTATTTGGGAGACTCGAATACACTACTAGTAATAGTTTCTACACATTTGAATGAATCTCAAGAAGAAAAACTATTAAGGGTTTTGCGTGAGTATAAAACAACAATTGGGTGGACAATAGCAGACATCAAGGGAATCAGTCCGTCGTTTTGCATGCATAAAATTCTTCTTGAAGAAGGAGCAAAACCGGTGATTGAGCAATAGAGAAGATTGAATTCGATCATGAAGGATGTAGTGAAGAAGGAAATCATCAAGTGGTTAGACGCCGGTATTATCTATTCGATTTCAGACAGTTCGTGGGTAAGTCCTATACAGTGTGTGCCCAAAAAGGGGGGAATGACAGTGATTGAGAACGGGAATAATGAACTCATTCCTACAAGGACAGTTATAGGGTGGCGAGTGTGTATGGATTATCGCAAGTTGAACAAGGCTACTCGTAAGGATCACTTTCCATTGCCATTTATTGACCAGATGTTGGATAGGTTGTCCGGTCATCAGTTCTATTGCCTTCTTGACGGTTATTCAGGATATAACAAGATAGTCACAGCTCCGGAGGACCAGGAGAAAACGACTTTCACATGCCCTTATGGAACGTTCGCATTCCGGAGAATGTCTTTCGGGTTAAGTAATGCACCAGCTACATTCCAGCGATGTATGATGGCTATCTTCTCGGATATGGTTGAGCAAAATTTGGAGGTATTTATGGATGACTTTTCGGTATTCGGTGACAGTTTTGATTTGTGCATTAGCAATCTCATCTTAGTGCTGAAGCATTGTGTGGAGACAAATCTAGTTCTTAACTGGGAAAAATGCCACTTTATGGTGCAAGAAGGTATTATTCTGGGGCATAAAGTGTCCGAAGCAGGTTTAGAGGTGGATAGAGCGAAGATCGAAACTATTGAAAAGTTACCTCCACCGACATCTGTGAAAGGTGTTATAAGTTTTCTCGGACATGCAGGATTTTACTGCCGTTTCATCAAGGATTTTTCAAAAATTTCAAAACCATTGTGTTCACTCCTTGAGAAAGATGTTCCCTTTAAGATGAATCAAGCTTGCATCGAAGCCTTTGAAGTACTGAAAAAGAAGTTAATCACAGCCCCGATCATATTTGCTCCTGATTGGACTTTACCTTTTGAGTTGATGTGTGACGCAAGTGATTATGCAGTGGGAGCTGTGTTAGGTCAGCAAAGGGACAAGATTTTTCACACCATCTACTACTCAAGTAAGACACTTACCGAGGCTCAGTTGAATTACACTACTACAGAGAAAGAGTTGCTTGCAGTAGTATTTGCCTTTGACAAGTTTCGAGCATATCTGATTGGAACCAAGGTGATTGTCTACACTGATCATGCAGCTATCAAATACTTGATTGCAAAGAAGGATTCCAAACCTAGGTTGATTCGATGGGTCCTCTTGTTGCAAGAATTTGACTTGGAGATTCGAGATAGGAAAGGTACGGAGAATCAAGTGGCTGATCATCTTTCAAGGTTAGAGAATGCCAACATGCAGAAAAAGAATGATGTGGTAATCAATGAGTCGTTTCCAGATGAACAATTGTTTGGTATCAACGCCGAGGTCCCTTGGTATGTTGATTATGTGAATTTCCTAGTCAGTAATGTTCTTCCGCAAGATTTCACTTTTCAGTAAAGAAAGAAATTTCTCCATGATGTCAAACAGTACTTCTGGGATGAGCCATTCCTCTTCAAAACTTGCGCGGATCAAATGATTCGACGTTGTGTGCCACAGGAAGAAATGGAGAGTATTCTAACTCATTGTCATTCGTCAGATTATGGAGGCCATTATAGAGGAGAAAGAACAGCAGGAAAGGTGCTACAGTCGGGATTTTTCTGGCCTTCGTTGTTCAAGGATGCCCATCTTTTTGTGCTTAAGTGCGATAGATGTCAAAGGGTTGGAAATATTTCGAAGCGGCACGAAATGCCCCTCAACATTATTCTTGAAGTTGAACTATTTGATGTATGGGGTATTGACTTTATGGGGCCATTTCCGTCATCATTCAATAATCAGTACATACTTTTGGCAATAGATTACGTGTCAAAATGGGTCGAAGCACTAGCATTACGCACCAATGATGCCAAAGTGGTTCTACGGTTCCTGCACAAGAATATTTTTACTAGATTCGGTACACCTAGAGCCATAATTACTGACGAAGGTACTCATTTTTGTAACAAGCAATTCACTAGATTGTTAGCTAAGTACGGAGTCAAACACCGGATTGCTACGGCTTATCACCCCCAAACGAATGGTCAAGCAGAGGTGTCGAATCGCGAAATTAAACAAATTCTGGAGAAAGTGGTAAACCCGACTCGTAAGGACTGGGCGTTGAAATTAGACGATACTTTATGGGCATATCGCACTGCTTATAAGAATCCAATTGGAATGTCGCTGTATCGCATGGTCTATGGAAAAGCCTGTCATTTACCAGTCGAACTTGAGCACAAGGCCTATTGGGCGATTCAGAAATTGAACTTTGATTTCCAAGCAGCTGGGGAGAAGCGGTTGCTTCAATTAAACGAGATGGAGGAGTTTCATCATCATGCCTATGAGAATGCTAAGCTGTACAAAGAGAAAGTCAAAAGGTGGCATGACAAACGGATAATGGATCGAAAGTTCAAGCCGGGACAAGCTGTGCTATTATTCAACTCTAGACTGCGTTTATTTCCTGGAAAGCTGAAGTCTAGATGGTTAGGCCCTTTCATTATCACTGCTGTAGGTTCTCACAAGGCAATTGAAGTCGAAGAACCGGATTCAAAGCGCACATTCAAAGTCAACGGTCAACGACTAAAACATTATTGGGGAGGCAATGTGGATCGACAAGTATCAGTGATTCACCTCTCTGCTCCCGAGCAAGCTGAAGCCTAATACCGCTGAGAAAGTCGGGCTGATGACTATAAACCAAGCGCTTGATGGGAGGCAACCCAATCATGATATTTTATTGCTTTTTATAGATTTAGTATAGTTATTAGTTTGTTTTTGTTGATAGGAGTAGTTTAAGTTGTTTTTGTTTGAATTATTCTTCAATCTTCCGGGATTGGGTCTCATTTATGCTATTATTCACTGGAACAGGGATGAAGTCTATGGGACTACTTTAGAAGGAGGAAACATGTTCATTGGGATGGTACAAGAGAAGACAAGAGGATTCAGCAGGAAAAGCGAAAAAAATTTTAAGTTTGAGGATTTCGCCCCGACGAGAAATTGTACTGAGGTTTCTCGCCCCGGCGACAACCTCTCTATTAAACCGCGCCCCAACCTGAATTTTTCTCGCCCCAGCCCCAACTTCTCTGTTCATTCTCGCCCCGGTGAGGTTCACAAGCCTATCTTTCTCGCCCCGGCGAGAATCGCGGTTTTAGTTTTTAAATTCCGATTCTAATTTGAGTTTTACAATTCCTACTCCTATGCAACTTCTCCAAAACACTATTTCCACCCCTCTAATACCGACCCAACCCAAATCTATCCAATTTCTCTTCTAATTTCCTTCCAATTTATTTTCATATTTGGATTCCTACACAAACCCTAAATCATTCTACTTTAAAAACAAACCCCAGCCTCTTTCTAATCCATCTCTCATTCAATAGAAGGAATACTCTGTGGTTTTCAAGATTTCTATTTGCTTTATCGTTTCATGCAAGTATTATAGGGTTTGCTCCTCAGATTTATTCCATTGGACTGTGCTTCTATCACTTCGGAGTTAGAAAAGTTGGAGTTTAGGGGGAGTTGTTATTGCGTAGCAGATTGTAGTGTTTGGGTTGTTTGTCAAGAGATCAATCATGGCTCCAAAGAGGTATCGTGGTGAGGGATCATCGTCTACTCCATCTAGGCACTTTGATCAAAGAAAGTTTGTTAGTGTAGAGGCGGCTAATAGGTATGAATCGTATACATCGGGTAAAGCTCTAACTCCCGAGCGCGGTCTCACGCCTAGTGAGGTGGTTGATGGTGAGATGATGCATCAGATAGTAGAGAGGGGATGGGAGACATTCACTGCCCATCCGGAACCTACATGTATAGCCATTGTCAAAGAATTTTCTGCTAATGCAGAGGACACGACTCCATGTGAGGTTACAATACGGGGCAAGACAGTGTCATTCAGTGCCCAAATGATCAATGAGTATTACAACTTGAGGCCTGATATACGTTGCCGATACACTCGATTCCTTGAGGAGGGGCCCAATTTAGAGAAGGTGGTTACTGACTTGTGTAAACCGGGGACAACTTGGATATCCAGAGAGCCACGTGCAACACTTTTGTTCCATAGCAAGGACTTGAGTCGGTATGGGAAGGTTTGGTATGCGTTCCTCTCTGCAAAACTGATGCCATCACAGCATGTGAGTGATGTACCCAAAGAGAAAGCTTTATTGTTTTATGCTATTATGACGGGGATTGAGATCAATGTGGGTCAGCTGATTGAGGCGTCGATTCGTCGCACTTTACGGACTTTGCATAGTCAAGGTGGTTTACCACACCCTTCGTTGATATGTGGATTGTGTCTTCGTGCGGGAGTTCGTTGGGGAGCTGAGGAAGCTTTGCAGCAGCCATTGCTGGTTTTGGACCATCGTCTGATTACACGCTATAAGGAATGGGAAGGCGGTGAGTCACATCCTCGTGGTATGGGTTACATAGTTCATTCTCCTCCTGCTGAAGAAGCACATGAGTTTGATGATGATGAGGGAGCGGGTCCTTCGGAGGGTCCTTCTACTTCTTCCGGCACAGGAAAATCAAAATTTAGCCTTCAATTTCAAGAGTTGCAGCGTCTTATTGATTCTCATCATAAGACCATATTAAGGCAGAACCAGCGGTTGGCGGATCGACAGGAGCATATGTTTGCTTATCAGCAAAGTTGTACACAAGCCATATCAAACATGTATTCTAATATGCAACCGTTGATGGATTATGTTCACTTTCTCGAGGCCCAGCCGTTGCTAGTTTTTCCACCACCAAGCCCAGATAATGGTGACGAGTTCGGGCCTACTGCTTGATTTGTCAGGGAAGTCCTCTGTTCTTTATTTTCTTTATTTTTTGTACAATGAGGACATTGTTTCGTTTGAGTTTGGGGGGGTGTAATTGCATATTTGCATGTTTAATTGCGTAGCATCTTTAGTTTTAGTTGCATGAGTTTTAGTTTAACCTAGTTTTTACTCGTTAATTATTTATTCAAAAACAAAATCCAAAAATTTAGTAGTATAGGATCATATGATATTGCATTTAGAGGTATTCAAGCAATGCATTAATGAAAGTCATTTAGGGATGGCCAATGATGAAATTTGATTAGTTCTACTGTAGTTTAATGGGATGGATACTTATTGCTAAATCTGGAGTTTAACTATTTTAGTTGTGGTTATTTGAGACCTTTGGTTTTTACTTGTTCACGAATATGTATCGAAGTAATTGGGAGTTGATTCTTCTTTGGTGTATTACGTGCTCATATGTAGATATTGACTGATATCACTTGTTGGATCTACAAAAAAAAACCGAAAAAATGAATTTTTTTTTTTGAATAAATACTGCTTCGATGTCTGTCTAAGTGCAAGAAAACGATGAATTAATGAATATAGACGGATAAGAGCAGGTCTCTACTAAGTTTGTCTTTGTGGCCGGTGTAATTTGAATGAGTATACCCTTAGGAGATGTCTTTACACTCAGCGCCCTAAAATTGTCTGGTTTGGGAGTCGTTGGTTGAAAGTTCGCTACACGGGTGGCACTGAATAGCCTAATAAAGATGAACATTGCACTAGTCGAGATATATGACGAGATGGAGCGTAAAACGCACTCGTTTAAAAAAAAGAGAGAAAAACTGAGAAGACAAGTGAATAGCAAGTTGAGCTTAAAAGCAAAATCTGTGAAATTTGTCTCTTTTTGAGCATTGTGATACTTAGAGTTGAATTCATATCCTAATTAGTTTGATACATGTTATATACTTGTGGAAGGGTTGAGAGTGATTCATAGCTGCTAATGGTTGGCTCTAAGATGGTGTGAGGTTGAAATTTTGTTGAATTAGTAGTTACTGATTTCTGAGGCCGGATTTTTAAGATATTTATTGATTAATTGCTTGAGTATGGTGACACATGAATTTGCATTCATGTAGTAGCTAGTTTAGTTGTGGTTTTGCTTTGTTTTGTGTTTTGCTTGAGGACAAGCAAAGTTTTGAGTTTGAGAATGTAGTGCCCGAGCTCTTGAAATGGGTTTTGAGGAGGATGTTGCAATTTGAGTTGCAATTGCTTGGCTCAAGGCCCTTTGGCCGACACCTCCTCCCTTGCTAAATTTTCATTAGTTCACATGCTCCCTCCTTAAGTCCTATTGGCCATTAAATGTTTCCTAATTTCCTATTTGAACAACACACCAAATTTAATGATCCAATTTGGCTTCTCTCTCCCTTACTACCCGTATACTCCTTCCTTCTAATACCAATATGCTGATTTTTATACCCATTTTCCACATGAGTCAAGTCTTGGGTCATAGGTTGGGTCATTAATAATAAATCTTGGGTTGGGCAATATATATGAGTTACCATACTAAACATTTGAGCTACTAATTATATCACCATTGAGCTCAAATAAAATTCCAACACTTAGAAAAATTATTACTTCGCCCACGCGTCTTAATGAAACTTATTAAAATCAAAAAAGACGTAAAAATATTGTGGCATTAATAGTGCCTTGGGAAACGTGCCATGCAAATAATGTTTTTGCGATTTCTCGCGGAATCAATTTATTCACTCCAACGACACAACAACACATAAAAATTCATGCATACATATATTCTAGGTTGTAACACAACCTTTAAGCACATAACATAGAATAATATAAATTAAAATTAAAATAAAAATTCATTTCATTCACACATAAGCTCGGGTTACAAGGAAATTCAAAATTCCCGATCGTTGCAGAAATCACGTAGTCGAGGAAGCTACGTGAGAACTCAATTCGTTTATTTGATAATAAATTATCCGTTTTTATTTGAGTAATCTTATTTTTACAATTCCGAGGACGAAATTTTTATAAGGGAGAGGGACGTAATGCCCGTGAATTTTAAACGTCATTATTAATTAAATATATAATATAATTTTAATGAGTTAGCTTTGTGTTCTTATTTAAACCTTTGGATGCATTGGTGGATTATGTGACTATGTGATTTATTGATCTAAATTGTGACAACCCGAAAAAAAATAAAATTTATAAGATTTATAAATAAGATTTTGAATGATTAATATAAAGGTTAAAGAATAAAACCTAGATTGAAAATAGATGATTAGTTAAAATTTTCAGAAAAACCTATATGGTTTGATATTTAAAAGAATGTAAAGAGAATTAAATGTGAACGATAGAAAGGTTGAAGAGTAAGATTGCTAAAGGATATATATGGCAAGCCATATGATAAAGGCTTATTGAATGCAGTAAATTGTATTAAGAGATTTTATTTAGACATTGAATTAAATGTCTACCCAAATATATGAAAGTCAAGGTTAAACTACGTTATGTAATATTTTATTTCATAAGTGGGTACTAACTATGCAATATGTGATTTTGGTGTATAATAAATATTATATGTACGTAAATTGCAGGAGCAATTTATTACAAGGAGTAAGATGGGTAAGATTAAAATAAGTAAGTTAAAATAATTTATAATATTAAATTATTTTAATGTGGTAGATTGGTAGCATTAAAGATACTTAATGTATAACCACCATTTTATTAAAGAAATCATGTATTGCATTATTGAATGTAATGTATGTATGTTTTTAATGTAGTAAATATATTATTATATTTATTACAATTAAATTGTTGAAAATACAATTTATAGAAGAGAAAAGAAAATAATTAGTTTAAGTATGCAAGAATTATTGTATACTTTAAATAAATGTTATTAAAATAAATTCTAGCGTTGAATTATTTTAAAGAGGATATATTATTTTAATATCTTATTTACTGAATAAATTTCCATTTATAAGATAAATATATTAAGTTATATTTACTATATGTAAATAAATTGATATACACAATTTATAATATGAGAAGATAAATTTTTTTTTTTTCTATATGATATTTATATATACTTTATCTAAGGATATTGGAATAAATTTCATATGAAATTAAATTAATAAAGGAAATATATTATAGTTATCGTAATATCTTAAGGAAGTAAATAAATTCTTAATTGAATTTATGTTAATGAGGTAAGGATATTATATTATAATATCTTGGGTATGTAAATAATTATTTTTCCGTAAGGAATTATGGGTAGCATATTTATTTTTGTAATTATAAAATAAATATGTAATTTAAGTAAGTTATGTTATGTTTTATATAATTTATATATGTCAAAGATGAGTTATATAAATTATATGATTCCATGAGAGTAAAATAAATTAAGGAGAATTATGTAGTAACGTATTTGATTAAATTAAGTTACTAAGATTGAGTAATTAAATTACTTAGCAAAAGAATTAAAAGAATAGTTGAATTAATTATTTAAAGTCCAAAACAAGTGGACTAGAAATCCTAATTAAATATATTGGGTTATGTAAACTAAATGTATTGGACTATGATATTTATATGCCCAAGCAATTATTTAGAAAGCCCAAATGAATTAATTGGATAGCCCAACCATGACCCAACTTGGGAAGGACTTTTTTGTCATTTGTTAAGCTAATTTAGCAATTAAAAGAAAAATAAAAAAATTGGGGGATTACAAGGGGGGATGTCCGGATCTCCAAGGGGAGATTTGGCATGTGGTTTATTTGATTTTCCAAGGTGAGTCACCACCCTACATTGCCTAGCCTTTGAGATTTTATTTGATTTGTTAGATTTTGCTAAGATTTCAAGCAACAAGAGAGAGAAGATGGGAGATTGTGGGGAGATATTGTATATACGTATATGTTGTAAGTATTCATATTATAGTTCTATAAATACCTCCATATTCATTCCACATTAAACTTTTACTTCATTCCCAAAAGTTAAGAAAATAACACTACAAGAAAATATATCAATTCTGACGGAATTAACTCCGACGGAATATAATCCCTCGGAATTAAGTTACTTTCGACGGACTCTTCCGTCGTACTTAAATCCGTCGTAATTAACTTAATTCCGACAGAATTCCGTCGGAAATGATATTATTCTTTGGCGCCAACATTCCCGCTCGCTCCAACACTATTCCCGACGGAAATGTATATATGTTCGACGGAAATTCCGTCGAAAATACAATAATTACGAGGAACTTATTTTCGACGGAAGTTCCGTCGAAAATAGATTATAAAACCTAATTCTTCTTCATTTCCCCCGAGTCGCCACTGCAATTTTTTTCTCTCTTCTCTCTCTGTCGCTCAACTCTCTCTTCTCTTTGTCGCTCAACTCTCTCGTCTCTCTCTGTCGCACCTTGCTAGCTCCTCACCTCCGACGAAGCTCCGAGGAACCAAGTCCGGCAGCCAACCTCCGACGCCAGCGCCCTCCTTCAGTCATTCTCCTCTGGCGAATCAATTCCTCCGGTGAAAAAAAAATCTGGTTAGACTCTCCTCCTTCAGTCATTCTCATCCTGTATCTCCAGTTGTCCCAAGGTGTGTGTTCTAATTTTTTTTATTTAGTTTCCAAATATTGAGATACTATAAATTAGATTTATGAAATTAATTGGCTGAAATACATGACTTCAAATTACATTAGTATCAAGTCTAATTACATTAGATTGCTGAAATTGGGAATACAATACTTGTGCGTATGGGATTATTGTTACATTATTGTTGATGAAATTGGGAAATTCCTAATTTTTGACAAACTGTTGGAATTAAAAAAACATGAAATTAATCTGCTAATTTTTGACAAGCTGCTGGGATTATATTTTTGTGAAATTAAGAAACTGTTGGGATTATATTTTTCTGAAATTGGGATTATTTTGTTGTTTTCTATCGGTGTAAGAGTGGAGATATTCAATTTGTGTTCTTTATTTATTTATGGAATAATTTGTATGTTGTTTATACATGTTAGATGTTAACTGTATTATTGTGCATGTATGCAAAATATTTGGGACTGAAAACAGTTTGGTTTGGGACTGAAAATAGTGTGGTATGTTATATTTCTGACGAAATTTCCCACGAAAATTCTGTCAGAATTATTCAGGAGCAAAATTGTGGGCCCTCCTTGGTAATATTTATGTATTTTAATTAGTTTCCAATATTGAATTGAACTAAGTAGCATTTACTTAGTTTCCAACTGCTAAACTAAATTTAATAACATATAAATAAAATAAAATAATTAAAATAACATAAAATAATACAAATTAAAGTAAAGAAAATAATATAATTTATAAAATAAAATAAACTAAAATAAAATAATTAATATAACATGAAGTAATACAAAATAAATTAAAAAAATAATATACTTTATAAAATAAAATAAAATAATTAATATAACATAACATAATACAAATTAAAGTAAAGATAATAATATAATTTATAAAATAAAATAAAGTAAAATAAAATAATTAATATAACATGAAATAATACAAAATAAATTAAAAAAAATAGTATACTTTATAAAATAAAATAAAATAATTAATATAACATAAAATAATACAAAATAAAGTAAAGAAAATAATATAATTTGTAAAATATAATAAAATAAAATAAAATAATTAATATAACATGAAATAATACAAAATAATTAAAAAATAATATAATTTATAAAATAAAATAATTAATATAACACAAAATAAATTAAAGAAAATAATATAATTTATAAAATAAAATAATATAATTTATATAACACAAAATAATACAAAATAAATTTTAAAAAATAATATAATTTATAAAATAAAATAAAATAATTAATATAACACAAAATAATACAAAATAAAGTAAAGAAAATAATATAATTTATGTAATAAAATAAAATGAATTACTTAAATCAAATTAAATATTAAACTAAATTAAATTAAATATAATAACATATAAATAAAATAAAATAAAATAATTAATATATCATAGTTTTTTATTGAACTAATAAACTAAGTAGCATTTGCTTAGTTCCACTCCTGCATATATAAAGTAAAGTAAAAATATTATAATATATTCAAATAATAGTTATCATGTACTGAGTAGCATTTACTTAGTTTATCATTGGAAAAATAAACTAAGTAGCATTTGCTTAGTTTTTCACAATTGTAGTAAACTGCATATATAATACGCATGTAGTATAGTTTGGAGCTTAGAAACCCGTTTGACATTCACTCATTAGGAGTGAATGTCGAATAGTCCCCAGTTTGGGACTGTGACTGGATGTTATGTCTCTCACTTAGGCCGATGTCAATGAGTTCAGTACGTTTGTAATTGTTTTGATGATTTTTCGACAGTTATCTCTACATGTTCTTCGAGTGCATACTTAGACTAATTTATCTTAGTCTATTTCGTGTACTTGGAGACCATGGGGAGGTGCTACCGAAATTTTATTGAAACAGGTAGAAACGTCCTGAACGTGTTGACACTAGTGAGGAGACGCATCCAGGAACGGGATAGAAGTCTAACCCCTGTAGAGTGGAGATACTAGGAACATATAATTCATGCATGGACCACATGAATGAATATCCCTGACCTAAATGTGTCTTTTGTTCAGTTAAAGATGTCAGCCGACCGGAGTTGGATGTACCGTAGGATACCCATGGACGGGAGGGGATTAGTGGAAGCTTACCGTGAAGGGGTGTGCTACTTTCTGGACAAAGCCATAGAACATGCTGATGATCCGAACGGGAAGATGAGATGCCCGTGTGTCTAGTGTAAAAACTTGAACTGGAAGAAAGCCGACGAGATTAAATTCGACCTATTTTCTCGTGGTTTTATGGATGGGTATTCTGTATGGATCCATCACGGGGAATCAATTGAGTTGAGGGAACTGACCGGCTCAGTAGACCAACCAGTTCACGGTGATTCAAACGCCGATGACTATGATGTTGTGGAGATGTTGGTGGATGCTTATGGGCCTAACAATATCAATTGGACGGAAACCGATCATTCTTCAGGTAGTGCTCAATAAGAGCCAAATGATACAGCTGCTGCCTTTTACAAAATGTTATCTGAATCGGGGTCCCATTGTACCCCGGAAATGATCAGCACACCAGGCTATCTGCAGTTACAAAGCTCTTACACTTCAAGAATGAGCATGACTGCAGTGAGAGAGGTTTCAATGCTTTGCTCTCTCTTATCAGCGAGTTCTTACCCAAGGATCATACTTTGCCCTCGAGCTATTACAAAGTGAAGAAGATGGTAAAGGGGTTGAATATGGGTTATCAGAAGATCGATGCTTGTGAGCAGGACTGCATGTTATACTATGGGACGGACAGAGATAAGATGTAGTGTGCTATATGTAACTTTCCTCGGTACAAGGTGACAAAACATGGGGGGAAGGAGAAACATGTTCCCAAGAAGATCCTACGGTATTTTCCTCTTGCGCCGAGGCTACAACGGCTATTTATGTCGTCTCACACGACTCATCATATGCGTTGGCATAGAACAAGAGACGTCGTGCCTGGTCAACTGACACATCCTGCAGATGGGGATGAATGGAAGAAATTTGATAAAAATTTTCCACAGTTTGCGGAGGAAGTTAGGAATGTGAGGCTCGGCATGACTACAGATGGATTTTGCCCTTTTAATAATTTTAGCCAGCCTTACTCAGTTTGGCCAGTCATAATGGTAGCTTATAATCTTCCACCGTCAATGTGCATGAGGGATCCGTATTTGTTCTTGACTTTACTCATACCGGGTGATAAGAGTCCTACAAAAGACATAAATGTGTACCTCAGGCCGTTAGTCGATGAACTAAAGATGCTATGGGAGACGGGGGTCCAGACGTATGATAAATTGATCGGCGAGAATTTTTGGATGAAGGCAGCCTTGTTGTGGACTATCACTGATTTTCCGGCTCTTGGGATGATTAGTGGTTGGTTGACTCACGGGAAGCTGTCATGTCCAGTGTGTATGGGGGATGTGCAAGGTCATCGGTTGCAGCATGGGCGAAAATGTAGTTTCTTTGGAACAGCTCGTAGATTCTTGCCTGTTGATCATAATTACAGAAAGATGTCTGCACAGTTCAACAGAAAGACAGAGAAGAGGGGGGTTGTTAGTAGACTATCGGGCAACGAGGTCTTGACCTGGCTGAACAAGTTGACATTTCCACCGCCAGACAAGGGACACAGTAAAATGAGAGAATTTGGGTACGGGAAGACTCATAATTGGACACACGTCCCCATATGGTTAGAGTTGTCGTACTGGGTCACACTTTCCGTCCGTCATTGCATTGATGTCATGCATACAGAAAAGAATGTTTTTGAGAATTTATTTTACACCGTGTTAGATGCGAGTGGTAAAACAAAAGACAATGACAATGCCCGAAAAGACTTAGAGGCACTGAACATCAGGCCGGAGTTGTGGCTTCGCGGTAACAATTCAAAACCTAAAGCTCAATTCTGTCTTACTAAGCAACAAGTTGAAGACGTGTGCAAGTGGGTTAGTGGTTTGAAGCTTCCAGATGGATATGCTTCTAACATATCTCGTTGCAGTAATGTTGAGCAGCTGAAGATTAATGGGTTCAAAAGTCACGATTGTCATGTATTTATGCAGAAGTTGATAACAATTGCATTTCGTGAGATGTTACCCAGAAAGGTGTTGGATGCATTGACCGAACTCTCAAATTTCTTTCGGGATCTATGCTCAACTTTAATAAGGTATAGTGATGAGGAGCAGATGGAGAACAATATTATGCTTACCATTTGCAAGCTCGAAATGATATTCCACCCAGGGTTCTTTGACTCGATGGAACATCTGCCTATTCATCTACCGTATGAACTTAAACTTGGCGGTCCGGTGCAATATCGGTGGATGTATCCTTTTGAGAGGTAATATAATCTACAAATTGCATATACTCATATTAATAATAATAATCATATTAAAATGCAATATCTGTAGGTATATGCATCGATTAAAGCAGAAAGTGAAAAACAAAGCTCATGTTGAGGGTTCTATTGCCGAACGCTATACGGAGGAAGAGCTTGTCAACTTCTGCTCATTGAATTTTGACGATGTTGTATCAACAAAGCACAACCGTTTAAGTAGGAATGAGGTCATCGGTCCCCAATCTCATGCAGACAATGAGTTAGCTGTATTCACATATCCGACTAAAACATTTGGCTATGAGACGATGACTTACTTAAGCGACAAAGAATTGAAGATAGTATCCACATATGTGCTTCTAAATATGCCAGAAGTAGCGTCATACATAAAGTATGGATTGTTATATGTCACATCTAATATAATTGATATGCGTAATCAACTTATATAGTAAACTATTTTTTTATTATTTCAGTTCATTCGAAGAGGAAGCGTATGCTTCTAACCCGGATTTAACTGCTGCCCAGTTGGAAGCACTCACTACTGCAACTTTCCAACAGTAGTTTCAGACAAGGGTTGAGGCAGAGAACATTTCTGAGCGTTTTAAAGATGTCATACGTGGTCCTGCCAAGGTTGTTTGTTCTTTTCCTGGATGCATCGTGAATGGGTACAGATTTAAGGTCGACAACTTGAATGAACTCACATCAGTAAACTCTGGGGTTGTGGTGTTGGGAAGCTGTTACAATGATTCTAAGTCCAATTACTATGGACGTCTAGAGGATGTACTTGTGCTTAATTATCCCGTAGGTAAAAAGGTAGTTACATTTAAATGTCGCTGGTTTGATACTGAAAAAGGTGTTAAAGTTGATCGTAATTGAATCGTCACAGTAGATATCAAGTCAAAGCTCAACTCTGATGACGTTTTCGTGTTAGCCAGTCAAGCGACTCAAGTGTACTACGCTCCTAATGTCGTAGATAGTAGAAGCCCCTGGTATACAGTTGTCACAACGAAAACACGTGCATTTGATAGTGCAAATATGTTGGGGATGGATGAGGCGTTGCAAGAAGATGTTAGCAATCCTAGGCAGGTGCAGCTAAATGATGAAGATGTGATGAGAAATGATGTGGTTGACGTACCCGACGATGATGAAGTCGATGATTTGGAGGTTGTGCATGAGTACGTTGTCGTTGAAGATGATAACGACAATGAATCTGATATCGGTGATGATGAGGAGGAAGAGACTGAATCTGATAATGATATTGATGTTGAATCTGATGGGTTTGACGACGTACAACCTCTAAACGTATTTTAAATCAGTAAATAATTTAATATTAATATATTATATTTAAATAATATTAATATCTTATATTTTCGTTATTTCAGTAGCACATTTATGGCTAGAAATAGCGGTGGCGGTCGTCGCGGTGGGGGCCGATCAGGATCCGGAGACGCGAGCCAGGCTGGAGTCTCGTCTTCAGGAGCTAGTAAGTACTTTGATTCGTGTTAACGTGTTATATATCTCAATATGCATTAGTTTATGTATTTTGACTAAAGTTTTATAATATACATACAGATGCTCGTCGTCGACGAGACCGACAGACTAACCTCGGTCTCTTCGGTCATCCACCGGCAGTTCCACACATAGTCTGAGTGGATGTCGACTCTTCCCAGTAAGTATTCTACTATGACTTAAAAATAAAGAGTTAAATTTATATAATTTGTTGCATTAAACATTTAACGTAACAATATTCAATTGTTTTTACTGTAGTATTCTAGACGCGGTCGCTAAGGCGACCATACACGCCATCTGTCTGACGCACCTCCCGACTGGGTGTATGCGCTTCAGCCAGTACAGCCTTTACGATCCCGCGTTTATGGTCACTATCTTGCGGGAGTTTCACGTAAGTTCATTTTCTTATAAATTTGAAAATTATACGTAAATAGACGTTACGTTGCCCAATAATTTAATGGTTCCTAACTTTTAAACTTTTGTTATAGAAATATTTTAGATATGACTAGGGCATCTCTCAGGCAGCCGGCGATGATGTTGTTATTGCACACATCGCCAAGAACTACGTCGGCTGGCTGTATGCGATGCGACAGAGGGCAGCCCGAGCAGTTGACGACCAGCCCGGGACCACGATTAGAGATCACCAGCCCCGCATAGTCTCTGATGCCGTGTGGGAGGCTATGTGTACGCACTGGGATGCTGACGACTTCCAGAAGAAGTCAGAGCAGGCGAAGAAGAACCGTCGTCAGCTCCGAGTCGTATACACTACTAGCTCGCAGTCTTTTGAGGAGGCGAGATCGGTAAGTGTCATATACTTAGTTGTTTAGTTACTCATTTCTCACAAGTAAACTTCATAACTACTTTATGAATGTATTTATTAGGCCATGCGACAGAGCTTAGGCCGACCTCCTTCTATGTTAGAGTTTTGGGATAGAGCCCACACACCAAAGGACTCTACCATGTCTCCCGCAGCATTAGCTATACGGGTAAGTGTAATCGTAATTTTACGTAATGTTTAATAGTAGTTAGTTCATAAAATGTTACACTTAGCTTACGTATAAGCCATAAATTACAGGACCGATTTCAGGCAAGTCGGGACCAGCGTGTAGCTGAGTTGCAGTCGGCTAGGGGGGAATCTGAGACGTTAGATTCCACCGTTCCTCCGCCCGAGATTAAATTATCTCGGGATGAGGAGCTGGCACTATGGGTCGCGGCTCAGGATCCCCCTACTAGCAGTACCAGCATATATCGAGTGCTGGGATTGCCGAGGGTACCAGCGTATACATTACCTGGAGGTAATATTATTTCGAATTAGTTAAGATTAAGTAACTGCATATATTATTAGTAATATATTATTAGTAATGATATATTTATTTGCGCAGGCTCTAGCCAGCGTCAGCGCCCGAGACCTTCTGTCGGACCATCTCATACAGGCGCTGGCCTGGACGACGCGATTTTCCAGAGGGTGATGGTTGCGGTGTCGGAGACGTTTCGTACGGATCCGGTCATTCGTCGTCAGGAGTTGCCCAGCCGAGCTCGCCTTCACCAGCTCGCCCAGGATATTGCAGCAGGGGCCACCGTCGATAGTACGGGTATCCCGCAGGAGCAGTTCGTCGCGATACGCGATGAGGTGCTCCGGTTGGTGGTGACATTACTATCGGAGGCTTTTGGCCCGATTGGGAGTCAGCCCCCGCCAACTCAGGTATATTATATTTACTTGTACTTATTTAATCTGCATGTTATTCAAATAATACTTTCATACGGACTAATGCGTTATATTTTTAATTGTATCAACAGGGTGGCGTTGGCGATGGTGATGGCGATGGTGTCGGTGACGGCGACAGAGGGGATGATGACGTTTCTTTGCGTACACCATAGTTCATGCCCATGTTATATATGTAGTTTAGTTTGCTTAAGTGTTTTGTATTTAAAACCTACTTAATTGTTTTGTAAATCATATCTTGTAAAGTTTAGTTTGATTCTTAGTAAATCGATGTAATATTCTTTAGTTTTGAATGTATCTCGGGACAGAATGAGTTAATTTTTATAGTTTTTAACGTTATGAGTTGATTATGATGTATGTTGTTCTTGTTAAGAGGCTATTAGTATTGTAATATATGTGTTGTTGGGATAAAGCAGGTTACAGGTACAAAAATAGGGTTTAAAAACTTGGAAAATTAAAAAAACAAATAATTTATTTAAAAACAAATTGTTAATTCCGACGGAATAAGGTATTTCCAACGAACGTTCCGTCGGAATTAAGCATCATTATTTATTTTTAAAAATACATATTTCCGATGGAAGAAATTTATTTCCGACGGACATTCCGTCGGAATTATCTTCTTAGTGGGCGACCCGTGAAGTGACACGTGGCAAGGTATCAACGACGGACTTATTTTCGACGGATTGGATTTCGTCGAGGAAAGCTTATATCCGACGAAACGTCCGTCGGAAATAGTCCGTCGGAAATAATGTTATTACGACGGAAATTTCGACGGACTTATTTCCGAGGGCATTATTTCCGGCTGAATTTTCGACGGAATATTCGGTCGGAAGTATCTTATTTCCGACGGAATAAGACTATTTCCGACGGAATATTCCGTCGGAATTACACGTTTTTGGTGTAGTGTAAAATAGAAAGGGAAAGAATATATTCGAGAGAGAGAGAGGGTGAGGGGCTGCTGCTGCTGTGGGAATGGGAGAGGAGGAAGAGAAGATTTTCATTGCCATCTAGAATCATCAAGGAGAAGAAGAAACCATAAGAAGTACAAAATTCAAACCATAATAAGTTAGTTTATGTAATTTACTTTGGTTGGTTGTGATGAAATAATGAAGTTATGTTTCTTGAACTCTAAAACCATAGATCTACATGTTTAATAGTGTTTTATGTTAAGATCCAACCATTTTGAGTAGGATCAAAGGAAAGAGAAATAAAACAGTTTTTAAAGCTTAAGAAATTAGTGAACGGCTGAACCAAAAGAGAAAATTCGGGATTATCTAGAGTACTCTAAAAGATCTGGGCTTTTGATATATTGTAGTAAACTGAATAAGCTTTCCATAGACTCCAGAATGGACTAAATCAAACTTCAACGGAAAGAGTTATGCCATTTTAAAGTAACCAACTCAAAACTAGAAAACCAATGCGGTGCAGTCCACTTGAACGGAAATTCTGGACTGATGTGTTCAGAATCTGAGAAAACGTCAGTAGGGAAGAGTTGTAGTCCCGGAAGTTAGCTTCGTGTGAGCGCAAGAATCGCTCAAAATCATTTTGAAACGAAATAGTTATGATTGGTTTAGTCCAAGAGGGTCGAGCTGGAAAACAATTGAAAACTGTTACGAGTGGACATTTTTGGAGCCTGTTTTAGGCTGCCTATGATGACCAAAATTAGTGGGTTATATTTTTTAAGAATACTTTGGTATGCCATGTATAACATATCCAAAAATCAAATTAATCGGACTTACGAGTAACGCTTACGAAAATCGCAAAGTAGCTGTTTCGCTATGCACAAACGCAGTAGGGCAACACCAGCCGTGCAACAGCAAGGCCAGGCGCGCCTGCTGGCACCGCCGATGCCTGCTGTGCAGGCTGCTTGCTGGGGTTTTGACACGCTGTTTTTGATGGGTTCCGTGATTGGTTTTTGTGGTTAGAAATTTTTTCTAAAATACTATGATATGAGGTCTATAATATGCCCAAAAATTTACTATTATAGGACTTATGATTTGAGAATTTAAAATGAGCAAAGGAACATGTCAGAACTTAAAATTTAGCGACGCCAAGCGTCGGCATGCCGAGCGATTTTGACGTTCGACGTTTTGAAGCGCGTTCGGGCGAAAGATTAAGTTATAATAAATCTAATGAAATCCCACGAGGCGAGTTTTGACTGTAAGAAATATTTTATGCCGAGAAACTTCCTTCCGGGCATAAATAAAGCAATAAAAATATATAATAAATATAAATTACATATTTTAGCGAAATAAAAGCTATAGTTGCCTATAAAATTATTTTGTGGTGCAACGAATGACGTAAAACCTTTGAAAATTTGTATAAATCATAAAAATGATATTTTGAGGTTTTCGGAGTTTAAAATGAGGTTTTTGAGCTAAGATTTATGGAACGGAGTATGTATATGTATATATATATATATATATATATTATATATATATATATATAGAGCGAAAATGCGAATATTCGTAAAACGAAAAATAAAGCGAATGTGCTAGCAGGATAAAATGTGTTTTTATGAGGCAACGGTCCATGTTGACTCATGAGCGGACAAAATGATATAAAAATTATTTAAATTAAATAAATAATATAGTTAATTGAATTTTACTATAAAAGCTATATATTAGCTATTTAAATCCCGAATTTGCGAGTAAAGATAAAAGATATTTCTGAAATGGATTATAAATGGTTTAAGCTTCAAGATGTAAAATATTTACATCTTAAAATATGTGAGACCTTTATTATTTATATTCAGGATTAAAATGAATAAATTTTCTAAAGGAACCAAGATTAGTTTTGAATTAAGTATAAATAATATTAGTTTTATAAACTAATATTTATTGATGATGAATATTCCTGAATGTTTTGCGACATATTTACTTATCTAATATGTATGTGTGCATGTAAATATAATTGTGTAGGATTTATGGAGAGAAATTAAGTTAAATTATAGCTGAAATCTCCAATCAAGTCAAGTTTCTTACCTTAAACTTCTTACATATTGCAAGTTTTCCAATTCAAACTTGAGTTAATATTTTCAAGCATGTTAGTGGTTTAATTATTGTCAATTATACCACATCAATGAAATTTATTGTTAATCGCACTTAGTGCAAGTTGCATATGTTCACCTGGTATGAAAGGTTGATCACCTTGATTACCAAATTTGTCCATGGCCATTGTTGGCCACTCAGTGTTATTGATTCAGTTATTCATTTATTGAAATTGATTCTCATTCTTTCACAATGGTTATATATTGTTGAAACTTTAGAAAGCTATATTCTTTCCTTCAATCATAATATATTTTTATTGCATTTAAATTTGTTGAGCAAAGTAGTTGCTCATCCTTGCTATATCACGATAACATTTCAGATTAAAGTCTGAATGCTCAAAGAAGGACAAAGGCAAAGACAGAGTTGAAGATTAGTTTAACGGTTATCTATTATGATAATTTAAGTAAATGAAGGATGTAAATCTTTTAAGATTATAAAGGTATGTATTTAGTTAAGGTTAAAGACCATGGGATATGTTGTAGAATGTATTGTATAAACAATTTATGTTTATATCTTCCGCATTAGTTACAGAATATGAATGTAGATGATGTACCGTAACGTACCAGATCCGAGGTAAAATGGACCCGGATTTGGGGGCGTCGCATAAATTATGTTAAGGGAGTCACTAGTAGTATATCTCAACTAGTGAGCAAACCCTAAGGCTTTATATCCATAAAATTGGCAAAGTATTTACTAAATTAAATATTCGAGTAAATTGAATATAGTTAGTAAATAAAATGTGTGAGTAATTAATGAAAGTAGTTATTAATGAGATTATTGTCAAATTGTATAATAATATTAATAGTCAATTTAGTAATTTATTTACTAAGTGACTAAGTTATTTAATTAATGAGTCAAGCCTAATCATTTAATTTAATCATGGACTTGAGTATTAATGGTATGATAATTTAATTAATCAATCATTGGGTTAAATTAAATGATCCAATAATTTATTAACTAGATTTGGTTTTATTAGTCCAATCATTGAAATTGAAAGCCCCATGTGTATTTAATGTATAGTCCAAAACCTAGCCCACTTGGTAATTTAAAGGTATAACATTAAATGATTAATTGTAGCATGTTGGGGATAATATTTTTGGGACAAACCCTAGCAATTTTCGACAATGAGAGAGAGAGTGAGAGCAAGTTACTTTTCAAAATTTATTTTATTTAATTAACTAGCTTGTGTTGGAGGTTGTGTTCTAGACTTGATGGTGTAGTCTCCTAAGTTGTCAATTAGCCACCCTAGTGACACAAGGCTACTCACTAGCTCCATGATGACAAAAGGTAGAGGTTTCTTACTATTATTCAATTAGTAAGCCTTTTATCTAAAGGACAACACAGATATGGGGGATATTAGTAACTCTTACATCAAGTACAAGTGTGTCTATCTCCCATTGGTAGAAAATTTACTTAGCACTTTTAATGATATGAAGAGATAAGGCAAAGCCTTTTATCCAAGGGACAATAAAGATATGGGGGATATTAGTTATACTCCTAGTTGTATCTAGCTATATTGCAAGATACATTCTTGAATCACCACATTTTATTTTCTCTTCATTTTTCTCCTATTCTTCTTCTTCTTCTATTTTTCTCCCAAGCTAGAAAAATACAAAGAGAGAAAAGAGAGAGAAAGGAGTTCGGTTTTTGAGGGGAAGGAGAGGGTGTAACGCCCCCGAAATCCAGGTCTTACCTTAAACCCGGATCTGGTGCGTCACGGTACTACCCATACAATCTAATCTTACTACATGAATATAATTACAATATTATTACAACATGTCCTTATATAATCCCAGGTACGAAGACCTTTACTAATACATCAACAAATAATATTACTAAATTTAATGATATTATAACAAAAAATTTAAATACCTCTCCCTTAATGTTTTCATCACACATATCTTCTTTGATATAGTCATTTCCTGAATATGTGTAAAGTTATTCAACAACCATACATTTGTTATATAAAAGTCATTTATACAACATCGTCACCCTTCTAGTTTACTATAACAAGGAACTAACATAATCACATCTTAACTACCATAATGGATAACCTCCATTTTAACTCAACGTTTACATAAACTAATTCACATACATCGTATACCGTCATCACGGCTAAATAAATACATTGAGGAATTAAAATTTAACTTCCTTTTTACCTTTACCTCTAATCCTTATCAACTTGATATCAAGAGAATTTGTCGCATCTATAATCTGCAAAAGTTTTATTTTTGCAAGTATGAGCACGGCGGCTCAGCAAGAACTAACAATTTTCACCTTTCATGCTTCACGTAACATATAAATTTGTATTTTATTTATGCACATTGATTATCATACTATACATCTTATTTATGCATCATCATTCTCATATTATACATCTTACTCATGCATTATAAATCTTATGCAATGCATCTATATATGCATCATACATCTCATAGCATACATCATGCACCTCATATTGTATATTTACAATAACTCAAGTTCCACATAGAATAATATAGTCACGTATTTGCACATCGTGCACATTTTAATCATGCTCCCATGTAATTCACGTAACAGTGAAAGATTTAATAATTAACTCATGTATATCAATACATTTAAACAAGTCAATAAGTTACTAAAAGAACTTGTCTTAAGCGTTCCTTGCTAAATTAGGACGGCTCACCCTTCAATTCTCTTACACAATTTATTTAACAATAAAATATCAATTAGCCACTAAAAAGGCTTTATATAATGCTTTACATAATAATAATTCTTAATCCATATTGCCCGTGCATTATAAATAATTAACGAGATTAACTCTACAACATCTCTCGGCATCGCGTCGTTCGAAAATGTTATGACCCTCATTATCATTCATTATGCTTGGTTTATACTATCATATGTCACAATATATAAATCCTCAAATTTGCGTTTCTAAAACGAATTTTAAAATTCGTTTGAACTATTTTAATCGTTAACGAACACTATTATTCGTTTAATCATAACTTCTTCGTTACTCATCCGTTTTCGTTCATTCTTACGTCAAATTAAAGCTTATCAAGTCTACTTTAATGTCATCTAGGCCTTGGTTTTAGGCCCTTCATCAATCAAAATAGGTTTTCACTTTTCACAACCAAGGTCAGATTACTACAAAAATCTGGTTAGCTTTACCCTCTCTCGCTAAAACAGTCATAACTAATTCGTTTCTAAACTTTTTTAAGCGATTCTTATGCCCACGCGAAGCTAACTTCCGGGGCTACAACTCTTATGCTTTAACCATTTTCAAATTGTGAACACACAAGTCTAGAAAATTCATTCAATGGGCTGGTCTGAATCTGGTTTTCCAGAATGGACAGATTTAACGCGCTTACTATAGCATGTCATAACTCGGTCGTCCGAACTCGAAATTAGTTTATTCCAGAGGCTATAGAAAGCTTGGAACATAAACTACAACATATCTAAAGCCCACAATATTTTAACAGATCTAACTAGCCAAAACGGTGCCCCAAAACTCCCTTCCCGAACTGATTTTTCCTGTTTTGACAGTTTGGACACTTCTTCTCCCAAATGCCATAACTCCCTCGTCCGAGGTCGAAATGCATTCGTTCTAAAGCCCACGGCTTCGTATCTTAGAGAACTAAATAACCCCAAAAGCTCAAAATTTAATACATAACATATCAATACCAGTTTTGCATCAACGGACATTGCTCATCTAAGGTTTCCTTAGTAAGACTTAGTTCATTCAAATCTTTACCACGGATTTGTTTCTAAAGCTTTTAACCTCGTTCAAGTTGGGTGATTCTCATTGTTGGTATATTTGTATGTATAACAAATATAACTCATACACGCAAGTGCACGCGATCCACAAGTAATATAAAGTAAGTAAAGTATCGATCCCACGAGGAAATGAATTGCATTTATGACTACAAACACCGATTTTGTAATTAGTTTGGTTTCTTTAAACAAGCGGTTTTAGTGATGAAATAGTCTAATAATTACTAATGAAACAATTAAAACAAATTTAATGGTAAAAATTACAGATTTTATAGGCTTGGGATTATAATTTCACCTAATGCCGATTTAGATTTCCATGCTTCCTATTGTTGCTAGTTGGTTATTATGGAATGTTGGTCGAAAACACGAAAGTAAAATATGGCCATCTCTCGATGCACCATACCCATATCACATTAAATCCACAATTGATAGAATGAATGTGAACACCCTAAATGACTAACGCACTATATTTCTATGTGAATTACAATCAAACGGGTTTAAGAACAAGTTTTCAAATGACTACACATGGTGCTTCGGTATATCTCTATCCTAAGCACGAAACATAATTTCACGAGGAATGTAATAATTATGAACATATGCTAGCATAATGAGATCTTAATTTCTACTTCCTTTCTCAATTCCATATAAATTATCACAGTAATTGTTGATCAAGCAATTAAACATGGAGTATAGATTATGCTAGACATTCATTTCACAACCAACTTAGTAAAAATAAGGAAGCACTTCAATTCTTAATCAAGCAAAAGATCCATTATAATCCCAAGAATTAGATTTAGTTCATAATAATAATAGAGTTCATCATGCACAATTGGTTCATCATCATAATTACAGAATAGAAAAATTAATCAGAAATAGAAAATATTCAAGCTCCCTGTTCCGTTCTGCAACTTCTGATGATTTTCCAAGTTGTGTAGATAGTTGATTTCTTGCTCCCAATCTCCAATTCAGCATCCATATAGCTCCATTCTTCAGTTCCCAAATGCAAATTATGCTCAGCTGATGATTTTCCTGTTTTTAGCTAGAATACAGTAACTATTCTAATTTCGTGTAGGAGCAGAGCTACCAAAATGAATTCCCAAAATTGGCTAATAATACAAGCATAAATTGTCTTCTTTTGACTTATTATTATTCCCACTAATAAAAGCTAAACCCACTGATCCCTCAAAATCTGGCATTGCATGATTTCTGGATAATGCTGCTTCGCTGGATGGAACGTGTTGCATGGCTGGCTGGCGACAGGCGCAGCTGCGCCGCCCTCCTTTGTAATAGGGGCGCAGCTGCGCAGGAGTGGCATGGCATGGGCAGGATGGGCGCAGCTGCGCCGACGCCCTTTGTAAAAGGGGCGCAGCTGCGCCAGGTGCCAGTTTGCTGCAGTGCTGCTATTGCAAAAATTCATCAACTGTTATGACCTGCACAAGCAACAAACAATCAAATAACACCCATCCACAAATGCTCAACACCACGAGCCAACATTATCAAAAACAATGCAAAAGCCGAATAATGAGGCTAGTGAATCAAAAACCGAACGAGAAGGGGAAATGCATGAATTTACACTAGATAGCTATTAGAAAAGCATCAAATGAAACCAAATAGTATCCAATAAGTAGGTACGAAACCTACTTATCAAATACCCCCAAACTTGAATTGTCGCTTGTCCTCAAGCTAATACAACGAAATGAATGCAAACATGAATGCAATGAAATAAGAATGCACCATGATCCTCATCAATTAGCAAGCAATTCACAAGATTTGCCTCAGAAGAATCTAGCGACACATCAAAACTTGGTCCGTGTACCGTGATACCCGTGCAACTCAAATTCCGTGGTGAATGATAAAGTGTGTGTGTGTGTGTAGCAGTCATCAAACTATAGTAATCCCAATCGATTCTCATAATATGTTTCTTAGGGAAAATTTATATAATCGAACCTCTAAAAGACAATTGGGGTAAATATAGTTAAAACCACGCTATGTTCCAAATGTGGGGATCGACTTAGACATTATTCGGATCATGACGCTTGGTCGTGCAATGCCTAGTTCCCATAGGCTATTCAATGATACCCATGTAACGAGCTTTCGGCCAACGACTCCCAAACCAATTGGTCTTAGGGCGCTAGGTGTAGAGACATCCCCTAGGGTGTACTTACTCGAATATCAAAGGCCACAAAACTAAGCTGACCAAGTCTTTATTAACACACAAAATTTTTATTTTTATTTTTATTTTTATTTTTTTTTTATTTTTATTTTTTTATTAACGAATGCGTTTTACGCTCCATTTCGCTGCATAAATAATCTACTAAGTACCCCCCCCCCCCCAAACTTGAACACGTATGATTTCAACTAATATTTCCCACAATTGCCACAATTATTAAAAACACAACTAATTTTCTCCAGAACTCAATTATGCGAATCTTGGGGCTACATAGTTAGAAAACTACTGAGAACGTGCAAACCGGTTTTATCACAGCAAACGCAAGATAAGAGTTGCAATGTATCATGGCATCCGACCCAAAGTCTTAACAGTTAGCAAAATCAAAAGTTTTCATCCTAGGCATGTGGGGATGCATACTAATCAAACTAAGAGGATCATGCAACTAAACTACATGATGTGATATGATATGCATGAGAATTTCACCATTTTTTTTTTTTTTTTACGAAAATAAGGAAACAAATACCTAAAATGACAATAAATAACAAGAACTAACAATAAAAACAGATAATTTAAAGCATCATAAAATAACTAGGCAAGCCTAATACCCCCAAACTTAAAATATGCAATGTCCTCATTGGAGATAATAGGGTAAAGAGTACTCCCCTAAGAAGCGTCCTCGGCGCCGCTAGGCGGCGTGTCGGGCGGAGGATAAGGGATGCCGGAGCCGAATGTGGGAAACTCAATGTGGACCCCCTGCTGACTGAACGCCTCCGATAGTGCACCAGCGAAGGAGACGCTGTAATCCCTGAAGCTCGTGTGCAACGCGTCCATGCGGCGCTGCAGGCTGCGCATGTCGCGCTCATGTCCACCGACGCCCCTCTGCTGCACTGGCGGGGCAGGCATGCCCTCCTCGCTGGCCTCCTCCACCTCATCAGCCACAATAAAATCCAACCCATTTGGCCGGGACTCTCCACCGCGCCAAACATTATACTTTCGGATCGTGGCGCTATCGATGTCTCGCATAGGTAGCTGGAGAGCCTCCTCGCCCCATTCCACGTTTGCTGCTAAGCATAGGCGTGTGATGATCGAGGCGTACGGAATGGCACCGGAAGTGACAGCCCGCATGAAACGAAGCATGGACTGGTTGATGATATATCCCACGTCGATGCTGCCTCCACGCAGAATACGGTGCAAGAGTACCCGCGCGGTCCCGTGTCACGTCCTGATGATGGGTGGTTGGCAAGATACTCGCGCAAATGAAGGCGTACCACGCCTTGGCAAATCTATTCAGCGCGGTCTGAGGGAAGTGCACCTTCAAGGTGGTGCCTGGCTGAGTCTTCCACTGCGTGCCCGGCTGGCACATCTCATGTATCAACGCATCAAGGTCGGTTTCGTAGCGTTCATGTACCACCCAGTCGGTAGCCTCATCAGTAGCGGATGGTAGGCGAAAAAGTTCATTGATCGCCTGCGCCGAATAGGATACCTGCTTGCCCCGCACGAAGGAAATCCCATTCTGTGTTTCCCGGGCGTTGGCATAAAACTCTCGAACAATGGCTATCGGGGCTGACTTCGGTGTTTCAATGAATAGCAACCAACCCAAACGCCGGATTTGGTCAAGAATACGCCCATCCTGTGCTTTGGGCTTCAAACCCCTCTCTGGTATGAAGGATTTGACGCTAAGCACCTCCCAGTAGTAATGTTGTGCAGATAGATTGACAAATTTGGTGGCATCCAGAGTATTGATGCCACCACCAGTAGATTCGGATCCGCTGCTGCTGGAAGAAGAAGGTTGGGGAGTGCGTGCGCACTTCGGCATGGTGGTATGTGATTGGGGTTTGAAGGTAGAGTGTAGGTAGTTAGGGTTTTGAGAGAGTGGGTAGGGATGAGAGGAGAGGGTTTTGTGTTGCTGCTAGAGAGTCAGTTAGGGTTTGATGATTGTGACTAATGGGGACCGACTATTTATAAAAAAAAAAATTTCGCGATCGGCGCAGCTGCGCCGCATTTGTACTGGGAAGGGGGCGCAGCTGCGCAGTTGCTCAGATGTTGCAGACGAGGGTGGCTCGGCGCAGCTGCGCTGATATTGAACTGAAGAAGGGGCGCAGCTGCGCTGGAGCTCAGGAATCCTGGAAAAACTTTTTCTTTCTCTGAACAACAGCAAGTGTGTGCAATGGAACAATGTACCCCCAAACTCAAAGAGTGATCAAGTCAAACGCTTGAGGGCAAGATTAGACACCTGAAATAAAAACAAACACGCATGTTAAAATGAAATCACACAAACTAAGCAAAAATCACACAATAATAGAAGTAATAAAAGTAATCTCGGGTTACCTCCCGAGGAGCGCTTTATTTTAAAGTCGGTTAGCTCGACTCTCATTGATGCTCAATCCATGGTCAGGTCAACTGAGGATTTCTGGCGATCAATTTCGCCTCCCCAATAGTGCTTCAATCTTTGGCCATTAACCTTGAAGGGTTGCTCGCTGTCCATTCCAACAATCTCGATGGCACCATGTGGGAATACAGCAGTGATGGTAAAGGGACCCGACCATCGGGATTTGAGCTTTCCCGGGAATAACTTGAGCCTGGAGTTGAATAGTAAAACCGCTTGGCCAGGTTCAAATTTTCTCTCGATGATTTTTCGGTCGTGCCATCTTTTTACCTTCTCTTTGTAGAGTTTCGAATTCTCATAGGCTTGCAATTGGAACTCATCGAGTTCATTTAGCTGTAGGAGTCTCCTTTCTCTTGCTGCAGATGGGTCAAAATTCAACTTTTTAATGGCCCAGTAAGCTTTGTGCTCTAATTCAACCGGTAGATGACAAGCCTTGCCATAAACTATGTGATAAGGGGACATGCCGAGAGGTGTCTTGTATGCAGTTCTATAAGCCCACAAGGCTTCATTTAGCTTTAGAGACCAATCTTTTCTAGAAGGATTAACAATCTTTTCCAGAATTCTTTTTACCTCTCGGTTGGAGACTTCGGCTTGACCATTGGTCTGTGGATGGTAGGCAGTGGCAATCCTGTGTCTTACTCCATATTTGGCCAAGAGAGCTGTGATCTGTTTGTTGCAAAAATGGCTCCCCTCATCACTAATGATCGCCCGAGGAGTGCCAAATCTAGTAAAAATATTTTTTTGTAGGAACCTCAAAACTACCTTAGCATCATTGGTTGGTAACGCCGAAGCTTCCACCCATTTGGACACGTAATCAACCGCTAGAAGGATATAGAGATTGTTGCAGGATGATGGAAATGGTCCCATGAAGTCTATGCCCCATACGTCAAAGATCTCCACCTCCAAGATCACATTTAGTGGCATTTCATTACGGTTGGAGATGTTGCCCACCCGTTGGCATCGATCACAATTCTTTAGGAAGTGGTGGGCATCTTTGAACAAGGTGGGCCAATAAAATCCGGCCTGGAGTACCTTTGCTGCTGTTCTCTGCGTTCCATAATGGCCACCATATAGAGAAGAATGACATGCATGTAATATACTGGTACTCTCGACATCGGGGATGCATCTTCGGATCACCAGATCTGTGCATTGTTTGAACAAGTAAGGCTCATCCCACATGTATCTCTTTGTATCATGCAGAAATTTCTTCCTCTGCTGAGAAGTTAGATCCGGTGGTAGCACATGACTCACAAGATAGTTGACAATATCAGCGAACCATGGGATTTCAGATGTGACTGCAAATAGCTGCTCATCAGGGAAACAATCGTTTATCTCAACCTTCTCTTTGCTCTCTAAATCCGGATTGTCCAATCTGGAAAGATGATCGGCTACCAGATTTTCCGTACCTTTCTTATCCTTAATTTCCAAGTCAAACTCTTGGAGCAAAAGGATCCATCTGATTAATCTAGGCTTGGCATCTTTCTTTGAGATCAAATACCGAATTGCTGCATGATCAGTGTACACTACTACCTTTGTTCCAATGAGATAGGATCGGAACTTGTCGAATGCATAGACAACCGCGAGTAGTTCCTTCTCGGTGGTGGTGTAGTTCATTTGGGCCTCCGAAAGCGTTTTGCTGGCATAGTAGACTGTATGTAGAACCTTGTCTCTGCGCTGTCCCAATACCACGCCCACAGCGTAGTCACTAGCATCACACATAAGCTCAAATGGAAGAGACCAATCCGGGGCCACTATCACAGGTGCTGTTGTCAATTTTTGTTTCAACAACTCAAATGCTGCTAAGCAATTTTCATCGAATAGAAACGGAACATCTTTTTCCAATAGATTGCACAGGGGTTTTGTGATTTTGGAGAAGTCTTTGATAAATCTCCGATAGAATCCAGCATGGCCCAAGAAACTTCGAACTCCCTTTATAGAAGTTGGTGGAGGCAATTTCTCGATAGTTTCCAACTTTGCTTTGTCCACCTCCAAACCTTTGGCTGAGACTTTGTGACCCAAAATTATTCCTTCATGAACCATGAAGTGACATTTCTCCCAATTAAGCACAAGATTTGTTTCCACGCATCTCCTCAATACCATGACTAAATTCTCAAGACAGCTGTCGAAGGAATTTCCAAATACTGAGAAGTCATCCATGAAGACCTCCATGTTGATTTCCACCATGTCAGAAAATATTGCCATCATGCATCGCTGGAATGTGGCAGGAGCATTGCATAGACCAAAAGACATTCGCCTGAAAGCAAAAGTTCTATAAGGGCAAGTAAAAGTGGTCTTTTCTTGATCCTCAGGAGCGATAGCAATTTGATTATATCCAGAGTATCCGTCAAGCAAACAATAGTACTCATGCCCTGCAAGTCGGTCCAACATTTGATCAATGAATGGGAGTGGGAAGTGATCTTTTCTTGTGGCTTTGTTGAGCTTTCGATAATCCATGCAAACTCTCCACCCCGTGACTGTTCGGGTTGGTATTAGCTCGTTGATCTCATTTTTTACCACGGTTATTCCTCCCTTCTTTGGTACACATTGCACTGGGCTCACCCATGGACTGTCAGAAATGGGATAAATGATTCCGGCGTCTAGCCATTTCAAAATTTCTGTTTTCACCACTTCTTTCATGATAGGATTCAGCCTTCTTTGATGCTCTATGGTAGGCTTGCTGTCATCTTCCATCAGGATTTTGTGCATGCAAAATGCGGGGCTGATTCCTTTTATGTCTGCAATGGTCCACCCAATAGCCCCTTGGAATTCTCTGAGGATTCTTATCAGTTTGTCTTCCTGCAAGGATGTTAGTGCAGAGGAAATAATGACAGGTAATGTATCTGAAATGCCTAGGAATGCATACCTGAGATGACTAGGCAGGGGTTTGAGATCGAGTTTAGGAGGTACCTCACTGGATGGTTTTAATTGAAATGAGGCATCGTTTGAGCTTTTCAAGGGCTCAATAGGTACCTTGAATCTTGCCAACTTGGGTGTTGCATCTAGAAAATGAGCATACTCACAGTTCTCAGGTTCGTCCAAGTCGATGTCTCCTGTTAGTGTCTGCTCAAGCAAGTCCCTATGTGTGGCCTTAATGAATTCCTTGGTTACTGCTTCTTCAATGATGTCAACTCGGAAGCACTCTTCCTCCTCAGTTGGAAATTTCATAGCTTTGAAGACATTAAAGGTGACCTCTTGGTCTTGAACCCTCATTGTCAATTCTCCTTTTTGCACATCAATGAGAGTTCTCCCGGTAGCTAGAAATGGCCTCCCAAGTATGATGGGGATGTCCTTGTCCTCCTCAAAGTCTAGGATTATGAAATCAGCTGGGAAAATGAACTTATCAACCTTAACCAAGACATCTTCCACAATACCTCTCGGATAAGTGACTGAACGATCAGCTAGCTGAAGAGAGACATTTGTTGGCTTGGGAGCTGGTAATCCCAACTGAGTAAACACGGACAATGGCATGAGATTAATGCTTGCACCAAGATCACATAAACACTTATTGAACGATAGGTCTCCAATGGTGCAAGGAATGGTGAAACTGCCTGGATCCTTTAGTTTTGGAGGTAGCTTCCTCTGTAATATCGCACTGCATTCCTCTGTCAAAGCAACAATTTCAAAATCTTGCAATTTCTTCTTTCTTGACAGAATAGTTTTCATGAACTTAGCATAACTTGGCATTTGTTCTAAAGCTTCTGCGAATGGTATATTGATTTGAAGCTTTTTGAAAACTTCAAGAAACTTAGAAAATTGCCTGTCCATTTTCTGCTTTTGCTGCCTTTGAGGATACGGAACTGGTGGATAATACCTTGTGGGGGAAGGTTGAGTTTTTTCTGTGCTTTTTATGAGTGGGGATTCAGATTTCTCAATGCTTTCTTCTTCCTCAAACATTTCAGCAGTGGCAGTTTCTGGGGAGGGGCGCAGCTGCGCCGGTCCCCTTTGTAAAATGGGCGCAGTTGCGCCGATAGGTTCCAGTGCTGATGACGGGCGCAGCTGCGCTGTCTGTTCGTGTGACATTGGCGCAGCTGCGCTGTCTGGCAGGGTCTGCTTTCCACTTCTGGTGGTAACAGCTTGGCATTGCTCCTTCCCATTTCTCCTTGGATTGACTTCTGTATCGCTAGGGAGGGCCCCTTGAGGTCTGCTAGACAACAAACTGAACAATTGACTCATTTGATTTTCCAAATTCTTGAAGCCTAATGTTTGGCCTTGCTCCAACCTGTCAGTTTTGGCCATGTATTTCTCCAAATTCTCACTCATTTCCGCGACCTTCCTATCTGTGGCTGTGACTTGCTGCTGATTGTGGAACCCCGGAGGATTGAGAGGTTTTGGAGCTTGTGAATTATCTTGACGGTTGCTCCACGAGAAATTTGGGTGGTTCCTATTCCCCGGAGTGTAGTTGTTCTGATATTGATTTGCTGGCCGCTGATAGTTGCTCACAATGTGCACAGATTCAGCGTTGATGGCACATTGCTCCGAAGCGTGAGAACCTGCACAAAGCTCACAAATCATGGAAACTTGTTGACCTTTACCTTCACATATGTGGTCAAGCTTCTTGGCCATAGCTGAAATCTGTGCTTGAAGTGAAGTGGCTGTGTCAACCTCTAGTATTCCTGCCACTTTTGGTTGAGTGGTTCTGGAGGATGGCCATTGATAGTTGTTTGCAGCCATAGTCTCCAAAAGTTCATAGGCCTCGTCATAGTTTTTACCCATGAATGCACCACCTGCAGCCGCATCGATGCCTGCTCGTGTCTGAATATTCAACCCATTGTAAAATGTGTTAAGCTGCATCCATTGGGGCAAACCGTGATGTGGGCACTTTCTCAATAGTTCCTTGTACCGCTCCCATGTCTCGTACAAGGATTCTCCATGATGTTGCTCATATGAGGATATGTCATTTCTCAACTTAGCAGTTTTGGCCGGTGGGAAGAACTTTGCTAAGAATTTCTGGGCCAAATCTTGCCAAGTGGTAATGGACCCGGGTGGTAGCGAGTGCAGCCAACTTTTTGCTTTATCCCTCAATGTGAATGGGAATAACCGCAATCTCACCGCATCTTCCGAGATCCCGCTGAATTTGAATGTATCACATATCTCCAAGAAATTTATCAAGTGCTCATTCGGGTCATCAACCACCATTCCTCCGAATTGGACAGAATTTTGGATCATATGGATTGTCCCTGGTTTGATTTCAAAGGAATTGGCTGTTATGGCTGGCCTTGAGATACTTGATTGCAAATCATTGATTCTTGGTGTAGCATAATCTCTTAAGGCTTTTTGTGCTTCGCCTGCCATAGGTTGAGGTTGTTCTAGATCCTCTAGAGTATTTTCAGCACACTTCCTTGATTGTTGAACCCTTTTTTCAATGTTGTCCACAAAAGGCAATAGGTTAGGATTCTTCGACCGAGTATGCATACACTACTCAAGAGTACCTATCACAATGTAGAAGAAAATAAAATAGAATTAGGATAATAACAGATTTGTTTAACTAAAACCAATCTAATTTAAATTGATGATGAAAGTTATAAACGCAATTGCAAGTCCCCGGCAACGGCGCCAAAAACTTGTTGGTATATTTGTATGTATAACAAATATAACTCATACACGCAAGTGCACGCGATCCACAAGTAATATAAAGTAAGTAAAGTATCGATCCCACGAGGAAATGAATTGCATTTATGACTACAAACACCGATTTTGTAATTAGTTTGGTTTCTTTAAACAAGCGGTTTTAATGATGAAATAGTCTAATAATTACTAATGAAACAATTAAAACAAATTTAATGGTAAAAATTACAGATTTTATAGGCTTGGGATTATAATTTCACTTAATGCCGATTTAGATTTCTATGCTTCCTATTGTTGCTAGTTGGTTATTATGGAATGTTGGTCGAAAACACGAAAGTAAAATATGGCCATCTCTCCATGCACCATACCCATATCACATTAAATCCACAATTGATAGAATGAATGTGAACACCCTAAATGACTAACGCACTATATTTCTATTTGAATTACAATCAAACGGGTTTAAGAACAAGTTTTCAAATGACCACACATGGTGCTTCGGTATATCTCTATCCTAAGCACGAAACATAATTTCACGAGGAATGTAATAATTATGAACATATGCTAGCATAATGAGATCTTAATTTCTACTTCCTTTCTCAATTCCATATAAATTATCACAGTAATTGTTGATCAAGCAATTAAACATGGAGTATAGATTATGCTAGACATTCATTTCACAACCAACTTAGTAAAAATAAGGAAGCACTTCAATTCTTAATCAAGCAAAAGATCCATTATAATCCCAAGAATTAGATTTAGTTCATAATAATAATAGAGTTCATCATGCACAATTGGTTCATCATCATAATTACAGAATAGAAAAATTAATCAGAAATAGAAAATATTCAAGCTCCCTGTTCCGTTCTGCAACTTCTGATGATTTTCCAAGTTGTGTAGATAGTTGATTTCTTGCTCCCAATCTTCAATTCAGCATCCATATAGCTCCATTCTTCAGTTCCCAAATGCAAATTATGCTCAGCTGATGATTTTCTTGTTTTTAGCTAGAATACAGTAACTATTCTAATTTCGTGTAGGAGCAGAGCTACCAAAATGAATTCCCAAAATTGGCTAATAATACAAGCATAAATTGTCTTCTTTTGACTTATTATTATTCCCACTAATAAAAGCTAAACCCACTGATCCCTCAAAATCTGGCATTGCATGATTTCTGGATAATGCTGCTTCGCTGGATGGAACGTGTTGCATGGCTGGCTGGCGACAGGCGCAGCTGCGCCGCCCTCCTTTGTAATAGGGGCGCAGCTGCGCAGGAGTGGCATGGCATGGGCAGGATGGGCGCAGCTGCGCCGGCGCCCTTTGTAAAAGGGGCGCAGCTGCACCAGGTGCCAGTTTGCTGCAGTGCTGCTATTGCAAAAATTCATCAACTGTTATGACCTGCACAAGCAACAAACAATCAAATAACACCCATCCACAAATGCTCAACACCACGAGCCAACATTATCAAAAACAATGCAAAAGCCGAATAATGAGGCTAGTGAATCAAAAACCGAACGAGAAGGGGAAATGCATGAATTTACACTAGATAGCTATTAGAAAAGCATCAAATGAAACCAAATAGTATCCAATAAGTAGGTACGAAACCTACTTATCACTCATCACTCAACAGAGTACAACATGACACATTTAAACTTAACATGCAAGCTCGGATCAATACACATTCTAAGGTCCAAAACAGTCCGCATAAGTCCATTTTAGTCCATTTCTTCCTCCTTAAGCATAGGTTCCGATTTTGTTCATTTTGATTCCACTTTACATGCTATTAATAGTAAGTTTAGCATTTATACATCATCCTTGAGTCCTTCATTAACTCCTAACAACCATAACAACATTTAACAAAATACAAAACTTAATAGATGAAAATTAAAAGTTTAAGGTTTCATGTCATACCTCCTTTGGTTCTCTTTTGCTCAACTATAGAATGGATAAGGCTTGCTTTTTCTCTTCCTTCTCTCCTTCCTTGGTTCTTCTGAACCCTTTACTCAAATCTTCAACTCTCAAACATTTCTTCTCTCTCACTCTTGGTTATGTAGAAGATTTAAAGGATAATAGGAGAAAAAAATGGATGAAGATGGAAGATGGTTGTGTTTGCTAGATAACTTCTCTTCTCTCCTTCATGCCATGTCCGAACCTTCTCTGCTTTTCTCACTTAGCTTCTTTCTCTCAGCTCTTCTCATTTTGCAAAATGACCCGAGCATAGACTATGCAAGGAATGAATATTATGTGTGTGGGGAACCATTTGGCTTAACCAAGCACCTTGGAAGAAAGAATCAAAAGGAAGGTTGCAAAATAATTGAGTATGGGTCTCCCCAAGGACCATGTTGTCCGATTGTCTTCCTCCTCTCACTTCCCAATTGGCTAGCAATGTTTTCTTGTCCCCCTCTTTTTTTTCTTTGCTCGGGTATCCCATTCCTTTAATACCCAAATGTTCAATTCTTCTTCTTTACTTAGTTAATTAAGTCCTTATTTAGTCCATGGTTCAATTAGTATAATAAGCACCAACTCTCCACTCACTTTGTCCCACTTAACTTGTCTCATCCGTAGCCCCTTTCATTCCTTCTAAATGTGCTGATTTCTTACTCCTCTTCCACCTATTTAACCAATTTTTCTCTCTCCAATTAATTCTCAATGGATCAAATAGTGGGTTGGGTCAAAGGTCTTAGTCTTGGGCCATATTTATCAACCACTTGGGCTTCTAATTAAAATCCTCAATGGGCTCTTACAAAATCCTACACTTGGATTTCAACAATAATATAATATTTCATTTAACTATTTATTAGCCCACTAATTTAATCCATTAATGGACTCATTTAATATAGGTTAGTTATTTACTAACCAATTAGCTTACCAAAATCATGTACCCAAATGTACATGTAACCCTCAATTATTTGGTTAACATATTTACACCAAATAAATTATTCAAATAATAATCTTCATCAAACTATTTATTTTATTCCATAAATAGCGTTTTTTGGCGTGAATGGTACTCACGTGAATAATGCTTAAGTGTTATTCCTCAAAATCATTTTATTCACTTCTACGAAACAACAATATTTATAATCATTGCATGTGCATAATCTAGGTTGTAATATAACCTTTAAACGCTTAACACATAATAATATTAATAAAAATCTATTTTATTCAATAATATTCATAAGTTCGAATTATCAAGCTACTCACAATTCGCAATCGTTACATTCATTAACTATAAACTCTTTCGTCCCCAAATATTTGTATATATATCATACTTATATATACATATTTAGTTCACCACATAAATCACATCAATATATATAACACATATATATTTTTACATTCAAACTCGATACGTCTCGTAATAAGAATTTTATTTATTAAATTCTTATTTCAATTTTATTCTCGAAAAAAAATCTGGATTGCCACATTCTTCCCCTCTTATAAGGATTCTGTCTTCGGAATCACCGAAACAACCTTACTCGGTCTACGTAAATCTTCTTTCAAAATTTTATCGTTGAATAATTTTAACGTATTACTATAATATAGGTTTTTTTTATCACCTATTTAAAACATTTCCTTGCCTAATACTCATAAATTCAATTTTATGACTTTCATTTAAACTCGATTATATTTCGAGTATTATTCTTTCTTTCTTTAACTCATCAACATTCTTTTCTAGGGATCACCGCAAACTACCATCGTCGTAGTAAATTGATATCATCGTTTACTAATTTCATAATCGTTCGGGATATTACAGAGGGGTACTAGCTTGATTAGTGCACCCTAAGTTCATATCTTACTTGGTAGATCAAGGAAGGCTGCTACTAGAACAAGGTATAACCTAAATCTTCATTTCCTTCTTCTATTTGGTGTTATAGCAAGATTTGATGGGATTATGAACTAATACCCAAGATACCCTAGTTCTACATATCATCATGTATGGAACTAAGTATCTTGAGTGTTAGATCAAAGATTTAGAGGAAGAAAGTGAGCATATGTTCTCCAAGGGGTGAAACCCTAGTTTTCCTTCCACTAAATCTTGTGTGACTCAAGTTTTACAACTTGGATTTGTGATCCGTCGAAGGGGAGTGCTAGATACATGAGTTAGCTAGTAAACCCAAGTGGTAGAACACAAATCCAATAATTTTTGAAGCCTTCGGGGCTATTTTCCGAAAACAGTCTAGCTATAGAACTTAAAGCTTTAAAACCCTAAAAGTTTGTTCTCTCCATTTTTCCAAAGGTGTTTTCGGCCAGTTATGGATCTTTTAAAAATCTAAGAAACATCACAGAAGTACCTTAAGAAGTTATCTACAGGTAGGTAAAAGAACGAACACGTTTCGATGTGTGGTTTGTATGTAATGGCTTTAACCGTAAAGGACTCCTAAATATTCTTACCCGGATTCCTCACTGTGTATACCTTGGAAAAATCTGAAATGTTTACAGTATGTTTATATATTTATGAGAGTGTACCCTGAATGTTTCAGAATTTTCTAAGCAAAACTCGATTTATGAAAAATGTAACAAGATTCAGAGGTTTTGAGTACTTTAAAAATAGTAAATCACTTTCTAAAATTCCAAGAAAATTTGTGAATCATTGTTGGGTCATATAATGTCCAGATCCAGAAGATAATAATTTTCAGAATTTGTTTGCTACTTTTCATAATAATGTTATAGTTATGGTTAAAAGGAATAAAATATTATTAGATAATTAATAATATTAGTAAATGAATAAATATTATTAATTGATTAATAATACTAAAGAATAGTAAAGTAGTAAAATATTATTAAGATGTTATTAATATTAGTAAACGAATAAAAGTGTTATTAGTGGACTAATAATACTAAGAGATGAATTAAATATTATCAAGATTAATAATATTGAGTGAATTAAAGGTAGTTGTTATTTAATAGTAATATTATCAAGGCATGATAATATTGTTAAGAACTAAATGTAATATGTAATATCTATGTGATTACCTAATGTAATGTTATGTTATGGCTAAATGAAAGATTAACTATAGGTCTCAAAGGAAGATAATTAAACTGCCTAGCGGATAGAATTTCATTGCGTAATAGTAGCCTACAAACGAGGCAAGTTTCCTAACTCAAACTCGAGTTATTATATTTCAAGTATGCTAGTGGATTAATTATTGATAATTATTTTACATCTATGATATTTATTGATATTCGCACAATGTGCAAGTTGTTATTGATATGCAAGTTTCATATCCTTACTCATATTTTATTGAGCAAGTTCCTTAACCCTACTCAAATTATATTCGAGCAGGATATCATTGTATTGCAAGTTATGTATTTAAGATTGAACCTTATTTCCAAGCATGCTTTAAGTGGTTTAATTACTTTACAATTATTCCACATCGATTTTATTGATACTCGCACGTGGTGCACTTGAGTTCGTACAGTCTTGGACTTGTACATTATTTAAAGTTCTATAATTCATGTACTGTTTAAGATTGAGTCTGAACCCTTGTTCGATCAGACAATTGCATGAAATTTTTATGAAGGTTATCCAAGCTAATTGATGGTATGGACTCTTAGACTGAAGTGAACACCCCTTTTATTATAAGAGAGTACCCCACGTATCTAATATAAGATAGAAACAACAGAGTTAAATGTTATGCATATATATAGCGTACGCGAGGCTGATCCCCTCAAGTACATATTCTGTAGCCAGTAACCAAAGGGTCAATCAGCTATTGATTCCATTGAAGTTTATTGTTTAAGGTCTACTTGACTATCATTTATTCTAAAAGTAGTTATTATTCTTGCTTCCGATATTCATATTATTGAATTCCTTTTTATATTCCGTTCATCATGATATATCCTTTATTGTTATATTTAAACTTGCTGAGCAAACTAGTTGCTCATCCTTGCTATATCATGACTTTCATTGCAGTTAAACCCGAGACTTCAGGGAAGGGTATGGGTAAAGAAAAGATGAAGTAATAGACTTCAAGTAGCTGACTTTGTTTTATGCTTAGTTTAATTTACTATCAATGTAATTTGAACCCTGATTAATATTTATGGTATGTTTTGCTTTATGTATTAAGGTTATCGAATCTTGGGACTTGTAACATCTTTTGAATGAACAACATATATTTATTTTATTCTGTATTTAGTCATTGTATGTTATTTGGAGGTGGATGTTTGTATTGGATAGTGATGACCAGATCCGGGTATTTGAGACTCGAATTTGGGGGCGTCACATGGAACATCCGTTTTGATGAGACAATCAAAGTTGTTTGATTTTATCAAAAGCGAGGATGAACCAAGTGTGTATAAGAAGGTCAGTAAGAGCGCAATGACATTCCTAGTACTATATGTTGATACAATACTGACAGGGAATGACCTACAGATGCTACAATCAGTAAAGATAATGTTGTCTAAACATCCTCCATGGAAGGTTTAGGAGAAGTATCCTATATTTCGGGATTAGGATCTATATAAATAGATCTTAAAGGATGTTTGACTTAACCCAATGAACGTACACTAATTCGATGCTAAAAAAGGGTTTAGCATGGCAAACTCCAAGCAATGTATCATGTTGATGAGTCACGAAGTGTATCTCTCTATTGTCCCCAAAAACACCGGAAGAGAGAGATCGCAGGAGTGAGAATCAGGTATGCCATGATTTTTATGAGACTGGATATTATTTGTGCACTAAAAGTGATAAGAAGATATCAGTCAATTCCTTGAGGAGATCACTGTAAGATAGTGAAATACATCCTGAAGTACTTAAGAAGAACTAAGGATGTGTTAATAATTAATGGTGGGTCTGAATCGAAACTAGAGGACTATGTATAGACTCAAGTTTTTTTAGACTGACCAAGACGACATCAAATCCATGTTAGGGTATATGATTAGCTTGAACGTTGGTGTAGTGAGTTTGAAAAGGTTCCAAGCAGCAAAGAGTTGTTGATTTAGTAACAGAAGACAAAGTATATAGTTGTAAGTGATGCTGGAAGGTTAGTTGTTTGGATGAAAAGTTCATAACATAACTAGGAATAGTTCCTATGTCTCATCTGAGATCCAAACATTTGTTGTGGCACTTTCATTTGATTAGAAGAATCATTGAAAGAGGAGAAGTCACTTTAGAGAAAGTGGACTCTCAATACAATATAGCAAATCTATTTACTAAAGCATTATCCAAACAGCAGGATGATTGCACTTAGAGAAGATAGGTATAAGATACCAGGGCGATTGGCTTTAGTGCAAGTAGGAGATTGAAAGTGATATGCACACAAGTCAATCACATTTGATGTGATGTTGCATATACTTTGTAATCTTATTCATTTATTAATAAAAGAATTCATTTATTAAAGACATTTTATTTTATCTACATGGTGCTGTTATTTAATATGTGATAAACCCATAGTGTTAAGTAATACTTTTAGAATCATGGTGATGATCATGGTGATGATCATGTTAATGAGATCTAAACTCTTAGATAGCTTAAAACTCAAATCGCTCCTAATCATTGGATTACTAAAAAGGGGATTAGTAAATCTGGATAGATTAGTACATGTTTTGCTTGCTCTTAGGAAGATGATGATTGTTCTCATAATCATTTGTGTGGAGACACTAAAGCAAGTATGTAGGTGCTTGTTGGAGAATAAGTTCACTGAACGTGACGCGCATAGGAATACCTAATGGAGTTTTACTCTCCTGTCAATAGGAATTCCTAATGTGATAGTAGTACAAATGATCCTTGGACTTGAGATCATCATAGTATCTTGTGTATGATGAATTATACTTTGACATGTCCCTTAAGACCCTCAGGGTATATCAAAGGGTTTGATTGGGTATAATAAGTTGTACATGGAGATAGGTGAATGTTCAACAAAGAATCTACTACTCCTAGTAAAATGAGAGAATGCCCTATGTGATTCGATAAATGATAACTCAATAGTCCTTGACCAAGGCAGAATGAAATTAGAAAGTAGTTTCTAATTTGCATTACTTGGAGTTATACATTTAAGGATCGAAATACATATAATTAAATAAAATAAAACTTGACAGTAATTCCATGTCTTATATTTAATTGGGATATTGTATGATAGAAGGATTGAATTGTACGGTAACTATTCACTGAAAGGTTCTTTTATGATTAATGTTGAAATCTATATTATCTGGAAAGTCGTTGATCGCTAAGGGGGCTTACCCTTATTGTAGAATAAATATTATTTATTTAAATTAATTAAATAGTTTAATTTATTTATTTAAATAAGATTAGAATTGTTCTAATAAATTTATTCACAACCGGTTTAATATGAAAAACCTAAAGGGTCACACCGCAAAAGAAAAATATTTATTTAAGAAGTAAATGACATAATCATAATAATGAGTTAAGTATATTTAATTTAGTTTATGGAGATAGAATAAATTAAATAGCTTAATATTTATTATTTAATATTTTGGAAATATTAAATATAAATTAATAAGAGGAGTCTTATTATTATTATTATTATTATTTTTATTATTATTATTATTATTATTATTACTATTATTATTATTTAATTTCTAAAATGGTTTAGGAATTAATTAATATGAGTATTCCCACAAGTTCCTAATTGGATTAGGAGTCTAATTAATTAAAGGAGTTTAATTAATTAAATAAAACCTTAATCCTAAATAGTTTAGGAGGGTTGTCTATATCTATAAATAAGAGGAGTCTTATCATAGATTAGGGTAACACATTCTTCCAATAGTTGAGAGGAGTACTTGCATATTCTAAAGAGAGAGAAAACTAGGGTTTTGTCAAACACCCATCTTCTTCCATAATTGTTATTCCTTGGTGGATCACCTCTAGAGGCCAAACACTTGGGTGACTAGCGTTGATTAAAGGAAGGAATCTAATTGGTGGATTTGAGGAGAACGAGAAGGAATTGGAGTTGAACTTGTACCCGAGGAAACTTTGATTCGCGAGGGTATAATTCTAATTCTTTATCTCTTTATTTTGTTAATTAATAATTGTGCATAAATATCTATCGTGGTTATGGTTTGTAAAATTTTAAAATCTGATTTTGCCATGCTTCCGCTATATTTATGTAATTTGATTGCATGCCATGGATATTATAAACCTATCATATACCCCCTCAACCTGAACACGTGGCAGTTTCGACCACTTTTTTGGTCGAAAATTACAAAAGGGTCAGTTATGGTTACTTAATGGTACTTTTGGTAGCAAGTTGAAAGCGTTTAAACATCGGGGTACGAATGGTAAAAGGGTGTATACTTCGGGGTATAATTAATTTGCAATTAAGGCTACTAATTTAGATAGGGGAGGGAGAAATTGAACCAAAAATTTGTGTTTTTAATTATATATTTGATTATTTCATTTTATATGTAAATGAATCCATGTTCCTTGCTACATATTATCCTCTTCTCTTTTTCTCTTTTTCCTTTTAGGATTGTTCTACATATACTTAAACTTCCTTCAAAAACTATAGAAAGCAAGAAATTCAAATGGGTGAGAAGACAAGTAATGCTGCAGGCAACAAAGAAATTGAACAGAAATTTAAAAAGAACAAAAAAAGAATCACAAAAACAAAATGAGACACTTTTGTCAAACAAGAATATCATGTTTAATTTTGATGTGGAATCCGCTCAAATACGGTATTTCTCCTACAAGCAAGGGCGGATCCACCTTAAGGCTAGCCAGGGCAATTGCCATAGCTAGATTTTACAAGATTTTTGTTTTAGATATTACATATTTAATATTTTTATAAATAAATTGGTGCTTAATGTAGATATGAAAATTATTATTCTAGAGAGGTTTTTTAACATTTGAGCTTATGAAATTCTTCTACAATGTGTATTTTTTTATGGTGAACTTATCTTAGATATATTACCTTCGTTCCATAATAAGAGTTTCGTTTATACAATTATTTTGCAAAGATTAAAAATTTATTTTCGTTTTATATTTATCCCTAAAATATTAAGTAGCTAGTTTAGTGGTGGTAAAATACGATGATGACATTATGTCATTTAACTGACCATTAAATCTTGGATCTGCCACTGCATATTTACAAGTGAACCGTTAAAGACTGAAGCATAAGACCAAACCATATGCGTTGTTATCATGAATTCATTTCTCCATGTTTATGAGACTTATTTGATCATGAAAGTGCACTATATATACTTCTTTTCTTCATTTTCAACCTTTTATTGTGGAACATATATGGGATCTTCCAAGATTTAGCATCATAACTGAAGTTGACATTTCTAAGCAGTGCATGTACAGTGAATTTTGTACGGTTGGCAGTTCTAGAATTTTGTACTATAAAGTTTAAACCCTACATAGAGTCTTTGTGGGGGAAAAGGTTTTGATGAAAGGATAGAAAATATAAAAAAATGGGAAAAAAAAAGAAAAAAAGAAAAAGAAAAAGTCTTCTTGTAGTGCTTCCGATAACATCATCATGAAGTACAGAATTAAAGGTAGGTTTAGTTAAAGACATACTTCGTTGGTTTCAAATTAAAGTTCCAGTTTTTTAAAAATTTGTTTTAAAATTAGAGAGATACATTTATTTAAATTCTTACGCTATTCGTTCACAAAAAGAATTTTATGTGGGAAAAGATTTTTTATATTTTTATTGATAGTAATACAAAATAATAATGGTATGGTGGACGAGTCGATTGGAAGTCAAGTCGGATTAGTTTTTTATATTATATTATTAGGTAAATATTCAAAGTAGAAAAAAAATTTATCGAAAATTAAAGTTAGATGAGTCTTACAAGAGTCATCACCTTTAGACATGATGTATATAGCTTTATGTCCGAAAAATCAATTTAAAGTTTCCTTAATGCCAGACAAAGTTTTGGTCAAATTTGAGTAACTTTTTAATTTTGTTAATTATTTTCTTTAACATTATGTGTTCAAAAGCCAAATCAACAGTTTAAGTAGTCATTCTTATTTTTGCTAATAAGAATTGAGCATTTTAAGTCTCTCAATACATATCTTCACACATTTATGAAATGACACGTAGAATACACTCATTTATGAAATGAAAACAAGAGCATGCACTTTTAAGGCAACTTTAATTATTTGGACAACTTTAAAGAATGTAATAACTCTGATTCACGAAAGTCGAAGGTATCTAACAGCTTCCATCCGCTTACGAAGCCTCCAAACTCTTGAATCTCAGTCCGTTGATCAAATTTATGGAGACTTTCTAATTCAGAACATTAAAAATCAAATGAGTTTATACATCCAATAATTAAAACTCTACCGATTGGCGACTATAAATTTTGCCCACTAATTAAAATTTTCAATACAGTCATACTAAAAACTCGTTTTTCACAAATTTCACAAATTTTACCTAAATCACCCCAATTTTTGTAATGAAAATAAAATTGTGAAAAATCCGGAGCGCAACAAGAGCAATACCATAATTATGGAACTCTGCTCTACCAAAAAATATATTTCGCGAAAGATAATATTCAGAGTTTCAAATTTTTTTTATATCAAGTGATGTGGCATCGATCATTATATTTATTAAATAGATATTTAGCTAGTGACTGGTTATGTCTAAAGTACTCTTTCTCTGATTTAATTAGACACATTTGAGAGAGAAAAAAAAATAGCATTATCCTTTGGCGAATTAATAATTCTATAGGTCTCAATTTTTTTAATCTTAAATGTGTCTTAAAGAATGTAACATTAAATAATACAAATTATAATTTATAATATATAATCAATCATAAAAAATACGTATTTCAGTAATCTTATGCTTACACACTGTTTGAGACAAATAATTTTTTTTTAAAACCCCTACCATTAACTTTTGAAGAACAACCAATTGGAGTATTGATATAAATGAAAATGGAAGTTATAATTAATGTATCACAAAAACTTTTAAGTCTTTGTGCGTACAAACTACAAAGTACAAATTGACAGACCTACACTACCATAACAAAAATAAAATCACTACTAATTTCTTCCCTCGGGCCTATATATATAACCTATACATCTCTAGGGCAGGACATAAATGCTCTCATAAAACTACTAAGCCTTTGCCTACAAAATTTCATCTCTTCTCATAAGCCTCTAATTTTTCTCCCTGATAATATAATACACAGATGGAGAAGAAGATGAAGGTAAAGAAAGGTTGGATTGCAGTCCAAGTGGGATTAGAGGAGGAAGACGGAATTAGGGCTACAAAATTTCCTATTCCCATTTCTTACCTCTACCACTCTCTCTTTCAACAACTCTTAGATAAAGCTCATGAGGCTTATGGCTACCACACCACTGGCCCGCTTCGGCTTCCGTGCTCCGTTGACGAATTCCTTCATCTCCGATGGCATATTGAGAAAGAAACCACGAATCATCGTCACCATCAGCACCATCAGCACCACCAACACCTTTCTACTTCCTTGTCCTTCCACTCGTGTTGAATAATTATTCATATTCTAGTCCAAGTTTTTTTTTGGTAGGGTTTTGAGTGAGACAATCTGTTGTGGCTGTTGAAATATTCAGCTTAAAATCAATTTGCACCAAGTGAAGAGAACTCCTCAAGTCATCTATAACACAGCTAGAGCATGTGGGCCCTTATTGTAAGTTAGCAAAATCACAATCTAATTGTAATACGCAACGGAAAAATGGAAATTAAAATTTTTGCAACTTATCCATGAATCACCTTATGCATAACTATTAATTGATGAAGATTAACAAGAGATAATACCTTTGATGATTCAACTTTTGAACCGCTACAAGATCTACTCCTCTCTTGATTTCTTCAAGCTCTTCCAATCTACAATCCTTTGTTGATTTCTTCAAGCTACAAAGTGTATGTAGCACTCTAGAGGTAATCCACCAAGAACAATTATACAAGAAATAATATTTTGATTTCCTAGAAATCTTGGATGGCTAATCCCATTAATTTTATTCCTAACTCTTAAGAATAATAAGAACACTATTTCTCTCTTAACTCTTAAGATGGAGGCTAATGAATATGCTAGGTTAATTAGGAAACCCTAATCTTATTAGGATACTTACAAAAATAATACTTACACAAAATGTAAGTATACATTTTCTCCTAACCCACATGTTATTCATTTAAGCAATTAACATGTGTTACTTGCTTAATCAACATTAATCAAGTATACTACCATTTTATTTAATTTGCATTTTCATTTAATTTAATTCTCAATCTAATTAAGAATTAAATAATAATAATAATAATAAGATTTCTCTCATTAATTTATAATTCAATATTTCTCCAAATATATCATTATAAATATTAAGCATTTCAATTTATTCAAATAATAAATTAAATACTTAATTTATTATTATTTAGTCAATTGTTTTCAATACAAAATTATTCTTTTGCGGTGTGACCCTTTAGGTTCAATATTATGCCGGTCGTAGAATAAATAAATTAGAACTATTCTAATATTATTTATAATGAATTAAACTCCTTTAATTCATATATAAATAAATAATATTTATTCTACATCATGAGGGACACCTTACGATAATGTATCATGACTATCCGTATAATACGAAATCAACGTTTAATCACATAGAACCTATTCAGCAGTAGTTACCGTACAATTCAATCCTTCTACCATACAATGTCCCGATTAAATATAAGACATGGAATTACTGATAAGTCTTATTTTATTTAATCATATGCATTTCGATTTAAAAATGCACAACTCCGATTAATGTAAATTAGAAACTCCTTTCTAATTTTCATTTAACCCTGGCCAGGGAATTTTTGAGCTGTCATTTATCAAATCGCATAGGACATTCTCTTCCTTTATCAGAAGTGGTAGATCCTTTGTCGATCATTCACCTACCTCCGTGTATACTTTATTATACCCGTACATACCCTATGACATACCTTAAGGTATTAAGGAATATGACAAAGTATAACTTAACATACACAAGGTACTATGATGATCTCAAGTCCAAGGATCACTTGTACCACTATCACTTAAGAACTTCCCTATTGACAGGTGAATAAAACTCCATTAGGGTTCTTTAACCGAGTCACGTTTAGTGAACTTATTCTCTAATAAGCACCTACATACTTGCTTTAGTGTCTTCACACAAATGATTATGAGATCAATCATTATCTTCTAAAGATCAAGCATAGTATGTACTAATCTATCCGGATCAGTAATCCCAATATTAGTGATCCAATGATTAGGAACATTTTAGTTTTGAGCTTTCTTGAATTTAGATCTCACTAGCATGATCTCATCATGATTCTAAAAGCATTGCTCGAAAACTATGGGTTCATCACATTTATTAATTCAACCAATTAACATGGATAAAATATGCCTTTTATTCTATTATTAATATTTGAATAAGATTACAAAGTAAATGCTTATTACATCAAATATAATTGGCTTGAGGGCATATTACTTTCAATCTCCCACTTGCACTAAAGCCAATCACCTTGGTATCTAATACCCATTTTATCGAAATGGCGATTGAATTGATCTTGCGATAATGCTTTAGTAAATGGATCTGCAATGTTGTTCTGGGAGTCCACTCTTTCTAAGGTGACATCTCCTCTTTCAATTATTTCTCTAATTAAATGAAATCGCCGCAACACGTGTTTGGATCTCTGATGAGACCTGGGTTCCTTAGCCTGTGCAACAGCTCCAGTGTTTTCACAATGAACCGGAACGGGTCCAGTAATGCTAGGAACTACCCCGAGTTCAGAAATGAACTTCTTCATCCAAACAGCTTCCTTTGCAGCTTCACTTGCAGCTATATACTCTGCCTCTGTCACTGAGTCAGCAACTGTTTGCTGTTTGGAACTCTTCCAACTCACTGCTCCACCGTTCAAGGTAAATACATACCCTGACATGGATTTACTGTCATCTTGGTCAGTTTGAAAACTTGAGTCTGTAAAGCCCTCTAGTTTCAAATCAGACCCACCATATACTAGAAACACATCTTTAGTTATTCTCAAGTACTTCAAGATGTTTTTCACAGCTTTCCAGTGTTCTTCTCCAGGATTAGACTGATATCTACTTGTTACACTAAGTGCATAAGCAACATCTGGTCTGGTACATATCATTCCATACATTATGGATCCTATTGCCGAAGCATAAGGTATTTGATTCATGCGTTCTCTCTCTTCAGGTGTCTTTGCGGACAATTTCTTAGAGAGATTTACTCCATGACTCATCGGTATGAGTCCTCTCTTGGAGTCTTGCATGCTAAACCTCTTTAGCATCGAATCAATGTATGCACCTTGGGTCAAGCCGAGCATCCTCTTTGATCTATCTCTATAGATCTTTATCCCCAATATGTAGGATGCTTCTCCCAAGTCCTTCATGGAGAAGTGTTTTAGATAACCAAATTTTAACTGATTGTAGCATCGGTATGTCATTCCCTATAAGTAATATATCATCAACATATAATACCAGGAATGTCACAGCACTCCCACTAACTTTCTTGTACACACATGGTTCATCCTCATTTTTGATAAAATCAAACTCTTTGATTGTCTCATCAAAACGGATGTTCCAACTTCGAGAAGCTTGCTTCAATCCATAAATGGATCTTTGTAACTTACACACTTGATTTGTTCCAACCTTTGAAACAAAACCCTCTGGCTGTATCATATATACATCCTCATCTAGTTTCCCATTGAGGAAGGCCGTTTTCACGTTCATTTGCCAGATTTCGTAGTCATAGTAAGCTGCAATCGCAAGTAAAATCCGGATGGACTTGAGCATGGCTACTGGTGAGAAGGTTTCATCATAGTCAACTCCTTGTCTTTGTTTGAAACCTTTTGCAACCAGTCTGGCCTTATAGGTCTCCACCTTGCCATCTGCTCCAGTCTTTTTCTTAAAGACCCATTTACACCCTATAGGCACAATGCCTTCAGGTGGAGTAACCAAAGTCCATACTTGGTTTTCATACATGGAGTCCATTTCGGATTTCATGGCTATTTGCCATTTCTCAGAGTGTTTACTACTCATAGCCTCATCGTATGTTACTGGATCATCATCAATTATGATGCGTACCTCATTATCATCTTTTATGATGAGTGTATACCTTTTAGGTATTTTCGGCACTCTTCCAGATTTACGACTCGGTTGTGGTACAGAAGTTATATCTACTTGAACATGTTCATCCACTTGATCTGTAGTGATTTGTGGTTCTTGAATTTCTTCTAGATCTATTTTCCTCCCACTAGCCCCTTCAAGGATAAACTCTTTTTCCAAGAAGGTAGCGTGTTTGGCAACAAACACCTTTTGCTCGGTAGGATTATAGAAATAATATCCTAAACTTTCTTTAGGATACCCCACAAATTTGCACTTGTCAGATCTAGCCTCAAGTTTGTCACTTTGTAACTTCTTTACATAAGCGTTACAACCCCAAATCTTAACATGCTTAAGACTGGGTTTCCTCCCTGTCCACATCTCATATGGAGTCTTAGGGACGGATTTTGAGGGAATCTTGTTAAGTAGATATGCAGCCGTTTCTAGGGCATGACCCCAGAATGATATTGGAAGGTCGGTGAAACTCATCATGGACCGCACCATGTCTAACAAGGTACGATTCCTCCTTTCAGATACACCATTTAATTGTGGCGTACCAGGAGGCGTCCATTGAGAGAGAATACCATTTTCTTTGAGATGATTAGGAAACTCATTGCTCAAGTATTCTCCTCCTCGATCTGATCGAAGAATCTTAACACTTTTGCCAGTTTGTTTCTCTACTTCACTTCTGAATTCTTTGAACTTTTCAAATGATTCGGATTTATATTTCATTAAATACACATATCCAAATCTTGAATGATCATCAGTGAATGTAATGAAATACGAATACCCTCCTCTAGCATCTGTTGTCATAGGTCCACATACATCTGTGTGTACCAACTCTAATAACCCTACAACTCTCTCTCCATGTCCACTAAATGGAGATTTAGTCATTTTACCCATGAGACATGATTCACAAGTTGGATATGATTCAAAATCGAATGGTTCTAAAAGACCATCAATATGCAACTTGTTTAATCTTGTTTCATTGATGTGACCGAGTCTACAGTGCCAAATGAAAGTATGATTTACTTCATCTCTTTTTCTTTTACAAGTTTGTTCAATTTGAAAAATATTTTCATGTAAGTCAAGTAAGTAAAGTCCATCAATTAATCTACCAGTTCCAAACAAAACATTATTATTATAAATAGAACAACCATTGTTCTTAAATATAACATCGAATCCTTCTTTGTCCAACATAGAAATAGATATAATGTTTCTAATGAGAACAGGTACATAATAACAATTTATTAAATTGATAGACTTTCCCGTAGGCAATGCTAAACAATAAGTCCCCACAGCTAATGCAGTAACCTTTGCTCCATTTCCCACTCGTAGAGTTACTTCTCCCTTGTTTAGCCTTCTACTTCTGCTTATTCCCTGCAATGAATTGCATATGTGAGAACCACAACCGGTATCTAATACCCAAGTAGAATTTTGGCTTACAGAAAGATTTATTTCAATCATGAATAAACCTGTATCCGTAGCTGAAGCTTCAACAAGCTTTTTCTTCTTTGCCTCTGCAAGGTAATCCTTGCAGTTTCTCTTCCAATGTCCAGGCTTATTGCAGTGGAAGCAAACTCCTTTGCTATCCGCATTTGTTTTATTCTTATTACCTTTATCAACTGTCTTTCCTTTTGCCTTCTTAGAATTTTTCTTCTTAGCAGAAGCTCCTTTGGGCCACTTCCTTTTCTTGGAAGCGTCACCTATCAGTAAGACTTGGTCTTTCTTGGATGGAAAGTGACTCTCTGCAGTTTTCAACATGTTAAGCAATTCAGGCAAGCTGACATCAAGCTTGTTCATGTGAAAATTCACAACAAATTGTGAGTAGGAGTCTGGGAGTGACTGCAAGATCAAATCTTGGCTCAACTCTCCATCCATTACAAAACCCAGTTGTCCCAATTGTTCAATCAAATTGATCATTTTGAGGACATGTGCCTGTACTGTAGGGCCATCGGTCATTCTAGATCGGAAGAGCTCCTTAGATATCTCATATCTTGCAGACCTACTTTGTTCACCATACAACTCTTGCAGGTGAAGCAATATAGCAGGTGCATCCATTTTCTCATGTTGACATTGTAACTCGTTACTCATGGATGCGAGCATGATGCATTGAGCTACCATAGCATCATCTTGCCACTTTTTAAAAGTAGCAATCTCTTCCTCAGAGGCAGTTTCTGCAACAGTTGCAAGAACAGGCGAATTAAGGACATAAGATAATTTTTCAGCGGTGAGAACAATTCTCAAATTCCTTAACCAATCCGTGTAGTTCGGTCCGGTTAGTTTATTAGCATCCAATATGCTCCGCAGTGATAGTGAATGGGCCATTTGTAAAAATCTGTAAATGAATTTTTATTTAAACAACATTAGCATATATTCATTTTATTAATCACCAATTTAATATAGGACTTTATTAAAGGGTGTCTCCCACTATTTTGTACAAACTATATGACCCTCCATATATAGTTCGACAAATTTTCAAAAATCTGTTTAGTGAGTAAGGATCCTATTGACATAAATATGCAGCCTTGTGTGTGCACAACAAATCATATATTTATTCAAAGGGTAGACAACTCTTGTCAATTACATCAACTATGTAACTCCTTGTATTTTGCCTCTTAGATTATAATAGTCAAGTGTGTGCACATCCGAACTAAAATAATCCAAGTTAAGTTTCACCTAGCATTTCCATATAAGCGAATAGAAAAATATAGTCCTTGTGTGTGCACAACAAAACTAGTATTGTTCAATTCCTTATAAAACATTTTTAATGTAATAAAGCCAACATCTTAAAAATTTAATATGAGTCTTGTGTGTGCACAACAAACTAATATTAAATAATTAATACTCTATTGCTTTATCATGCTAGAAGGCTACGTTTGATATTTTTGAAATACCTTTAAACGTATTCAACTTAATATTTTGAAATGAGGGTTTTGTTATTAATGGTCTCATCTTGTTTAGCGCATGCAAGTATATATATATATATATATATATATATATATATATATATATATATATAAATACGCGTCATATTAAACATTCATCAACATGAATAATAATATATTTAATAAATATATTATAAGCATGCATTCATAGAATACTATATTCTATATGGGATGATTATGGACTTAATCTAATTTGATTTACTCGAGCCACCGAGTAAATCAATAGGTCAAACCTAGGGTGCAAGAATAAATTTGAATATTCAACCCAGGCTTCATTACAAATGGGTCTTCAATGCTCATGCTCTTCGGTTTTAATTTCTCTAGTAACTCTATTAAATCCTATTACATTCATTTTAACAAAATAGAAACCTTGATCAACAGTCAAGGGGAAGTACATAGGAGAGAGATAGAAATTACATTTAGAAATTTAGATAGGCGAGGTACGCAGACCCCATTATGAATAAAACCATTCATTCAAGCATCCATTCAAATTAAATCCAATCACATTGGTCAATAGTCCTTAATCATCTCCTATATATATATATATCAACATATATAAATACCATTCATCTCATTCATAATAAACCATTCAATATATATTGATATCATTTAATGGGCAATTGACTAGTAGAAATCCAAAATCCAATTAAAATAAACTCCTTTATTTTAATTCATTCCAAATTAATATAAACTCCTTTATAAAATTTAGAATCTTTGTTCAAAATTGAAATCCAATATTAATTAAAATAAACTCCTTTATTTTAAACCAATTTCAAGTCCAAAATAAACATCTTTATTTTTAACATTGAAAATGTAAAATTGGAAAATCAATTTTTTTTTAATGAACAGTGCCCGGGCTGCCCGGTGAACAGTGCTCGGGCTGCCCGGTGAACAGTGACGCTGCCCGGTGAACAGTGTCCGGCAGTGAACAGTGTCTCATGAGGCTTATGGCTACCACACCACTGGCCCGCTTCGGCTTCCGTGCTCCGTTGACGAATTCCTTCATCTCCGATGGCATATTGAGAAAGAAACCACGAATCATCGTCACCATCAACACCATCAGCACCACCAACACCTTTCTACTTCCTTGTCCTTCCACTCGTGTTGAATAATTATTCATATTCTAGTCCAAGTTTTTTTTTGGTAGGGTTTTGAGTGAGACAATCTGTTGTGGCTGTTGAAATATTCAGCTTAAAATCAATTTGCACCAAGTGAAGAGAACTCCTCAAGTCATCTATAACACAGCTAGAGCATGTGGGCCCTTATTGTAAGTTAGTAAAATCACAATCTAATTGTAATACGCAACGGAAAAATGGAAATTAAAATTTTTGCAACTTATCCATGAATCACCTTATGCATAACTATTAATTGATGAAGATTAACAAGAGATAATACCTTTGATGATTCAACTTTTGAACCGCTACAAGATCTACTCCTCTATTGATTTCTTCAAGCTCTTCCAATCTACAATCCTTTGTTGATTTCTTCAAGCTCCTCCAATCTTTGTTCCTTGGATTAAACACTAGCTACAAAGTGTATGTAGCACCGTAGAGGTAATCCACCAAGAACAATTATACAAGAAACAATATTTTGATTTCCTAGAAATCTTGGATGGCTAATCCCATTAATTTTATTCCTAACTCTTAAGAATAATAAGAACACTATTTCTCTCTTAACTCTTAAGATGGAGGCTAATGAATATGCTAGGTTAATTAGGAAACCCTAATCTTATTAGGATACTTACAAAAATAATAGTTACACAAAATGTAAGTATACATTTTCTCCTAACCCACATATTATTCATTTAAGCAATTAACATGTGTTATTGCTTAATCAACATTAAGCAAGTATACTACCATTTTATTTAATTTGCATTTTCATTTAATTTAATTCTCAATCTAATTAAGAATTAAATAATAATAATAATAATAAGATTTCTCTCATTAATTTATAATTCAATATTTCTCCAAATATATCATTATAAATATTAAGCATTTCAATTTATTCAAATAATAAATTAAATACTTAATTTATTATTATTTAGCCAATTGTTTCCAATACAAAATTATTCTTTTGCGGTGTGACCCTTTAGGTTCAATATTATGCCGGTCGTAGAATAAATAAATTAGAACTATTCTAATATTATTTATAATGAATTAAACTCCTTTAATTCATATATAAATAAATAATATTTATTCTACATCATGAGGGACACCTTACGATAATGTATCATGACTATCCGTATAATATGAAATCAACGTTTAATCACATAGAACCTATTCAGCAGTAGTTACCGTACAATTCAATCCTTCTACCATACAATGTCTCGATTAAATATAAGACATGGAATTACTGACAAGACTTATTTTATTTAATCATATGCATTTCGATTTAAAAATGCACAACTCCGATTAATGTAAATTAGAAACTCCTTTCTAATTTTCATTTAACCCTGGCCAGGGAATTTTTGAGCTGTCATTTATCAAATCGCATAGGACATTCTCTTCCTTTATCAGAAGTGGTAGATCCTTTGTCGATCATTCACCTACCTCCGTGTATACTTTATTATACCCGTACATACCCTATGACATACCCTAAGGTATTAAGGAATATGACAAAGTATAACTTAACATACACAAGATACTATGATGATCTCAAGTCCAAGGATCACTTGTACAACTATCGCTTAAGAACTTCCCTATTGACAGGTGAATAAAACTCCATTAGGGTTCTTTAAGCGAGTCACGTTCAGTGAACTTATTCTCTAATAAGCACCTACATACTTGCTTTAGTGTCTTCACACAAATGATTATGAGATCAATCATTATCTTCTAAAGATCAAGCATAGTATGTACTAATCTATCCGGATCAGTAATCCCAATATTAGTGATCCAACGATTAGGAACATTTTAGTTTTGAGCTTTCTTGAATTTAGATCTCACTAGCATGATCTCATCATGATTCTAAAAGCATTGCTCGAAAACTATGGGTTCATCACATTTATTAATTCAACCAATTAACATGGATAAAATATGCCTTTTATTCTATTATTAATATTTGAATAAGATTACAAAGTAAATGCTTATTACATCAAATATAATTGGCTTGAGGGCATATTACTTTCACTTATAACGTTCATGGCCAGAACACATGAATGAGACAATTTGCATAATCTGTTGACTCTGATCTCATGTTAAAATATTCAATTGAAAATGAATTGATGGTAAATGGAGATACCTATTCAAATTATGTATAGCGTACTCAGACTATGTTTGATGTGGGATGAATATCAACAGTTACGAGGTGTTTCGGTTACATAAGCTCTCATTCAAGTTTCTTATTTTTTAAATCTTTTTAATCTTATTTCCATGGTGGATAGAGGGAGCACTTGTTTTTGTGTGATGCATCTCTCTAGGCAGCTGTCCATATTCCAGCTCTTGTGAATCTTGAATGATGCTTTTGTAATTGTTAAAAAGTGAAAGGAAAAATAGTTTAAGATACATCCACAAACCATCTTCATGATTGCATGTAGTGGCTTAATTGATTACTTTATTTCTTGTATGTCTCCTTTTTCTTTTTCCTTTTTTTTTATCACCAAGAAATTGTATCCTAAAACGACTCGGACGAAAGAAAGACTAAAATGGAAAAAATATCTCATTTGTGACGCCGGACAAAATAGCGATTATTTTGCGGGTTGGCTAAGCAGAAAAATTCATAAGCAAAGAAAACAAAAGAATTACTCTAAACACAGAGAAATTTCTCTAATACTTGAATTCTTATTATCAAATCAGAAAAACTGTCAATAATTCAACCCACAAGCCGCGCCGAGTTTTATAGCTAAAACTACAAGAAAAATGGCTTATAATGAAGGACAAATCATTCACAATATATGGTATATCAGTCACAAGTGATTAATTGTGAATAATTTTTTCCTTCGCACAATCGCTCGCATTAGAGCTCCTCGCAATAGATATCCTTCACTAAGTTAGTGACTACATATCTTTTGTGAAGGATATATTGTGAAAGATATTTTTCTCGCAAATTATATTTTGTAAGGAATTTATTTTATTTAGCGAAAGATGACTTTCCTCACAATAAATATTTTGTAATGGATAAATTCATTTTAACAAGGGGAGAGTTTCCTTCAATAATTGCATATTGTGAATGCTTCTTCAATCTATTGAGAGAAAAATTCCTTCACGAATTATAATTTTATCACAAATTATAATTTATTTAATTTTATATTCACTAATTTATTGTATTAATCTATAAGCACAATTAAATACAAAATCTCATTTAAATAATATAAATAACAAAAAAGCATACATATTTCAGTCAACCCATTAAAAAATTAATAATAACATTGCCAAAAGAATATTATACACTAAAATTAGTGTGAAACATACAAAGAAATCTCAAAAGATATATAATCCATATGTGCAAGTATTTGGAGAACAACATACGAAAGTGATGGGTACAAAACTAAGTATTATCCCCGTATTACACTAAACCTGAAGTCCATAATCATAAATGGAATGCTCCATTATCCATGATCCAGTCAATTTATAATTTCATGTAACGGATGCAATGTATGTTGCTTCACTTGTTCCTAGGAGCAAGACTTTCTATGCATGCAGATTCGATCCTTGTCTGGTTGCTTTAAGGTTTCTAACAAGAGTATGCATTCCCTTAGAAAACTAGGCAAGACCCTGTTGCGGTTGAATGACACTACAAGAAAGTAAGGCTATGGCGACGGTATGAGCATGTCGTTATAGCACCAAAAGTCGTCGCCCTTTTTTTAATACCTGTTGATTCTCAACTAATTTTGTCAATTTGGCTACCTTCACTGTTAAGTCCTAATGAAGTATTGGTAAGCAGCAATATGGGCCTTCAAAGTATCTTATCTCCTCTTGTGATGCATTATCGGTTACCACAGGTGTGTCACTAGGCTGAGTCGATTTCCAAGTGTTTATTGACGTGGCTCGAAATCCTACAGAGATGATTCTCCCATGTCCACCTCCCAAAACTTGGGAGACAGCGTCATTCGGCCCAGACTTTTCAATTTGGTTTTCCTCAGCTTCAGATGCAGCCAATACATCATTAACCTTCTTTACTTCTTCCTATAAGATATTATTACAACAAATCATCAAGTACCAAAAGAAAACAAAAACAAAGAAACACCAGCAAAAGTAAAGATGAAATAAGCATTTAATCCCTTACTGTTGCATACTTGTGGATTGTATTATCCTTTCTAGTATAAGACAAGACAAATAATTCACCACAAGTTAGAATTTTCCCTCTTTATCCTTCTCCACATGCCAAGTTATTGAAAAATAAACAAAATGAATTATAATAAATTAGTCTAGCATTTTGGTTACAATATACACACACACACATTAATATAATTACCAATTTCTGCCTCTTCCTCGCAAGTGACATTCGTCCTAAAGTATGTTGTCTCTTTAATTTAATAAAATCATATGAGTCTATTGAAGTAGGAAATATTTGAATAAGTACTACTAATTTATTGTGTAAAAGTAAAGTAATCTGTTATCGCACATGCATCATCATGTGATTCCTGTTCTTGTTGCAATCTCTCAACACATGAAATCATTTCAGAATCAGTATTAGGTGTACTGCCATTAACTTGAGCCATGAATGTACGTCTACATAAGAAAAGAATCATAAAAATAGAGTGCTAATGAATGTCATATAATTATGAATGTAAATATATCGTAATTAGGCAACATTATCAAAGCATTAATAAAAGAGAATATTTGAATATAATATGTGAAAGGATCAATCCAATGACACTATTAACTTCTTTATTAAAAATAATATTGAAAGATTTTCCTACATTCTGAAAACTTTATTAATGATAGAAGTATCTATAATGGCACAATCAAAAGAAAAAATAGCTCTGTATTTGCTGTACAAAAACCTATTAACTAATAATATTCAACAATCTACAATCAGTACACTCTGTAGTATTTTATATGTAATAGCACAACCAAAGAAAGCCATCTTCAAGAGAAGAAGAACTATTCTTTATTTACCAGCACAAATCAGTTGTTGAACTAGACGTGTCTAGTCACTCATTCAGGGACAAAGAATATATTAACAACACAACACATTAACTACTAAAAAATATGTAGTTTGTTTGGTCAGAGAAGGCAATCTGATATATTCATGGAAAGGGTCTTTGCCTTGCCACACCACCCAAAAGCAAATACAAAGCAAATACATTATTCCATCATTGAAACTTGTACCAAATATAAAGATGCAAACAATAGTATTTTGTAGAGCTCTACAGTAAGCGTCTCAAAAACACTTTTCAAGTAAGTTTTTACTACCGTTGAACAAGCTGATCAAGTGTCAAACACCCTTACATCCACCTACACCTCAGCCCAAAAGCGCACGCAACCCAACCAGATATTTTTTTGGTGGAGGCAATAAATACTACAAAACAAGTTTCCTCAAATGGCCAAATGGGTACACTTCATATGCACATATAGGCTACAGAAACCATAACGTTACCAATTACAAGCAAAAGACAAGTGGATGGGATAAATAATATGCCTTGAGAGCTAATGGAATGAAGCGGCCTACTAACTTAATATGTTAAACACCACTCATACACCAAATAGGAATTACAAATAATATGGTCGCAAGTAAGCAAATTCTATAATTAGACAACTGCCACAATCACTTGATTAATTATGATACTCACTCTAAATTACCATGTGGCATCGGCTTCTTTCTCTCAGCCACAACTACAATCATATATCACATAAAATTTACACATGAATACTCAATCCATGATATTTATTATGGGTGTCTGTAGACTACAAACAGCTATAGCGTGAAGGCCATATAAATACACACTTGTAAACCAACTAGTGGAATGAACAGGATCTTCACAAAACAAGATAAGGAATTCTACAAATAAGATGTAACAAATGCCAATTCATCCCAACACATTTTGAATGTGATTCTAAAGTTCAATCGTCTATGGACCTTATCAATTTTTTTTATTTCACTGAGTTACTATTATTCCTGATTGCACAATAACATCAGTATAATGAGATTGTAAACTATCACAACACATTTTACATATTTAAGAGATAGTGATATAAATAAAAAGATGCTATATGCACCGAATATAGTCATTGTATATCAAAAATTGAACTCAGTTTATAAAGAACTCAACAAGATTATATCGAGAAAAAAAAAAGAATTACAATTAAAAGATAGCCTTTCGTGGCAAGTAAAATATCACAAAAAAAAAACAATTATTAGAAAGGCATTCACAAGGACCAGTTCAGAAAAAAAGAATATATAAGTTAAAGGCCTCCAAGTCTTTCTCATTCACATACCTATATTATTAAGGGAGAGCAAGTAGTTAGACTTTTGGTCTCACAGTATAAAGATATCTGTTAATTCCCTATTTTCTTCTCTCCCACTCTTATCCATTGCATCTAATTTCTCCCACCCACTATTTTTTACACTTTTTGAATAGCTCACACAAATGTACGTGCCGTCAAACTAGTATGAATAATTGGCATAGTGGATTACACATAATTAAACCTCAACCCTCCAATAACATCAAGTAATTAGGCAAAACTAAAAACGATATTAGAATAAAAAGGCTAAAATAAAATTCTTATAAAACACATACCCAACAAAAAATCTAACCGCAAACTTGAAATCCTAAGTCTTCACTGCCACTTCTCTCTGCTTTCCATCCTATGAAACTAAAAAGAACCTAAAATTAATTATCAAAATCAATTTTGAGACTTAAATTACTATTCATAAGTGTCGTATGAAATTCAACAGACTCAAATTTTCTTGATTTATCTCTGCCCTTTTGGGTTCGATTCTTCAATTGGGTTACTTCACAATCTCCCAAAATTGGATTTTTTTATAGTAATTTTTCACATTTATTGACAAGAATTTCAATTGGGTTTCAGTTAATTTATGGTTAGATATTGCTCTCAATTACACTAACTAGCACAAACATACATACAATAGAACATATAAACCAAAAACATGCTAATATAAAAAAGAATTAGGGAGATAAAAGAAGACCTAAAGCATGCTAATACAGACAAGAATTAGGAAGATAAAAGAAGACCCAAATGAGAAATTGCTGGGGGGAAAAATTACCAATATCAACTTGTTTTATGGAGCTATGTCACTGCAAGTCATCTCGAGGATTCCCGGAGAATGAAGAGAAGAGGGTGATCAGCACACAATCCGCAATTTAGCTATAATAACACCCAAAATCCCAAATCAGAAAACAAAATCGGTATATCTGGAGGCACTGGAGCTTTAGGGAACTAAAACATGTGGCCAAATAACTTACCTGGGAATGAAGAGATTGGCTGATATATTAGAGAGATTAGGTTTGGGGGGAATTTTAGGCTTGATAGGATAGGGGAAGTGGGAAATTAGAATGAAGATGAGATTCGTCCAACTCCTTTTCCAGACTAAGTACGCACCTCCGAATTAAATTAGGGTATGTTTCAAAAAAAAGAGTTTGATTTGAACTTATAAAATCAACTAATATTATAAACTTTTTAAAAAATAATACTATAAATAAAATTATTATTTTAAAAACTTAAATAGATTTAAATTTAAATTTTAGGATATCATAAATTAGTTAGTAACAAACTGAAATATAACTCTTTTGTGAAACATAAAAATAATAATTATATATATTTGTGATTTGTTCCACATAAAGAGTCTTAATTGTTATAATTTTTTATTGTCAATTTACAATATTTTAAACTTTGAATTATTGTAGCTTAATATTTTAATTAATAAAATATTTAATATTATAAATTATTTAAAAAATATTATTAGGAATAAATTTCTATTTTAAAAAATTAATTACATTACAATTTGAGTTGTATATAAGATACTATAAATTAACTAAGAATAAAACTCAAACTTAACTCTTTCTCCAGAATAGATGAGTAATTTTTTAGCATTTGGGTCTATTGAGCCTTATCTCTCATTTTTTTTCATGGTCAATGTATGAAAGTTTAAAGTTTAAATTATTGTAAATTTATTTACTTTGATTAAAGAAATAGTCGATATTGTAAGCTACTTAAAAAGTATTATTAAAAAAAATTGTTATTGTAAAAAATTAAATGTATTTATATTACAATTTATATTCAACACAATTAATTTTAAAAATATTATTTATAACAAAACAGTGACCAATTTTATCTCTCGCAAAAAATCTCTGAACAATAATATATAGTGACTAATAATTCCTTCATTAATAGTATTTTTCCTCACAAATTTGTATCATAAATTAGCGCCAAATATCCTTCTACCATCTCAATTTTGTGAAAGAAACAATTTAAATTGTGAAGGATGTTTCTTTCGCTAATAACTATATTGTCATTATATTTTTTTCCTTCACAATTCCTTCACTAGAAAACTTCTCATGTGAAGGAATGAATTCCTTCACAAAAATTCCTACACTACATCCATAATTTCTTGTAGATACCTTATTGAAATAAAATTCCTATACAACGAAAACTAGTTCTAATAGGTACGTAACAAACGTCCTATAATTATGGTAACAACTTCCAATAGATAACAACTTCAATGCCACTAACGTGTTGTCCAACAACGCAACATCATTAGCACCATCCGACTTAGATCCTCTTGCATCAGTCCCCCCGGGTTAAAAACAACTCATCCTCGAGTTCACAATAGTATCATCAAACGTCCCAAAACATGGACTCAAGTGCTTCACATTAAATGAAAGACGTTCGACGTCCGCATAAATAATTGGGAATGCGCAACCGATAAGTATTATCATTGATTTTTTGCAGAATCTCACAGGGCCCAATTTTCCAATCCTTAAGCTTATTATATTCGCTAACAAAAATAAGGTCACGAGTCAAAACTGCCCAAACAAAATCACCAACTTCAAAACATATATGACGATGATGGTTGTCAACCCGATCCTTATACTTTGCATTATTCTCTCGAATAGATCGGTGCACCTGATCATGGATACTCTGAAGATGATCTGCCATTTCATCTACCTTAGGGTCATATACTCGGCTAATCCGTGGAATAGGAGTTAAATCTAGGACCTCGGAAGGATTCTGATCATAGACAACCGCAAAAGGACTCACATTCGTGGTTCTGTTCGTCGACCTGTTATAAGCAAATTTCGCTTGAGGTAACGCCAAATCCCACTGCTTCGGCTTAGTACCAGCTAAACATCTTAAAAGGTTGCCCAAGCTTCAGTTTACCACCTCAGTCTGACCATCTGTCTGAGGATGATAGGCACTACTGACATTCAACTACGTTCCCATTTTCTCCCATAAACTTTTCTAGAAGTGACTTATAAACTTAATCAGTATCACGATCTGAAGTAATAGTCTGGAGAATAACATGAAAACGTACAATCTCCCGAAAGTAGATGTGGGCAACCCGGTTAGCATCCATTGTCTTCCGACAAGCTAGAAAATGAGCCATCTTAGAGAGCTAATCAACCACAACCAGAATAGAATCCATGGCTCGCTGAGTTCGGGGAATACCCAACACAAAATCGATACTAACATCACGCTATGGGGCTTCAGGAATAGGTAAGAGAGTGTACAATTCAGTATTAGTAAGAACTCTCTTAGATCGTTGACACCCACAGTAACGTTCCACATATTGAGCCACATCAATGGATAATTTAGCCCAATAATGGTCAACCGAAACCAAGGCCAACGTCTTATCTCATCTGAAGTGTCTTTCATTTTGAAGTTCACTTATGATTTGTTGTCCAAGTGAATAATTTGGAATGCATAGCTGTAACCCATGAAACAAATATCCATTATGCAGAATATAGTCATGTCGTTGTCCTTCACTCACCTCCCGAACTATCTTCCCGAAGGAAGGATTTGTTATGTACATGTCCGCAAAGGCTTTAAACCCTACGGCTTTGCTACTCATAATGTTAAGGAGCAATGTGCGTCAGCTTAAAGCATCGGTAACACAGTAAAGACTTCCCGCTTGGTGCCGTAGTGCAAATGTGAACTCCTGCAAGTACGCCACCCATTTGGCATGTCTTCGGCTCAGCTTGTGTTGATCATTAATGTACTTCAAGGCCTCATGATTAGTGAAAAGGATGAACTCCCAATGTATTAAACAATAACATCAATGCTTCAGTGTCAACTGAACTATTACATAGAATTCTAAATCATAGGTGGAATAGTTCTTCTTTGACCCCGATAGCTTTTTGCTGAAAAATGCGACTGGTCGACCCGCCTGACTCAAAACACCACCGATACCAACCCCAGATGCATCACAGTTTACTTCAAATACTTTCTCAAAATGAGGAAGTTAAAATCAGTGCTTATATCATCTTCTACTTGATAAGGTGCAAACTAGTGTCGGCCTCTTCAAACTAACTGCACAATTTCCCCTTAAGGCACTCTATGATAGGTGCAATTAATGTGTTGAAGTTCCTAATGAATCGTCAGTAGAAAGAACCTAAACCATGGAAACTTCTGACATCATGCAAGGTCTTCGGTGTAGGCCATGCCAAGACTACGTCTACTTTTAACTGATCTACAAGAACACCTTTGTTAGAAACAACAAAGTCGAGGAAGGTTACTAAAGTCTTGAAGTAGGAGCTCTTTCTTCTAGTTGATGAACAAGCACGTTTTTCTCAACGCATCAAAAATAACTCGGAGATGCTCATGATGTGTCTCCCATGTCAGACTCTAAATGAGATTATCGTCAAAGTAGACAATCACAAATTTCACCATTAAAGGACACAAAACTTGATGCATAAACCTCATGAATGTGTTGGGAGCATTGAAAAGCCCGAAAGGAGTAACCATCCATTTATACAAGACATATTGTGTTTTAAATGTTATTTTCTACTTATCTCCGGACCTTACTCTGATCTGGTGGTACCCACTCTAGATCTTGAGATTAATTTTTACAAAGACCTTACTCCGGACAGTTGATCCAACATGTCATCCATATGAGGAATTAGAAGTCGATACTTCACTATAATCTTATTGATGGCTCTGCTGTCAATACACATCCTCTATGACCCGTCTTTCTTCGGTACAATAGAGCAAGTACTACGTATGGGCTCATACTTTCACGAATGTAACATTTTTCTAATAACTCCATCACCTGTCACTGCAACTCTTCGGACTCATTGGGGTTGAGTCTATATGTTGGTCGATTAGGTAAGCTTAATTCAGGAATAAGATCTATCTGATGTTGAATGTCTCTCATCGGCGGTAATCCAGGAGAAAGCTCTTCGATCATCAAATTAGAGAATTTTGACAGCAGCTTTTACACATCGGCTAGTACTTTTGTGTTCCCATCTATTGTATTATTCCCATAAGGAAGAAAAGCATATACCACACCCTCTTGCTCAACCTTAGTTAGAAATTTAGACATGGACAACAGGTTAACATTATTGACCACCTGAGTAGAATTGCCCTCTTCCCGACGAGGTGTTAATACCATCTTCTTCCCTTTTATACTAAGGAAGTATGTATTCTTCCTCCCATCATAGACAACACTTTGGTCATATTGTCAGGGTCTTCCTAGAAATACATGACACACATCTATATATATCACATCACACCAGGCACTATCAAAGTATTTCTTGCCTATTGAAAAAGACACTAGGCATCTTTTATTCACCGTTACTTCATCGCCCTTATTTAACCATGATAACTTAATGGTTTGGGATGTTGATCCGTCTTCAATTGCAACTTCTGAATAGCCTCTTCAGATATGACATTTTCAAAACTACCACTATCGATGATCAACTTGGAAAATATTAGTTCTCAACCAATCGTCCCTTGAGTCGCCTTTAGGAGTCAATAGACTTTTGTGAATGACCAAAGTCTCATGACCATCTCCATAAAACATATCTTCATCTTTATACTCGTCATATACAGGTTCACTAACCTACTCTACTTCTTCTTCCACATCTTCAATCAGGAGGTTTTTGCCCTTTTAACTGGCAGGCTTCTTGCACTCTGTCGCTCTATGCCCTAGCTCACCACATCTAAAACATTTAATATTAGAATTGAGATTACTTTGTGGTTGTTACGGTGTAGGATAGGGTTGTTAGGGTTTTGTCGGTCTACTTTTTGAGTTGTTTCTTATCACCGGTCCCTGTTTTGTTATTACTCTACATCACAAGCACATTGGTATGCAACAGTCCACAATGAGTGAAAACTAAGAAAATCTTGTAGGGGCTGTCGTAACCCACCCACATACCGTGCTACTAATTGTTCCTTTGTTTCTGACAAATCATTTCAGGCTATCAATTGATAGAACTCCTCTATATAATCATCAACCGATTTGATGCCTTGCCTCAATAGGTGTAGTCGCTTAAACAAAGATTGAGTGTAACCAAAAGGAAAACTTTGGTCTTGTATCTTCTTCGTCATCCTCTCCCAATCTGTGATTTTAGACCTACCCTGTCTCTTTCGAGAGCACCTCAACTGCTCCCACCAAGCAGATGTTGCCCTTGAGTTTAATGGTAACCAGTTTCACCTTGATACTGTCTGGAAATTCCTTGTATTCAAAGATAGGTTCAACTCCGTTCTTCTAATCGATGAATCACTCCGCTTGCAACGTAATAGAAAACTGTGGTAGCTCCACCTTAAAGCCCAGGTCTCGATGATGATCATCTCTATGACGTCCCCAAAATAGGGTCCACACAACCCCATTTTGGTCGCCAAAAATACATACAATAACATAAGTTCAAATATTACAAGGTCGTATATAATACGACACTATTAACATCCAAATTCAGACATTGCCGTATAAAAATACGGCAACACATATTACAAATCCTTGCCACACTATTCTACAACATAGTGAAGGCTATAATTGAGATTCCCTCGGACTATCACTCCACACCCCGACTAGTCCCAGCTATATTCTCATTTCTTGAGAAGAACAATGGAACAAAAGGAAAAGGATGAGCTCAACTAGCCCAGTAAAGAATATCACGACTAAGATAATGAAGAATAAATTATCATTAGTCTTGAACAGTGAAAAATCTCACAGAATATAATAGACAACAAGTTTTAGATCAACAACTGCAGCGGAAATATCAATCAATTAGGAGAGTAAAATAGATCATGATGTCCACAATCTTCTCCAAAAAGTTCACCAACAATATTTTAACCCTATAACACCAATCAACAGTTCCTGTTCATAATAATGCAAATTAACAATCCCTGGTCATAAACACGTAAATCAACAACTCATCTTTGCGCTACGGGCCAAAGATATTTAATTGTAGCACTAATGGTCATGATCATACCAATCAACAGTTACTCATTGTCACAAAGGCTATAGAGAACTTTTATTTTATCCCTGCAACACCAACAAGAATTACCTCATTGCTACAAAAGCTATATATAGAGGATTTTATTTTTATCTTTGTAACACCAAACAACAGTTCCTCGTTGCCAAAAAGGCTATAGAGAACTTCCACCACAAATACTTGCCGAAAGGCTAAAAAGATCTTTCACCACTTGTTCTTGCCACAAAGGCCAAATACACTCACAACCACTTAGTCTTGATGATGAGTACAAAGATTAATGATATCAAAAATTAACGGAAGTTGTAAGAATAATAAGATAAATGAATAAACATTCGAGATTTGACATTTAATTTGTCCAAGTTCAATAATGTCCAAATTGTCAACATGATGACAGAAATGTGGAGTGAAATTCAAGAATGATATTCAAATTTCATATAACGAATAAAATAAGAAGGTTCATGCAAACAAAAGTTCAAGTGAAATGATACTCGATGAAGCTCAAACCATTAAGGATATTCTAATCCTTTAAGGAATAATAGTTTCTTACCATAATATGGAGTATGAAAGAAAATGACATCCCTTACCAAAATAGGGAGTATGAAAGAAGGTGCCATCCCTTACCTTAATTATTAGGTGACTGGATATTGCTTTCTATTAAGTTTACCAACCTAAATATATTTATAATATAATTAGTAATTATCACATATGGTGAATACTAACTCATAAGAACTCGTAATGCGCGTGGCGAGTTCTGAAGGTAGTCTTGAGAATGTGATCAGCTTTAACCTTCAACTGATGATACCAAGAACGAAGATCAATTTTTGAAAAGTACTGAGCACCTTGCAATTGATCAAACATGTCATCAATTTGAGGTAACTGGTACCTATTTTTGATGGTGACATGGTTCAACTCTCGGTAATCAATGCACAGTCTCATACTCCTGACTTTCTTCTTCACAAATAGAACAGGGGCACCCCAAGGCAATGTACTTGGGCGTATGAAACTAGTATCTAACAATTCCTGAAGTTGGGCCTTTAACTCTTGAAGTTCAACGGGAGCCATTCGGTATGGGGCTTTGGAAATAGGTTTGGTACCGGGTTCTAGGTCAATACCAAATTTGGGCCTTTAACTCTTGAAGTTCAACGGGAGCCATTTGGCATGGGACTTTGGAAATAGGTTTGGTACCGGGTTCTAGGTCAATACCAAATTCAATTTCACGGTTTGGGGGTAAGCCAGGAAGTTCTTCAGGAAAAACGTCAAAAAATTCATTAACAATAGAAATATCGTTCAAGTTTGACGTATTTTTGTTCAAATGAGTGACATGGGCTAAGAATGCTTGACATCCGTTTTTTAATAAACGAATGACTTTATGACTAGAAATGACAGCTATTGATTTCAATGGTTTAGTTGCTTGAATTTGTATAACAGGTTGATTAGGAATGTGAAAACTAATGATCTTATGAAAGCAATCAATTTTAGCATGATGGATAGTCAACCAATCAATTCCTAAAATCACATCAAATCCATGCATTTATAAAGAGATAATGTCAACGGGTAATGTGAGGTTGTTGATTTGGACCAAATAAGATTTATAGACAATAGATGTAATGACTATTTCACCTAATGGGGTTTCAACTGATAAGTCAAAGTCTAATTTTTCAGGAGTCAAGTTTAAACGTTGAGCACATGCAGGTAAAATAAAAGATTGGGTAGCTCTAGTATCTAACAAGTCATAAACTTCACAAGAGTTGATAAGTAGTTTACCCGTGATAAACTTCGTTCGGGTTCCACGCTTTTTTGGGACGTCACGACAAAAGCTCTCCCCTGTACCACAGGCTTTGACGTAACAGCTGTGATATCCCGAATATTAGCAATATTTGTTTAAGGGAAATATTAAATGATTAAATAAGGGTAAGATATTAAAACCTAGTTTGATAAAGGAAGTGTGTAAAAAGAGGATTGATTTTTTTATTTAATTGTTGTGATATGGTTGGTTATGTAATACTTAAAACTTAATTAAGTATCTCAAGTTTGATATGGTAAAATAAGAGGAATGAATATACCTTATTATAATGGTATATAAATATCAAGAATGAAAAGGAAATCCAACATGGCTTAAATTGGAAATATTCTTGACATAAAGCTACTTATGTGTTCAATGAAATAATTATCTTATGATATAATTAATTTCATTCAAAAGTATTATTTAGTGATAAATAAGGTAAATGGTGTGTACTATCATGGGTTACTTAATTACATAGAACTATCATTTTTAATGATGTATGTGCTAACTATTTTGCTAGCCTAAATAAATGTGGTTGTAATAACCAAGAAATTATTAGTCTTATTTTAAGTAGAATATTAATTAAATAATATTAATATTGAAAACTTTGTGATATATATGAATAAATAAGTGATTATCTGACTTGTATGCTACTTGTATTTTAGAGGAAGTCTCACTAATAGGATACTTAAATTAGTGGACTAACCTAAGTATTCTAATAATCAAGAAAATTGATTAAGGCATTGAACCTTAATTAATTATGTAATTTAGTTGAATATGGTAAGTCTAATTGGGTTATGTAAATCAATTAACATTTTTGAATTATGAGAATGTGTGAATATCAATAATAATGAGTAATATTTCAAGTGATAATAGATTTAATGAATTAAAGAGGGTAAGTAATTTAAACAAGACCAATTATTTATTTAAGCATTGGAATTGTAGATAAATTGATTTAAGAGCAACTCATAAAATTAGCCCAAGCAATTTAAATGAGAGCCCAAAAGAATTAAATGTATGACCCAATCTTTAGCCCATGTGCTAGGGACTTTTTAGTCATTTTATTAAGCTAATTTGGCAATAAAAGAAAATCAAGAATTTGGCTAAAAGGGGGTGCATGCATCCGGCAAAGGAGGGAGTAAATGAAGCATGTGTTGATTTTTTTTTTCTTACTTTAGTTAGTAACCTACTCCCTTAGGTGTTAACTTAAGAAGCTAGCCACCATGTTTTACCAAACTTACAAGGAAATGAAAGAGTAACTAGAGAGAGAGAAGGCTTGATGTGTTGGTGATAATGTATAGATATAGTAGTTATATGTATATAATTTTTACTAACACTAAAAGTCCTTACCACTTTAGTAAACAACATTTTTACTTATTACTTCTATTCTCCACCTAATAGCTAGAAAAAGGAAAATATAGAGAGAGAGGGCCGACTATAGAGGAGGAAAGAAAGAAGAGAAGCAAGCTCATGAACTCCAAGCTCATTTCCTACTTTGGAAAAATAAGAAAAATAGCAACCAAATCAAGGTAAGAAAAGAAATAAAAACTCTAGTTTATGCTTTGTATGTTTTGTGTAATCTTATGTTAGGTCTATGAAAATGCAAGTTCTAAAGGGCTAGAATATTATGAAAATGATAAATCTTGGGTATAGTATGTTTAACTTGTTCATCTATATAAGTTGACGTTGGAAAATTTGGAAAAGGAAAGTTAAAAGAATTTTTTTTTCAAAAATTTGTGTTAAAGTGTTGATATATATTTTTTATTTTTGAAATCTATGATGGGTTTATTAACTTTTCTTACTTGGTATGTTAAATACATGAGTTTGTGACACAACCTCTTTGGAATCACTTAAAAATATTGAGAATTGAGCAAACTATGAATTTATTTCTAAAACACTACAACCAGAAAACCCTGTTGCGAGTTAGCCACTTTGGCATGAATTTCCGGGACCAAAACAGAACCAAATCCAATGTTTGATAAATGAAAATTGTAGTTCGGGAAGATACGAATCCAACGAGTCCGACTAGACCTAAATCGAAGTTGTAGATTTCATTCTATGAAGCTGCAGGAAATATTAATAAAACCGGTTTTCCGGTGAACCAGCGGGACTTTCCGGCGACCAGTTCACCTACTTTCCGGTCGGTTTCGACGGTAATTCCAGGACCCAAAGTTTTCTAAAATTGTGAAAAATATTATAATATTTTACTTATTATTTTCCTGAATAGTTATGTAATTATTAAGTAATTAATGGGTTAAACTCATTTAAATCATTTATAACTTACTAATTAATAATTATTAATACCACTAAATAATTATTAAACTAATTACATATAATCTAAATATTATTAACTACTTAATTATTATTTAAGAGAAATTAAGTGATAATTAAGTAGAGTTAGTATTAATAAACTAACTATTGATTATTTAATTGAAATTAAATAATAAATAGAGCTAACTAATTAATTAATTATTATTTGATTAATATTAAATAATGATTAAAGAATATTTAAGTAAGATTAAGTAATAATAATGTAATTACTTACTTACATTATCATAATAAAATAATTATTTATTATTTAATTATTATTAAATAATAAATAAGTACAAATGTTAATTAATTAATTATTCTTTTATTAAGAAGAAAGAATAATTAAAGATTTATGAAGTGAATTAATTATTTACTATTCAAGGATAAATAATTTATTATTTAATTAATATTAAATAATAAATAAAGACAAATGTTAATTAATTATTCTTTAATAATAAAGGATAATTAAAGAGTAATGAAATAAATAAAGTAATTATCTATTTTCAAAGATAAGTAATTCATCAATTATTATTTAATTAATATTAATTGATAAGGAATGGTTGGTCAATAATTAATTATTATTTAATTAATAATAATTAAAGACTTATAATCAGTAATTAATTGATTATTATTTAAGTATTATTAAATAAGAATTAAAGACAAATAATAATTTGATTATCTAGTATTTAATTGATATTAAATACTAAGTAGATTATATAGTTATTATTTATTTTTTTAAATAATAACTAGAGGTAATTAAGTGACTACTATTTAACTAATATTAAATAGTACTCAAGTGAAGGTATGGGTAATCAATAAATAGAATTTTAACAATTCATTAATTAAACAATTATAATAATTTGTTAAAGGTTTAATAAGTGTATAACACTTAAGATAAACATTATTAAATAATTAAATTATTAACCTAAGATCAATTAAATGTCTTAAAAGGTTAATGATAACGTATTATTATGTGTACCTTGTAATGAATATATCTACTAAATGAATAGCTGAAATAGGTGTATTGAAGTACAATTATGTGTTATACTAATTGATAGACCAACGTTATTGATGCTAGGTCACTCAACGAATTTTAATTAAAGCTAGATAGCCGTAGCTCATCGAATAGGAAAGTATTCTTAACTCAGCTCGAGTTATTATTTTTCAAAGCATATTAGTGAATAATTATTGATGATTATTCGCATTTATAATATTTATTGATATTCGCACTTCGTGCAATTAAATTCCCGTTATGTTATTTTTGGACTGTGAATTGTTTAAAGTTCTTTCATCAATGAACTGTTGTGAGCTGGATCTATGCTAATTGTATCAGCTAGATCGAACACGGTAGATTGATAAACTCAAATCATTTTAAAAGCTAATCCTACCAATTGATTGGTATGGATTCTTCGACTGAGAAAAAGAACAGTTTTATTAAAGCATTAATTGGAAAATAATTATTGCTCGATTATTAAGTGTTTATGCATAAATCACCGGGTAAGAAAGGCTGATCCCCTTGATTACCAAAACTTGTTAAAAGGACCAGTTGAAATACTGACAACCTTCGCATATGTTCATGGTTATTTATAACCACTCAGTATCTATTATTCAATTATTGAATCTTGTTAAATGTTTTTTCAATCGAATTTCATTGTTGAACATTGATAGATAAATTCCTTCTAATCATGATATATCTCCTTTGTAATTAAACTTGCTAAGCAAATTAGTTGCTTACCCTTGCTATATCATGACGTTTATTTCAGCTAAACCAGAAAGTCCTACAAAGAAAGACAAAGGAAAAGGAAAAGTGTAGGAGTAGTTTACTATAAACTCTTAGGCCTTATATTTGATGTAATTATTATATAAACCTTTTGTAATATTAAAGGTATGTGTTAAGTTAAGGTTAAGTAGACCTAGGAAACATTGTTGTAAACTTTATTATAATGAACAATGTATGTTTATTATTCCGCAATAGTATATAGAATGTTTATGATGTTGATGGATCGTGAGCACCAAACCCGAGGTTAGAGAAGCCGGATTTGGGGGCGTCACAGTGGTAGATAAAAATTCATGTATAATAATATGTAATGAGAGTCCACATTTAAATATTGGGTCATATTAATTTTACCATGTATACTTTTAAGCACTTTTCCATTAATTTTAGTGTTATGGAATCTTGCTATATTAAAGGTATATTATAGAGCCCAAATTAAAAAGCCATGCTCAGCCTTTTCTTTGTCCAAATCGACAGCCCACATTGGAGAAATAGAGCTGAACTGAATAATTAAACCAATTAGTTCTATTAGTTATCCAGTTAGCAAGGAGTTAGAGGCTAGAATTAATAGAGTGGTTGGGATAAGGTTGGAATTATAGGGGCCAAGTAGACTGCCAGGAAAAGATAAGTTGAGCATTGTAGGGGCAATGCTAGGAGCCGAGTAGAGCTAATAATAGAGAGCAGTAGACTGATTGAGAGAGAGAAGCTCAGCCATATATGGCCAAACCTTCACTCCATTACGGTTAGCTATATCCAAGTGCTGAATATTTTGTTAATGAATAGCAGTCATAGAGTAAGAGAGAGAGAGAGAACTTTGGCTGGGTCAGGTGAGAGAGGAGTGCAGTAATTGTGTTGCAAGAAGAGGCTACCAGGCATAAGCTCAATCAGGGTAAGCCAAACTGCAGCCCCTTGTTTATGATGAAAAGTTGTCTATTTCTTGTTAGCTATTTAAGACATGCTGTAGTTGTTTGTTGTTGTTGCTGCTATGAGGCTGTTTTGTGTTGTTGTTGATATGGTATCTAAGTATCATTTATAAATCAAAAGCCATAAGGTTGAGAAATAGCTAGGAAGTTATATATGGTGTGCTTGTATATAGACCGCACACCACCTGTTTGATAAATTGTCTGAGTAAGGGCTGATTTGGGATAGCTATGTGTCAACTATGCAGTTAAGGTTAAAAGCTATGTTAGCATGCTAGTAATCGAGCAATGTCGTGTAGGCTTGCATGCTACATATGTTAAGACATGTTTAGAGTGACTTGCATACCATGATAGTTCATATATGAGCTAAATTAATTAACTGAGGTTGTGATAATAAGCTAGCTAATGATTGAATTCTCCTTGATCTTAATGTGGGGTAAAATGTACCAAACCTTGAAGGCTAAGTATAACAAGTCTATGCTAGCATTTTCAAAGTGGAAAATGGCTCAAAACAGGGCAGTTTGGACCTGTGTAAAACAGACCAGACCAGACCCCATTTTGAAAACTTGAAATGCTAGCTTAAATACCTTGTTAAGGGCTGCTAATATATAATCTGATGTGTGGCATTCGGGTATATGCTATGCATGTTAAATGCCATGTAAAAATTAAGTACAATCTTATGTGTTGCCTAACCATACTACTTTGTTAACAAGGTTTTCAGACCATATTTTTATGTGAGTTTAAAGATTATTGAAAGCTTGCAGGCTGTTATGGTGATTTAGTGTTAAACTATGCCTAAAATGCCTTGAATGGACTGTTTTGATATTAGAAAGATAACTGACTGGTGCAAGCATGTTAATAGATATAACATTATGTTATAATCATGTTTTAAGATTTTCTTGAGGACCTAAAGGTTCTTTTGCCTACATGTGGACTGTTTAGGAAGTTATAACTAAAACTATGCCTAAATATGATCTGTTATGGCCAATTTTAGCCACTGATGTTATTAGATAGTAGATAGTCCAAACATTGTCCATAAATGACATTTAAAGTTGTTCCTTAAGTTAGTTGGGGTCTAGGTTGGGTGTTATCCAAAAATCAAGTTTAAAAGCTATAAAGTAAGCTTTAAAGTGTCACCTAACACTTAAATGAAGAGATGCAACACCTGAACCCTGTAGGCATGTTCCAATAGTTGTAATAGGACATAAGTAAGCTACACAAGCTCTAAACTGTTTTGAACATTAGACTTGTTAAAAATCACATTTTTAGGCCAAAAATAGACTGTTTTGGGAAATTTTGAGCACCTGAACTTAACAAAGTATAATGAGCTCATATAAAGTTGCTAATGCATGCTTGTAATGATTCCCAATCATTGCCAAGACAAAGCTAGCAAGAAAACCAAGTTAGGATCTATTTTTCAAGCCTAAAGTGTCCTTTAATAGGTCAAACTTGGCTAAGTGATTAAATAAAGTGTGGTGATGATGGAAGTAGCCTTAAGTAACTTAAATACACATGCCTAGATCATCCAAGTAGCCAAAACTGGAGAAAAATGAAAAAAGTGTCAAAAACAGTTTTTATGAAAAAGTGAAAAACATGCCAGTTTGAGCCCCTATTTTGGAAAGCTTAACTGACATGAATAAGAAGCATAAACCATGATTAAAATACCTTGATGTATAGTATAGGAGTAGGGTTAAACGGTAGAGCCAAGAACGTAACCCAAAAATTCAAACAAATCACCAAACTAGCTAGTTAATTCACTAAAACTGCAGTTTTTCGCAATGTACTAACTGTAAAATTTGAGATTTTGTAATTTTGCATAAAGATCAGTTTTAACACCTTAAACAAGTGAGTTAAAGGTATGTTAGGCTATTCCAAGTGTTAGAATACTAATACATTCAATAACATGAGAAATTAGTATGTAAAAGCTTGAAAAAGCTAGGTTTAGAGGGTCAAAACCAAATCTATGCTTAGCAAAGTCAAGGGAATGCTAAATTTAGTCTTAACTAGTACTAAATCAAGTATTGGAATGAGCCCAAGTGGCCAGAAATGAAATTGGCGAGAATTGACCAAAGTTAGTATGCTAAAAATTGTGGTGAACAACCTAGTTTGGACACCAATTTCAAGAAGCTTAGATGGCTTTCTTGAGAACCTAAACCTATAGAAAAATACCTTTACATATGGTATAAAGTATGTCCAGAGTTCAGAGCTAAAAAGCTAACACAAAAATTTCAAAAATTCACCAAAGTAGGCCATAAAATCAATTCTGCTGCAGAATTGCAGCAGAATGGGTTATGAATAGCCATATTGAGGTCTATTTTTATAAGGTTTAACTTAGTTGATTTACAGACCTAACCTATGAATAAAATACCTTGCTATAGGGTCTGAAAGGCTGCACAAATTTGAAACTGAGAAGGCAATTATAAAAATTCATAAAAATCCCCAAAGTGGGCTGGAAATTCATTAAAACTGCTGCACTATAGTAGTTGCAACAGCTCTAACAATACACTTTGAGCCCCTAATTAGAATGCCTTCAAGGTAGGTTTTCCTGTAACCAAAGGAGGAATAAAATACCTTGTAGTATGGTCTAAATCTCTGTCTAGATTGGATAGCTAATGGAGCATGGTAGAAAACTATAAAAATCTACGAAGTACCCTCAAAAATCACATTTTCTGTTTTTGAGCTATGTTATAAAAGTGGAATTTAGGCTTGGAAATGTTTTGACATGACTTAATAAGTTAATTGGAGTATATAGTAACCAAGGAACTATATCATATCATGTTTAGACCAAAATGAGCATGTTGTAGGAGGTATATGAGCTAATTATGTGAAGAATGCTGCGTGTACTAAACTGTGAACATTTGTTATGCTAATGTATGAGCCAAGTACATGAATATATGTGGTTAATGTCCTTAATGACAAATCACCTATCCAATGTGATACATGATAAGCCTAGTAGTAGATAGTTAGTATGTTGAATTGTGAAAATAGCATGTAAACTCACAGAGCTTCATAAAGTAAATGTTATATTACAAAGTAACTAAGTAAGCCAACACTGTATATATGTAGGCTACCAAGTTGCAAAATATTATCTTAAAAGTTTGAACGACGTGAAAGGCAAGTTTCCTAACTTACACAACTTCCTATTGTGCAAGTTTTCTAATTCCTTTTGAATATATTTCTATGAATGTTATAGAATGTATTGAGATTCTAAATTACATTAATGTTGTATAGTGTGTAAATTCTAAATTTATGCAAATCCTTTAGTATTGCTACAAATTGTTCATGCTTTATTCAAATGCAAAAATTATACGTTTGACTGTGAAATTTCATTTGTTATGAAATTTATCCTATTGTGTGAAATGATTTATAAAAAAAGAGAGTTAGTCGCCATTTGATTCGGCCTAACTCGAATTACGAGCTATTCTAGTCAGAATTGTATTGCTGAAAAGATGATTTGTAAATATTCACTAATTGTGGTAAGATAATTTTGCCAAAGCAAATACATTGGCGAATATTCAAATATGTTGCACCCCATGCAACAATGATCAAGTGTAGTTATGGATTGCACCCCGTGCAATGATGTGAATGTTAGCAGAGATAAAGATTGAAGTCTTGAACACTACTCAATATGTAGTTTCAAAATTGTTGAAACGCGAAGAGAACTTAACGTACTAAATCCAAAGTAGCACTCACGTGTAGAGCTAAAGAAGAATAATGTTATAATTGAACTGATGAAGAGCCTTCGGTGTCATCATTACAGCTGGACTTGATTTCGCCATAGGACAATATCGAGTTATGTGGCCTTCCTTTCCACAACTGAAATACGCATTGGGTGACTGTGTACAGTTTGGGCTGATATGTCCTTCCCGTCCGCACTTGTAACATGTGACTGGTGGTCGTTCTCCCCCTCTTGGAATTGGTGTTGGCGCTGGTGCTGATGTTGGTGCCTTTTCATGGTCATTGTTGAACCTCCTCTTCTTGAAGTTATTTCCACTTGACTCACTTCTTCTATTATTTGGGACAGGGTTACCACCGAAGTGCTTACCATTTTTAGCATGATAATTTCCTCCTCGCTGATACTCATTGCTCTGATGGTGGTTGCCACTGTTACGATTGTTATCGTAGTTTCTCTCTCGTTGCCGGTCGTTGCTTCTTGGTTGCAATATCTCTTTCTCTCGTTCCACTAATTAAGCCCTATCAACGATATCTGAATATAAACAAAGTTTATGAGAAATAAGATGTTGGTGAATCTCAAACCTTAAACCTAGTAAGAACATTTGTGTTATGTGCTCTTTATTGTCCACCAAGTGGGGCACAAATCGGGATAACTCAGCAAATTTGGCCTCGTACTGCGAGACAGTCATATTGTTCTGCTCCAACTTGATAAATTCCACTTCTTTCATGTGGCGTAGGCTCTCCGAAAAATATTTGTCATTCTCTTCATTGATTCCTACCAATAATCTGCCTCTCCTCGTAGCATAAAGGTGGCGAAGGGAACTTTTTGATCGTTTGTGCAACACAGTACATCAAATCTCTTCGTTATTTGTTTGAGCCATGTTTCTGCCTTGAGTGGGTTCGGCTTTCTGAGAAATTAAGGTGGTCCCAACTCCTTGAACTGCTTGGCAGTGACCATTCGTAAGTTACCAGCGTTTCCACCGATATTATAGGCAAGTGCTCCCCTTGCCTGGTTCTGCAGGAATTACATGAAGTTCTTAAAGAAATCATCATGCATCATGTTATCAACAACATTAATTCTTGAGTTTGCAGCAGGAGTATTTGTAACTTCTTAGTTCTCAGCCATGTTTGCCTCATAGTTTACCTCTTGGTTTTCAGATGCCATTCTGAAATGTGGTCACAAAACAAAGATTAGTTTAAACAAACTGACACATCACTACTCATCCCCACATCCAAGTCGACTAATTAGATAATGAAATTTAGCTTAGGTAGGACACTCAAATGAATGATATTACTCGTCTCTCCTCTCCTAGTCCTAATCCCCGATCTCCGCCAGAGATCATATCCCTAAGCTTTGATATCAACTGTAACGCCCCCAAAATAGGGTCCACACAACCCCATTTTGGTCGCCAAAAATACATACAATAACATAAGTTCAAATATTACAAGGTCGTATATAATACGACACTATTAACATCGAAATTCAGACATAGCCGTATAAAAATACGGTAACACATTTTACAAATCCTTGCCACACTATTCTACAACATAGTGAAGGCTACAATTGAGATTCCCTCGGACCATCACTCCGCACCTCGGCTAGTCCCAGCTATATTCTCATTTCTTGAGAAGAACAATGGAATAAAAGGAAAAGGGTGAGCTAAACTAGCCCAATAAAGAATATCAAGACTAAGATAATGAAGAATAAATTATCATTAGTCTTCAACAGTGAAAAATCTCATAGAATATAATAGACAACAAGTTTTAGATCAACAACTACATCGAAAATATCAATCAATTAGGAGAGTAAAATAGATCATTATGTCCACAATCTTCTCCAAAAAGTTCACTAACAATATTTTAACCTTGTAACACCAATCAACAGTTCCTGTTCATAATAATGCAAATCAACAATTCCTGGTCATAAACACGCAAATCAATAACTCATCTTTGCACTACGGGCCAAAGATATTTAATTGTAGCACCAATGGTCATGATCATACCAATCGACAGTTACTCATTGCCACAAAGGCTATCGAGAACTTTTATTTTATCCCTGCAACACCAATAACAATTACTCATTGCTACAAAAGCTATAGAGGATTTCATTTTTATCCCTACAACACCAAACAACAGTTTCTCTTTGCAAAAAAGGCTATAGAGAACTTCCACCACAAATACTTGCCAAAAGGCTAAAAAGATCTTTCACCACTTGTTCTTGCCACAAAGGCCAAATACACTCACAACCACTTAATCTTGATGATTAGTACAAAGATCAATGATATCAAAAATTAACGGAAATTGTAAGATTAATAAGATAAATGAATAAACATTCGAGATTTGACATTTAATTTGTCTAAGTTTAATAATGTCCAAATTGTCAACATGATAATAGAAATTGTTGGGAATCAGCATGCGAGTATTACGCTCATTATCATAGGGGGGAGAAATCTGCATGTGATTACTACTAATTGTTATATATGATTTGATTGATGACAAAATGATAAGAAGAACATTCATGCTATTAAAGCCTTGTAAAGTCCTTAATGAATTATATGTACAAAGACTTAGAAGATCAAATATGATAGGTTGATCTTAGCTAAATGTATATCTGTCTGATCAGAGCATGGTTGTAAAAATAGGCTTTGTGTAAAAGTCCTAAATGGAATGTGATGTAAAAGGACTTAGAGAAGAATAGAAGAAGATCAAACTTGTTAGGTTGATCTTATACACTGAAAAGACATATGTACAAACAAGGGCTAGTCTGGACACAGAGCATTGCACTGACTAAGTGAAGGATCGTAAAGAAGACAGACAACATCGCAGAGCCAAGTAAGCCATCACAGGGTTTGCCGGGAAAACATAGAGTAAAGCTCGACAGAACGTAGAGCTGCCTCGATCGGACGTAGAACGCTCTCGGCAGGACGCAGAGTCGCCTCGGTAGGACGTAGAGTTATCTCGGCAGTTGAAGTGCTAAAATTCCAAGATCGTAGAGTCTGCCAGGCAAGCACAATAACAGGATCAGCAGATCGTAGAGATCACTCGGCAGCATTTACCGAACATCGTAGAGCTGTGAATATCAACGCAGAGCGTGCAAGGCAATCGTAGAGTCTGACTTGGCAGAACAAGGGCTTACTCAGAATCGTAGAGCATACACTACAAAGAGAAAATCGTTGTGCTAACATGGGCTCGTAGAGACAGTTCAAGCAAGCCACTCTACGACTCCCATGATCAGTCTGAAATCAAGCAACAACGTAGAACGGTCGCTGCTGAAGCACTCAAAAGATAAAGTGACAATCTTCAAGACTACCAAACAAGCTGAGCATGAACCATCAGACATAGCAAGATCTCTGAACACAACTAAAGCATCAAGACATGACAGAGATCAAAGGACAAGGTCAAGTAATCACTCTACGATCCATCAAGGCTCTAGACCTGCATCAAAGACAAAGGTCGTAGAGTATGAAAATTCAGCAAGATCAAGTGATCGTAGAGCTGGGTCTAAAAACAAATAGAAGCGCTCAAAGAGTCTCAGCGAAACAAAGCGAAAAGATCATAGAGCAACACTGTATGACAAAAGGAAGAATGTTTGAAGACTAAGAAGAGCAGTCATCTACACCAAAAAGGCCACAACAAACAAGTAGATCATAGAGCAGTCCTCTATGACACAGCAGCAAAGCCAACACCTAAACGACATAGAGCAGTCCTCTATGATAAGCACAATGCAACAATAGCTCAACATAGATCATGAAATGCCACGCTCTGGAACGAAAAGCTAAATGGAGATCACAGAGCATGAGGAAGCATAGACTGCAATATAGTGAGAAGCACATCAAAGCACAATGCAAGTGCAGACAGCCACTCTACGAATTGCAAGAGAGCACGAAGCTACAATTGAAGTCAGCAGTAAACTCTACGAACAAAGGCAACAGTCGTCAAACAAGCAGTTCACTCTACGATCTAAGATTAAGGCTACACCTAAGATGATCGTAGAGCAAGTAAGACAGTGCCAGCTGGATTCAAGATCTTAGGGCACCTAGGATTGCTATTCCAAGATGGGCGGCTGAATCTATAAAGGAGTATAATATACAACCAATGTGAGTGGAGCTCAAACAGTCACATCTGCAGCAGTCAAACAAACAGCACATGTGACTCCACTATCTTGGTACCAGCTAATGGATGTTGACTCAGCAATCACTAGTAGACTTAGGGAAGTAAAATGCTCAGGGATATAATAAACAAGTCTGCAAAAAGTTAATCTCCAACAGAAAGAAGTGCAACAGGAAGATTTCAACGGCAAGCTTCCAACGGGAAAGAAAATAGGAGAACTACAAAAAGAAAGAACAACACTCGAATGAGGAGTGTTGGAAAGCAGTAAGAAAGAGAGCAAGAACACCAAATATACAATCAGCTAGAAGCTTCACTGCAACAGAGAGGTATGCCAAAGGGCTAACATACGAGCTAAGAGTCAAATGACCAAGAAGCCAAGATCTAGAGTAACCAAATCCAGAATGGACAACTCTATGATCAAGCAAGAAACACTATGTGCTGAATAGATGAAGAAGTGACTTGGACAAGTCAACTAGTGTTCAATGGAAGTGATCATCTGCATCTGCTATGTACCAGAAGAAAGAAGGGCTTCAGCGATCATCATAAGCAGCATCCAAAAGAAGATCATCAACAACTACCAAGTACCTGAAGATGAAGGAGATCAAAGTTCATCTTGGCAACACAACTCAACAAGTAATCAACACACCAAAGAGGGCGGGGCGTCCTTGTCTTAAGTGACTAAACAAAGTCAAGTCTGTTGGACTTGCTAAGTACCAAAGGGTACAAGAGATTCTAAGGCCGCTGGCTTTAGTTTGCAGGTTCCAAGGCTGCTGACCTTGAAGGGTTCTTTGTGAACTGGGTTTCCAAGTCTGCTGGACTTGAAGAGGGTCATTGGATCCTTGTCCGAGGGACTAAAAACAACTCAAGTCTGCGAGACACAAGATGGGTCAGAGGATCCGTGTCTGCAGGGGTTGAGGAGGGTCATAGGATCCTTGCCTTTGTGGCTAAAAATAACTCTTGTCTGCTGGACTTGAGGAGGGCATAGAGTCCTTGTCTTTGTGACTAAAACATTTAGTGGATTCCTACTTGTTATAGTAGAAGAGTGGAGTAGGAGTTATTACGTCTCCGAACCACTTAAAATCTCCTGTGTCATTTACCTTCTGTCATTTACTTTATGATCAATGAATTGCTATATCTGATATCAATCATATTATAGACTTGTAAACTGATATGTGAATTAGCTTGAATCCATGAAGGGTTATTAATGATTATTCCGCTGTGCATGAATTAATTCTTTTCTTCATAACTGTTATTTTCATTAATAAAACGAAAAAGTTTAAAAGGATCTATTCAACCCCCCTTCTAGATCCACATTGTGTCTCAGGGAACCAACAGAAATGTAGAGTGAAATTCAAGAATGATATTCAAATTTCATATAACGAGTAAAATAAGAAGGTTCATGCAAACAAATGTTCAAGTGAAATGATACTAGATGAAACGCATATCATTAAGGATATTCTAATCCTTTAAGAAATTTTCACAATTTAATGGTAAGACTATAGATACGAATAATAGTTTCTTACCATAATATGGAGTATGAAATAAAATGATATCCTTTACCAAAATAGGGAGTATGAAAGAAGGTGACATCCCTTACCTTAATTATCAGGTGACTGGATGTTGCTTTCTATGAAGTTTACCAACCGAAATATATTTATAATATAATTAGTAATGATAACATATGGTGAATACTAACTCGTATACTATAAAATTATCAAAAGTGACTATGCAGTATAAATTTGTGTAATGCACAAGGTAAACTTCAAAATAGTTTCTGAAAGAAAATTAATATTTCAAAATAGAGTCTTTCAAAGGAAGGTTTTCAAAATAACACTTTTAAAAGAAGAATTATAAATATCATGTGATGTGTGTGGGTGTTTGACTAACTTTTAATAAAAAAAAACTTACTTGAACACTACTTGAACTCTTACTGATCTTCACCAGTACCCAAAATAGCCTAATTCACTTAGAGAGAACTTAAGAAATTTTAGGAAGTGAAAGAAGTATGCAAGGAAGTTATGAATTTTTCTTATGTTAAGCCTTCCTATTTATAGCCAAAAACTCTCACATTTAATAAATATATTATTCACCCATTATCATTATTTTTAAAAATAATGATTACCCATTTTCATCCATTATCTATATTTTAAAAATAATGATTATCCATTATCATCCATTATCTATACTTTAAAAATAATGATTACCCATTATCAATATTTATTCAAAAAGATAAATCCATTATCAATTTTTATTCAAAAAGATAAATCCATTATCATTATTAATAAAAAGATAAATCCATTATCAATATTAATTTCAAAAGATAAATCCATTATCATTATTTATAAAAAGATAAATCTATTATCATTATTTATAAAATAAATCCATAAAAAAATAATCCATTAATAATATTTATTCAAAAGATTATTTCATAATGATTATTCCATTATCATTATTAATTTAATTTGTACCTTTCATCAATTATTATTGACTTAATGTACAAATATCAGTGTTCTTCAAATAATGAATATGTCTAACAGTTTGATACCCGTGACTTTTAATTACATAATTTTCCATTATTAACCTTACTAAGATGCCAAATAGTATGAAATGCTATGATAATTATTGTGACAACCAGATCGTTCCCAAGAAACAGGGGGCCTTACGTATAAACGACGCGCAATTAAATAACCCCTTTCCTTAACAGAACTTCTAGACATTGTCAATAAAGCTAATATCACATTAAATAATATGAGTTACTATGTCATGACAATTATTGATGAAATACTATGCAGATTACTACAGTAATAATTATTGAATCAATAATTACTGTGGAGTACCGTGTTTTACTGTGTAATACCGCGTGCTACTATAGAGTACTGCGCGTGTGCTACTGTACTTTTATAACCGGGTATTTAAATAGTTGAAAGTGATAGGTACCGTTGACAATTTTTATTAAAAAGGTTATTACTGTTGTTTTCTATATCGACAATTACGTCATTGTGGGGACCACCAATAATTAGTTATTTCAATGCCGTCGTACTTTATCGAATATTTTCGACAGAAGGAATATTCCCTGACCGAAGGAATATTCCCCGACAAAAAGAATATTTCCTGACATACATTATAGTTTGCACATATCTACCTTAACTATATCAATTCATCAATTTAACACATCACTATTTAGCAAAATAACTATAAGAAGAAAGTTAAATTTTATTCCATAAAATGTGGGGTCTTACAATCTCGACCACGACGTTCCTAGAATTGATCTTTATTGTGATAAGGGTTTTCAAAACTAAACTCGAAATCGTAGTTCTCCTTGCCACTAGGGCTGCAAACGAACCGAACTGTTCGCGAACCGGTTCGGTTCGGTTCGAGTTCGGTTCGGTTCGAGTTCGACTTGCTCGCCTAGTCGAGTCGAGTTCGCACATAATGTTCTGTTCGATTGCTCGATCAAACATGTTCGCGAACCATATGGTTCGGTTCGTCTTTGTTCGCGAACAGTTCGAGTTCGGTTCGATTTGGTATGTTCGAGTTCGGTTCGATAAGTTCGAGATCGGTTTGAGTAGTTCGATTTCTTAATTACATGTTTAAATTGTTTCTAAAATTCTAAATAAAAATAATTGGTTATTTCAAATAATTGGTTCGATAAGTTCGAGTTCGGTTCGATAAGTTTGGTTCGATAATGTGTTTGTGAACTGCTCATGTTCGCGAATAACCTTATGTTCTACTTGTTCGCGGAACTGTTCGCGAACTCGATCATGTTCGCGAATAGTTCGCGAACACCAAACGATCCGAACTCGTACATAGCTATTGGTTCGATCAAGTTACTCGAACATGTTCGAGTTCGACTAAAAGTGTTCGAGTTCGGTTCGAGTTCGACAAGGTTCGGTTCGGTTCGGTTCGTTTGCAGCTCTACTTGCCACGATTATCGAGATTTTGCGCCTTTAGACGCTGGGTTAACTCTGCAATTTGTCTCTGTAATCCTTAATCATCACGTCCTAAACTTTACGATCACAGTCGGTGACTTCGTTAGTCATAACCTATCCACGACGGCCCGACCACTAGCCATTGAAACTGATAAGTCTATTCCCAAGAATATGTTGATACTCTAATACCAACTGACGATGTGACACCCCGAAATTCGGGTACCAATACCTCGAATCTGGTGCTCACGATAAAGTACATCCATACACTTCTAAACAACATAAATCAACTAATGCGGAATAAATAAACATATATTGTTCATTACAAAAGGTTTACTATGGTCCCAAAGTCTATAACCTTAAATAAATATATTGTAGAATACTTAATAATACAAAACAATTCCACGATTTCATAATGGGATAGTACATATAACTATTTCTTAAGCTTTCCTTTGCCTTTGTCCGCTTTGGAACTCTTCGGCTTAACTGCAATAGGTTCATGATATAGCAAGGGTGAGCAACTACTTTCCTCAGCAAGTTTAAAATGAATAAAGAAAATATATCATGAATGAATGAGAACAATAATCGCATAGTTCAATAATTTAAGAACGTCGAAGAAGTAGCTAACAATATAATCAAAGTTCAAATGAAGAAATGAATATTGATTATTTACTGCTGAGTGGTCCAATAGACCATAAACTTTTGGCCAAAGGATCAATCATTCAACTAACCCTTTTAAACGCCTGGCCCGTCAGTAGTACTCAAAGGGATCAGCCTCTCGTACCCTATGTATATGCATAACATTTAACTCTAACTGTATCGAATAATCGACACATTAAAATCCCCTAATAAGGGTTGATCTCTCAGTCCAAGAATCCATACCAACAATCGGTTTGGATAGCTTTTAAAATAATAACCTGTACATGTCTAGCCGAAACAAATAGCGTAGACTATTTCCTTAAACAGTTCATGAATAAAGAACTTAAACGTTTCACAATCCAACAACAGATAATGAATTCAAATACACAAGCTGCGAATATCAATAATTTATCCTTAATGTGGAGAAATTAACAATAATTAACCCACTAATATAATTCGAAAGTAATAACTCGATTTGAGTCATGAAACTTGTAATAAGATAGAATACTTGTTTAAATATAACTTGAATAACGTTGAGAAAACTTGCATTCAATATATAGAAAGAATGAAGTTAGGGAACTTGCCACTACACCAAAAACGTGTAATTCCGACGGAATATTCTGTCGGAAATAGTCTTATTCCGTCGGAAATAAGATACTTCCGACCGAATATTCCGTCGGAAATTCGGCCGGAAATAATGCCCTCGGAAATAAGTCCGTCAAAATTTCCGTCGTAATAGCATTATTTCCGACGGACTATTTCCGACGGACGTTTCGTCGGATATAAGCTTTCCTCGACGGAATAAAATCCGTCGAAAATAAGTCCGTCGTTGATACCTTGCCACGTGTCGCTTCACAGGTCGCCCACTAAGAAGATAATTCCGACGGAATGTCCGTCGGAAATAAATTGCTTCCGTCGGAAATATGTATTTTTAAAAATAAATAATGATGCTTAATTCCGACGGAACGTTCGTCGGAAATACCTTATTCCGTCGGAAATAACAATTTTTTTTTTAAATAAATTATTTGTTTTTTTAATTTTCCAGGTTTTTAAACCCTATTTTTGTACCTGTAACCTGCTTTATCCCAACAACACATATATTACAATACCAATAGCCTCTTAACAAGAACAACATACATCATAATCAACTCATAACGTTAAAAACTATAAAAATTAACTCATTCTGTCCCGAGATACATTCAAAACTAAAGAATATTACATCGATTTACAAAGAATCAAACTAAACTTTACAAGATATGATTTACAAAACAATTAAGTAGGTTTTAAATACAAAACACCTAAGCAAACTAAACTACATATATAACATGGGCATGAATGTACGCAAAGAAACGTCATCATCGCCAACGCCACCCTGTTGATACAATTAAAAATTTAATGCATTAGTCCGTATGAAAATATTATTTGAATAACATGCAGATTAAATAAGTACAAGTAAATATAATATACCTGAGTTGGCGGGGGCTGACTCCCAATCGGGGCAAAAGCCTCCGATAGTAATGTCACCACCAACCGGAGCACCTCATCGCGTATCGTGACGAACTGCTCCTGCGGGATACCCGTACTATCGACGGTGGCCCCTGCTGCAATATCCTGGGAGAGCTGGTGAAGGCGAGCTCGGCTGGGCAACTCCTAACGACAGATGACCGGATCCGTACAAAACGTCTCCGACACCGCAACCATCACCCTCTGGAAAATCTCGTCGTCCAGGCCAGCGCCTGTATGAGATAGTCCGACAGAAGGTCTCGGGCGCTGACGCTGGCTAGAGCCTGCGCAAATAAATATATCATTACTAATAATATATTACTAATAATATATGCAGTTACTTAATCTTAACTAATTCGAAATAATATTACCTCCAGGTAATGTATACGCTGGTACCCTCGACAATCCCAGCACTCGATATCTGCTGGTATTGCTAGTAGGGGGATCCTGAGCCGCGACCCATAGTGCCAGCTCCTCATCCCGAGATAATTCAATCTCGGGCAGAGGAACGGTGGAATCTAACGTCTCAGAATCCACCCTAGCCGCCTGCAACTCAGCTACACGCTGGTCCCGACTAGCCTGAAATCGGTCCTGTAATTTATGGCTTATACGTAAGCTAAGTGTAACATTTTATGAACTAACTACTATTAAACATTACGTAAAATTACGATTACACTTACCCGTATAGCTAATGCTGCGGGAGACATGGTAGAGTCCTTTGGTGTGTGGGCTCTATCCCAAAACTCTAACATAGAAGGAGGTCGGCCTAAGCTCTGTCGCATGGCCTAATAAATACATTCATAAAGTACTTATGAAGTTTACTTGTGAGAAATGAGTAACTAAACAACTAAGTATATGACACTTACCGATCTCGCCTCCTCAAAAGACTGCGAGCCAGTAGTGTGTACGACTCGGAGCTGACGACGGTTCTTCTTCGCCTGCTCTGACTTCTTCTTGAAGTCGTCAGCATCCCAGTGCGTACACATAGCCTCCCACACGGCATCAGAGACTATGCGGGGCTGGTGATCTCTAATCGTCGTCTCGGGCTGGTCGTCAACTGCCCGGGCTGCCCTCTGTCGCATCTCATACAGCCAGCCGGCGTAGTTCTTGGCGATGTGTGCAATAACAACATCATCGCCGGCTGCCTGAGAGATGCCCTCGTCATATCTAAAATATTTCTATAACAAAAGTTTAAAAGTTAGGAACCATTAAATTATTGGGCAACGTCTATTTACGTATAATTTTCAAATTTATAAGAAAATGAACTTACGTGAAACTCCCGGAAGACAGTGACCATAAACGCAGGATCGTAAAGGCTGTACTGGCTGAAGCGCATACACCCAGTCGGGAGGTGCGTCAGACAGATAGCGTGTATGGTCGCCTTAGCGACCGCGTCTAGAATACTACAGTAAAAACAATTGAATATTGTTACGTTAAATGTTTAATGCAACAAATTATATAAATTTAACTCTTTATTTTTAAGTCATAGTAGAATACTTACTGGGAAGAGTCGACATCCACTCGGACTATGTGTGGAACTACCGGTAGACGACCGAAGAGACCGAGGTTAGTCTGTCGGTCTCGTCGACGACGAGCATCTGTATGTATATTATAAAACTTTAGTCAAAATACATAAACTAATGCATATTGAGATATATAACATGTTAACACGAATCAAAGTACTTACTAGCTCCTGAAGACGAGCCTCCAGCCTGGCTCGCGTCTCCGGATCCTGATCGGCCCCCGCCGCGACGACTGCCACCGCTATTTCTAGCCATAAATGTGCTACTGAAATAACGAAAATATAAGATATTAATATTATTTAAATATAATATATTAATATTAAATTATTTACTGATTTAAAATACGTTTAGAGGTTGTACGTCGTCAAACCCATCAGATTCAACATCAATATCATTATCAGATTCAGTCTCTTCCTCCTCATCATCATCTATATCAGATTCATTGTCGTTATCATCTTCAACGACAACGTACTCATGCACAACCTCCAAATCATCGACGTCTTCATCGTCGGGTACGTCACCCACATCATTTGTCATCACATCTTCATCATTTAGCTGCACCTGCCTGGGATTGCTAACATCTTCTTGCAACGCCTCATCCATCCCCAACATATTAGCACTATCAAATGCACGTGTTTTCGTTGTGACAACTGTATACCAGGGGCTTCTACTATTTACGACATTAGGAGCGTAGTACACTTGAGTCGCTTGACTGGCTAACACGAAAACGTCATCAGAGTTGAGCTTTGACTTGATATCTACTGTGACGATTCTATTACGATCAACTTTAACACCTTTTTCAGTATCAAACCAGCGACACTTAAATGTAACTACCTTTTTACCTCCGGGATAATTAAGCACAAGTACATCCTCTAGACGTCCATAGTAATTGGACTCAGAATCATTGTAACAGCTTCCCAACACCACAACCCCAGAGTTTACTGATGTGAGTTCATTCAAGTTGTCGACCTTAAATCTGTACCCATTCACGATGCATCCAAGAAAAGAACAAACAACCTTGGCAGGACCACGTATGACATCTCTAAAACGCTTAGAAATGTTCTCTGCCTCAACCCTTGTCTGAAACCACTGTTGGAAAGTTGCAGTAGTGAGTGCTTCCAACTGGGCAGCAGTTAAATCCGGGTTAGAAGCATACGCTTCCTCTTCGAATGAACTGAAATAATAAAAAAATAGTTTACTATATAAGTTGATTACGCATATCAATTATATTAGATGTGACATATAACAATCCATACTTTATGTATGACGCTACTTCTGGCATATTTAGAAGCACATATGTGGATACTATCTTCAATTCTTTGTCGCTTAAGTAAGTCATCGTCTCATGGCCAAATGGTTTAGTCGGATATGTGAATACAGCTAACTCATTGTCTGCATGAGATTGGGGACCGATGACCTCATTCCTACTTAAACGGTTGTGCTTTGTTGATACAACATCGTCAAAATACAATGAGCAGAAGTTGACAAGCTCTTCCTCCGTATAGCGTTCGGCAATAAAACCCTCAACATGAGCTTTGTTTTTCACTTTCTGCTTTAATCGACGCATATACCTACAGATATTGCATTTTAATATGATTATTATTATTAATATGAGTATATGCAATTTGTAGATTATATTACCTCTCAAAAGGATACATCCACCGATATTGCACCGGACCGCCAACTTTAAGTTCATACGGTAGATGAATAGGCAGATGTTACATCGAGTCAAAGAACCCTAGGGGGAATATCATTTCGAGCTTGCAAATGGTAAGCACAATATTGTTCTCCATCTGCTCCACATCACTATACCTTATTATAGTTAAGTATAGATCCCGAAAGAAATTTGAGAGTTCGGTCAATGCATCCAACACCTTTCTGGGTAACATCTCACGAAATGCAATTGGCATCAACTTCTGCATAAATACATGACAATTGTGACTTTTGAACCCAGTAATCTTTAGCTGCTCAACATTACTGCAACGAGATATGTTAGAAGCATATCCATCTGGAAGCTTCAAACCACTAACCCACTTGCACACGTCTTCAACTTGTTGCTTAGTAAGACAGAATTGAGCTTTAGGTTTTGAATTGTTACCGTGAAGCCACAACTCCGGCCTGATGTTCAGTGCCTCTAAGTCTTTTCGGGCATTGTCATTATCTTTTGTTTTACCACTCGCATCTAACACGGTGTAAAACAAATTCTCAAAAACATTCTTTTCTGTATGCATGACATCAATACAATGACGGACGGAAAGTGTGACCCAGTATGGCAACTCAAACCATATGGGGACGTGTGTCCAATTATGAGTCTTCCCGTACCCAAATGCTCTCAGTTTACTGTGTCCCTTGCCTGCCGGTGGAAATGTCAACTTGTTCAGCCAGGTCAAGACCTCGTTGCCCGATAGTCTACCAACAACCCCCCTCTTCTGTGTCTTTCTGTTGAACTGTGCAGACATCTTTCTGTAATTATGATCAACAGGCAAGAATCTACGAGCTGTTCCAAAGAAACTACATTTTCGCCCATGCTGCAACCGATGACCTTGCACATCCCCCATACACACTGGACATGACAGCTTCCCGTGAGTCGACCAACCACTAATCATCCCAAGAGCCGGAAAGTCAGTGATAGTCCACAACAAGGCTGCCTTCATCAAAAAATTCTCGCCGATCGATTTATCATACGTCTGGACCCCCGTCTCCCATAGCATCTTTAGTTCATCGACTAACGGCCTGAGGTACAAGTTTGTGTCTTTTGTAGGACTCTTATCACCCGGTATGAGTAAAGTTAAGAACAAATACGGATCCCTCATGTACATTGACGGTGGAAGATTATAAGCTACCATTATGACTGGCCAAACTGAGTAAGGCTGGCTAAAATTATTAAAAGGGCAAAATCCATCTGTAGCCATGCCGAGCCTCACATTCCTAACTTCCTCCGCAAACTGTGGAAAATTTTCATCAAATTTCTTCCATTCATCCCCATCTGCAGGATGTGTCAGTTGACCAGGCACGACGTCTCTTGTTCTATGCCAACGCATATGATGAGCCGTGTGAGACGACATAAATAGTCGTTGTAGCCTCGGCGCAAGAGGAAAATACCGTAGGATCTTCTTGGGCACATGTTTCTCCTTCCTCCCACGTTTTGTCACCTTGTACCGAGGAAAGTTACATATAGCACACTGCACCTTATCTCTGTCCGTCCCATAGTATAACATGCAGTCCTGCTCACAAGCATCGATCTTATAACCCATATTCAACCCATTTACCATCTTCTTCACTTCGTAATAGCTCGAGGGCAAAGTATGATCCTTGGGTAAGAACTCGCTGATAAGAGAGAGCAAAGCATTGAAACCTCTCTCACTGCAGTCATGCTCATTCTTGAAGTGTAAGAGCTTTGTAACTGCAGATAGTCTGGTGTGCTGATCATTTCTGGGGTACAATGGGACCCCCGATTCAGATAACATTTTGTAAAAGGCAGCAGCTGTATCATTTGGCTCTTGTTGAGCACTACCTGAAGAATGATCGGTTTCCGTCCAATTGATATTGTTAGGCCCATAAGCATCCACCAACATCTCCACAACATCATAGACATCGGCGTTTGAATCACCGTGAACTGGTTGGTCTACTGAGCCGGTCAGTTCCCTCAACTCAACTGATTCCCCGTGATGGATCCATACAGAATACCCATCCACAAAACCACGAGAAAATAAGTCGAATTTAATCTCATTGGCTTTCTTCCAGATCAAGTTTTTACACTGGACACACGGGCATCTCATCTTCCCGTTCGGATCATCAGCATGTTCTATGGCTTTGTCCAGAAAGTAGCACACCCCTTCACGGTAAGCTTGCACTAATCCCCTCCCGTCAATGGGTATCCTACGGTATATCCAACTCCGGTCGGCTGACATCTTTAACTGAACAAAAGACACATTTAGGTCAGGGATATTCATTCATGTGGTCCATGCATGAATTATATGTTCCTAGTATCTTCACTCTACAGGGGTTAGGCTTCTATCCCGTTCTTGGATGCGTCTCCTCACTAGTGTAAACACGTTCAGGACGTTTCTACCTGTTTCAATAAAATTTCGGCAGCACCTCCGCATGGTCTCCAAGTACACGAAATAGACTAAGATAAATTAGTCTAAGTATGCACTCGAAGAACATGTAGAGATAACTGTCGAAAAGTCATTAAAACAATTACAAACGTACTGAACTCATTGACACCGGCCTAAGTGAGAGACATAACATCCAGTCACAGTCCCAAACTGGGGACTATTCGACATTCACTCCTAATGAGTGAATGTCAAACGGGTTTCTAAGCTCCAAACTATACTACATGCGTATTATATATGCAGTTTACTATAATTGTGGAAAGCTAAGCAAATGCTACTTAGTTTATTTTTCCAATGATAAACTAAGTAAATGCTACTCAGTTTATATTATATTATTTAATTGAATTTATTTTAATTAAGTTATTTTATTTTATTTCCTTTTATTTTGTATTATATAATATAATATAATTTATTTATTTTAAATAAGAAATTTTTTTATTTTTTTATTTTTTTTTATATTATGTTATATTATATAGTTTAATTAAGTTATTTTATTTTATTTCTTCATATTTCTTTTTATTTTGTATTATATAATATAATATAATTTATTTATTTTAAATAAATTATTTCATTTTATTTTATTTTATTTATTTTATTTTTTATTATATTATATTACATTATATTATTTATTTATTTTAATTAAGTTATTTTATTTTATTTCTTCATATCTCCTTTTATTTTGTATTATATAATATAATTTAATTTATTTATTTTAAATAAGTTATTTCATTTTATTTTGTTTTATTTATTTTATTTTTTATTATATTATATTATTTATTTATTTTAAATAATAACGATATTTTAGTTCTTCAGATTTCTTTTTATTTTGTATTATATAATATAATATAATTTATTTATTTTAAATAAGTTATTTCATTTTATTTTGTTTTATTTATTTTATTTTTTATTATATTATATATTATTTATTTATTTTAAATAATACCGATATTTTATTTCTTCATATTTCTTTTTATTTTGTATTATATAATATAATTTCATTTATTTATTTTAAATAAGTTATTTCATTTTATTTTGTTTTATTTATTTTAATTAATATTTTATTTTATTTCTTCATATTTCTTTTTATTTTGTATTATATAATATAATTTCATTTATTTATTTTAAATAAGTTATTTCATTTTATTTTGTTTTATTTATTTTATTTTTTATTATATTATATTATATTATATTATTATTTACTTTAATTTATTTTATTTAAGTTATTTTATTTTATTTCTTTATATTTCTTTTTATTTTGTATTATATAATTTAATTTAATTATGTAATTTTAAATAAGTTATTTTATTTTATTCCATTTTATTTAGTATTATACTATATTATTTAATCTAATTTACTTTAGTTTAATTTCATTTAATATTAACGTACAATTTATTGTATTTTGTATTATTTTATATTATATCATATTATTTAATTTAATTTAATTTACTTATAGTAAATTAAATTAATTAAATTTACTTTATTTTATGTTATTTGAATTTATTATTTTACATTATATTATCTAATAGCATATTATTTAAAATATTATTATATTATTTTATTTTATTTAGTAATGCAAAACTAAGTAAATGGTACTTAGTCATTTCAGTTTATTTTATTAGTAGGAAACTAAGTAAATACTACTTAGTTTACTTCAATATTAGAAACTAATTAAAATACATAAATATTATGAAGTGGGGCCCACAAATTTTGCAATTTTAAAATTCTGACAGAAATTCCGTCGGGATTTCCGTCAGAAATAACAAATATGACAATAAAAATTTCAACTAATCCGAAGAACAACCAACAAATAGTGCAGGCAGTTTAATTCAATACATACTAACATCAGCCTCAATATCAAATTATGTACATGTATATTGCACAAATTAAACTGAATCAATTATCAAATTCCCAATTTTCTCCAATTTTAACTAACATTCAACTCAATATGTAGATTCCCAATTTAAGAAGGAAAAAAAAATAGAAACATAAGGCACGTATTTGACCTACTGATCATTCCCAATTTCAGTACATACCCAATATGCAGATTCCAAACATATGCATATACAAACATAAATTAAAAAATTGATGTGAACTCAGTATGCAGATTCCAAACATACTCATTCCCAATTTCAGTAAACATGACAAATTGCGGCAAAAAATTATCAAAATCTCAAAACATTCAACTGCTTTCAGACCCAAATATCACATACAAAATTCATACCCAAAATCAAATTGCAAATTTCACTTGAAATAACCTTTAATTGAAGGTTTCAATTAAATTAACCTTTAACAGTTAACCTTTGTCGGTGGCGAAGGCGTTGGTGTAAGCGGTGGAGGCGGTGGAGGCGTTGGTGGAGGCGGTGCTAGAGGCGACGAGGGTTGAGCAGGGAGGAGAGAAGCTATGTGAGAGAGTGTGAGTGAGTGTAGAGAGAGGTGAGAGAGAAATGAAAATTATCATCGGCGGCTGAAGAAGTTGAAATAGGGTTTATAAATTATTTCCGACGGAATTGCCGTCGGAAAATAATTCCCTCGGAATTATAGTATATTCGACGGACATTCCCTCGGAAATTACTATAGTTCCGTCGAAATTAGCTTTCGCGCTGGCGGCAAACTTGGCGCCAAAATGGGTCTCTTAATACCGACGGAATTCCGTCGAAATTAACCTATAATCGACGGATTTATTCCCGACTGATTATTCCATCGATAATAAATTATTTTCGACGGCTAGTAGTCCGTCGAGGATAAGTCCGTCGAAATTTACCCTTTTTCTTGTAGTGTGCCCAACACAAGGGTTAGACAAGCGTTAGGAAACTTGCCTCGAGCGTTTTCTATAGAATTATATAATACGCTTTTCAATTATCCTACACATGTAAGTACATATTCACATAACAATTAGTCACATATAGACTTCTATAACTTGGTTTAAGTTATTTTACTACATCTTATGTTGCTCGTATTTTATAATTAAAATAACACGATCAATCTTCAAAAATGTCTCTAGGCATTGCGGCGTTCGAAAATGACGCGACCCGCTTATCGCCCCCTTATGATATTTTACTTCAAAATATAACATTGCTCAAAATTCATTTCAACCTGAGTTATAAAAAATCATTTTCGCAGTTTTTCTTTAACAAAACATCGTTCTTGTTTTTATTATATCTCCTTCGTTACTCATTCGTTTTCATTCATTTTTACGTCAAATTAAAGCTTATATAGTCTACTTTATTCTCATCTAGGCCCCGGTTTCAAGCTATTCTTCAATCAAAACTGGTTTTCAATTTTTACAACCAAGGTGAGAATGTTATAAAAATCTGGCCAGCTTTACCCTCTCCCGCTAAAATAGTCATAACTAATTCGTTTTAAAACCTTTTTGGGCGATTCTTACGCCCACGCGAAGCTAACTTCTGGGGCTACAAATTTTATACTTTAACCATTTTCAAATTCTGAACGCACAAGTCCAGAAAATTCATACAATGGGCTGGTCCGAATCTGGTTTTCCAGATTGGACAATTTTGACATATTTCCTTCCAATCACCAAAACTCCCTCATCCAAGGTCGGAATGCGTTCATTCCAAAGCCTATAACTTCATAACTTAGTGTACTATAGTACTCCAGAAGCTCACAAATTTTCAAGAAACACATTCATATCATAAATTGACTCATTGATCACTATTCAATCCATTCTTCATTTTCTAACATGTTTTACCAAAACTCTTACTACAAATTCATTTTAACACCTTTTTACTCCATTCCAACTGGGATATTCTCATAACCCATGGAAGTATAACATTATAATAACCAACAAAATTATCAGACATGATTACTAACCCTTAATGTCCTCTAAATAAGTCCATTGTCCATAGTTATCCATTTTCGTCCATTTTCTTCCTCCTTACGCATGGGTTCGGATTTCTTTCATTTTTGTTCCACTTTTCAGTTTTTAATGGTTTAAATAACTTCTGAATATCATCATTAATCATTCATAACCAAAAAATAACAATCATAACAACAACAAATCCAACCAAGCGAGATAGAAACATAAGAAACAAAGAAAGCTTGAAACTAAAGAGGAATGAGTTAGAGTATGATGAGTACCGCTTGGATTCTCAATCTTGATTGCTAAATGATTTAGTTAGAATTTGAGGCTTGCTCTCCTATTCTACCTTGCTTCTCCCAAGCACTTATTCAAGCTTCTTTACTCCACCTACTTGCTTCTCCCTCTAGAATGGTTTCTCTCTTTCTCTAATTATTCTTCTCAATTTTCATTTGGGTAGTATAGCTTTGCAAAATTTTGGCAAATGTTTATGAAGGGGGTATATATAGAAGTTGTTAGCTGGTCTCTTCCTCTTCCCCCAACTCTTCGTATTCTTCATTAGATGGTTTGGTAAGAAGAAGATGAAAGGATTTGGAATTTGGAAAGTTTTCTCCATTTTCATTTTATTTTCCTTTTATTTTCTCTCCAACCATTGGGCTTCCTCTTCATTTCCTTAGTTGCTGATTTCTCCAATTTAGAAATAGTGATTAGCTGTCCAATGGATCCCACTTTGGCTGATTACTCCTAATTAATACACATTTATCCATTTAATGGCCCATTTTACCATTTTGACATCCGAAAATCAATTTTTTCGCGAAGACAGTCAATTCCTACCAAAATCGATGTTCTCATCGTCATGGGAATATCCGTTTCATCAAATTCATCTCCGAAATTCGTGTTTGACTTTTTACCAAAAAGTCAACCCCGACACAAAAAGTGTTTAGGGTCTATTCTGACTAATTTGGACGTTCTGGATTTAAATCCACAATCCGTTTCTCCAAATTCTAATCCGAACTCAAATTCGAGTTTTAACCACTTAATTTGAAGCGTTAGCTTCTTTAATAAGTTCAAACAATTAAATTAGTTTAAACCAACTATAAAAATACATCTCATCATATAAAAATAAATATATGTATATGTATAACACATATACATATTTATTTATTCACATAAAAATATTACTCATAAAATTTATTTAAATAATATACATCAATAATCATAAGCTCGAATTACAAGGCTATCCAGAATTCACGGTCGTTACATCCTCCCCCCTATAAGAATTATGTCCCCAGAACTACAACCTAGGTACGAAAAACTTATCATGGGTTCACTCAAAAAGATGCGGATAATTCTACCTAATCTTCTCTTCTAGCTCCCACATGGCTTTTTCAGCTGCGTGGTTCCTCCAAAGTACTTTGACCGAATGGATAACCTTATTTTTTAACGTCTGCTCTTTCCTATCTAATATCTGGACAGGAAAGAATCTCTTCATATGATAAGTCTCGCTCAACTTGAATCGGTTCATAGGATATCACGTGCTTGTAGTCAGGTTTATATGGCCGCAACACAAAAACGCGAAACACAATGTGAATTTGCTCAAGTTCGGGAGGTAGAGCTACCTCGTACGCCACTTCACCTACCTTCTTTAAAACTACAAATGGTCCTACGAATCTTGGACTCAATTTTCCCTTCTTTCTAAATCTGATCTTCCCTTTCTAGGGAGATACCTTCAAAAATACAAAGCTGCCAACTTCAAAGTCTCATTTCTGACGATGTAAATCGGCGTATTTCTTTTGTAGGTCCTGAGTCACTACCAATCGAGCTCTTATCACCTTTGTTGTACCAATTCAGGTCCCAACAGTCTCTGTTCACTGACTTCGTCCCAAGACAAAGGTGTTCGACACTTCCTTTCGTATAATGCTTCGTATGGGGGCATGCCAATACTTGCATGATAACTATTATTATAGGCAAACTCCACCAATGGTAGGTGATCATCCCAGCTACCTTTAAAATCTATCACACATGCTCTGAGCATGTCTTCAAGCGTCTGAATCATTCGTTCGCTTTGCCCATCCGTTTGAGGATGATACACCGTACTCAACCTCAACTGGGTTCCTAACCTTTCTTATAAGCTCTTCCAGAAATTCGATGTGAAGCGCGGATCTATGTCAGACATAATAGATACTGGCACCCCATGCCGCAACACGATATCTTTCACATATAACTTTGCTAGCTGCTCCAGATTGTACCTTATCTTGATTGGTAGAAAATGTGCAGATTTAGTTAAACGATCCACGATCACCCAGATCGCGTCGTAACCCTTCTGAGTCGGTGGAAGCCCCGTCATAAAATCCATCGTGATATGCTCCCACTTCCACTCCAGAATCTTCAGCGGTTGTAGCAGTCCACCCGATTTCTGATGTTCTGCTTTTACCCTCTGACATGTCAAAGATCGTCCCACACATTCTGTGACCTCCTTCTTCATGTTCGGCCACCAGAAGTGCTGACGCAAATCCTGATACATCTTGGTACTATAAGGGTGTATCGAGTACCTTGTAGAATGAGCTTCCTGCAAAATCTCTTCCCTCAACTCCGGAACCATCGGTACCCAAATCCTCCCTTCAAACTTTAGCAGTCTCGTGCTATCAATTTTGTACTTCAATTCCTCTCCATCTGAGATTCGCTTCCTTATAGTAACACATTCATCATCCTTTCCTTGAGCCTCCTTTATCCTGTCTAATAAAGTCGGACTTGCCTCTACTACGAACAGTTTCTCGTCTGTATCTTTCAGATACTTGACTTCCAACTCCAGTCTTTCCATATCCTTGATCAGTTCCTCTTGAGCTGTCAGCATCATCGACTTATCTCTTCCCTTCCTACTTAGAGCAGTAGCTACTACATTGGCCTTACCGGGATGGTATAGAATCTCACAATCGTAGTCCTTAATCAACTTCAACCATCGCCTCTGTCTCATTTTAGTTTCTTTTGAGTGATATACTTCAGACTTTTGTGGTATGTGTATATCTCACATTTCTCTCCATATAGATAGTGCCTCCAAATCTTCAAAGCAAACACCACTGCCGCTAGTTCCAGGTAATGAGTCGGATACCCCTTCTCATAGCCCTTCAACTGCTATGACGCGTACGCAATGACCTTCCCATGCTGCATCAATACGCACCCAAGGCCTTTGTGTGACACATCACTGTACACCACAAATTCTCCTGTATTATCTGGTAGGGATAACACAGGTGCTTCACTAAGTTTCTTCTTTAACTCAAAAAAACTTTCTTCGCACTTATCCGTCCATACAAACTTCACAGTCTTCCTTGTCAAATTTGTCAACGGTGTCGCTATATTTGAAAAGTTCTGAATAAACCTCCGATAGTAACCTGCTAATCCCAAGAAACTTCGGACTTCTGTCGGCGTCTTTGGTTGCTCCTAATTTATTACCGCTTCTACCCTCGCATGATCCACTGATACACCATCTTTGTCAATTACGTGCCCTAAAAACTACACCCTTTGTAGCCAAAATTCAAACTTAGAAAGCTTTGCATATAGCTTCTCCCCTCTCAGCGTTTCCAGGGCTATCCTCAAATGCTCGACGTGTTCCTCCTCCGTCTTCGAGTAGACTAGGATGTCATTTATGAAAACGACAATAAATTTATCTAGGGATTGCTTGAACACTCGGTCCATAATGTCCATAAATGCTGTTGGTGCATTCGTCAGCCCAAACGACATTACAAAAAACTCAAAGTGTCCATATCGAGTTCTGAATGTTGTCTTCGGTATGTCCTCCTTTCTCACCTTCAATTGGTGATACCCCGTCCACAAGTCAATCTTCGAAAAGTATTTTGCTCCATTCAATTGATCGAACAAATCATTAATCCTGGGTAACGGGTACTTGTTCTTAATCGTAACTTTGTTCAACTCCCGATAGTCAATGCAAAGCCTAAGTGATCTGTCTTTCTTCTTTACAAATAGTATTGGCGCTCCCCGTGGAGATACACTCCGGCGAATATACCCCTTATCTAGCAACTCCTGCAGTTGAACCATCAATTCTTTCATCTCCACCGGTGCCATCCTGTATGGTGCCTTTGTGATCGGTGTTGTCCCCGGTACTAAATCGATTACATAGTCCACTTCTCTATCCGGCGGCAAACCTGGTATATCTTCTGGGAAAACATATGGGAATTCCCTTACTACATGTATCTGACCCAGCTCCCCTCTACTCTTCGGGTATCAACCACGTGAGCCAGATAACCTATGCAGCCCTTTCTAAGCAATCTCTTTGCCTGCATCATCGTCAGACAACAAGATTGTCTAGGCGATTTACTATCGTAGAATACGACCTTCGACTTATTCGGAGTCTTCAGGTGTATACATTTCTTCTGACAGTCAATCATAGCCCTGTGACAAGACAACCAATCCATTCCAAGAATTACATCAAATTCTCTTAGTCGTATCAGAATTAAATCTACGCTCAGTTTATACCCGTTTATCTCAGCACAACAATTTCTATGGATGTATTCCACAGGAATAACTTCTTTATTAACTACTTCCACATTCATAGGATTTTCTAATTTCTCACGAGGTAAATTTAACCGTTTAGCAAATTCATCTGACACAAACGAACAGGTAGCACCCGAATCAAATAATAAATATGCACTGATATTATTGATCGAAATAATACCTGACACCACGTCCTTTGATTCCACCGCATCTTGCACTATCATGTTGAAAGTGCGTGCCGATGGTCTGTTAGTTTGGCTAGCTGGCCCTCCAATGTTCAGCATGTTGTTGTTGTTGTTCCTGTTGCCACTTGTTGCATCCCCCTTCCTTTTCGGGCAATCCTTAATTTGATGATCTGATGCTCCACATGAGAAACATCCTTCTTTCTTTCCCTTTGGGCACTGATTAGCAAGGTGTCCCTATTGCCCACAGCTGTAGCAAATCCCTTTGCCTTTTAGACACTCCCCCGAGTGATTCTTTCCACAATTATTGCACTTATTACCCTTCTTAACCTCTCCTCTAAACTTGTTGCCACCAGAAGATTGGCTATCGTTCCATTTCCTTTTATTCGGGTTACTTCCCCCGCTGCTTCCTCCTTTGCTTCTTTCGTGACCCTTCTTTTTGTTTTGATTAAATTTTTTTAAAGCCTCGTTGCCTCCTTCAGCGATGATGGCCCTTTCCAACAACGTAAAAAATGTGTCAATCCTTAGAACTGCCACCCTACTTTACTCCCACGGTTTCAGGCCTAATTCAAATCTCCTTGCCTTTCTGGCTTCAGTATCTACCTGGTGAGGTGCAAATCGGGCCAACTCATTAAATTTAGCTGCATACTCTGCAACTGACATGCTCCCCTACTTGAGCTCCAGAAACTTCACCTCCATGTTTTGTTGCATACTCTCTAGGAAGTAGTTCTCGAAGAATAGCTCCTTGAAACGTTCCCATGGTATCACACCATCTCCAGCAAGGCTTTTGTTGGCCTTCCACCAATAGTTCGTTTTACCTTTCATCATAAAAGTGGCGAACCCTATCTTCTGTTCTTCGACCACCCTTTCAACCTCGAACACTTTTTCTATTTCTTCAATCCAGGTTTGGGCTTCGATTGGGTCTAGTGTTCCCCTGAACTCGGGAGGTCCTACTAGCTTAAAATCTTTGAAACTAGCCAAATGCTGCGTGGACTGCCGCTTTGGCTGCTCTCTAACAGCTGGGGGTCTATTTTGCATGGCTTCTGCCAGCATTTCAGCAAACGCTCTCATTGGGTCGTGTTGATCTCGTACCTCACTTTCTGACTCCTCAACCCGTTGGTTACACGGTCGTCCCTTTGACGACATTTTCTGCTTAATAGAAAACATTTAACGTTATAATCCCATCACACCTTGTACGCATCTATTCTAGAGTGACAATAAAGCAACACACGTAACACAAAAGTTTATACTGATGTGCTAATAGTCAAAACATCACACATGATTACTCTATAGCATACCGCTATGAATGACATCATCCATCCCTTCACTCCACAAAAAGGTGGGGATTTAATACTAACAACCACCCCTAACATATACTAAGGTTAGGGTTTACAAACACATATCACATACTGTTAGGCACACAAACAAAACAGTCTAACCAAGTATACGGCGCTCCACGACGCTAACATACTCCACCTGCCCTAACTAGGTCATCAACTCTTGACTCAAGGTGAGATGAGTTTGTCTCTCGTTAACTAGATGATGGTGCACACCATCCATCCACTTACTACTCGTCATGCTAAATGCATCGCACATTCTCTTCATCCTTCTCTCACTAGGTTCACTGAGCCTCCACCTCTACTTGTAGACTCGCTCCTCATTGCTCTAACTGCTCTAGTCTACTACTCCACTCAACATCTCTCGCCAAGAGGTGATGTAAGAGGGTACTCAACTAAATAGGGCCTTCCTGCCCCAACTCGACTGGCTAAACTCAGGCATCCTACAGCCACAACAAAGACATCATAGACAATCAACACAAATAGTACAATAACAAAATACCTTCATTGATGGGATGAATTTATATTTTATTATGTACAAACTTGGCTTGACGAATTTCCACAATCCACCTCCGCCACATACAGCTCGATGAATCTCCTCGATTCATCTCCTAACATACTCTATACGAGTTTTCTTCCAAGGCTATAACCTAGGTTTCACATTCCTAAAGTTTATAACCTACAACTTTGATACCAACCTGTGACACCCCCAAATTCGGATACCAATACTTCAAATCTGGTGCTCATGATAAAATACATTCATACACTTCTAAATAACATAAATCAACTAATGCGGAATAAATAAAACATATGTTGTTCATTATAAAAGGTTTACTACGGTCCCAAAGTCTATAACATTAAATAAATACATCGTAGAATACTTAATAATACAAAATAATTCCACGATTTCATAATGGGATAGTACATATAACTATTCTTTAAGCTTTCCTTTACCTTCGTCCGCTTTGGAACTCTTCGGCTTAACTGCAATAGGTTCATGATATAGCAAGGGTTAGCAACTACTTTGCTGAGCAAGTTTAAAATGAATAAAGAAGATATATCATGAATGAATGAGAACACTAATCACATAGTTCAGTAATTTAAGAACGTTGAAGAATTAGCTAACAATATAATCAAAGTTCAAATGAAGAAATGAATATTGATTATCTACTGCTGAGTGGTCCAATAGACCATGAACTTTTGGCCAAAGGATCAATCATTCAACTGACCCTTTTAAATGCCTGGCCCTGTCAGTAGTACTCGAGGGGATCATCCTCTCGTACCCTATGTATATGCATAACATTTAACTCTGACTACATCGAATAACCGACACATTAAAATCCCCTAATAAGGGTTGCTCTCTCAGTCCAAGAATCCATACCAACAATCGGTTTGGATAGCTTTTAAAATAATAACATGTACATGTCTAGCCGAAATAAATAGCGTAGACTATTTCCTTAAACAGTTCATGAATAAAGAACTTAAACGTTTCACAATCCCATATCAAAAATTGACTCATTGATCACTATTCTATCCATTCTTCATTTTCTGACATGTTTTACCAAAACTCTTACTACAAATTTGTTTTGACACCTTTTTACTCCATTCCAACTAGGATATTCTCATAACCCATGGAAGTATAACATTATAATAACCAACAAAATTATCAGACATGATTACTAACCCTTAATGTCCTCTAAATCAGTCCATTGTCCATAGTTGTCCATTTTCGTCCGTTTTCTTCCTCCTTACGCATGGGTTCGGATTTCTTTCATTCTTGTTTCACTTTTGAGTTATTAATGGTTTAAATAACCTCTGAATATCATCATTAATCGTTCACAACCAAAAAATAACAATTATAACAACAACAAATCTAACCCAGCGAGATAAAAGCTTAAGAAACAAAGAAAACTTGAAATTAAAGAGGAGTGAGTTTGAGTATGATGATTACCTCTTGGATTCTCCTTCTTGGTTGCTAAATGATTTAGTTAGAATTTGAGGCTTCCTCTCTTCTTCTCCCTTGCTTCTCCCAAACACTTATACAAGCTTCTTTACTCCACCTATTTGCCTCTCCCTCTAGAATTGTGTCTCTCTTTCTCTAATTTGTCTTCTCAATTTTTATTTTGGTAGTATAGCTTTGCAAAATTTTAGCAAATGTTTATGAAGGGGGTATATATAGAAGTTGTTAGCTGGTCTCTTCCTCTTCTCCCAACTCTTCGTATTTTTCATTAGATGGTTTGGTAAGAAGAAGATGAAAGGATTTGGAATTTGGAAAGTTTTCTCTATTTTCTTTTTATTTTCCTTTTCTTTTCTCTCCAACCGTTGGGCTTCCTCTTCATTTCCTTATTTGCTGATTTCTCCAATTTAGAAATAGTGATCAGCTGTCCAATGGGTCCCACTTAGGCTGATTACTCCCAATTAATACACATTTATCCATTTAATGACCCATTTTACTATTTTGACATCCGAAAATCAATTTTTTTTGAAGACAGTCGATTCCTACCAAAATCGACGTTCTCATCGTCATGGGAATGTCCGTTTCGTCAAATTCATCTCCAAAATTCGTGTTTGACTTTTTACCTAAAAAGTCAACCCCGACACAAAATGGGTTTAGGGTCTATTCTGACTAATTTGGACGTTCTGGATTTAAATCCACAGTCCGTTTCTCCAAATTCTAATCCGAACTCAAATTCGAGTTTTAACCACTTAATTTGAAGCGTTAACTTCTTTAGTAAGTTCAAACAATTAAATTAGTTTAAACCAACTATAAATATACATCTCATCATATAAAAATAAATACATGTATATATATATAACACATATACATATTTATTTATTCACATAAAAATATTACTCATAAAATTTATTTAAATAATATACATCAATAATCATAAACTCGAATTACAAGGCTATCCAGAATTCACGGTCGTTACATCTTCCCCCCTTATAATAATTATGTCCCCAGAACTACAACCAAGGTACGGAAAACTTATCATGGGTCCACTCAAAAAGATGAGGATAATTCTTCCTCATCTTCTCTTCTAGCTCTTACGTGTCTTCTTCAGCTGCGTGGTTCCTCCAAAGTAATTTGACCGAATGGATAACCTTATTTCTTAACGTCTGCTCTTTCCTATCTAATATCTGGATTGGAATCTCTTCATATGACAAGCCTCACTCGACTTGAATCGGTTCATAGGATATCACATGCTTGTAGTCGGGTTTATATGGCCGCAACACAGAAACGCGAAACACAATGTGAATTTGCTCAAGTTCGGGAGGTAGAGCTACCTCGTACGCCACTTCACCTACCTTCTTTAAAACTACAAATGGTCCTACGAATCTTGGACTCAATTTTCCCTTCTTTCCAAATCTGATCTTCCCTTTCTAGGGAGATACCTTCAAAAATACAAAGCTGCCAACTTCAAAGTCTCGTTTCTGACGATGTAAATCGGCGTATTTCTTTTGTCGGTCTTGAGTCGCTACCAATCAAGCTCTTATCACCTTGACGACGTCCACAGTCTATTGTACCAATTCAGGTCCCAACAATCTCCGTTCACCGATTTTGTCCCAATGCAAAGGTGTTCGACACTTTTTTCCGTATAATGCTTCGTATGGCGGCATGCCAATACTTGCATGATAACTGTTATTATAGGCAAACTCCACCAATGGTACGTGACCATCCCAGCTGCCTTTAAAATCCATCACACATGCTCTGAGCATGTCTTCAAGCGTCTGAATCGTTCGTTCTCTTTGCCCATCTGTTTGAGGATGATACGCCGTACTTAACCTCAACTGGGTTCCCAACCTTTCTTGTAAGCTCTTCCAGAAATTCCACGTGAAACGCAGATCTATGTTGGACACAATAGATACTGGCACCCTATGCTGCGACACGATCTCTTTCACATATAACTTTGTTAGCTGCTCCAGATTGTACCTTATCTTGATTGGTAGAAAATGTGCAGATTTAGTTAAACGATCCATGATCACCCAGATCGCGTCGTAACCCTTCTGAGTCGGTGGAAGCCCCGTCATAAAATGCATCGTGATATGCTCCCACTTTCACTCCAGAATCTCCAACGGTTGTAGTATTCCACCCAGTTTTTGATGTTCTGCTTTTACCCTCTGACATGTCAAACATTGTCCCACACATTCCGCGACCTCCCTCTTCATGTTCGGCCACCAGAAGTGCTGACGCAAATCCTGATACATCTTGGTACTACAAGGGTGTATCGAGTACCTTGTAGAATGAGCTTCCTGCAAAATCTCTTCCCTCAACTCCGGAACCATCGGTACCCAGATCCTCCCTTCAAACTTTAGCAGTCTCGTGCTATCAATTTTGTACTTCAATCCCTCTCCATCTGAGATTCGCTTCCTTATGGTAACACATTCATTATCCTTTCCTTAAGCCTCCTTTATCCTGTCTAATAAAGTCGGACTCGCCTCTACTACGAACAGTTTCTCGTCTGTATCTCTCAGATACTTGACTTCCAACTCCAGTCTTTCCATATCATTGATCAGTTCCTCTTGAGCTGTTAGCATCATCCACTTATCTCTTCCCTTCTTACTTACAGCACCAGCTACTACATTGGCCTTACCGGGATGGTATAGAATCTCACAATCGTAGTCCTTGATCAACTCCAACCATCGCCTCTGTCTCATGTTTAGTTCCTTTTGAGTGAAGATATACTTCAGACTTTTGTGGTCTGTGTATATCTCACACTTCTCTCCATACAGATAGTGCCTCCAAATCTTCAGAGCAAACACCATTGCCGCTAGTTCCAGGTCATGAGTCGGATACCCCTTCTCATAGTCCTTCAAATGCCGTGACGCGTACGCAATGACCTTCCCATGTTGCATCAATACGCACCCAAGGCCTTTGTGTGACGTATCACTGTACACCACAAATCCCCCTGTAGTATCTGGTAGGGATAACACACGTGCTTCACTAAGTTTCTTCTTTAACTCCAAGAAACTCTCTTCGCACTTATCTGTCCTTACAAACTTCACAGTCGTCCTTGTCAAATTTGTCAACGGTGTCGCTATCTTTGAAAAGTTCTGAATAAACCTCCGATAGTAACCTGTTAATCCCAAGAAACTTTGGAGTTATGTCGGTGTCTTTGGCTGCTCCCAATTTATTACCGCTTCTACCTTTGCAGGATCCACTGATACACCATCTTTGCCAATTACGTACCCCAAAAACTGTACCCTTTGTAGCCAAAATTCACACTTGGAAAGCTTTGCATATAGCTTCTCCCCTCTCAGCGTTTCCAGGGCTATCCTCAAATACTCGACGTGTTCCTCCTCCGTCTTCGAGTAGACTAGGATGTCATCTATGAAAACGACAACAAATTTATCCAGGGATTGCTTAAACACTCGGTTCATTATGTCCATAAATGCTGTTGGTGCATTCGTCAGCCCAAACGATAGTACCAAAAACTTAAAGTGTCCATATCGAGTTCTGAATGCTGTCTTAAGTATGTCCTCCTTTCTCACCTTCAATCGTCCTCAAGTCAATCATCGAAAAGTATTTTGCTCCCTTCAATTGATCGAACAAATCATTAATCCTGGGCAACGGGTACTTGTTCTTAATCGTGACTTTGTTCAACTCCCGATAGTCAATGCAAAGCCTAAGTGATCTGTCTTTCTTCTTTACAAATAGTACCGACGCTCTCCATGGAGATACACTTGGGCGAATATACCCCTTATCTAATAACTCTTGCAGTTGAACCATCAATTCTTTCATCTCCACCGGTGCCATCCTGTATGGTGCCTTTGAGATCGATGCGGTTCCCAGTACTAAATCGATTACAAATTCCACTTCTCTATCTGGTGGCAAACCCGGTAAATCTTCTAGGAAAACATCTGGGAATTCCTTTACTATAGGTATCTGACCCAGCTCACCCTCTACTCTTCGGGTATCAATCACGTGAGCCAAATAACCTATGCAGCCCTTTCTAAGCAATCTTCTTGCTTGCATCATCGTCACACAATAAGATTGTCTAGGCGATTTACTACCGTAGAATACGACCTTCGACTTATTCGGAGTCTTCAGGTGTATACATTTCTTCTGACAGTCAATAATAGCCCCGTGACTAGACAACCAATCCATTCCAAGAATTACATCAAATTCTCCTAGTCGTATTGGAATTAAATCTACGCTCAGTTTATACCCGTTTATCTTAGCACAACAATTTCTATTGATGTATTCCACAGGAATAACTTCTTTATTAGCTACTTCCACATTCATAGGATTCTTTAATTTCTCACGAGGTAAATTTAACCGTTTAGCAAATTCATCCGACACAAACGAACAGGTGGCACCCGAATCAAATAATACATATGCACTGATATTATTGATCGAAATAATACCTGACACCACGTCCTTTGACTCCACCGCATCATGGACTGTCATGTTGAAAGTGCGTGTCGTTGGTCTATTGGTTTGGCTAGCTGGCCCTCCAATGTTCAGCATGTTATTGTTGTTGTTCCTATTGCCACTTGCTGCATCCCCCTTCCTTTACGGGCAATTCTAAATTTGATGATCTGATACTTCACATGAGAAACATCCTCCTTTCTTTCCCTTTGGGCACTGATTAGCAAGGTGTCCTTGTTGCCCATAGTTATAGCAAATCCCTTTGCCCTTTAGACACTCCCTCGAGTGATTCTTTCCACAATTATTGCACTTATTACCCTTCTTAACCTCTCCTCCAGACTTGTTACCACCAGAAGATTAGCTATCATTCCATTTCCTTTTATTCGGGTTACTTCCCCCGCTGCTTCCTCCTTTGCTTCTTTCGTGACCCTTCTTTTTGTCTTGATTGAATTTTGCTAGAGCCTCGTTCCCTCTTTCGGCGATGATGGTCATTTCCAACAGCGTAGAAAATGTGTCAATCCTTAGAACTGCCACCCTACTTTACACCCACGGTTTCAGGCCTAATTCAAATCTCCTTGCCTTTCTGGCTTCAGTATCTACCTGGTGAGGTGCAAATTGGGCTAACTCATTAAATTTAGCTGCATACTCTGCAACTGACATGCTCCCCTGCTTGAGCTCCAGAAACTTCACCTCCATGTTCTGCTGCATACTCTGCAGGATGTAGTTCTCGAAGAATAGCTCCTTGAAACGTTCCCATGGTATCACACTATCTCCAGCACGGCTTTTGTTGGCCTTCCACCAATAGTTCGCTTCACCTTTCATCATAAAAGTGGCGAACCCTGTCTTCTGTTCTTCGGCCACCCTTGCAACCTTGAACACTTTTTCTATTTATTCGATCCAGGTCTGGGCTTCGATCGGATCTAGTGTTCCCTTGGACTCGGGAGGTCCTACTAGCTTAAAATCTTTGAAACTAGCCAAATGCTGCGCGGACTGCCGCTCTGGTTGCTCTCCAACAGGTGGGGGTCTATTTTGCATGGCTTCTGCCAGCAATTTAGCAAACGCTCTCATTGGGTCGCGTTGATCCCGTACCTCGCTTTCTGACTTCTCAACCCATTGGTTATGCGATTGTCCCTTTGGCAGCATTTTCTGCTTAATAGAAAACACTTAACATTATAATCCCATCACACCTTGTACGCATCTATTCTAGAGCGACAATAAAGCAACACACGTAACACAAACGTTTATACTCATGTGCTAACAGTCAAAACATCACACATGATTGCTTACCGCTATAAATGACATCATCCATCCCTTCACTCCACAAAAAGGTGGGAATTTAATACTAACAACCACCCCTAACATATACTAAGGTTGGGGTTTACAAACACATATCACATACTGTTAGGCACACAAACAAAACAGTCTAACCAAGTATACGGCGCTCCACGGCGCTAACATACTCCACCTGCCCTAACTGGGTCATCAACTCTCAACTCAGGGTGAGATGAGTCTGTCCCTCCTCAACTAGATGATGGTGCACACCATCCATCCACCTACTACTCATTATGCTAAATGCATAACCCATTCTCCTCATCCTTCTCTCACTAGGTTCGCCGAGCCTCTACCTCTACCTATAGACTCGCTCCCCATTGATCCAACTGCTCTAGTCTACTACTCCACTTAACATCTCTCGCCAATAGGTGATGTAAGAGGGTACTCAACTAAATAGGGCCTCCCTGCCCCAGCTCGACTGGATAAACTCAGGCATCCTGTAGCCACAACAAAGCAAAGATTTCAAAAACTTGTTGGTCGATTTCGCAATCGATAACACACACGTGCAAGTATACACGGCCCACAAGTAATATATGATAAGATAAGAGTCGAACCCACAGGGAATTGTGACGAATAATAACCGAGTACCAATCGTATATCAATTTGATCTAATTTAAACGATGAAGGTTTGATTGATTGTTGATTGGTTGAGTTCACAAGTAAGTAATGAGTAAAATGCGATGAAATATCAAGATAGAAAGGTCTAAGATTACAATTTCCCCCAACACGTCATTTGAATCTCCTAACTCTCTCTTTTCAGTCAATTATAGCATACGAATTGACAACCGAGAAATCAAAACTACATAAGAGCCTCTGTCGATGGTCAATCACGAATCTTCCTAAGCGGTGCATAGGTATATGTCTATCCTATACACTATCAAGAGACTAATTTCAGGAATGATTTATAGACACGTGTCACCAAATCTAATTAATCCTCCCTTCCATTACCAACTTTCACCTCGGAAGTCATTAAGACTAGATTCTCAATAGGTTGCATGCGGTAATTAGGTATATATCTATCCCAACTACTATCAAGATACCTATTATTGCAGATAATTAATAAGACACACGTCACTTAATCCGATTAATAACCCACAACAATCTATACTCTCGCATGTTATCATAACTAGGTCCTAACCTATAATCCGTTCGTCAAGTTCATATAGGTTCCCACGGTAATTACGGGCCAAGCAATTAATCTAGAAGCAAAGGTTATGACAATCAATTCACAAATGCATAACTAAAATCAATAGAGAGAGAATTCAATTCAAATTAAGTGTTGGGTTCCATTGCAATCTTAGAATAGAAGGTTAGTTCATGATAGCTACAATAAACATCATTTTCAATTGATACATTGTCAAATTCGAATTACAAAGGAGATGGAAAACTAGAAATGACACCACTTTTGAAGCTATTCAGCTGGTGTTCCTTTGGTTGCTGCAGGTTTCTAGCTCTCCTCCTTAGCTTTGCAATTCTTCTTGACTGAGTTCCTTGGCTTTTGGCTTGATTCAGCTTGATTTCCAGCCTTGAGCTCTGTTGGTTGATGTATTTTGTAGCCTCCCTCTCTCTAGATGTCTGATATGAAGCTTAGAAGAGATTATATATAGCCTCCATCAAGAAACCCTAGCCAAAATCGGACAAAGTAGAGCTCAGATCGCACTAAAACTGTGTCAGATCGCACTTAGCACGGCGTTGGCGCGCCCGCACGCCAGCGCGCGCGCCCGCGCCCAGCGCCTGGGCCGCACGCTGGTCGCACGCCCAACGCCCGCACGCCCACGCCGCGCGCCCGCACGCCAGCGCGCGCGACCGCGCCCAACGCCTGGGCCGCACGCTGGCCGCACGCCCACGCCCGCACGCCCACGCCCACTGCCGAGGCCCCGCACGCCCACACCGCGCGCCCGCACGCCGCGCCCATGCGCCCGCGCCCAGCGCCCGCCGCACACGCCAGCACGCCCAGCGCGCCAACACACCCGCACGCCCAGCGCGCGCCCGCACGCCGCGCCCATGCGCCCGCGCCCAGCGCCTGGGCCGCACGCTGGCGCCCCGTCTGCCGCACGCCGTGCCCGCGGCTTGGTCGACGCCGCACGCCGTGCACGCTTTCCAACGCCGTGCACGCCCAACTTCCAAATGTCATCAAATTAAGCCCCGAGCATCACCAAACATAAATTTTCACCGTGTTATCATTCGGGCACGGATATCTAAGCACGGGCTTGCCCTCGTGGCTTGGCCGACGCCGCACGCCGTGCACGCTTTCCAACGCCGTGCACGCCCAACTACCAAATGTTGTCAAATTAAGCACCGAGCGTCGCCAAGCACAAATTTCCATCATACTACCATTCGGGCACAAACGTCCAGGCACGGACATTGAGTCAATACAAACAACGATTCGAGCGGTCTTTATTTCAATTCCTACAAACATAATGAAAATGCATCAAAGCAACATAAAACATGTAAAAATAACTAAAAACTAATTTATGTAGAAATAAGATAAAAATACATAAAAACCACATAAAATACCTAAAGACTTGCAAATTATCAAGGCCAAAAGTACCCAAATTGTGTGTATAAAATACACTCATCAAATACCCCCAAACTTAAATCTTTGCTTGTCCTCAAGCAAAACAAACCTAAACTAAACAATTCAAAAACTTCTAATATAACCTAACTTGAGCAATGAATTAATAAGCCGACAATGGTCTCAAAGGCATCAACACAAAGAACTCAAGAGAACAAACAAGGTGTTGCAAGTCTAAAATTTCAGTTAGCTAGTCATACTTTGCTTAAGGCCCCTTCCGTGTGTGTGTGAGTACCCAATAGCACTAAACCAACCAAGCTCGGATGAACTTTGCAACCACATTACCTTATGAAATAATCAAAATAAACCCCAAAACAACATGCTTAACACATCACTCAATACAAAGGTATACAAATCACAATTCCAAAAATTTTGAGAATCAAGGGCTCTAGGTGAGTGCATTTTATGCTCCATCTCAACCTTAAGCACGCTCATATGGGCGAGTGCGTTTTACGCTCAACCTCAACCCCATGCAAAATTTGCAATAAACAATTTTTTTCTTTAATCACAATTATAAGAGAGTGCGTTTTACGCTCTATCTCTCCTACGCATGTGTCCATGAGTGAGTGCGTTTAACGTTCCATCTCAACTCACCACATGACCATCAATTCAAACATAACAAAATTGGACACCTTGGTTCGAGTGATGTTTAAACGAGTTCTAGAGTTTATAGATATTTTCCACAAGCATTCGGTTATAAAAGTCTTCTCTAAGCATACAACTAGCTTAATACTCATGGGTAAGTGCAAGAAAGTGAAAAGACGCATAAGCAAAATAATAACCAATAAACGATAAGCACAAAGACTAAGCAACAATTGTCTACTTCTCATGAGTTAGAGTTTCTTCAAACAAGCCCTTATTATAGACCCTGGATTATAGTTCAAATCAAATTAAAACAATGCTCAAGGGACACATCCTAAAAAAAAAAATTTTTTTTTGAATAAAAAGAAAAATATACTTAAATCACACAAAAACTAAATTAAACACATAAATACGCAAATACGAAGTATTACCCCCAAACTTAAATTTGACTACCACACAGCACAACACGACTAGACAGACAAGGATAACTCACTTAACTACCACACACACACCCCCAAACTTAAAACAAACATAGTCCTCGATGTTTATAATAGACAGAATTAAAATAGAGAACTTCACTGAGGGTAATCAAGCAACATCATTATAGTGTGGTGTCGCATGGACGCTTTCGGACTAACAAAATTCTTGTCATGGTCTATAGTTGGCTTGGACGATGAAGTTTCGCCCCACTTGTTGTTTGGAAGCCATACCAGAACAATGCCTCATGAAGAACAGCCCATAATAGCTAAGAAACTCTCTCAGGCCAAATATTAAACATGTGGCGTGCACCTCCCAAAATCTCAGTTGTCAATGCATTGGAAAGTACGGTTAGCCCTCCACAAAGTCTTGCAATGGGAGAATTGAAGGGTTCCTGCAATAAAACTCAACCCAAGCACAACACCAAGCAAGAAAAATTCGAGTTCAAATGCAACTACCTTCGCTTTTAGGGAGGAAGAGCAAAACCTTACAAAACTAGCCAAATCCATGAAACCCTTGGTGAATTGAAGGCTAAGATGGTGAATTTGATGATGAATTGCAAGCCTTGTATGCTAATTGGGACAATGGGTGGTGGATTTTAACTATGCTATGATGTGCACCATATTGGCTCTTGGCTTTGGAGGAGAAAGACAAAAGAGTGGAATGCCAAAAATTTGCATATGGGCTGCAATTAAGGACAAGCGTCAGCTGGCTGGTGCTATGCTGCTGTTATGATTTTCAATGTTGGATTACTGCAACAAGCAATATTACACACATTAATCACACTTAATCTTAAAATCGAAAATAAACTACACCAAACCTTATTTTTTTTTTAAATAAAAATAAAATAGCTCTAAAAATAAAATGGAGATTTGGGTTGCCTCCCAAATAGCGCTTGAGTTAAAGTCCTCAGCCTGACTAGCTTCATGTTTCCTTTTAGTCCGGCTCGATTGCAAAAATGACCTTAGCATGCCTTCGTGCTGTCATTTCCTTAATTTGCATGGCATGCATGCATACTAGGCGACTCCCAAACTCAGTTTCTTCTATCAGCAAAAAGAAACTATCTTTATTCGCTTCATCTTTCAGTAGGGGTGAAACATCTGAGGGCATTACTTCGGTGAGGTCTAATGTCTCAAGCTCACCTAGCTCATTGTTCTTATATAAATCCTCCTGTGTGAACTGACAGTAGCTAGGGGTCTGCTCTATTGTGTCTATGAACGACATAGTGACATTAAGTTTCTCAAGCACAAGTGGATCCTCAACAAACCTTTCATGAACCTCAACTTCATCACGCCATGGCTCAAACTGTAAACTAGCTCCCATGTCACAAAGAGCTTTGCCTATGACATGACTACTCAATGGGCACGGGACTGCAAAACCACCCAGATCCTTGAGCTTTGGAGGAGAAGGTATATGGGATACACTCGAAATTAGCTCATCATCATCATTGGGGCTCAAGGCTAGATCATCGACCTCCTTTTCTTGTTTCCCACATGTCTCTTCCAAATCAGAATCATCATCAATTAGCACGTCTGGTTGCAGCTTTGGCACGCGAAATCCATCAGTCGGGAACCATGTCATTGGGCCATTCACATTGATATCTATTGTTGAAGGCGATAATAAGCTGTCCCAATTTGTTCTCAAGATTTTGAATCGACATATGCTGACTTTTAACAATCTCCTCAATCGAAGTTCTGGTCAGGGACCCAAGTTCCTTCACTTTTGAATTTTCTTCTTGTGGCAATGAAGGTGGACATGAGAATTCCGGTGCATATGCAGGACTCGGAGCATAGTATTGATCTTCATAATTGTAGCTCCATGTAGAATCTGGGTGATACCCCCAATCTTGGTGATAAGCATCGGAACAGTCATAACTGTTGGAGTAATCGCCGACGTTGCTACCATACCATGCCGACTCGAAATTCATGGTGCATAGATGACTCGGATAGTTTCCATCACAATTCACCGCAACACGTTGAGTACGTTGGGCCACTAGAGCGTTAACATTCCTTGACAGCTCCTCTATATGTGCCGCCACCATATCAAATCCATCCATCCATGCCGCTCCTGATTGGGTCATTCCCGTGTGAGGCCATTGATAATTATAGTTGGCCATGGTGCACCTCGTAACGAAGAAAACATTAAACAGAAAAAAAATAAAAAAAAATGTTAAAAATAAATTTATATACAAGTTTAAATCAAGATCAATTCGATTGAAATTAATATTGGTAAAATTATTAGAAACAATTCCCCGGCAACGGCGCCAAAAACTTGTTGGTCGATTTCGCAATCGATAACACACACGTGCAAGTATACACGGCCCACAAGTAATATATGATAAGATAAGAGTCGAACCCACAGGGAATTGTGACGAATAATAACCGAGTACCAATCGTATATCAATTTGATCTAATTTAAACGATGAAGGTTTTATTGATTGTTGATTGGTTGAGTTCACAAGTAAGTAATGAGTAAAATGCGATGAAATATCAAGATAGAAAGGTCTAAGATTACAATTTCCCCCAACATGTCATTTGAATCTCCTAACTCTCTCTTTTCAGTCAATTATAGCATACGAATTGACAACCGAGAAATCAAAACTACATAAGAGTCTCTGTCGATGGTCAATCACGAATCTTCCTAAGCGGTGCATAGGTATATGTCTATCCTATGCACTATCAAGAGACTAATTTCAGGAATGATTTATAGACACGTGTCACCAAATCTAATTAATCCTCCCTTCCATTACCAACTTTCACCTCGGAAGTCATTAAGACTAGATTCTCAATAGGTTGCATGCGGTAATTAGGTATATATCTATCCCAACTACTATCAAGATACCTATTATTGCAGATAATTAATAAGACACACGTCACTTAATCCGATTAATAACCCATAACAATCTATACTCTCGCATATTATCATAACTAGGTCTCAACCTATAATCCGTTCGTCAAGTTCATATAGGTTCCCACGGTAATTACGGGCCAAACAATTAATCTAGAAGCAAAGGTTATGACAATCAATTCACAAATGCATAACTAAAATCAATAGAGAGAGAATTCAATTCAAATTAAGTGTTGGGTTCCATTGCAATCTTAGAATAGAATGTTAGTTCATGATAGCTACAATAAACATCATTTTCAATTGATACATTGTCAAATTCGAATTACAAAGGAGATGGAAAACTAGAAATGACACCACTTTTGAAGCTATTCAGCTGGTGTTCCTTTGGTTGCTGTAGGTTTCTAGCTCTCCTCCTTAGCTTTGCAATTCTTCTTGACTGAGTTCCTTGGCTTTTGGCTTGATTCAGCTTGATTTCCAGCCTTGAGCTCTGTTGGTTGATGTATTCTGTAGCCTCCCTCTCTCTAGATGTCTGATATGAAGCTTAGAAGAGATTATATATAGCCTCCATCAAGAAACCCTAGCCAAAATCGGACAAAGTGGAGCTCAGATCGCACTAAAACTGTGTCAGATCGCACTCAGCACGGCGTTGGCGCGCCCGCACGCCAGCGCGCGCGCCCGCGCCCAGCGCCTGGGTCGCACGCCCACGCATGCACGCCCACGCCGCGCGCCCGCACGCCAGCGCGCGCGCCCGCGCCCAGCGCCTGGGCCGCACGCTGGCCGCACGCCCACGCCCGCTGCCGAGGCCCCGCGCGCGCCCAACGCCGCACGCCTACGCCGCGCGCCCGCACGCCGCGCCCATGCGCCCGCGCCCAGCGCCTGGCGCCCAGCGCCCGCCGCACACGCCCGCACGCCCAGCGCGCCAACACGCCCGCACGCCCAGCGCGCGCCCGCACGCCGCGCCCATGCGCCTGGGCCGCACGCTGGCGCCCCGTCTGCCGTACGCCGTGCCCGTGGCTTGGTCGACGCCGCACGCCGTGCACGCTTTCCAACGCTGTGCACGCCCAACTTCCAAATATCATCAAATTAAGCCCCGAGCATCGCCAAACATAAATTTTCACCGTGTTATCATTCGGGCACGGATATCTAACCACGGGCTTGCCCTCGTGGCTTGGCCGACGCCGCACGCCGTGCACGCTTTCCGACGTCGTGCACGCTCAACTACCAAATGTTGTCAAATTAAGCACCGAGCGTCGCCAAGCACAAATTTCCATCATACTACCATTCGGGCACAGACGTCCAGGCACGGACATTGAGTCAATACAAACAACGATCCGAGCGGTCTTTATTTCAATTCCTACAAACATAATGAAAATGCATCAAAGCAACATAAAACATGTAAAAATAACTAAAAACTAATTTATGCAGAAATAAGATAAAAATACATAAAAACCACATAAAATACCTAAAGACTTGCAAATTATCAAGGCCAAAAGTACCCAAATTGTGTGTATAAAATACACTCATCAGGTGTATACATTTCTTCTGACAGTCAATAATAGCCCCGTGACTAGACAACCAATCCATTCCAAGAATTACATCAAATTCTCCTAGTCGTATTGGAATTAAATCTACGCCTAGTTTATACCCGTTTATCTTAGCACAACAATTTCTATTGATGTATTCCACAGGAATAACTTCTTTATTAGCTACTTCCACATTCATAGAATTCTCCAATTTCTCACGAGGTAAATTTAACCGTTTAGCAAATTCATCCGACACAAACGAACAGGTGGCACCCGAATCAAATAATACATAAGCACTGATATTATTGATCGAAATAATACCTGACACCACGTCCTTTGACTCCACCGCATCATGGACTGTCATGTTGAAAGTGCGTGTCGTTGGTCTATTGGTTTGGCTAGCTGGCCCTCCAATGTTCAGCATGTTATTGTTGTTGTTCTTGTTGCCACTTTCTGCATCCCCCTTCCTTTACGGGCAATTCTAAATTTGATGATCTGATCCTTCACATGAGAAACATCCTCCTTTCTTTCCCTTTGGGCACTGATTAGCAAGGTGTCCCTGTTGCCCACAGTTGTAGCAAATCCCTTTGCCCTTTAGACACTCCCCCGAGTGATTCTTTCCACAATTATTGCACTTATTACCCTTCTTAACCTCTCCTCCAGACTTGTTACCACCAGAAGATTGGCTATCATTCCATTTCCTTTTATTCGGGTTACTTCCCCTCTGCTTCCTCCTTTGCTTCTTTCGTGACCCTTCTTTTTGTCTTGATTGAATTTTGCTAGAGCCTCGTTCCCTCTTTCGGCGATGATGGTCATTTCCAACAGCGTAGAAAATGTGTCAATCCTTAGAACTGCCACCCTACTTTACACCCACGGTTTCAGGCCTAATTCAAATCTCCTTGCCTTTCTGGCTTCAGTATCTACCTGGTGAGGTGCAAATTGGGCTAACTCATTAAATTTAGCTGCATACTCTGCAACTGACATGCTCCCCTACTTGAGCTCCAGAAACTTCACCTCCATGTTCTGCTGCATACTCTCCAGGAAGTAGTTCTCGAAGAATAGCTCCTTGAAACGTTCCCATGGTATCACACTATCTCCAGCATTGCTTTTGTTGGCCTTCCACCAATAGTTCGCTTCACCTTTCATCATAAAAGTGGCGAACCCTGTCTTCTGTTCTTCGGCCACCCTTACAACCTCGAACACTTTTTCTATTTATTCGATCCAGGTCTGGGCTTCGATCGGATCTAGTGTTCCCCTGACTCGGGAGGTCCTACTAGCTTAAAATCTTTGAAACTAGCCAAATGCTGCGCGGACTGCCGCTCTGGCTGCTCTCCAACAGGTGGGGGTCTATTTTGCATGGCTTCTGCCAGCAATTTAGCAAACGCTCTCATTGGGTCGCGTTGATCCCGTACCTCGCTTTCTGACTTCTCAACCCATTGGTTATGCGATTGTCCCTTTGGCAGCATTTTCTGCTTAATAGAAAACACTTAACATTATAATCCCATCACACCTTGTACGCATCTATTCTAGAGCGACAATAAAGCAACACACGTAACACAAACGTTTATACTCATGTGCTAACAGTCAAAACATCACACATGATTGCTTACCGCTATAAATGACATCATCCATCCCTTCACTCCACAAAAAGGTGGGAATTTAATACTAACAACCACCCCTAACATATACTAAGGTTGGGGTTTACAAACACATATCACATACTGTTAGGCACACAAACAAAATAGTCTAACCAAGTATACGGCGCTCCATGGCGCTAACATACTCCACCTGCCCTAACTGGGTCATCAACTCTCAACTCAAGGTGAGATGAGTCTGTCCCTCCTCAACTAGATGATGGTGCACACCATCCATCCACCTACTACTCGTTATGCTAAATGCATAACCCATTCCCCTCATCCTTCTCTCACTAGGTTCGCCGAGCCTCCACCTCTACTTGTAGACTCGCTCCCCATTGATCCAACTGCTCTAGTCTACTACTCCACTTAACATCTCTCGCCAATAGGTGATGTAAGAGGGTACTCAACTAAATAGGGCCTCCCTGCCCCAACTCGACTGGCTAAACTCAGGCATCCTGCAGCCACAACAAAGACATTATAGACAATCAACATAAATAGTACAATAACAAAATACCTTCATTGATGGGATGAATTAATATTTTATTATGTACAAACTCGGCTTGATGAATTTCCACAATCCACCTCCGCCACATACAACTCGATGAATCTCCTCAATTCATCTCCTTATATACTCTATACGAGTTTTCTTCCAAGGCTATAACCTAGGTTTCACATTTCTAAAGTTTATAACCTACAGCTTTGATACCAACCTGTGACACCCCCCAAATTCGGGTACCAATACCTCGAATCTGGTGCTAACGATAAAATACATCCATACACTTCTAAACAACATTTTATGCGCCCACGCGAAGCTAACTTCTGGGACTACAACTTTTATGCTTTAACCATTTTCAAATTCTGAACACACAAGTCCAGAAACTTCATACAATGGGCTGGTCCGACTCTGGTTTTCCATTTTCAAATTCTGAACACACATTTTTAGAAAACTCATATTCTACAAAAATGAACATACAGAGGTTTAGAATATAATTTCTTACCTCTTTGATCTTCCCTAACCTAGATAGATGATGAAATGGTCTATTCTTCCTTGATTCCTCTTTCTTCTTCCTTCTTTGATTCTCTAGGGTTCTTCTCAATTCCACAATAAACCCTCTCTCTCACTTTTTCTCTTTCTCGGCCTTCTCAAAATAAACGTAAGTAACTGATGAAGCCAGTTATCAGAAAGAAGGGTCTCAACAGTTAGGAATAATAAGGGTCTCAAGGCCATATTTGGTCAACCCCTTAAACTCTCTTTCTAGTTTATGTCAATAACCCTCTTATTATATGATGTATTTGTTACCCTTAAATTTAATTAAACTTATTTTATTAATAAATCTAATTATACCTTACTAATTATAATTTCTATTTAGCCAAATTATAATTATCATTTTACTTAATAAATCATTTTCATTCAATAAACCATTAATCCTCTAATTTAATTATTTAATTAAATTAGAATTCTACCATTGTCCTCGCGTAATAAAATACGCACCAATTAGCAAAATCATTTAATTTAATCAATATTACCACACTTGCATAAATTATCCCATAACAACTTCCATCAAATATTCATTATATAAACGTCCCAATTAAAATATTTATTTTATTCGATAAATATTTTAACTATTTACAACACTCACCATCGTATTACATTAACATATTACATTTATATGTAATACTTTGCTTTCTCATTTTATTAAAACAAATATCTATTTTCATTAGTTTACTATTTTAATTAAGTGAGTTACTCTCATTATTTATGAAATTTGATTCATAACAAATTCATTGCCAACAAGGCATAATAATCTAATAAATATTATTTCATAATATAATTTTTCAACTTAATCAAATTAACTAATATTATTAAGTTAATTTCATTTTCGTAAAAATTTTATTTACTTCCTTCAATAGTTTAATTAACTATTAAACCTCATTTTTCCAATATATATATATATATATATATATATATATATATTCGTCCACTACATTCACGCTTAATCTCTTCACACCAAATCACCTATTTCAAAATATATAACACATATATATTTATTCGAATCCAACACCTCTCATAATAAGAACTTTATTTACTAAATTCTTATTTAATAACTACAGAAAATTTGGGTTGTCACAGAACATAATTATAACAGTCCTAAGGTAGCGAAATTCCTTATCGGGTAAGTTCAGACCCGCACGAAAGGCATAACGATCTGAACACTGTCTCGGAGAGAGGCTCGGTGAAATAGATATGTCTGTGAAGATGTAGACTACCTACACTTAGACAAAAAGACCCTATAAAACTTCACTGCTCCCTAGGATTAGTATTGGGCATTTCTTGCGCAGCTTAGGTGGAGGTGAAAAAGGCATCCTTAATTTCGGGAGTGTCAAGCCATTAGGGAGATACCACTTTGAAAGAACTAGAATTCTAACTTTGTGTTAGAACTTACGGGCCAAGGAACAGTCTCAAGTAGACAGGTTTATGGGACGTAGGCCTCCTTAAAGGTAACAGAAGTGTGCAGAGGTCACAAATTTACACAAACTCTATACTTTACACTTACCAATTATGGCCATACATGTCCCATAACATCGGCGACACGCCTATATTATCTGCACCGTATAGGGAGTGCCGGGTATGGAATTCAATCCACCCACATCGAATTTCTTACAATGCCTCATAATATTACCGAACATCTTAGATAAATAAAGTTACAACGTTATAAAGTTACGATATATGATAAATAGAATTATAAATCTTACAAAACTTATTTGATCATCACTTGCATAGTAATAACAAAAAATATTAATATCTCAAAACTTACTAAAATGAAATATTAAAAGTCACAACAATATAGTCTTAGTATTGCTACTAAGAACTTACTAATGAGAGTACATAAGTTATATTCTACACTTATATATTCATAACTCATTAGAATAAAATTTAAGAAATTTAAAACCCCAACTTTTCAAAGTATACTTAACACCCCAATCCACTATCTTGGCCAATATAACCCTCTCAATTAGTTTTTTTTCCAAATATAAAAACACTTTAAAAATTAGTCTTCAAGTGCTCCAATTTAGTCTCAAGAAATACTCAAATCGGATTTAAAATAGTCAAGTTATATATGTTTGAAAACACAAATTTGTAAGTTTGCAAAAATACGAACATACATACAATAATATGTATAAAACAGCGGAAGTATAGCATAAATCGAATTTAAAATTTTCTGCAATCCCATAAATCACATTAATTATGCGATATTATTAATTGAGAAAGGATAAAAGATATACCTTATGAAGATAATCAACTCCTTGATGTAATCTTCAAGTTCTAATCCTTTAATCTTGCAAAACTTCTTCCAATCCACGGATCAAACGCAAGCTACTCAGTGTGTGTAGCGCTCTAAAGGTGATCCAAGAGTATATTGATTGAAGAAGTAAATTCGAATTTCTATGAACCTTGGGTGGCTAGCCTAATTCTCTCTCACCTAACTCCTTAGATTGTAGAGAATTCTAGAATTCCAATGACTGATAGGATTTTTGTCGTGTAATCCCAATCTATCATAAGGCCTCTCCTTATATAGTTCTGCATCAAGTCAGGAACACTAGGAGATTTGATTTAGTTAGTTTTTGATAAGAATGTAAATTCAAATAGATGTCTGATTAGTAAATTCAAATTATAACTGATCATTTGTAATCTTATTTGTAACATACTATTTATACAATTAATGAAGTGAGAATAATAGTACTACACAATATATTAAAACTCTTTATGGTATCAGAGCTACATGTGTAAAAGCATTAATCCATGAATGACTTATGATTATACTTCCATTACCTCTTTGTCCATTAATCATACTATCCAAACTCTCATCTCAAGTAATGTTGTAGCCCAATTACCTCTAAAGTTGATAGCAAAAAGCTACCCTGTATGGAGAAAATAAGTTATGACCGCAGTAAAGGGTCATGGCTTAAATGGTTACCTTGATGGAACTATTAGTGCCTGAATTTATGCATACATTTGATTTTATGATGAAGTGAGAAATTAATGTATATTTGTAAAATCAATAACTTTTGTATAGTCCTTAAGTGATAATCTATGTAAAAAGACTTAGTTTAGGGGATTAAATATGTTAGGTTGATCCATCTCATAGAGTTAATAACTTGAAGTCTGAAGACTGTTCATAGAGCTGAAGAGAAGGAAACATTCTACGATCGCTAAGCATATAGTACACTCCTAATGATCGTAGAGCAATCAAGTATGCACTCAAAGTTCGTAAAACATGGAAACTGATCATCGAATCAAAATAATTTGGAACTTATCAAGTGAAGAGGGAAACAAGAACTCAGTTTTATGTTAAGCTCAAAGAAAGATTGTTGAAACACTAATAGTATATGGAGTGTGAAACTCAGAAACCAAGTGAAAATATAGAGTCAAACCTTTAGAGCTAGTCACTCTACTATTGGACATATAACTCCACGATTAAGCAAAATCGTATTGCTCATCTTTACTGATAAGATCTAACAAGGTCGTGTTAGGTTTGTATATGACGCGAACATGCAATCAAATTACATAAATAAAGCGGAAGCGCGATAAAATCAGATTTTAAAATTTTATACAAACCATCACCATGATCAATCTATGTGCTCAATTAATGATATAAACGAAAGAGATAGAGATAAAAATTATACCCTCGTAGAACCGTGCTTCCTCAGGTATAAGTTCACCTCCAATTCCTTCGCGTTCTCCTTGAATTCCACCGACTAAATTCCTTTGCTTGATCAACGTCAGCCACCCAAGTGTTTGGCCTCTAGAGGTGATCCACCAAGGAAGAATAGTTATTCAAGAAAATGGGTGTTGGCAAAACCCTAGTTTCTATCTCTATAGAAATTATAAGTACTCTCCACAATCTAATGCAAGAGTGTGTAACCCTAATCTATGATAAGATTCCTCTTATTTATAGATGTAGGAATAACCCTTCCCTAAACTATTTAGGATTAGAGTTTCAATTATAATTAAACTCCTTTAATTAATTATGCTCCTAATCCAATTAGAAATTCATGAGAGAGTACTTCTATTAATTAATTCTCAATCCCTATTAGGAATTAAATAATAGTAATAGTAATAGTAATAATAAGACTCCTCTTATTAATTTATATTTAATATTTCTAAAATATTAAATAATAAATATTAAGCTATTTAATTTATTCTATCTCCATAGATTAAATTAAATACACTTAACTAATTATTACAATTATGTCATTTACTTCTTAAATAAATATTTTTCTTTTGCGGTGTGAACCTTTAGGTTCTCCATATTAAACCGGTTGTGAATAAGTCAATTAGAACAATTCTACTCTTATTTAAATAAATAAATTAAACTATTTAATTTATTTAAATAAATAATATTTATTCTACAATAAGGGTAAGCCCCCTTAGCGATCAACGACTTTCTAAATAATATGGATTTCAACATTAATCACAAAAGAACCTTTCAGTGAATAGTTACCGTACAATTCAATCGTTCTACCATACAATGTCCCAATTAAATATAAGACATGGATTTACTGTCAAGTCTTATTTTATTTGATTATATGTATTTCGATTCCCAAATGCACAACTCTAAATAATGCAAATTAAAAACTCCTTTCTAATTTCATTCTGCCTTGGCCAAGGACTACTGAGTTGTCATTTATTGAATCATATAAGACATTCACATCTTTTACTAGATGTGGTAGATTCTTTGTTGATCATTCACCTATCTCCATGTACAACTTATTATACGCAATCATACCCTTTGATATACCCTAAAGGTCTTAAGAGATATGTCAAAGCATAACTCATCATACACAAGATACTATGATGATCTCAAGTCCAAGGATCACCTGTACTACTATCACTAGAGGAATTCCTATTGACAGGCGAGTAAAACTCCATTAGGTATTCCTTAGCGAGTCACGTTCAGTGAACTTATTCTCCAATAAGCACCTACATACTTGCTTTAATGTCTCCACACAAATGATTATAAGATCAATCATCCTCTTCTTAAGAGCAAGCAACGTATTTACTAATCTATCTGGATTCACTAATCCCCTTTTTAGTAATCCAACGATTAGGAACGATTTTAGTTTGTGAGCTATCTAGAATTTAGATCTCATTAGCATGATCACCATCATGATTTTAAAAGCATTACTCAAAACTATGGGTTTACCACATTTAATATATAACAGTACTATGTAGATAATATAAAATGCCTTTCAAGAAAATCAATTCTTTTATTAATAAATGAATAAGATTACAAAGTATATGCTATATCATATCAAATATGATTGGCTTGTATGCATACTACTTTCAATCTCCCACTTACACTAAAGCCAATCGCCATGGTATCTAATACCCATCTTCTTTAAGTGACGATCAAACTGCTGTTATGTTAAAGCTTTAGTAAATAGATCTGCAATGTTGTCTTGAGAGTCCACACGCTCAAGGGTGACATCTCCTCTTTCAATGATCTCTCTAATCAAATGAAACCGCCGCAACACATGTTTGGATTTCTGATAAGACATGGATTCCTTAGCCTGCGCAACAGCTCCGGTGTTGTCATAGAATAAAGGTACGGCTCCTCTAATACTAGGAACCACTTCAAGTTCAGTTATGAACTTCTTCATCCAAACAACTTCCTTTGCAGCTTCACTTGCAGCTATGTACTCTGCCTCTGTCACTGAATCAGCAACTGTTTGCTGCTTGGAACTTTTCCAACTCACTGTGCCACCGTTTATGGTAAACACGTACCCTAAAACGGATTTACTGTCATCTTGGTCCGTTTGAAAACTTGAGTCTGTATAGCCCTCTAGTTTCAATTCAGACCCACCGTAGACAAGAAATACATCCTTTGTTCTCCTCAAGTACTTTAGGATGTTTTTCACTGCCTTCCAGTGCTCTTTTCCTAGATTCGACTGATATCTGCTTGTTACACTAAGTGCATGAGTGACATCTGGTCTAGTACATATCATACCGTACATGATAGATCCTATTGTTGAAGTATAAGGAATCTTACTTATCCGGTCTCTCTCCTCAGGTGTCTTTGGGGCCTGTTTCTTAGAGAGATGTATTCCATGGCTCATCGGCATGAGACCTCTCTTGGAATCTTCCATGCTAAACTTCTTTAGCATCGAGTCAATGTACTTTCTTTGGGTCAGGCCCAACATCCTTTTAGATCTATCTCTATAAATCTTTATCCCCAAAATATAGGATGTCTCACCCAAGTCCTTCATGGAGAAGTGTTTAGATAACCAAATTTTGATCGACTGTAGCATAGGAACATCATTCCCTATCAGTAATATATCATCAACATATAATACAAGGAATGAAACAGCGCTCCCACTAACCTTCTTGTACATACAAGGTTCATCCTCATTTTTGATAAAATCAAACCTTTTGATTATCTTATCAAAACGGATGTTCCATCTTCGAAAAGCTTGCTTCAATCTATAAATGGATCGTTGTAGCTTACAGACTTGGTTTGTTCTAACCGTTGAAACAAAACCCTCTGGCTGTATCATATATACATTCTCCTCAAGCTCTCCATTGAGGAAGGCCGTTTTCACGTCCATTTGTCAGATCTCATAGTCATAATAAGCTAGAATTGCAAGCAAAATTCGAATGGACTTGAGCATAGCTACTGGTGAGAAGGTTTCATCATAGTTAACTCCTTGTCTTTGTTTGAAACCTTTTGCAACCAGTCGGGCCTTATAGGTCTCTACCTTGCCATCCGCTCCAGTCTTTCTCTTAAAGACCCATTGACACCCAATAGGCTTAATGCCCTCAGGTGGTGAAACCAAAGTCCATACTTGGTTTTCATACATGGAGTCCATCTCGGATTTTATGGCTTCTAGCTATTTCTTTGAGTCTTCACTACTCATAGCCTCTTTGTAAGTCAATGGATCATCATCATCTATGATGCGTACCTCATCATCATCCTCTATGATGAATCCATACCTATCAGGTATCTTCGATACTCTTCCAGATTTACGAATAGGTGGTACACTAGGTTCTTCTACTTGGTCAGGTACCTGACTTTGATCCGTAGTATTTTGTGGTTCTTGAACTTCTTCAAGATATATCTTACTCCCACTGACCCCTTCAAGGATAAACTCCTTTTCCAAGAAGGCAGCGTGTTTCGCAACAAACACCTTTTGATCAGTAGGATGATAGAAATAATACCCTGATATTTCTTTAGGGTATCCCACGAATCTACATTTGTCGGATCTAGTCTTCAGCTTATCATGCTCAAACCTTTTGACATAAGCTGGACAACCCCAAGTCTTAACATGCTTAAGATTTGGTTTCCTCCCTTTCCATATCTCATATGGGGTCTTTGGTACGGATTTGGTAGGTACCTTGTTAAGTAGGTATGCAGCCGATTCTAGGGCATAACCCCAGAAGGATACTGGAAGGTCAGTAAAACTCATCATGGAACGAGCCATGTCCAACAATGTTTGATTTCTCCTTTCAGATACACCATTTAACTGTGGCGTCCCTAGTGGAGTCCATTGTGAGATTATACCAATTTCTTCGAGACAATTGAGAAACTCATTGGTTAAGTATTCCCCGCCTCGATCCGATCGAAGAATCTTAATACTCTTACCAGTTTGCTTCTCTACTTCACTTCTGAATTCTTTAAACTTTTTAAACGATTCAGATTTGTATTTCATTAAATACACATATCCAAATCTAGAATGATCACCAGTGAAAGTAATAAAATAAGAATACCCTCCTCGTGCATTCGTTGTCATAGGTCCACATACGTTTGTGTGTACCAACGCTAACAACACTGTAACTCTTTCTCCTTTTCCAGTAAAAGGAGATTTAGTCATTTTACCCATGAGACAAGATTCACAAGTTGGATATGATTCGTAATCAGATAGCTCTAAAAGCCCATCTTTATGCAACTTGGATAATCTTGTTTCATTGATATGATCGAGTCTACAGTGCCACATAAAGGTATAATTAACATCATCTCTTTTTCTTTTCTTAGTTTATTCAATTTGAAGTATATTTGCATGCAAGTCAAGTATGTAAAGTCCATTCAGTAGGTTCCCAACACCATATAAAATATTTTTATTATAAATAGAACAACTGTTGTTCTTTATTATAATATCAAAACCATCCATATCCAATACAGAAATTGAAATAATGTTTCTAATGAGTGTCGGAACATAATAACAATTATTTAAAATAATGAACTTGCCCGAAGGCAGTGCTAAACAATAAGTCCCTACAGCTAACGCAGCAACCTTTGCTTTATTTCCCACTCGTAGGACGACTTCATCCTTGTTCAGCTTTCTACTTCTGCTTAGTCCCTGCATATTATTACATATGTGAGAACTACAGTCGATATCCAATACCCAAGTAGAATTTTGACTTTCAGAAAAATTAATTTCAATCATGAACAAACCTAGATCGGAACTCAAAGTTTCTCCAAGCTTCTTTTGGTCCGCAAGATACTCCTTGCAGTTTCTCTTCCAGTGTCCCGGCTTAATGCAATGGTAGAAAATTCCTTTGCTATCTGGATCAGGTTTCTTTTTATCCTTTCTGTTCGCCTTGCCCTTAGCCTTCTTGTTTTTCTTCTTTTCAGAAGATACCTTGGGCCTCTTCATTTTCTTGGAAGAATCATCCACTAGTAAGACTTGGTTCTTGTTGGATGAGAAGTGACCTTCAGCAATTTTCAACATGTTAAGTAACTAAGGCAAGCTGACGTCCAACTTATTCATGTGAAAATTCACAACAAATTGTGAGAAGGTGTCCGGGAGTGACTGCAAGATCAAATCTTGGCTTAACTCCCCATCCATCACGAACCCAAGCTGTCCAAGTTGTTCAATCAGATTGATCATCTTAAGGACATGAGTCTCAACAGCAGTGCCCTCCATTATACGAGATCAGAAGAGCTCCTTAGATATCTGATATCTAGTAGTCCTACTTTGCTCACCATATATTTGATATCTAACTAGTCCTATTACAAAAACTATTTACAATAAATAGAAACCTTGATCAGCAGTCAAGGGGAAGTACATAGGAGGGAGATAGAATTTACATTAAGAAAAATTAGAGAAGACGAGGTACGCAGACCCCATTTATAAAAACCCATACATTCAAGCATCCTCTAAAATAATTCCAATCACACATTGGTCAATAGTCTATAATCAATCCCTATTTATTATCATACATATCTCTATATATATCAATAAATAACATTCATCCCATGAATAATAAAACCATTCCATATATGCATTGATATCAATTAATGGGCAAACGTTTTGCTAATATTTAGTTTTGAAACAAAATAAACTCTTTTATTTTAATCAAAAACCAAATCCAAATTAAACTCCTTTAATTTTAGCAATCTGAAATCATATTCCAGATAAAATAAACATCTTTATTTTAAACTTATATTAATTAAATAAACCATTTATTTTAATTGAAGGAAAAATTATTTTTTCGGATTCTGCTGTCCGGCGCAGCTGCGCCCAGAATGAACTGGGAAACCGCGCAGCTGCGCTGAACCCTAGAAACGACTTTCTGGGTTTGGGCGTAGCTGCGCTCCATAATGAACTGGAAACGGTGCAGCTGCGCCGCGTAACAGATTCAGAAAAAATAGATTCTGCCCAAAAATTTTGATCCAATCGCATACCATACACACATGGAATCATCAAAATCGATAATTAGCACAAGATTAGGCTCTGATACCACTGTTAGGTTTGTATATGACGCGAACATGCAATCAAATTACATAAATAAAGCGGAAGCGCGATAAAATCAGATTTTAAAATTTTATACAAACCATCACCATGATCAAAATATGTGCTCAATTAACGATATAAACGAAAGAGATAGAGATAAAAGTTATACCCTCGTAGAACCGTGCTTCCTCGGGTACAGGTTCACCTCCAATTCCTTCGCGTTATCCTTGAATTCCACCGACTAAATTCCTTTGCTTTGATCAATGTCAGCCACCCAAGTGTTTGGCCTCTAGAGGTGATCCACCAAGGAAGAATAGTTATTCAAGAAGATGAGTGTTGGCAAAACCCTAGTTTCTATCTCTATAGAAATTACAAGTACTCTCCACAATCTAATGCAAGAGTGTGTAACCCTAATCTATGATAAGACTCCTCTTATTTATAGATGTAGGAATAACCCTTCCCTAAACTATTTAGGATTAGGGTTTCAATTATAATTAAACTCCTTTAATTAATTATGCTCCTAATCCAATTAGAAATTCATGAGAGAGTACTTCTATTAATTAATTCTCAATCCCTATTACGAATTAAATAATAATAATAGTAATAGTAATAATAAGACTCCTCTTATTAATTTATATTTAATATTTCCAAAATATTAAATAATAAATATTAAGCTATTTAATTTATTCTATCTCCATAGATTAAATTAAATACACTTAACTTATTATTACAATTATGTCATTTACTTCTTAAATAAATATTTTTCTTTTGCGGTGTGACCCTTTAGGCTCTCCATATTAAACCGGTTGCGAATAAATCAATTAGAACAATTCTAATCTTATTTAAATAAATAAATTAAACTATTTAATTTATTTAAATAAATAATATTTATTTTACAATAAGGGTAAGCCCCCTTAACGATCAACGACTTTCCAGATAATATAGATTTCAACATTAATCACAAAAGAACCTTTCAGTGAATAGTTACCGTACAATTCAATCATTCTACCATACAATGTCCCAATTAAATATAAGACATGGATTTATTGTTAAGTCTTATTTTATTTAATTATATGTATTTCGATTCCTAAATGCACAACTCTAAATAATGCAAATTAGAAACTCCTGTCTAATTTTATTCTGCCTTGGCCAAGGACTACTGAGTTGTCATTTATCGAATCACATAGGACATTCACATCTTTTACTATACGTGGTAGATTCTTTGTTGATCATTCACCTATCTCTATGTGCAACTTATTATACCCAATCATACTCTTTGATATACCCTAAAGGTCTTAAGGGACATGTCAAAGCATAACTCATCATACACAAGATACTATGATGATCTCAAGTCCAAGGATCACTTGTACTACTATCACTAGAGGAATTCCTATTGACAAGCGAGTAAAACTCCATTAGGTATTCCTTAGCGAGTCACGTTTAGTGAACTTATTTTCCAATAAGCACCTATATACTTACTTTAGTGTCTCCACACAAATAATTATGAGATCAATCATCCTCTTCTTAAGAGCAAGCAACGTATGTACTAATCTATCCGGATTCACTAATCCCCTTTTTAGTAATCCAACGATTAGGAACGATTTTAGTTTGTGAGCTATCTAGAATTTAGATCTCATTAGCATGATCACCATCATGATTCTAAAAGTATTGCTCAAAACTATGGGTTTATCACATTTAATATAACAACACTATGTAAATAATATAAAATGCCTTTTAAGAAAATTAATTCTTTTATTAATAAATGAATAAGATTACAAAGTATATGCTACATCATATCAAATATGATTGGCTTGTGTGCATACTACTTTCAGGTCGTACACCTAGGACATAAGATCTCAAGGATAATCCTTCCAAAGGTTTGTCGATAAGGATGAGGCTCTTTTAAAATTGAGTCTAGAAGCTATATTAGCTAAGGACAAAAATACGCAGCTACATCTGCACATGACAGAGTACGATGAAAGCAACTTGAGGTGGTCCTAGCCGACAATATTTTAAAGTCAAACAATTGGAAATCAACAAATGTTTAAGACAAAATGGATTAATGGTCAAATTATAACGGGAAGATCCCAAGGAAGACCTATAAAAGGCGAAACAACCTCAAAAAAACGAATTAATCTAGTCGAAGTGCTGTCATTCTGAACTTTTAAAGCTCTCACTCTACGATTCAAACAAACTTCAACAACTGCTAAGTTCTGTGTAGCACCTCAAATCTCTCTTTTTCAGTGTGATTAGATCTTAGTGATCTATGTATTTTCTAAGTTTATGTGACTTGAATGATTCTTAGTGAATCAGTTATAAATTAGTTCTTAGTGAACTATAATATGAGTGATTACCCTTCTTTAGTAGAATATCCCTACTCTCGGAGTAGAAGAGAGGATTAGGAGACTTTTGTCCTCTGAACCTATTAAAATTCCTATGTCATTTAATTTGCTACTTTTAAATTATGCATTCTACGTTTTGCTACTCTATGATTTAATTTCTATAATTTGGTTACACATTTTCACTCTGTGATTTTTCATTAATCTTTGAAGGAGTTTTCAAAACATAATTCTGTTGTGCATAATCAATTAATTAACTTGTTTACTTTAGTATTGGTAATAATTCTCTAACAAGAAAGTTTTTGAGGATCTATTTAACCCCGCTTCTAGATCTCATTGTGCCTGTTTGCCTAATTTTATACTAGGAAATACACGCAAGCATACGCGATCGACTAGTAATATAGCGGCAAGAAGAGTATCATTCCCACGAGAAATACTAATAATCTATTAATCTAACTATTAATCCTTAATCAATTCGATTTTATTTAAACAATTAAATTTCAGATCATAAAATAATTAATAGAATTAAATTAACTAACTAACAAAGAATATCACTAGATTAAAAGACTAAGATTATAATTTCCCCTAATAGTTCACTTAAATCTCTTTACTCTCTCTTTAATTAGTTAATTATATTGATTTGTCAACTGAGAATTCATAAGTATTTTATAAAACCTTTTTACAAGAATTATATAAAAGTATTTACTCCAATTAATTCATTATATTCCTATGCAAATGAATAAATAATAAATTAATTAACATCAATTCTCAAACTAAGTTGCATGTGGTATATATGTATATTCCTATCCTATACGCAATCTAATTATTCAATATCGCAAGAATAATTAAGAACACGTGTTATCATATTCAAATCTAACCCTAGAATCTATCTTCCAGTTTCATCTAGGATTTTATCAGATAATTTTTGATCAGACAATTATAAAGTTAACATAAAATATGATAAACAAATCATCTATAATCAGAAGAGAGTGAATTAATCTAAGTTACCTATTGAGTTCCATTGCAATCTTAACGAAAGAATTAGTTCATATTAATAAATAAAATAACCATTACAATAAATTCAGAAATCATCTTAAAAGTGCAAGGAAATAAAGATAAGAGTAAAGAATAAACTTTGTCACATCCAAGCTTCACTCTATTCTCCCAATCCTTGAAACCTTCAAGCTCTTTCCTTTAATAACCTGAAAAACCCAAACTACTCTCTCTAAAATCTCTGCTATATTATACATACTATGTATCTCTCCCTCTCTAATTAACCCTAAAGTGAGATCTTTATAATGATGTTCAGCTATGCAGACTTTATTTCCTTCTAAACTTCCAATGGTAAGTTTCCTTGTTGCCTTATTTAAATCAAATCTTCAATAGAACTAATCAGCATCAAGCTCCTTTCCTCAGCACGCGTGAATCACACGCGCCTGGTTCCTAGCCCAATCAAGTGCTACGACGTTTCTTCTCACACGTTGCGGCCATTCATTCTTGTGCCGCAACGCTTAATTAAGCCCATGCGTTGTAGCCCTTCTTCAGCAGCTTGCCTATTTCCTTTTCTTCCTTTGCCCACGCCTTGCCTTGATCACCCAAACGTGTCAACGTGCACCAAATTGCCCTATATGACCACCTTCTCTTACACTTGATCGCACGCCGAGCCCGCTCGAACCAGTCTTGCTCTAATTAGGCACAGAAACTACCATAATTTAGCTGCATAACATCATTTTCACTTAATCCTCCTCCAAATGCTACTTCTGGAAAAACACACTAAAGCGAATAAAAAGAAACATAAAATACTCAAAAACAGGCAAATTCATTAAGTCAAAGGTACTAAAATTATGATATAAAAACCACTCATCAAATATCCCCAAACTTAAATCTTTTCTTGCCCTCGAGCAAAACAAAACTAAAACAACTAACATACAATACTCTACTAAACAAGAAACCTATAATGAACCTTTAACTACGGCCTCAAAGATTCAATAAAACATACTCTCATAAAATCCATAAACATGCTGACATTAAACTCAACTTATTCACCAATTCTACAGCAATTCATGACCCTCAAAATATCCAAATACACCATCTATTCCAACCAATTATACTTAGATAAATCTTTATAAGCACATACCCACTAAAAGACATTTAGCTTCAACCCTTAGAACCATAATACTACATCAAACTCAGCAAATCACACACCATACAAATTTAAGGGATCACAAAGGACTTTTTAACTCATCTTTTCACACAAATTCAAAACTAACTTTTTTTTTCAATGAGTGCATTTTATGCTCCTTCTCACTTATCAGTAAACGAGTGCATTTTATGCTCCATCTCACTTTTGTTATCTTTTTTTTTTCTCCACGCGAGTACGTTTTACGCTTCATCTCGCGCTCGTGTTTATGGATGAGTGCGTTTTACGCTCCATCTCAACCACTATAGGATACACATCAAGAAAAATAACAAATTTCAAAATTTTCAAACTTTCCAAAGTTTCTTCCCAAACTTATATAAATGCCTAACCTTGCCTTATTTGATGCAACATAATGTTCCTAGGATTTTACCAATATCCTTTATGAATATGACTTATCAAATTCACTAAGGCCAACTAACCAAACTAATAGGTATAAATAACTTCAAACATAAAGGATCATCTATGTTGTAAAACTAGTTCCTAAGCTAAAGTTTAAGTAGCATACTCAAAAAATTTCACAAAAACAATTATTGGCCTTCTCTAGATTTAGTAAACTAAACTTCAAAAAAAAATTATTTATTTATTATTATTTTTTAAAATAAATAAAAGAATTAATACTTTAACAAAGTCCTAATTAAAATACCAATTTTCCAAAATAAACTAAAATAGCATAATTAAACTAAAGTATCATCAGTACCAAATAAAGACCATATCAACACCCCCAAACTTTAAATAATTGTCTTCAATGTTTGAAATCAAAGAAAAACAGAAAAAATAAAGAAACTTCCCTATCATCATCACGCATCATCATCCTCATCTTCAACCTCCTCCTCCGTGTCAAGTGTGTATTCGGGGAAAATCAACGGAGCAGAAACATTGAACGGACCGAGACCCAAGCTTGCACCATAAGTGTTTATCATGTTGGAGAGTGTGGAGTTGACCTTAGTTGAGTACTCTAGAAAAAAGTCCATTCGGCTCGCCACTTGGTCTGCCCGACGAACCTGCCGCCTCAAAATCCGTATTAACGTCTCTTGGTTCCTCTAAATATTATTTTAAAAGTAATTGACTTAATAATAATAAATTAAGTATATTTAATTTGTACCATGGTGGAATAAATTAAATAGCTTAATATTTATAATTAAGTATTTGGAGAAATACTAGTTATAAATTAATAAGAAGTATTTTTATTATTATTATTATAAATAATTTAGTTCCTAAATGGTTTAAAAATTATATTAAAAAAAATCCTAATTCCTAAAGAGTTTAGGAGAGATGATTAGTCTATATAAAGAGTGGCCTTATTATAGATTGGTAACTAATGTTGGTATTATAGATACTACATAATAATTCTCTAAAACTAAAGAGTTAGGAGAGAGAGAAAGAATTAGGGCTAGCCACTCAAGATTTTGGAAAAAATTTAAATTTACTTCTTCAATCAATAATCTCTTGAGTGTTACACACACTAAGTAGCTGACGTTTGATTTGTGGATTTGAAGAAGCATGAAGGATCAAAGGATTGGGACCTGAAGATCAGATTAAAGAGTTGAATCATCTCCATAAGGTATATCTTTTATCATTCACAATTAATAATATTATATAAAGTTGATTCCTGAGATTGCAGATAATTTTAAATATGATTTATGTTATATTTCCGCTTTTATATCAATCTGATTGTATATGTTCAAGTTTCTGCAAACTAACAGTGCATCACTAGGAGAGCTTCCCACAACTCAAACAATTCATATTATAAGGCAATGAATAGGATGTTCTTGACTCTTTTATCGAGTTACACCAGTTTCTTCTCCATCTCTGTCCATTCGACTCTTTGCTTGACTGCAACTTTGTTTGGATCGTCTATTATTAGAGCGAGCTTCGTGGGGACATACGGGTTATTGATCACCGCATCAAATAGATCCTCATTTATTGCATTCATATATGCCTGTATACGAACTTTCCAATTAGCAAATTTGTCGTTATTGCATAGAGGTGACTTATTTCCACAACCAAACTCAGAACTGGTTTTATTTTATTTCATTGATCTACTCAAGCATTTTATGCTTTGTTCAAGAAAACCTGCTCTGATACCACTTGTTGTTTTCCAAAGGCACCAAGAGATCTAAAAGGGGGTTGAATAGATCTTTTAAAAACTTTTTTTAAAGAATTATATTACTAACTTATGAATTAAGTAAGTTAATCTCTATATATGCCAATAGAATTATTATTTGAAAATCCTCTTCAAAGATTTGAAAGAATTGTAGTTTTGAATTTAGCACATAAATGGAATTAAGTCACAAATAAATATAAAAAGACTTTGCAGAAATGTAAGTGTGGAAAGTAAATAAGATACAAAAACTTTTAAGTGGTTTGGAACACAAACATCTCTTAGTCCACTCTTCTACTCTTCGAGTAGATATAATCCACTAAGAATGAGGGCGATCACTAAGATCTATTCACTAAGAACAGTTATAACAACTAAATCACTAAGATTCCTTCAAGTCCAATAATGAAAGACTTAGCAGCAGAACACAGTGTTCTAGATCGTAGAGTAAAGTTCTTGAGAGTTGGGCAGCAATTCAATTTTCTTAATCGTGATTGTAACTGTTGGATTGACTCTGCGTGCCTCTTATAAACATCCTCGAAATTTCCCCGTTGAAAAGTTATCGTTACTCATTTAATGCTCTGATCCTAGAAGTTCTCTGATTATTGACTTTTAGAGAGGATGTGTCAACTTGTTTTCAACTGTGATATGTCACATCAGACTACTACAGTGACATTCATGTGGGTGCTATCACTTCACCAAACTAGCTATTAGACACAACTTGATCTGATCTTCTTTTTAAACTTAAGATATTCAACAACTATCTTGATATCTTCACTCTACGAGTCTTCACATTGTCAGTCTATTGTTATAGCTGATATACTCTATAATTTTCCTAATCGTAGAGTTTCATAGTAGTCGTAGAGTATCTGGTTAGGCTGACTCTACGATTGGCAAGCTCTACATTCTATAAGCTCTACGATCTTCAATGTGCTCTACGATCTCTATCAGACTCTATAGTCTTCTACTTACTTTACGATCTTGAAGTATATAGCTCTACAATCTTTGACAGACTTTGTGATTTTCAATATGTTTTACAATCTTTTACCAAACTCTGCGATCTTTAATTCATTATACGATATTTGAGTAGATTCTTCGAACTTGTCCAATAAGCTTTAAAATCGTCTAAACAGCTTTATGATCGATTAATTTTATATACTCTATACATTCAATTTACTCAGCGAAATAGATCAACCTAACAATTTTGATCTTCTAATATAAGTCTTTTTACATCAGTTTCATTATAAGGACTTCACAAAAGTTACTGGTTAAAAATATATATTATCTCATCATCAAATCAAATATGCATTTGTCCTAATACCTTCTATAAGAATGGAGGGAGTATTTATAGAGTTTCCTAGAAAGTGGTCATGTGTCTAGCACATTTCTGAGTTATGTGCCTGGCATGTGACCTCAGAAAAAATTTCAGAAATACCCTTAGTTACCTAAGTAATGTCCAAATCGTCATGTAATTCTAGTCGTGATGAGTGGATTTTATACCTACGAATTGGGTGTTTTCGAACTTGTATTATTGTTTATTTTCAAGTGTTTGTGTTACTTCTGATGCATTTCTAGTTTGTGTAGGTTTCATGCTGATGGAGATTGGATTTGGATGAGTTTGCAAGAAATTACAATGATGAAGCCAAGTTCTAGACAGCTGGCGCGACAGCGTTGTGAACAAAGCATTACGAGGCGCGACAGCGCCGGAACTGAAGAGAAGAAACCCTGGAGGGGTGGTGCGGCAGCGCTAGGTCGTTTGATTTTCTGCAGATTTGATTTATTTTGTTTTGGAAATTGGATGGGGATTAGGATTAAAATGCTAGGATTCTTTGATGGGTTATAAATAGGAGTCTTTAGGTTGATGAAGGGGGGCTATTTATTTTGCTAACCCTAAATTTTGGAGCAAGATTGGAGATTTGAAGCAACTTAGAGATCGCGAGGGGAAAGCATTGTAGAAAGCTAAGGAGAAGTTATTTCAACGGAGTCATATCAGTTTTATCTCTCTTCTCTTTTCTTTTTACTTTGTAATTTCTGGATGATGTTTAATCTGTGGATGATGAATTTTATTTCAGTTATGAACTAAATTCTATTTAAGATTACAATGGATCTTTTTGCGTAACGTTTAGTGATATGCTTCCTTATTGATTATTATCAATTACAAACAGATTGTCTATTATGATTTGCGTATAATTGTTTAATTGTTTGATCACCAATTATCATGATAATCTATATGAATTCGAGAGATAGAGTATAGGTTTAGATCTGATCATAATAGCATATGATTGTGCTTTCTGCATGGTGAAGGAAATCATAATTTGTGTTTAGGATAGAGATATACCTGAATATCATATGTAATCTATAAGAGAACCTGAGCTTTAAATCCTTTTTAATTATAATTCGCATAGAGATATAGTGAATTAGCTAAGTACGGTGTTCAACTTAATTCTATCAATTGTGGATTTGAGTTAATTTGTTTATAGTGCATCGAGAGATGGTCATAGATATCGATGAGTTCTTGATTAACAATATGAGATAACTGATATAATTTGATAAGAAGTAAATTGATCTAAGTGAAACAATAGGTGACATTGTAATCTTAAGTCTGAAAAACTTGTTTTCAAACTTGTGGTGATTAGCTTTAGTTTAATTAATTGGCTATTTTCAAAATTCCCAAATTTAATCATTTGTTTAATAAAATCGGGTTAATATAAAATTAGTACTTGTTAGTATTAATTGCAATTTTTCTCTATGGGAACGATACTTTACTTTCATTATATTACTTGTGAACTGTGTATACTTGCGTATTTGCTACGTATAGATTTTGGCAAAGAAGTTTTTAGCACCGTTGCCAGGGATAGGGAACTCCTTTTATATGCCATAGTCACTGGCGAGTAGGTTGATGTGGGTTTGACGATAAATGGGTCAATTGTTAAGTATTTGCGGGGCAGCACAACGGGTGCTTTGCATCATGCATCTCTCATCACGGGATTGTGCCGACAAGCTGGTGTTCAGTGGCGTCCGGATGAATTACTTCAGCCCCCTATCGCGGTTATTGTTCATGCCACTATTCAGCGATATAAGGTTTGGGAGGGGGTTGCATCACATCCCTAGGGTAGAGGATTTCGTCGCCCTAGGCCTCCAACCCCCGAGCAGCTTGAGGAGGCTGTTAGCCCATCTTCTTCCATGGCGTCTTATTCTAATTCTCAGGCGATGACTAACATAATTAATCGGTTGGAACGCCGAATGGAGAGGCGATTTGATGCCTTAGCCGAGCAATTAACTATGATGTATCAATTCAACGCTCAGTTTTCTTCGACTCTTGCACAGGTGTTCTCCGAAAGTTCGAGTTCTTCTGCAAATCCAGTCCAATTTCTGCCTTATCCAGAAGTTCCCCATTATCCACCTTCTGACTCTTCTGATAAGGCGGAAGAGGTGATTGAGGGTTCTCCGTCTCCAAGTCAGGGAAGTCCTGTGTTTTAAGTTTAATTTTCTTTCCAATGAGGACATTGTCCTTCTTAAGTTTGGGGGCATTTGCATTATAGGATTGCATTTTAGTCACTTGAGTTGCATTGTAGTCTTTTGTTTTCAATATTCATTTACATGTGTAGGCTGCATTTGACATCTAGTTGTATTTATTTACTTGCATGCATTGAGCAATGAGCTGAATGTTGTTTAATATGGCCAATGATGAGAAATAGAGCTGGTAATGTTAATCCTAAGATATTTGATAAGCAACTTGTGTTATAAGTTTGATTCAGTAATTGGTTAAAATTTTCTTGAGATCTGTTTTGCGTATTTTTCGCACATAATCACCGGTTTTGATTGAGCGTGATGGGGGGTAATCTATATGGTTAGTTGTTTTGAGGAATTCCATGGAAACTGTTTTATATTTACTGGCTTAACATTGAAAGTAAAACTCTAGATAATCGTTCAAGTTTGGGAGAATTCCGCAACGAAGAAAAAAAAAGAAAAGAAGAATATATATATATATATATATATATGATTAATGAATAGATTATGGTATGAAATGTGAGTTTGTGGTGAGACGAGATGTAGCATAAAACGCACTCGCTCGTAGACATATGCTAATAATCGACGAGATGGAGCGTAAAACACACTCATTTGATTTATATGGAGAAAGTTAGTATATGTCTATCGCATGAAATAATCTTGGAACCCTTATGCTTGAATGTGTTATCTAGGTTATCCAGATATGTTGTGGTTGGTGAAGTTATGCAGTTGAAATTGGAAATCTTTGTTAAACGATGGATTATATGGTGTCGCCTGTGTTATGATTGGTTTGAGTAGGTGGTGTTCACACACACACAAAGGTCAAGAGCAATAATAACGGATAATTGAATTTGATTTATAATATATAATTGTTCTGAGATTGCTTGGGATTGTGTTTTGCTTTGAGGCCGTTTATTTGATAACATATGGGTTCATTGCTTGATTCGTAGGTAAACATGTAGTTAGTTTGCATATTAAGTAGTTGTTGTTTGGGCACAAACAATAGTTTAAGTTTGGGAGTATTTGATGAGTGGGTTTTATACTTACGAATTGGGTGTTTTCGGACTTGTATTATTGTTTATTTTCGAGTGTTTGTGTTACTTCTGATACATTTTTAGTTTGTGTAGGTTTCACGTTGATGGAGATTGGATTTGGATGAATTGGGATGAGTTTGCAAGAAATTACAATGATGAAGCCAAGTTCTAGACAGCTGGTGCGGCAGCGCTGGGAACAAAGCATTACGAGGCGCGACAGCGCCAGAACTGAAGAGAAGAAACCCTGGAGGGGTGGCACGGCAGCGCCGGTACCAAGGTAAGAGATGGAGCGGTAACACAATGTATCCAGAGTTTTCAATGCGAAAAATGGGCTGGCGCGGCAGCGCCAGGTCGGGTGATTTTCTGCAGATTTGATTTATTTTGTTTTGGAAATTGGATGGGGATTAGGATTGAAATTTCTTATGATGCTAGGATTCTTTGATGGGTTATAAATATGAGTCTTTAGGTTGATGAAGGGGGGTTATTTATTTTGTTAACCCTAAATTTTGGAGCAAGATTGGAGATTTGAAGCAACTTAGAGATCACGAGGGGAGAGCATTGTGGAAAGCTAAGGAGAAGTTATTTCAACAGAGTCATATCAGTTTTATCTCTCTTCTCTTTTCTTTTTACTTCGTAATTTCTGGATGATGTTTAATCTGTGGATGATGAATTTTATTTCAGTTATGAACTAAATTCTATTTAAGATTACAATGGATCTTTTTGTGTAACTTTTATTGATATGCTTCCTTGTTGATTATTATCAATTATAAACAGATTATCTATTATGATTTGCGTATAATTGTTTAATTGCTTGATCACCAATTAACATGATAATCTATATAAATTCGAGAGATGGAGTATAGGTTTAGATATGATCATAATAGCATGTGATTGTGCTTTCTTCATGGTGATGGAAATCATAATTTGTGTTTAGGATAGAGATATACTTGAATATCACATGTAATCTAGAAGAGAACCTGAGCTTTAAATCCTTCTTAATTGTAATTCACATAGAAATATAATTAATTAATTAATTAGGGTGTTCAACTTAATTCTATCAATTATGGATTTGAGTTGATTTGTTTATGGTGCATCGAGAGATAGTCATAGATATCGATGAGTTCTTGATTAACAATCTGAGATAATTGATATAATTTGATAGGAAGTAAATTGATCTAAGTGAAACAATAGGTGAAGTTATAATCTTAAGTCTCAAAAACTTGTTTTCAAACTTGTGGTAATTAGCTTTAGTTTAATTAATTGGCTATTTTCAAAATTCACAAATTTAATCATTTGTTTAATAAAATCGAGTTAATATAAAATTAGTACTTGTTAATATAAATTGCAATTTTTCTTCGTGGGAACGATACTTTACTTTTATTATATTACTTGTGAGCTGCGTATACTTGCGTATTTGCTACGTATAGATTTTGGCAAATAAGCCGCAATTCCAATCCCTTAACCATTTTTCAAAACGAGTTGCCTATGTAAACCTTCTGCATCAGGACTGATGGAGTCCTTTCTCTGGTCTTGTATTTCAAGATCTTTCTTGTTCAATCCATGCCTTTTCGTTTTTCGTTTTTTACCCGAACATCATGTTATTAATTCAATCTCATCGTCGAAAACTTCGGAGGAACTCGGCACGGATCTAGGGAGGCCATGCCCTAGGGACCGAACCCTAGGGGGGGAAGGCCAAACCCTAAGAGCTAAACCTTAGGGTGGCCGAACTCTAAGGGGCCAAACCCTAGGTTCGTGCTCGTTCGATCCCCTTCGTTCACCTTAGCCTTTCTTGCTTAATTTTCATCATTTTCTCATGATTCTTGGCCCTATAAGAAGTTTCTCTTGTCATGGAGGATTCAAGAAAAACCATTCTTAGACTCTCATAAGTTTTCTTGCCTCTTTCCTTGGTTCGAGTTCATTATTTCGTCATTGCACTGCTCAAAGCTTGTCTGGCACGACATTTGATAGTACGAAATGGTGTGCCCCTAGGAGGCGAACCCCTAGGGTGGCCGAACCCACCTTAGCTTTCTTGTTCCTTCTTCGTTCGTTTTTCTTGTTTTGTCCTTGTTTCGTTCCTATAGTTCAAATCAAGTTCAATCGGAAAAGTCGTTCGTTGAAATTTGTCTCGAGGTGGGACCACCTAGGGGTGGCCGAACCCTAGGGGTCGAAACCCTAGGTATTCCCTCTTTTGTTCATTTATTTTCAATTTTTCCGTCTTTCATATGTGAACTCTAATTTGTAGTTGGAGCCATATTCTCTCACGAAGGTACATATATACTCAGTAGATTCCAAATTTTTTATTTGAAAAGAGAGTGAGAGACGGTGGAGTTTCTTTTCTTTGAAGAGTGGGGATTTGTCATGACCACTTGGTGTTGATATATATCTTTCAAAAATATACAGTGGGTACTGACTCAAAGAATGGATGTTATACTTTATACCCTAAAGAGTGGCTTGTGGGGAAAAGCCGTTGAGAAAAAAAGGAAAGCAAAGAAAGAAGATAAGGAAGTCTTGGTGTAGTGTTTCAATTTTTAACATTTAACCTTATGTTCTTAAATTTCTATAAATAAATTTTCTAGTCACCTGGTTTAACATTTTTTTTGTCAGAGTAAGTCAGTTACTCAAAATGAAAGCGCAATTTTATCTTTTAAGAGTATATATTATTTATATTGACTCTAATTTTTCTCTTTTATCATACACTAATCACGTGTCTACAACTATTACATGTTTGTTGCAAGAAGGTTTTATTCATAAAAATTTAAAGATATTAAAGTTCAATATCTTAAAATTAAAATATGGGGTTAAGGTTCTAAAATACGAAAAAATAAATGTTTAAAGTGTATTTAAACCTTATATATCTATTATTTAATAGTACACATCATTATAATAAGTATTAAAATATATAATTTACAATTATATAAAGAATTGTACCGTATTTGTGAATTTTGAAAAGGAGAGAGAAAGAAAAAGGAGAAGAGAAATTTTGGTAACAAAAAAATTAAAAATCTTTTGTTTGTGAGTTTTTTGACAATATAAAGAAAAGAGAGAGATGAAATTTAAATTTTCTCCCGAAGTTGAGAAAATTTGGAAGGAAATTAAACAAAGACTTGTATAACATTTGAAAGTACCAAAAATATGCTTATAGTGATTTATCAAATATAATCTCAGTAGGGTAAAATAGTAATGTATTATTTTAGGTTTTGTTTTCTTTCAAAAACTCACAAACACAATAAAAATAAATTTACTCTCCTTTCTTCTTTTTTCTTTTCTTTCATAAATTTTAAATTCTCTTTCTTTCTTTTCTTCCCAAACTCATAAACATGGCGCAACTATAAATTGACCAACAAAGTTTCCTTAGGTCAACCACAATTATTGGTATAATCCCACTCAAATTTATATATAGTAATAATTACAAAGAAAACTTGCAATATATCCTCCATGGTGGGATAGTCAAGATCAAGCAGTCAACTGGGATAAAGTGACCATTTTTCATGGACGTTATAGGCCAAGATCCTACCACCATTCCTGGAGTATCAGCCTCCTCCATTCATTGTGTTAGGTTTGCATTGTTGTCAAAACTAATTGCCTGTTAGTCTTCGTACATGCATGTTGGAGTAATATTATTCCTTGTTTTTCTTTTTCTTTTTTATTAGTAATTTTTTTTTTGAGTCTTGTTAGATACGATGACAAATTTATGTCGATAATAAATAATAAATACTGATATATGTTGATACATAAGATAGGAGAGAATTAAGAAATGACTCATACATTATTATTATATCTTATCGCATAGAGTTTCACGTTAGTCGCAATTCAATTTCGTCATGAAATTTATCGACATATAAATTGCTTTCCACAAATTTTTCTCCTTGTAATTTTCAATTTTCTTAATGCATTCTAAATATTTTGATATTTACAAATTCCATTGTGTATAATGTTTTCCACAATCCTATTACATATCCATTAATTAAATAGAAACAAATACACCCTAGGGTATTTTCACCTAACAAGTCCTCTTAATTTCCTCTTAACAATGAAAATAATTGGCGAAAATATCATCCATGTTTGTTCAGTTTACCCAATTTAATAGTTAGAAGAGATATTATTTCAAAAAATAAAAACAAAAATGAAAGCATATTGTATGAGATGACCAAATTAAATTAAACTTATTTTCTGTTCAATTGCACTATACAATACGTTTTCCCTTATATATTTTTAGCTATTAAGTAAATATTTAGTTGAAAGAAATTAAAATTTCATTTGACAAAAACATGTCAGCCTTTCAATTGATGAAATACAATAAAATATTAAAGACTTATATTGTAACACTCATGTCCCACATCGAAAGATAAGGGAAAAGTTTGTCTGTATATAAGGAATTGATTTACTAACAATAATACCTTCAAATCATGACCTTTTGGGTGAATCTGTAGTGGGCTAAGATGACCCAAAAAGATACTATTGAGCCAGTAATTTAAAGCCTTGTTTGGATGAATTTAATTCGATTCGAACTTGGGATTTGACCCAAGATTTATTTCGGACTAGAGATTTGACCCGAGTTGTTACATATAAACTGAGGTTGATAGTGTAAAATGATAATCCCTCCACTCTCGTAATTTAAACTTGCTTACTTATTTTTAAAGAATATCAAATTAAGTTTACTTATGATACACCTAGACATAAAGTTCTTTATGCGAAAAAGGGAGATATATCCCACGGAATATCTAACTAATATACCCCATAGGTTAATACATTAATTTGTAAGATTTTTTAGATAAATCCAATTGTACATATATAAAGAACATACAAAAATATATGAATATATGAATTTTTATATAATTTGGCGATATCTATCATCAACTTTATCATAATGAAAGTTCAATAAATCTAAGTCGTCAAAAAATATACTTATGTTATAAGGTTATAAAAATGGTGCTACACAACCTCAAATTATATATAAAAAAAATATATTTACTCGTATTTTTGTATAATTTTTTCATCCGTACGGTTAAATTTTACTAAAATATTAATATAAACCAATTTTTATAAAACTAAGATACATAGCTTATATACCTTAGGGTATCTCTCTCAAACCCTTTCTCTATTAATTTATTTATCAATAATTATTTTTTAATAAACTATCATAAAACATAATCATGTATAAGTGTGTCATAAGTAAAGTGCATATATATTTTATGTGCAAAATAATAGATCAGGAAAAATTATCTAGTACAGGCAGTTATGATCCTGAAGGGATATTATCTGCATAAAAGTTTGGAAAGTTGATATACATATGTAGGATGGAAAGTGCATCAGCACCGGCCAACCCATGAGGCCTAACAACAAAAGGATAGTAGGGTATGTTACTTATGCCTTCTATTATCCTTTCAAATCTATAAGAAATCTCTTTTCTCAAAATGCCATGATGACTTGCCATTATTTTTGCTTTCTACCATCTTTTTCTGTTAATTATGCTATCTAAATTATAATATGAATGGAAAAGGAAAAAAATGACGAATTTTTTTTAAAAAATTGTCTCCTCTTGTTACTAAGTTTTTTAATAAACTAAAAAGAAAAGAGATGGATGAAAAACTTGATCACTTTTTTTTGTCAAAGATTTCGGTACAAAATAAACGAATGTGAACAGAAAATTAAATAACACAAATAAATTTTTTATAATCCCTGTTATACCCTTTACATTATAAACACAACAAAACTAATATAACGGTAAGATTATAATCTAAATATATAACTTTAATTATTTTTTTTAAACTCAATAACAACGTAAAAGAAAAAACTTATAAATTTATATTTTTTTTTCTTTTTTATCGTAATTCAAGTTTTCTACTGGGATCCAGATGCATCTCTCTAGGCTTCTATCACCTTATTTTAGTTGGGGGGGCCTTGTCCGGGTTGGCATGCTGTCTTTTTGTCTAGTGGTGCGTACAAAGTACAAATTGACATACCTACACTTCCATAATAATAAATAAAATAAAATAAAAAATAACTACCAAATTCTTTATATGTTTGAATTGTCTTTAATTATTATTGACACATTTTTATTTTTTATACAGTCAAACTTAATTATATACAGTCATACTATAATTATATTTACATGGCCGGAACTCGTAACCATTTTCAACTATTGCTTTTTCCGACAAGTTTTTTTCCCAAGATTGATATTGATTATTTATTGATACTTGAAGGTGAGAGAATTGAAACAATTAAATCTTCATGGTCACAACTGTAAATGAATATATATTCTGGGAAAAATATACTACTACCCTAAAAAAAATTAAAAGAACGAAAAAAATACTAGTACAAAAGGGGGACCACGTAGAAAAGAATTGAATTAGTTCTTTATGCATACAACGTTCCCTCTATATATATGTAATCCATACATCTCTAGGTCAGGCCAGGCATATATGTTCTCATAAAACTACCAAATCTTTGCCTACAAAAATTCATAACTCTCCTCATACGCTTTTAATTTCTCCCTTATATCATTAATACACGTACAGATGGAGAAGAAGATGAAGGTAAAGAAAGGTTGGATTGCGGTCCAAGTGGGATTAGAGGAGGAAGACGGAATTAGGGCTACAAGATTTGTTATTCCCATTTCTTACCTCTACCACTCTCTCTTCCAACAACTCTTAGACAAAGCTCATGAGGTTTATGGCTACCATACCACTGGCCCGCTTCGGCTTCCGTGCTCCGTTGACGAATTCCTTCACCTCCGGTGGCAGATTGAGAAAGAAACCACGAATCATCATCATCAGCAGCACCATCACCTTCATCACCTTTCAAGTTCCTTGTCCTTCCACTCTTGTTGAATAATTATAGATTATGGCCAAGGGTGTTTTTTTTGGTTTTGCTAGTTTTTTTTTGTGAGGCAATTTGTTGTGACGGGATATCTGGAGGGAGGTCTTTTTATGTTATCTATAACGTGTAGCATATGGGTCTCGTTACGAGCCATAACACGTGAATGAGACTGTTAACGCCAAATTCTGACCGCTCGCCAAATCACCAAATAACGAGCCGAAAAGACGTTTAACGGTGGAGGATATGTATCTGTTTAGTGCTTGTTAATATGGAATAAAATAATGATATATAAAAATAAAATAATAACACCAGAATTTTACGTGGAAACTCAATTGGGAAAAAACCACGGGGAGAGATCTCAGAAATCCACTATGAAAATATTGTACAAATTTGAGAAAATAATATTAGTAATTATTTTCTCTCTTCCTCACTTTTTTCTATAACTCAAATGAGCTATTTTTCTCTCCACTATTGAAACTTTCGGATTAATTTCTTTAACCCTTTCTATTTCTCTTGCTTCTTGTTGGTGTTTCTCTATGTCTCTCTCTCCCTCCTTCCGCATCATGAAGGATATACATATATATAGTATGTGTTTGTAGTATGCCAATGAAATAAAAAGGCTTTAGGTTCATTAATTTATTTGTGGTCCATATGGCAACCTTTGGTTGCTTGACCTCCTCAATTCCCTGCATGCTCATTTTATTTTCTAACTTTCCATATTCCAAAGTACCATTTTTAAACTTCTCACCTTCCAACCCAACCACTATCACATGTTCAACACATCATGTTAGGAGCACACCAAGGGAGAAATCACATCCCAACATTGCCCCCCACTCTCTTATTGTAAGAAACTTAAAATAAGAGAGTATATAAATTGTGACCTTGTTATAAGCGTTTGTTTTACTCCCATAGTTTCCTCTGTTATATGAATTGTTTGTCCCGAAGAATGTTGTCTGTTCGGGAGAACGTTAAGTCCATCCCGAAGAATGTTGTCCGTTCCGGATGGTGCTTTAATTGTCCCGGAGGATGTTTGACCATCCCAGAGAGTGCTTTGATTGTCCCGGAGGGTGCTTGACCATCCCGAAGAGTGCTTTCTGTCTGTCAGCGCCTCAATGGCTGATGCAATTTTCTTTACTTTTTCTCTTTCCAACGAACTATCAATGGAGCAGCTTCGACACCTGTGAGCGGCTTTTTTGCCTGCTTCTGTTCCGCGAGCGGCTTTTGTACCTGCTGCAGACCTGTCCAACGAGCGGCTTCTGTGCCTGCTGTGGATCGGGGAGCGACTCTTCGGCCTGCTCTTGTCCTGCGAGCGGCTTTTGTGCCTGTTGTGGATCTGTCCTGCTAGCGGTTTTTGCGTCTGTTGCGGATCAGGAAGTGACTTTTTGGCCTGCTCCTCATTTGTTTGAAGTCGTCCGAACGATAGGTCGTGGATTAGCTTCGAATATAAATAATAAGTTCGCGTGAGCGATAGCCGAAGTCCGAATTGGAGTATAGGGCATCACTATCAGAGTTTGTTGTCTGAAGTGGACTGCTTAGGTTCCGCCAGTGAAATTAACCTAGCAATCACGAGTATTCACAACATTTATTAGTACATCATATAATCATGCATGTAGTGGGATTTGTCATATATACCACACATCTGTACATATTATTATATTTATTTGAAACATAGAGAGAGATGGAGACTTAGCTTTTGGATGTGAGTCTGCCGAAAATAAGTCTATAAAAAATTGGAACCACCCTCATTTAATTGCTACCTTTCATAATTGTAAAATCAATAATGGGTGATTTTGATTCAACACTAAAACGGCCCTCCTTCTAGCGCCAATGTTAACGCCAAATTCTGACCGCTCGCCAAATCACCAAATAACGAGCCGAAAAGACGTTTAACGGTGGAGGATATGTATCTGTTTAGTGCTTGTTAATATGGAATAAAATAATGATATATAAAAATAAAATAATAACACCAGAATTTTACGTGGAAACCCAATTGGGAAAAAACCACGGGGAGAGATCTCAGAAATCCACTATGAAAATATTGTACAAATTGGAGAAAATAATATTAGTAATTATTTTCTCTCTTCCTCACTTTTTTCTATAACTCAAATGAGCTATTTTTCTCTCCACTATTGAAACTTTCGGATTAATTTCTTTAACCCTTTCTATTTCTCTTGCTTCTTGTTGGTGTTTCTCTATGTCTCTCTCTCCCTCCTTCCGCATCATGAAGGATATACATATATATAGTATGTGTTTGTAGTATGCCAAGGAAATGAAAAGGCTTTAGGTTCATTAATTTATTTGTGGTCCATATGGCAACCTTTGGTTGCTTGACCTCCTCAATTCCCTGCATGCTCATTTTATTTTCTAACTTTCCATATTCTAAAGTACCATTTTTAAACTTCTCACCTTCCAACCCAACCACTATCACATGTTCAACACATCATGTTAGGAGCACACCAAGGGAGAAATCACACCCCAATAGAGACCATCTTCATGCATAACTTATTTGCTCTAATACGATGTTGAAACATTCAATTAAAAATCAATTGACGGTAAATGAAGTCTCTATTTAAATTATTTATAGAGTTAGTCTCTCGTCAAGGATTAAATAGTCTAAAGTAGTTTAAATTAAGACAAATAATTCAATCTCAAACATATTTTTTTGCAAACAAACATGACCTAAATTTAAACATTCTTTAGAGTACCCTAAATTTAAACATTCTTTAGAATTCATACGATACAAAGTTTATAAGGTGCTCCATATTTTACAATTCGTTTAATCTAAACAACTTATTCTTGATAAATCACAAGAATTTTATTATCTCTGACTTACTATGAGCACATGAGCATTTCAAAAAATAGCTTTTAGTAGGTTTAAGTTAAAATAGGAAAGATAATATTATCTAAGTTATAGTTTTCCTTCCATGCCTTCATTACTAAATTAAACACTCACTAGATAAGTGTCACCTGCGAAGCACAAGTTAGTTTTTAAATAAATTTATTTTGTATAGTGATTATAAAATATATTTTTTGAATTTCAAATTGGCTTACTACTATTATTAAAATGACTATAAATTTTGCTTAAAAATGAATGGCTACAGATCACATATTGAGTGTACCAATGTGATTCTTTTGTTATTTTTAATTTAGTATTAAGTTTTTATATAGTTTCAAATTTTAATATTTAGTTTTTATAATCAATCTTTTGTATTTATATATTTATTTTTAATTAAAATTCAACGTTGAGTAAAAACCTAAACGCCTATGCGTAGTTGTCGACGCCGGATTTTTGAAACATTTTTCCTTTTTGGGTTTTTGGATGTTTTTTTACCCTTTTTTAATATTTATTTATTTAAAGGGCGATTTTTTAGGAAAAAGACCGACATAAATGACGACGAATTTGAAATATTGATTTTATAGATTGGGCCGAATTAGACAGAGTCCCCAATTGGTATAAATTCAAATAGATGTACCAACTCATCTGGAGTTTGAAGTTTTCACAATATGGCCCAGTATGTAACTCCGTAGAATTGGTCTAAAACCCGAGATTCATAGAGTTCGGGGGCTTGCTTAAGCGAGGGGGAGGTGTTAGGTATCCCCCGACTTCTGTGAAAACACGGTTACCACATCTTGTTGTTTTCTAACGTGTAAAGTGTGTGTGTTCATGTGTTTGAAAAAAAAGCCTTTGATATCTTTAAATCGTGTTGAGTGCATTGATTGTATAAGTTGTTCTAAGCCTTGTTTTAGTCTAGGGACCAGTTGCCTGATTTTTGACTTGAATCTTTAATGGAAATTCGTTTGAGATATTTTGGAGGACAACGGTGTCCTCACCCTATTTTATCGCTTGATTTTGACCTTAAGTCTAGCCCGAAGCAATCCTCATTTTATAAGATCTTCGTTATTTTGGTTTGAAAATCATTTTTGATGATGACTTGCGAAATGCAGCATACAAACGGGGTCGGGCCATCAGTGGGCATAGAAGCCGTCTCGATAGACCCGAGCGCCCACAACCACATTTTTTCACTATCACAGGGCCTTAAATCCACTTCCTCGGGATGGGGCCCTCAAAGTTGTTTAAGGCCCAAAATTACATGTACAAAGATTTGAACAACTATTTTTACAATCGAAATTATGTCCATCATGGGAATCGAGTCAAGGTCCGATTCATGGATCTCAACTCCCTGACTCCTAGGCTCACATTGATATGCTTGTTGTGATGCCCCCAAATCCGGGTACTTCAAACCCGTACTTGGTGTTACACAATACTATTCATTTAAATCACTAATTTATAAAATATCTGTAATTATTACAGCAGTGTTCTCTACCCCAGGTACGCAGACCTTTAATTGCTTTATTACATAATAAGTATTGTATTTATAACACAAAAACCTATCTATTACATATATCCATCTCCGTCTAATCAGTTCGCTTGCCTTTGCCTTTGTCCTTTCCGGACCCTTCTATTCGTTCACGTTCAACTAAAAGCATTTATATTTAAAGCAAGAATGAGCATTCAATTGCTCAGCAAATAATAACAGTTGATAAACAATCCATACGCAAGAAACAAATGCTTTCCTTGAGGCATGCTTTGACAGTGAACAAAACTGTAAAGCAACAAAAACATTCTTAATCAACATGTCTAGTTTATATTTTTGAAACTACATATTGACTTCTGATGTTGAGTGGTCACAAGACCATGAACTTTATTTTCTTTTCTGAAAAGGTTTCAACAGAACTTCATATGTAAACCGTCTGACTTACGGACACGGTGGGTGATCAACCCGTTATGCCCTGTATTGATCAATACTATCTAATAGAACGACATTGATGTTCAACGTCATCATCCCCAGGACGCAACATAAAATCTCCCCCATTTAGGGATGTTCTTACTCAGTCTGAAATCCAAACAAAAATAAGATGGATGGACAGATCTATCTATTCAATAATATTTCAAGACTTAATGTGAAAGAAATGAAATACTTTAATTTGTGTCTAGCTGAATCAATTGGCTTAGACTTTTTCTAAACAGTTATGCATACTAAAATTTAATGAGTACGCATTATAGCTCGTGTATCAAAGTTTTTGATAACTTACATAGCATATCAATTCTACCCCAACATATAATTCAAAAGGAGTTTAGATATAAACATATCGCACAATATAAGTGTATAGGTTCAGATACTTGCCTTACGAGTATTTTAACAATTACAATTAGCTTAACTTCTCTTCAAGTATCCTACATAGTTATGTTTATGCATAAGCATACATTAGCTACGCGTAATTGATGTGCACATATGTTAACATGTTACACATATTTGCTGCACACATACATCATTCATGTATTCAAAGCACATAGGCTTAATGCACATAGACACCATATAACAATGCATACTAGGTGAACATACTTAGTCATGCGTTCAATGCACGTTTAACTAGTTTACATCAACTCTTATTCATTTCTTATAGTGTTTGGCTTGTTGGAATTGAAACTCTATCTACGTTGTTTACTACTTATCATGGCATTTCGATGCTTGCACGTCACGTCCCCATCTGGGTTTGTTTGAGTGCTTAAGCGATACGCTCGTGCGTATGCTTAACGCCTCATAACATTCATTGTATAGACTTCGATCAATTCTTTGAATTAACTTTACATTGCTTAGGGTCATGCTATAATGAAGTTCTTTTAATCTTCATAAGCTTAGGGTTTAATCCATGCAAGGTATTCATGAATGCATTACAACCCGATACTGAAAATCAACCTTTCTTGAAACATCTGAGGTTCAGTGCATCCGAGAGTTGAATCCTTCTCTGTTCAACGCCGGCAGCGCTGAAGACTCTGTCCCCCAGCGCAGTCCGTGCTGAGCCAGTGTAATTTGAGTGTGATCGGCGCTGAGACGCAGAAAGCACACTCTGGGCTATTTTCTAATCTACTGTGGAAATTCACAACTTCCAATTCACATGCCCAATTGTTTTCAAACTTTGACAAGTTTAAGATTGTACTTCCTAGTATTTTAGAAAATTATCACATGACTAAATTGAGCAATTTAAGAAGCATTTATGGAGGCTCAAAAGTCAGTATTCATCACTATTTCTTAACTACCCGTTCGATACCCAAAACTCGCCTTGACTCGCTCTAACCCGATTCGTTTCGCAAATATGCCTTATATAACATATTAGGACTGTTCTAGAGTCTCGGCTTCATTAATCTACGTGATCTTATCCAATTTTGTTCTTTATGGCCATTTAACGCATATAATGCGTGCAAGTCGTTCGAATTCTTAACGTTTTAGTTGCGGTATTATGCAATTTCCTTCCTTATAATTCCACACATCCAAACCTAATCTCTATGACTCTAATTCCACTCACCCATATCAGCGCATAAGCCATTTACATGCTTTATTTAGCTATATAGCTTACTAACAAATTCATATTTCATTTTCTTGATTCAAAACCAATTCAAAATGAATTCTAGATGCATTCTTATGGAATCATACCATTAGAAACATAGTTTCTATATAACTCCAATACACAATCTAAATCAAACCAAAACATTGAATTCATTAGTTCTCAATTTTAGTAAAAATATTCACTGTCAAACCAAAAATTCCATTCAATCACTATAACTCCAAGAATTTGATCCATGTTAGAATAATATACTCATCATAATCACATATATAATCATTTAATTGATCAATTTGTTCAATTACCTTCAATTTCTAATTCCTTCAAATCCCAATTTCACAATGACGAGAAATTCCAATTTTTTGTTGGACGAACAAAGGAAACTGAGATGGGAAGGTTTGATGAGTATTTATAAGCTTCAATTTCCTTGATAAGCAAGGATTTTACTTGGCCTCCAATCAAACTACTTGTCATGCACTGAAGTTTTCTTAGCTTGCTTCTCAGTTTCCTTTTCTTAGCTTGCACGAATTTTGCTTGGGAGCTACCTAACTGGGTTTACTTATCTGATATATATATATATATATATATATATATATATATATATATATATTACATAATATACATATATTACATATTACTCATATATTATATATTTCCCAATATATAATATATGTCATATTCACATTCATAATATAAATGTTATACCTTAAATAAAAATAAATAATTTATTTAACGCATTTACATTTTCACACTAAAATAATTCAACTTCATAAATTATTTTAATTCACTCACTTTAATGTATACTTTAATTCAGTATACACAAATTAATAACTTCCTTCTCCGTCCCATAAATGGAAATCATATATCAATTAACATAATTAATATACAACTTCTCCCCTTATACTTAAATAATTTAAATTTATAAATTATTTAAATACTCTTTTATGTAATGTATACAATATAATTTGTATACTTAAATAATTCCTTATCTTCCTTTCGTCTTACAAATTATTTCCAACAATTTACATACATGTAACAAATATATATTTACAAATATATTCATCACCTCATCACATAATCACATTACACTGCACGTATGTCACGTAAGCAGTATAATAACATGGATTATTTAAAATAAAAATTTATTTAATTAAAAATTTTGTTTTCAATATTTCTCTGGGAATTCGAATGGTTACACTTGCTCTTAATCGAGAGAGATCCAAAAGTGGGCTCCTGTAACCCCAACTTTTAGATTCCAACGCCGAAGGCACCATTTCAAGGGACACATGCCTTGACGGGATCTACCGAAGGATCTCAGAATTTAGGATAGGTGTATGTAGATCTAAGGTGTCCAAAGATGCACGTTAAGGCCCGATCGAGATCAGAATGAAAGCATATAAAATATATATCCTAAACCCGTTATCAGGTGATTCACTTGTTAGAATCGCTAGCGTGAATAGTTAGGACTTCCTCCCCACTAGATATGGATCTAGGGTTTTGCGGAGTGCTTAAAATCGATTGAAAACATTGAAATGGGTAGATCAAACCCAGGTCCGAGACAATCAAGCATGAAGATTCAAGCCATGAAGATTCTGAACCGATTAAAGGCTAGATCCGACTAGAACTAGGGTAGATTTAGTGGGGAAAATTAATCAACAATATTATATATTCAAAATAATTGATAAAATAGACAGATCGACCAATAACACAACCAAAATATGTATAAGGACTCCAACTTTAACTAGATTTAGTAGATCTAATAGATTTACAAAGAAATGTACAAAAGGCTCGATTTTCACCTTGGGGAATAAAGAAACAAGCTTCCTTCTTACTATAATCTGCACTATACCACTCAATATGTAAAAGCTCTAAGTGTTGGATGCTAGATCTTAGTAGGAACTAGGGATTTTTGGAGAATTTTCGAGCTCCTTCTCTCTCTAAAATCTTTTTTTCTCTCTAAGATTGGCTCTCTTCTTCTAAAATGAGCTGATGATGCACCTATAGAGGCCTCGGGGCTAGCTACAGATGCACCTGTGGCTAGCCGTAGATGCACCTGCAGTTGGGCCTTGTGGGTCCCACAGGTCCGAGGTCCGCTCCTTCGGTCGTTACGTGTTTTGATGTATTAAGCTTGTCATTGCTTCCGGAACTCAGAAGATGAAATAAAACCGCAGCAGATGTACGTTTGCAGAAACATGAACATACATATAATTAGATTGTAAAATAGCTAAAGCATGGCATAAATAAAATATAAAATTTTCTGCAATCCCAGGAATCACCATATGTGATATTATTAATTAAAAAAGGATAAAAGATATACCTTTGCGAAGATGAATCAACTCCTTAACTAGATCTTCAAGATGCAATCCTTTTCTCTTTCGTGCTTCTCCAATTCCTCGGATCAAATGCTTGCTACTCAATATGGGCAGCACTCGAAAGGTGATCAACCAAGAGATTGACTATTGAAGAAGTAAATTTAGATTACAAAGAACCTTAGGTGGTTAACCATAATTCTCTTTTACACCTAACTCCTTAAATTGTAGATAATATTAGAATTCTAATGGCAATTAGGAATTGTTTAACAATTGAATGTGTAACCCTAATCTATCATAAGGTCTTTCCTTATATAGACTCCACATCCTAAACCTTTTAGGACTTAGAGTTTTAATTTAATTCCCAATTTAATTAGAAACTAAATTAATAATAATAAATAAATAATAAGACTACTCTTATTAATTTATAATTTAATATTTCTCCAAATACTTAATTATAAATATTAAGCTATTTAATTTATTTTTATCAAGCTAATTACTTCTAAAATAATATTTTTCTTTTGTGGTGTGACCCTTTAAGTTCAATATTATGCCGGTAGTATAATAAATAAATTAGAACCATTCTAATATTATTTTTAATGAATTAAACTCCTTTAATTCATACATAAATAAATAATATTTATTCTACATCACGAGGGACACCTTATAAATAATGTACCATGACTATACGTAAAATATGAAATCAACGTTTAATTACATAGAACCTATTCAGTAATTAGTTACTGTACAATTTAATTCTACGATACAATGTCCTGATCGAATATAAAACATGAAATTTCTGTCAAGTTTTATTTATTCGATCATATGCATTTCGATCCAAAGATGCACAACTCTAGTTAATGTAAATTAAAAACTTCTTTCCAAATTTCCATTCACCCTGATCAGGGATTCCTAAGTTGTCACCCTGTTCAGTGAACTTATTCTCCAATAAACACCTACATACTTGCTTTAGTGTCTCCACACAAATGATAATGAGATCAATCATTCTCTTCAACAGAATAAGCATAATATGTACTAATCTATCCGGAATCAGTAACCCAACATTAGTGATCCAACGATTAGGAACATTTTAGTTTTGAGCTATCTTGAATTTAGATCTCATTAGCATGATTATCATTATGATTCTAAAAGCATTGCTCTAAAACTATGAGTTTATTACATTTATTCAATTCAACTAATTACGTATGGATACAGAATGTCTTTATTATAAATAAGTTTTTTTTATTAATAAATAAATAAGATTACAAAATAAATGTTTATCACATCCTATGTGATTGGCTTGAAGGCATACTACTTTCAATCTCCCACTTGCACTAAAGTCAATCGCCTTGGTATCTAATACTCATCTTCTCTGAGTGACGATCGAATTGTTGTTGAGTTAATGCTTTAGTAAATGGATCTGCAATGTTGTTCTAAGAGTCTACTCTCTCTAAGGTGACATCTACCCTTTCAATGATTTCTCTAATCAAATGAAAGCGTCGCAACATATGTTTGGATTTCTGATGAGACCTGGGTTCCTTGGCTTGTGCAACAGCTCTAGTGTTGTCACAATGTACAGACACTGGTCCTTGACTGCTAGGAACCACTCCAAGTTCTGAAATAAACTTCTTCATCCAAACTGCTTCATTTGCAGCTTCACTTGCAGCTATATACTCTGTCTCTGTCACTGAGTCAGCAACCGTTTGCTGCTTGGAAGTTTTTCAACTCACTGCTCTACCGTTCAAGGTAAATACATACCTTGAGACGGATTTACTGTCGTCTTGGTTAGTTTGAAAACTCGAGTCTGTATAGCCCTCTAGTTTTAAATCAGACCCACCATAAACTAGAAAGACATCCTTAGTTTTTCTTAAGTACTTTAAGATGTTTTTCACTGTTTTTCAGTGTTCTTTTCCAGGATTAGACTGATATCTACTTGTCACGCTTAGTGCATAAGTAACATCAGGTCTCGTACATATCATCACATACATGATAGATCATATTGCCGAAGCATAAGGTATCTTACTCATGTGATCTCTTTCTTCAGGTGTTTTCGGGGATATTTTCTTGGAGAGATATAGTCCATGACTCATTGGTATGAGTCATCTCTTAGAGTCTTGCATGCTAAACCTCCTTAGCATCGAATTAACGTATGTTCCTTGGGTCAAGTTGAGCATCCTTATAAATCTATCTCTGTATATTTTTATCCCCAAAATGTAGGATGTTTCTCCCAAGTCCTTCATGGAGAAGTGTTTAGACAACCATATCTTTACTGATTGTAGCATTGGTATGTCATTCCCTATAAGTAGTATATCATCTACATATAGTACCAGGAATGTCACAGCGCTCCCACTAACCTTCTTGTATACACAAGGTTCATCCTCATTTTTGATGAAATCAGACTCTTTGATTGTCTCACCAAAACGGATATTCCATCTTCGAGAAGCTTGCTTTAATCCATAAATGGATCGTTGTAGCTTACAGACTAAATTTGTTCCATCTTTTGAAACAAAACCTTCTGTGTAGCGATTTGAAATTCCTGAGTAAATAAAATAAAAATTTAATAAAATAAATTTTTATTTTAAATATGCTTTATTGTATTGCATATATTATTATGTGTAGTGTAATATGTATAAATGCATGTGTTATGGTGGATATATTTAAATATATTCATTACGTATAAATAAATTGCCGAAGTCAATTTGTGAAGTAAAAGAATGGATTTAATATATCCAAAATTTGGTATGCAATAAATATGGTATATTGAAGTAATTTATGAAAATAAATTATTTTAATATGACAAATTATTTATTAAATAAATAATTTTTATTTAATGTATAACTTCCATTTTTATGGAAAAAAATTTCGTAATAATTCGTTATAATTTTAATGTGTATTATGTTGGCATAAAATGCAAAATATACATTACGCGATATGTACGGATGGTTAAGTACTATAAGTATTATATGTATATTAGTATAAGTGATATGTATCTATTTGTTTAAGTAACCTCTAAGCATAGAACTGAGTCTGTAAAATGAAGCATGAGTTGACCTTATGCTATGATAATAGACTCCAATACTCTACAATCCTAAATACGTAACTAGCAAGTCCAATTCGTGAAGAGCAAGGTTATTATCTCTATAAAACCAAGCTCAAACCTTCAGTCTCAGTTTCTTTCGTTCAGTAAACGAAATTGAAATACTTAGCACTGTCACTTTATACCCAAGTATTGAAAATCTTAAGATTGAGGAAATTGAATAAGGAAGTTTAGTAATCAAAAGGATACGTGAAGTAAAGATAGCCATAAGTGTAATCCACACAAAAGGCAACTATCCTAACCTATGAATTTACATTATGCTATAAGTCTATGTATGAGCAAGTTTCATATCTTCATTTGATTTACATATTGAATGCAAGTATCCTAACTTGTTATCATTTAAACAAGTATGTTGAAGCTTTATTTAATTACATGTTGGAAGAATATCAATATTTTGATATCAGGATGCCATGATGCGTACTTGTTAAATTTCAGTATGCATGCACAGTTTGAAAGCAGTCTAAGCTATTTGATTCGGCTAGACACAGATTAAAATATTTCATTGCTTTCACATTAAGTCTTGAAATATTATTGTTAGTTAGATAGAGCTGTCCAATTAAATTATTTTCGTATGAACTCCAAACTGAGAATGAACATCTCTGAACTGGGAAATCTTATATTACGCTAAACTGGCGGTGGCGGTGACGGTGAACGCTATTGTCATTCTAATAGATAGTATTAATCAATACAGGGCATAACGGGCTGATCACCCACCGTGTCCGTAAGTCAGACGGTTCACAGATCAATTTATGTTAGAACTTTTTCAGAAAAGAAAAATGAAGTTCGTGGTCTTGTGAACTCTCAGCTTTGAAAGTCAATATGTTGTTTTAAAAATGAAAACAAGTCATATTATTTACGAATGTTTCAGTTGCTTTATAGTCTTTATTCATTGTCAAAGAATATTCCAAGGAAAGCATTTATTTCTTGCGTATGAGGTTTGTTAACTATTATTACCTGCTGAGTAATCGAATGCTCATTCTTGCTTTGATTGTAAATTCTTTCAGCTAAGCAAGATCGTATAGAAGGGTTCGGGAAGGACAAAGGAAATGGCAATCTTAATGAATAGCCAGAGATGGCTGTTTGTAGTAGATAGATTTTTGTGTTATAACTACAATATTTACTATGTAATAAAGTATCTAAAGGTCTTTGTACCTGCGTTAGACAACTCTGATGTAATAATTACAGTTGTTATATAAATTAGCAGGTTGAATGAATAGTATCGTGTAGCACTAAGTACGGGTTTCAAGTGCCCGAATTTGGGGGCGTCACAAGTTGGTATCAGAACTATAAGTTAGAAACCTTAGGTTGAGATACCTTGGGCTATAACTTTAGGCAAGTTAGACAGACTATGTTAATCAGGCCCTTCGGGATGTGGAAACCAGATATCCGAATCTGGAGAAATTTGCTTATACCTTGATAATAGTCAGTCGAAAGCTTCGACATTATTTTCAGGGAAGATTGATAGTGGTACATACGGATCAACCTTTGAAGAAGACATTGAACAAGCCAGACATATCAGGACGACTTGCAGCTTGGGCTATAGAGTTGACACAATTCATACTGGAATATCATCCTTAGACGGCGATTAAAGGTCAGACTTTGGGCTACTTTGTGGTGGAGTGTTTATTTTCTGAACCTGACTCGGTTGATCAACCAGGGGTGGTGGGTTCGGTCTCGGACGTTCAACCAGTTCAGACTTCGTGGATGCTGTATATGGATGAATCGTCGACTTCGGATGTTAGCGGTGTAGGAGTAATTCTGACAAGTTCAGAGGGATTCAAGGTACAACAGGTTATCCGCTTCGGCTTCAAGGCGACTAATAACGAGTCTGAGTATGAAGCAATTTTGGCTGGGTTACGTTTAGATAAGAGTTTGGAAGTGCAAAGGCTGATCATTTTCAATGATTCCCAGTTGGTGGTTAAATAGATATCTGGGAAGTATGAGGCCCGGGGGCAAGGATGACTAGGTATCTGTTCGAGGTTAAAGACCGGCTCTATTATTTCAGTTCGATTGCTTTTCAAAGAGTAGATCGGTCGAACAACACTATAGCCGATGCTTTGGCCAGGTTAGCCACGGCAGAAGCGAGCTCTTCAGTGGATTAGTATACTTGTAGATGTTGGATGTCCCGAATGTCCAGAGGTTGGAAGTGATGGTAGTGGAACGTTCGGATTGCTGGCTTACGTACGCCCTACATAGATTATCTGGCAGATGGCGTGCTACCTTCGGATCGGATGTTAGCGAAGAAGATAAAATAGAGGAGTTTGAACTTCGTACTAATTGATGGTGACTTATATCGGCGTGCATTTTCTTCGCCTCTGCTGAAATGTTTGGTTCCATCTGAAGCTGAGTACGCTCTTTAGGAAGTTCATGAAGGAATTTATGGGGATCACACGGGGACTCAGGCGTTGGCATATAAGGTGTTTCGTCAGGAATATTACTGGCCGACGATCTTTCAAGAAGCTAAAGAGTATGTTCAAAAGTGTCCTAAATGTCAGTTGAATAGTCCTATTCCTCATCAGCCGCCCGAAGAGTTATTCTCGATCTTGTCCCCGATCCCATTCGCAGTTTGGGGATTGATATCTTGGGACCATTACCAAAGGCAAAAGGGCATATCAGTTTCGTGGTAGTGGCTATTGATTACATGACTAAGTGGGTGGAGGCCAAGCCGTTTTGAACGATCATAGAGCAAGAATGTCTTAAGTTTCTTAAGGAGTTCGTAGTCTTTCGCTTTAGTATTCCCATGGTGTTGGTGTCAGATAATGGGAGAGAGTGTGGGGTCCAAGTTCAAAGAATTCTTAAAGAATTTGGGTATCCAACATTGGAAGACTTCGGTTGCACATCCTCAGTCTAATGGTCAAGTTGAAGTCACTAATCGGACTCTACTCAATGGAATTAAGAGGAGATTGGATGAAGCAAAAGGAAGATGGCGCGAGGAGTTACTCAGCATTTTATGGGCTTATCGGACCACCTCTCGGACATCAACAAGTGATTCACCGTTTAGATTGGTCTAAGGGACTGATGCCCTCATTTCAGTTGAAATCAGGTCTGCTTCGCTTCGGGTCAGCCAGTATAAGGAGTTGTATAATGATGAAGGCCTTCGACTCAATCTTGATCAGTTAGAGGAGGTTCAGGAGTCAGCCTTGGTAAGACTAGCAGTCTACCAGAAGAGAACGACCAGACATTATAACAAAGGTGTAAAGCTAAGGAAGTTTAAAGTTGGAGATATAGTTCTCCGAGAGGTGGAGGCGTCGGCGCCCCAAAACCTCGGAAAGCTAATGCCCAACTGGGAGGGACCATATAAAGTTACTGAAGTGCTGAAGCTAGGTACTTACCGGCTTTGGGCAATGGATGGAACAGAAGTCAAGAACACTTGGCATGCTGGGAGACTTAGGAAGTATTATCAGTAGTGCATGTTAAGTAGTTTCTTTTTATGACTCTGTAAATTTTTTCTACGTACTTAATGAAATAAAAATTCAATTTTGCTCAAATAATATTTTCATTGATTTTGAATGTTTGTACATCGGGGAGTTGATTACATAAAGAGTATAGTAAATCCTTACAAAATTTTGTCGCTAGGAAGGAAGATCACCCTAAGCTTCGGCCTCGTCATCTGAAGAATCTAGAATTGAGGGATCAAGGCCGGCAGCAAGCATTCTTTCTTTGTCCTTTTCTTGAGTACTTTGATAGCCGTCATCGAACTGTTGCAAGAATTCTTTTGAGAGCTCGGGAGACTTTCTATATTCTTGGCGTATTTGTTGCTTGATGGCTTTCGTCAATGGGGGACCCTGAGCCTTGTAATCGGCGAACTCCTTCTCCAAAGTGTTCTGAGCATTTATTGTCGCTTTGAGTTTGTCGTGCGTAGTCTTGAGTTACTCATGCATAGCCAGATTGCCCTTTTTTAGTGCGTCGTTTTCTTTTTTTATCTCTTCGCGGTCGTCCAGGAGTATTTTTCGGCGTCTTTTGCCTTCAGAAGCTTTCTCTTTGACTGTCTTCAGTTCGGCTTACAGTTCCTGGCAATGGAAGGCGGTGTTGGCGTGTAAGCTCTTTTATTTCTCAAGACCCATCACCGCAGCCTAAACTCTGAATTCAAGTCATTTTACTTCAGCCTCTAGTTCTTTTTCCTTTTTGATATCAAGGAGAGTTGGCTGGTAATAACAGTAGCCTAAAAGCCAAAGGGAGAGAAGTTAATTAATGAAGATAATATGTGGATTCGGTAATATGGTTGGATAAAGGATACTTACCCGGGCTTGATGGATGGAGTTAACATATATGAGCTCTTTGAGGCTTACACCCTCGAATCTTTCTTCGTCTTCGGGAAGAACGAAATATTCAAAGAGTTCAATCGGGAAGTCATCAGGATGTGCAGGCCATAGCGTCATTGAGGCATAAGCCTCTTGGATATGGCTAGATGATGGCAAAAAATGTTGAGTTGAAGGGGGAGGAGATTGATGTTAGGAGGAAGATTCAGTATGAAGTTTTTTGGCGGGGGGTTCAGATGAAGGGTCTTCAAATTCTTTCCTTTTTTGTGTTTGTGTTTGGTTTGGTTCAGAGGTTGGGGTCGGATCGGTGGTTGGGTTCGGTTTGGTAATATTTGTTTGAAAGGGTTCGGAGGTTGGAGGGTCGGATTGGATGTTTCGTTGTTCTTTGGGTAGAGGGTTTCGTTCGGCAGTCTTCACTAGACGCCTCCTCTTCACTCGAAGGAGTGCACTCTTGTTGGAGATGGACATGTCAAGTGGGATTTTTTCGGTGAAGCCAGGTGTGGGGTGAAAGTAATATGCCCTCAACCCAATTATATTTGATGTAATAAGCATTTACTTTGTAATCTTATTCAAATATTAATAATAATAAAAAAGGCATATTTTATCCATGTTAATTGGTTGAATTAATAAATGTGATGAACCCATAGTTTTCGAGCAATGTTTTTAGAATCATGATGAGATCATGCTAAGTGAGATCTAAATTCAAGAAAGCTCAAAACTAAAATGTTCCTAATCGTTGGATCACTAATATTGGGATTACTGATCCGGATAGATTAGTACATATTATGCTTGATCTTTAGAAGATGATGATTGATCTCATAATCATTTGTGTGAAGACACTAAAGCAAGTATGTAGGTGCTTATTAGAGAATAAGTTCACTGAACGTGACTCGCTTAAAGAACCCTAATGGAGTTTTATTCACCTGTCAATAGGGAAGTTCTTAAGTGATAGTTGTACAAGTGATCCTTGGACTTGAGATCATCATAGTACCTTGTGTATGCTAAGTTATACTTTGTCATATTCCTTAATACCTTAGGGTATGTCATAGGGTATGTGCGGGTATAATAAAGTATACATGGAGGTAGGTGAATGATCGACAAAGGATCTACCACTTCTGATAAAGGGAGAGAATGTCCTATGCGATTTGATAAATGACAGCTCAAAAATCCCTGGCCAGGGTTGAATGAAAATTAGAAAGGAGTTTCTAATTTACATTAATCGGAGTTGTGCATTCTTAAATCGAAATGCATATGATTAAATAAAATAAGACTTGTCAGTAATTCCATGTCTTATATTTAATCGGGACATTGTATGGTAGAAGGATTGAATTGTACGGTAACTACTGCTGAATAGGTTCTATGTGATTAAGCGTTGATTTCATATTATACGGATAGTCATGATACATTATCGTAAGGTGTCACTCATGATGTAGAATAAATATTATTTATTTATATATGAATTAAAGGAGTTTAATTCATTATAAATAATATTATAATTATTCTAATTTATTTATTTTACTACCGGCATAATATTGAACCTAAAGGGTCACACCGCAAAAAGAAATATATTATTTAGAAACAATTGGCTTAATGATAATAAATTAAGTATTTAATTTATTAGTAGAATAAATTGAATAGCTTAATATTTATAATGATATATTTGGAGAAATATTGAATTATAAATTAATAAGAGAAATCTTATTATTATTATTATTATTATTTAATTCCTAATTAGATTGGGAATTGAATTAATACATTTATTACTAAAGAGTTTATTTGTAATAAATGCTCCTACAAATGCAAATGCAAATGAAATGCAAGTGCAAATGAAATTCAATTTCTAGATTAATATGTGTTACTTGCTTAATGTTGATTAAACAAGTAACATATGTTATGTGTGAAATGAAGCCTACATGTGGGTTAGGAGAATATGTATACTTGTAAGTATACAACTAGAATGATTACATGAATACTTGCATTATTGATTGCAAGAGATCATGAGATGAACCCTAATAGAGATTAGGAAAAATCAATAATTATTCTTGGATTTCTTAAGAGTTAGGAAAGAAAGAACTATTTGGATTAGCCATCCTTGATTTCTAGGAAATCATAATTTGTTTCTTCATTAATCATTTCTTGGTGGATCACCTTTAGAGTGCTACATACACTTTGTAGCTTAAGTTTGATCCAAGGATTGAAGATTGGAGGAGCTTGAAGAAATCAAGAGAGGAGTAGATCTTGTAGCGGTTCAAGAGTTAAATCATCAAATGTATTATCTCTTGTTATTCTTCTTCAATTAATAGCTATGCAGAAGGTGATTCATGGATAAGTTGCAAAAATTTTAATTTCCATTTTCCGTTGTGTATCTCAATATGATTGTGATTTTGTAAACTTACAGTGGTATCAAGAGCCATCCTTATGCGTACCATTAAATGATATCAATATATATTGAATGGTTTATTATTCATAAGATGAATGGTATTTATATATGTTGATATATATAGGGGATGATTAAGGACTATTGACCAATGTGATTGGATTTAATTTGAATGGATGCTTGAATGAATGGTTTTATTCATAATGGGGTCTGCGTACCTCGTCTATCTAAATTTCTAAATGTAATTTCTATCTCTCTCCTATGTACTTCCCCTTGACTGTTGATCAAGGTTTCTATTTTGTTAAAATGAATGTAATAGGATTTAATAGTTACTAGAGAAATTGGAACCGAAGAGCAAGAGCATTGAAGACCCATTTGTAATGAAGCCTGGGTTGAATGTAATAGTTATATTCAAATTTATTCTTGCACCCTAGGTTTGACCTATTGATTTACTCGGTGGCTTGAGTGAATCAAACTAGATTAAGTCCATAATCATCCCATGTAGAATATAGTATTCTATGAATGCATGCTTATAATATATATATTAAATATATTATTATTCATGTTGATGAATGTAAAATATGACGTGTATTTATATATATATACTTGCATGCGCACTAAACAAGATGAGACCATTAATAACAAAACCCTCATTACAAAATATTAAGTTGAATACGTTTAAAGGTATTTTAAAAATATCAAACGTAGCCGTCTAGCATGATAAAGCAATAGAGTATTAATTATTTAATATTAGTTTGTTGTGCACACACAAGACTCATATTAAATTTTTAAGATGTTGGCTTTATTACATTAAAAATATTTTATAAGGAATTGAACAATACTAGTTTTGTTGTGAACACACAAGGACTATATTTTTCTATTCGCTTATATGGAAATGCTAGGTGAAATTTAACTTGGATTATTTTAGTTCGGATGTGCACACACTTGACTATTATAATCTAAGAGGCAAAATACAAGGAGTTACATAGTTGATGTAATTGACAAGAGTTGTCTACCCTTTGAATAAATATATGGTTTGTTGTGCACACACAAGGCTGCATATTTATGTCAATAGGATCCTTACTCACTAAACAGATTTTTGAAAATTTGTCGAACTATATATGGAGGGTCATATAGTTTGTATAAAATAGTGGGAGACACCCTTTTAATAAAGTCATATATTAGATTGGTGATTAATAAAATGAATATATGCTAATGTTGTTTAAATAAAAATTCATTTACAGATTTTTACAAATGGCCCATTCACTATCAATGCGGAGCATATTGGATGCTAATAAACTAACCGGACCGAACTACAAGGATTGGTTAAGGAATTTGAGAATTGTTCTCACCGCTGAAAAATTATCTTATGTCCTTAATTCGCCTGTTCCTGCAACTGTTGCAGAAACTGCCTCTGAGGAAGAGATTGCTACTTTTAAAAAGTGGCAAGATGATGCTATGGTAGCTCAATGCATCATGCTCGCATCCATGAGTAACGAGTTACAACGTCAACATGAGAAAATGGATGCACCTGCTATATTGCTTCACCTGCAAGAGTTGTATGGTGAACAAAATAGGTCTGCAAGATATGAGATATCTAAGGAGCTCTTCCGATCTAGAATGACCGATGGCCATACAGTACAGGCACATGTCCTCAAAATGATCAATTTGATTGAACAATTGGGACAACTGGGTTTTGTAATGAATGGAGAGTTGAGCCAAGATTTGATCTTGCAGTCACTCCCGGACTCCTACTCACAATTTGTTGTGAATTTTCACATGAACAAGCTTGATGTCAGCTTGCCTGAATTGCTTAACATGTTGAAAACTGCAGAGAGTCACTTTCCATCCAAGAGAGACCAAGTCTTACTAATAGGTGACGCTTCCAAGAAAAGGAAGTGGCCCAAAGGAGCTTCTGCTAAGAAGAAAAATTCTAAGAAGGCAAAAGGAAAGACAGTTGATAAAGGTAATAAGAATAAAACAAATGCGGATAGCAAATGAGTTTGCTTCCACTACAATAAGCCTGGACATTGGAAGAGAAACTGCAAGGATTACCTTGCAGAGGCAAAGCAAAAAAAGCTTGTTGAAGCTTCAGCTACGCATACAGGTTTATTCATGATTGAAATAAATCTTTCTGTAAGTCAAAATTCTACTTGGGTATTAGATACCGGTTGTGGTTCTCACATATGCAATTCATTGCAGGGAATAAGCAGAAGTAGAAGGCTAAACAAGGGAGAAGTAACTCTACGAGTGGGAAATGGAGCAAAGGCTGTTGCATTAGCTGTGGGGACTTATTGTTTAGCACTGCCTACGGGAAAATCTATTAATTTAATAAATTGTTATTATGTAACTGTTCTCATCAGAAACATTATATCTATTTCTATGTTGGACAAAGAAGGATTCGCTGTTATATTTAAGAACAATGGTTGTTCTATTTATAATAATAATGTTTTGTTTGGAACTGGTAGCTTAATTGATGGACTTTACTTACTTGACTTACATGAAAATATTTTTCAAATTGAACAAACTTGTAAAAGAAAAAGAGATGAAGTAAATCATACTTTCATTTGGCACTGTAGACTCGGTCACATCAATGAAACAAGATTAAACAAGTTGCATATTGATGGTCTTTTAGAACCATTCGATTTTGAATCATATCCAACTTGTGAATCATGTCTCATGGGTAAAATGACTAAATCTCCATTTAGTGGACATGGAGAGAGGGTTACAGGGTTGTTAGAGTTGGTACACACAGATGTATGTGGACTTATGACAACAGATGCTAGAGGAGGGTATTCGTATTTCATTACATTCACTGATGATCATTCAAGATTTGGATATGTGTATTTAATGAATTCAGAAGTGAAGTAGAGAAACAAATTGGCAAAAGTGTTAAGATTCTTCGATCAGATCGACGAGGAGAATACTTGAGCAATGAGTTTTTTAATCATCTCAAAGAAAATGGTATTCTCTCTCAATGGACGCCTCCTGGTACGCCACAATTAAATGGTGTTTCTGAAAGGAGGAATCGTACCTTGTTAGACATGGTGCGGTCCATGATGAGGTTCACCGACCTTCCAATATCATTCTGGGGTCATGCCCTAGAAACGGCTGCATATCTACTTAACAAGATTCCCTCAAAATCCGTCCCTAAGACTCCATATGAGATGTGGACAGGGAGGAAACCTAGTCTTAAGCATGTTAAGATTTGGAGTTGTAACGCTTATGTAAAGAAGTTACAAAGCGACAAACTTGAGGCTAGATCTGATAAGTGCAAATTTGTGGGGTATCCTAAAGAAAGTTTAGGATATTATTTCTATAATCCTACCGAGCAAAAGGTGTTTGTTGCCAAACACGCTACCTTCTTGGAAAAGGAGTTTATCCTTGAAGGGGCTAGTGGGAGGAAAATAGATCTTGAAGAAATTCAAGAACCACAAATCACTACAGATCAAGTGGATGAACATATTCAAGTAGATATAACTTCTGTACCACAACCGAGTCGTAAATCTATAAGAGTGCCGAAAATACCTAAAAGGTATACACTCATCATAGAAGATGATGATGAGGTATGCATCATAACTGATGATGATCCAGTAACATACGATGAGGCTATGAGTAGTAAACACTCTGAGAAATGGCAAATAGCCATGAAATCCGAAATGGACTCCATGTATAAAAACCAAGTATGGACTTTGGTTACTCCACCTAAAGGCATTGTGCCTATAGGGTGTAAATGGGTCTTTAAGAAAATGACTGGAGCAGATGGCAAGGTGGAGACCTATAAGGCCAGACTAGTTGCAAAAGGTTTCAAACAAAGACAAGGAGTTGACTATGATGAAACCTTCTCACCAGTAGCCATACTCAAGTCCATCCGAATTTTACTTGCGATTGCAGCTTACTATGACTACGAAATCTGGCAAATGGACGTGAAAACGGCCTTCCTCAATGGGAAACTAGATGAGGATGTTTATATGATACAGCCAGAGGGTTTTGTTTCAAAGGTTGGAACAAATCAAGTGTGTAAGTTACAAAGATCCATTTATGGATTGAAGCAAGCTTCTCGTAGTTGGAACATCCGTTTTGATGAGACAATCAAAGAGCTTGATTTTATCAAAAATGAGGATGAACCATGTGTGTACAAGAAAGTTAGTGGGAGTGCTGTGACATTCTTGGTATTATATGTTGATGATATATTACTTATAGGGAATGACATACCGATGCTACAATCAGTTAAAATTTGGTTATCTAAACACTTCTCCATGAAGGACTTGGGAGAAGCATCCTACATATTGGGGATAAAGATCTATAGAGATAGATCAAAGAGGATGCTCGGCTTGACCCAAGGTGTATACATTGATTCGATGCTAAAAAGGTTTAGCATGCAAGACTCCAAGAGAGGGCTCATACCGATGAGTCATGGAGTAAATCTCTCTAAGAAATTGTCCCCAAAGACACCTGAAGAGAGAGATCGCATGAATCAAATACCTTATGCTTCGGCAATAGGATCCATAATATATGGAATGATATGTACCAGACCAGATGTTGCTTATGCACTTAGTGTAACAAGTAGATATCAGTCTAATCCTGGAGAAGAACACTGGAAAGTTGTGAAAAATATCTTGAAGTACTTAAGAAGAACTAAAGATGTGTTTCTAGTATATGGTGGGTCTGATTTGAAAATAGAGGGTTATACAGACTCAAGTTTTCAAACTGACGAAGATGACAGTAAATCCACTTCAGGGTATGTGTTTACCTTGAACGGTGGTGCAGTGAGTTGGAAAAGTTCCAAGCAGCAAACAGTTGCTGACTCAGTGACAGAGGCAGAGTATATAGCTACAAGTGAAGCTGCAAAGGAAGCTGTTTGGATGAAGAAGTTCATTTCTGAACTCGGGGTAGTTCCTAGCATTACTAGACCCGTTCCGGTTCATTGTGACAACACTGGAGCTGTTGCACAGGCTAAGGAACCCAGGTCTCATCAGAGATCCAAACACGTATTGCGGAGATTTCATTTAATTAGAGAAATTATTGAAAGAGGAGATGTCACCTTAGAAAGAGTGGACTCTCAGAACAACATTGCAGATCCATTTACTAAAGCATTATCGCAAGATCAATTCAATCGCCATTTCGATAAAATGGGTATTAGATACCAAGGTGATTGGCTTTAGTGCAAGTGGGAGATTGAAAGTAATATGCCCTCAAGCCAATTATATTTGATGTAATAAGCATTTACTTTGTAATCTTATTCAAATATTAATAATAAAAAAGGCATATTTTATCCATGTTAATTGGTTGAATTAATAAATGTGATGAACCCATAGTTTTCGAGCAATGCTTTTACAATCATGATGAGATCATGCTAAGTGAGATCTAAATTCAAGAAAGCTCAAAACTAAAATGTTCCTAATCGTTGGATCACTAATATTGGGATTACTGATCCGGATAGATTAGTACATACTATGTTTGATCTTTAGAAGATGATGATTGATCTCATAATCATTTGTGTGAAGACACTAAAGCAAGTATGTAGGTGCTTATTAGAGAATAAGTTCACTGAACGTGACTCGCTTAAAGAACCCTAATGGAGTTTTATTCACCTGTCAATAGGGAAGTTCTTAAGTGATAGTTGTACAAGTGATCCTTGGACTTGAGATCATCATAGTACCTTGTGTATGCTAAGTTATACTTTGTCATATTCCTTAATACCTTAGGGTATGTCATAGGGTATGTGCGGGTATAATAAAGTATACATGGAGGTAGGTGAATGATCGACAAATGATCTACCACTTCTGATAAAGGGAGAGAATGTCCTATGCGATTTGATAAATGACAGCTCAAAAATCCCTGGCCAGGGTTGAATGAAAATTAGAAAGGAGTTTCTAATTTACATTAATCGGAGTTGTGCATTCTTAAATCGAAATGCATATGATTAAATAAAATAAGACTTGTCAGTAATTCCATGTCTTATATTTAATCGGGACATTGTATGGTAGAAGGATTGAATTGTACGGTAACTACTGCTGAATAGGTTCTATGTGATTAAACGTTGATTTCATATTATACGGATAGTCATGATACATTATCGTAAGGTGTCACTCATGATGTAGAATAAATATTATTTATTTATATATGAATTAAAGGAGTTTAATTTATTATAAATAATATTATAATTATTCTAATTTATTTATTTTACTACCGGCATAATATTGAACCTAAAGGGTCACACCGCAAAAAGAAATATATTATTTAGAAACAATTGGCTTAATGATAATAAATTAAGTATTTAATTTATTAGTAGAATAAATTGAATAGCTTAATATTTATAATGATATATTTGGAGAAATATTGAATTATAAATTAATAAGAGAAATCTTATTATTATTATTATTATTATTATTATTATTATTATTATTATTATTATTATTTAATTCCTAATTAGATTGGGAATTGAATTAATACATTTATTACTAAAGAGTTTATTTGTAATAAATGCTCCTACAAATGCAAATGCAAATGAAATGCAAGTGCAAATGAAATTCAATTTCTAGATTAATATGTGTTACTTGCTTAATGTTGATTAAACAAGTAACATATGTTATGTGTGAAATGAAGCCTACATGTGGGTTAGGAGAATATGTATACTTGTAAGTATACAACTAGAATGATTACATGAATACTTGCATTATTGATTGCAAGAGATCATGAGATGAACCCTAATAGAGATTAGGAAAAATCAATAATTATTCTTGGATTTCTTAAGAGTTAGGAAAGAAAGAACTATTTGGATTAGCCATCCTTGATTTCTAGGAAATCATAATTTGTTTCTTCATTAATCATTTCTTGGTGGATCACCTTTAGAGTGCTACATACACTTTGTAGCTTAAGTTTGATCCAAGGATTGAAGATTGGAGGAGCTTGAAGAAATCAAGAGAGGAGTAGATCTTGTAGCGGTTCAAGAGTTAAATCATCAAATGTATTATCTCTTGTTATTCTTCTTCAATTAATAGCTATGCATAAGGTGATTCATGGATAAGTTGCAAAAATTTTAATTTCCATTTTCCGTTGCGTATCTCAATATGATTGTGATTTTGCAAACTTACATGGGGATGATGAAGGAAGAGTCAGGTTGTGTCATCGGGACGACGGAAATGGGATTTATCAAAAGGGGGGTGGTTTCAGTATTTACGAAGGAAGAAGGGGTTTGCCTGACGTTGGGAACCGCAGTTGGCTTGATAAGAGACATTGTAAGGAGCAAAGGTTCGGGTCAAAACTGGAGATTAAAATATTATATATGAAAGGAAGGTTAGGGACTTACATTTATGGTCGTACAACTAGGTCTAGTCGTTTAAGAGCTCGAGGTCCCATTCTTTCATCGGCAGTTTGTCAATGGTCTTCACCAACTCCTTAAGACGGGTTCGAGGTAGTTCTCCGATAGTTACAGTGGGTCGGGAGGCTTTGGCTTAGTCAGGAATTTAGTGGGTGTTGGGGCCTCGGATGAAGAACCACAACGAGTGCTACCCTTTGTTGCTTGAAGGGGTTTTCATCAGGGGACGTTTCTCAATTTGCTTGCTTTGTTGTTTGTTTATTTGCCGAAATCCTGATTCTCTGGATCGGCTCATAGAAAATAAGGAGAAGAAAAAATCAATAGTGGGTGTGATGAGTAGGTTTTAACCTACGAGTTTCAAAAACTTGTTGCCCGATTTCACAATCAATAATTACGTGTAAGTATACATGGTCAACAAGTAATAAAGTGATAAGATAGAGTGTCGAACCCACAGGAATTACTATGTTTTATATCTCCAACTGTCAATTTAGATTATGACTATTCTATTAAACAATCGCAATTTTGAATATTGATGTAAACTAATTAAATTATACTAGCACTAACAACTATCACAAAGGTTGAAATTCAGATTTAAAGAGATTAAGACTACAATATCCCTAATTTATATCATAAACCAATCTATCTAAGCATTCCAATTATTCACTTCAATAGAGTTGTTAACAAAAATTCAATTGTATTTATAAGCCCTTTTCCAAGTGATTAAATAAATCTATCTAATCTAATTAACTTTGCGATATTCCTATGCAAAACTAAAGGATTAAATTCATTAAGCTTCAATTTCCAATTGTTACATGCAGCAAAGAGATATCCCTATTCACTTCACAATCCTAATTATTCAACAAATGCAAAAAATTAAGAATACATGCTATCTCATCCAGTTCTAATCCTAGATTGTATCTCCCGAATTCATCTAGATATTGCGCTAATTGTCGACCAAACAATTAATCAATAAGCATAGAATAAGATAGACAACTCAAATTGATTGAATAACTGAAATCAAATAGATAGTTAATTCATAAATATAACTGATTCAATTGTAGCCTTAATTAAAAAGTTTAGTTCATACTGATAATAAAAACTAGAATCGCAAAGTAAGTCATCATAATTAATTACAAATTAGAGATAAAAGATAAACCATCAGCCGCATTCTCGCCATGGCGAGAAAAATAAACCATGAATTCTCGCCTCGGCGAGGTTGCCCTTCACCCAGCTAATTGTTTCTTCTTCTAACCTGCAGCCAGCCTCGACCTACAAAAGCAATACAAAAATAAATAAAAAGATACTAAAAACACTTAAAGACTGTAAAGATTTAAGCCAAAGACGTATCAAACTCGTAGGTTAAAACCTACTCATCAAATACCCCCAAACTCGAAACTTTGCTTGTCCTCAAGCAAAAACACAAATCAAACCATAATAACATCTAAATTAACAACCTACATGAATGCAAATGCATGACTGTCCATACTCAAGCAAATAATTAACAGATATCACAAAAAATTCAGCCTCAGAAATCAGTAACTACCAATTCAACAGAACTTGAACCTCGTGCACCATCAACAAGCCAACTATTATCAGTTATGACTTACTCTCAACCCTTCCATAAGTGTGTGCAAAATATATCAAACCAATCAGAATATGAATTCAACTCTTAGTATCACAATGCTCTGATAAAAATAAGTTCACAGACTTTACGTTCAAGCTCAACTGCTATTTACTTGTCTTCACATTTTTCTTTTTGTTTTCCTTTTAAACGAGTGCGTTTTATGCTCCATCTTGTCATAGCATCTCGACTAGTGCAATGTTCATCTTTATTAGGCTATTCAATGTCACCCATGTAACGAACTTTCAACCAACGACTCTCAAACCAGACGATTTTAGGGCGCTGAGTGTAAAGACACATCCTAAGGGCATACTCATTCAAATGACAACGATCACAAAGACAAACTAGTCAAGACCTGCTCTTATCTGTCTATATTCGTTAATTATTCTTTTTTTTGAACTTAGACAGACATCGAAGCAGCATTTATTCAAAAACTTTTTTTTTCTTCAATAACTGAATTTTTTTCGATCTAACAAGTGATAACAGTCTATATCTTCATGCGAGCACGTAATACACCAAAGAAGAACTAACTCCTAATTACTTCAATACACAATCGTGAGCAATTAAAAACCAAGGGTCCCAAGTAAACACAACTAACAACAGTCAACTCCCGAATTTAGCACTCACTATTCATCCCATTAAATTGAATTAGAACTGATCAAGTTTCATCATCGGCCATCCCTAAATGACTTCCATTAATGCATTGCTTGAATACCCCTACTAAATGCAATACTATATGATCCTACGCTACTATTTTTTTTGGATTTTTTTTATATATATAGAGATGACTAATGCAATCTAAAATGAAACTAAGACAAATAAAACTAAAATGCAACTAGATGAGCAAATTCTAAACTAATAGTTATTCCTTGAGTCACTATACGAGGATTGGGAAAGGTTCAAGGAGTTATTGAGAAAATGTCCACATCATGGGCTACCCAAGTGGCTACAAGTTCAGACATTCTACAATGGGTTGAATAGTGACAATCGAACAAGCATTGATGCAGCTGCGGGAGGAGCACTTATGGATAAAAGTTTTGAGGAAGCTTTCACTTTTTTATAGACGATGGCTGCAAATAACTATCAATGGCCAACTTCTATAATGAATCAACAAAAGGTAGCTGGAGTATTGGAAGTAGATGCGGTCACGGCACTAACAGCTCAGATGGCAGCCATGTCTAAGAAGATTGAAGCTCTGGCAGAATCGAAAGTCCAGCAAGTAGCCTATGTGTGTGAGCTATGTTCAAGTGCACATTCGACGGAGTATTGTGCCATTAATCCGGAATCGGTATAGTTTTTGGGAAGCTATAACAGACCGTAACAGCCATATCAGAATTCTTATAATCCGGGGTGGAAGAATCATCCGGGTTTCTCTTGGAGCAATAACACTCAGACTCAAAATCCAGCTCCAAGATCACAGAATCCCCCAGGTTTTCAGAACCAAGCTCCACAAAATGCAGAAAGAAAACTGAGTTTAGAAGAATCGTTGGCAAGATTCATCACAGCGTCTGAGAAAAGAATGAATGACCAAAATAAGCTGTTAAATCAGGTAAATTTGAATATGAAAAGCTAGACAGTGTCAATTAGGAACTTGGAAAATCAGCTGGGACAGTTAGCTCACGTCTTGAACAGTCGACCACAAGGAGCACTTCCAAGCGATACAGAGGTTAACCCAAGAACGGATGGAAAAGAACATTGTAAGGCTGTCACCTTAAGGAGTGGAAAAGAGCTTCCTGATACGGTAAAAGGGAATTCTAAACCAGAAACAGTTGTGGAGAATGAAGATGAGGTAACCCCGATGAAAAGTAAGGCGAATGAATCAGAAAAGGTGCAGGATTCAGGGCCGGAGGCAAAGTCAAAAGAACTCAAGCCGGATAGTGTAGTGCCTCTCGTACCATTCTCTCAAAGATTGCAGAAAGCTAAGTTAGATAAGCAATTTTCCAGATTCTTAGATGCTTTCAAGAAACTGCACATTAACATACCATTTGCAGAAGCCCTGGAACAGATGCCCAGTTATGCGAAATTCATAAAGGAGGTTTTGGCAAAGAAGAGAAAATTGGGCGAATTCGAGACTGTGGCATTAACCGAGGAATGCAGTGCAATTTTGCAAAACAAATTGCCACCCAAACTAAAGGATCCAGGAAGCTTCAATATTCCATGTGTAATTGGTAACCAGTTCTCTGGAAGGGCATTGTGTGACTTAAGAGCTAGCATCAATTTAATGCCATTATCAGTTTACACTCAGCTTGGGCTAAAGGCACCAAAACCAACAAACAACAGCTTGCAGTTGGCAGACAGGTCAGTGACATATCCGAGGGGTATTGTGGAAGATATTCTGGTTAAGGTTGATAAATTCATCTTCCCGGCTGACTTCATCATCTTGGATTACGAAGAGGATAAAGAAATCCCCATCATATTAGGTCGTCCATTCTTAGCAATAGGGAGAACGTTGATAGATGTACAAAAAGGTGAATTGATAATGAGAGTTCAAGATCAGGAAGTCACCTTCAACGTGTTTAAATCAATGAAATTCCCCAAAGAAGGCAAGGAATGCCTACGGATAGACCTGCTAGACAAAATTGTGAATGAACGAACCAATGCGAGTTATTGTGAAGACCCATTAGAAGCTGCCCTGATTGGGATAGACACTTTTGATAATTTTGATGAGTGGGATTATGTCAAGGTTTTAGACGCGTTACCTATTTCTCGAAAATTCAGCAGGCAATTTGATACACTTGACCGACCAAAAGAAGGAGAAAAGAGGTCCAAACCGTTAGTGGAAGGACCACCTATGCTTGAACTCAAACCTCTTCCATCTCACCTAAGGTATGCTTACTTGGGAGACTCTGTCACGCTACCAGTAATAGTTTCTGCTCATTTGAATGAATCTCAAGAAGAAAAACTATTAAGGGTTTTGCGTGAGTATAAAACAACAATTGGGTGGACATTAGCAGATATCAAGGGAATCAGTCCGTCGTTTTGTATGCACAAAATTCTGCTTGAAGAAGGAGCAAAACCGGTTATTGAGCAACAAAGAAGATTGAATTCGATCATTAGGACGTAGTGAAGAAGGAAATCATTAAGTGGTTAGATGTCGATATTATCTATCCGATTTTAGACAGCTCTTGGGTAAGTCTTGTACAGTGTGTGCCTAAAAAGGGGGGAATGACAGTGGTTGCGAATGAAAACATTGAACTCATTCCTACAAGAACAGTTATAGGTTGGCGAGTGTGTATGGATTACCGCAAGTTGAACAAAGCGACGCACAAGGATCACTTTCCACTGCCGTTTATTAATCAGATGTTGGATAGGTTGTCCGGTCATCAGTTCTATTGCCTTCTTGACGGATACTCAGGATATAACCATATAGTAATAGCTACGGAGGACTAAGAGAAAATAACTTTTACATGCCCTTATGGAACGTTTGCATTCCGGAGAATGTCTTTCGGGTTATGTAATGCATCAGCTACATTTCAGCGATGCATGATGGCTATCTTCTCGGATATGGTTGAGTAGAATTTGGAGGTATTCATGGATGATTTTTTTGTATTCGGTAATAGTTTTGAATTGTGTCTTAGCCATCTCATCTTAGTGTTGAAGCGCTGTATGGAGACAAATCTGGTGCTTAACTGGGAAAAATGCCACTTTATGGTGCACGAAGGAATTATTCTAGGGCACAAAGTGTCCGAAGCAGGCTTAGAGGTGGATAGGGCAAAGATCGAAACCATTGAAAAGCTACCTCCACCGACATCTGTAAGAGGCATTAGAAGTTTTCTCGGACATGCAGGATTCTACCGTCGATTCATCAAGGACTTCTCAAAAATTTCAAAACCATTGTGTTCACTCCTTGAGAAAGATGTTCCCTTCAAGATGGATCAATCTTGCATCGAAGCCTTTGAAGTGCTGAAAAAGAAGTTAGTCACAGCCCCGATCATAGTTGCTCCCGATTGGACTTTACCTTTTGAGTTGATGTGTGACGCAAGTGATTATGCAGTGGGAGCTGTGTTGGGTCAGCGAAGGGATAAGATTTTTCACACTATTTATTACTCAAGTAAGACACTCACTGATGCACAATTGAATTACACCACTACAGAAAAAGAGTTACTTGCAGTAGTATTTGCCTTTGATAAATTTCGAGCATATTTGATTGGAACCAAGGTGATAGTCTACACTGATCATTCAGCCATCAAATACTTGATTGCAAAGAAGGATGCCAAACCAAGGTTGATTCGATGGGTCCTCCTGTTGCAAGAATTTGACTTAGAAATTCGAGATAGGAAAGGTACGGAGAATCAGGTGGCTGATCATCTTTCGAGGCTAAAGGATGCCGACATTCATAAAAAGGATGATGTGGTAATTAATGAGTCGTTTCCGGATGAGCAGCTATTTCGTATCAACACCGAAGTCCCTTGGTATGCTGATTACGTGAACTACCTAGTCAGTAACGTACTTCCGCAAGATTTCAATTCTCAACAAAGAAAGAAATTTCTCCATGATATCAAGCAGTACCTCTGGGATGAACCATTTCTTTTTAAAACTTGTGCGGATCAAATGATAAGACGTTGTGTGCCACAGGAAGAAATGGAGAGCATATTGACTCGATGCCATTCGTCAGAGTATGGAGGACATTATGGGGGAGAAAGAACTGCAGCAAAAGTGCTACAATCAGGGTTTTTCTGGCCTTTGTTGTTCAAAGATGCTCACCTTTTTGTTCTAAAGTGCGATAAATGTCAAAGGGTTGGAAACATTTCGAAACGGCATGAAATGCCTCTCAACACTATCCTTGAAGTTGAACTCTTCGACGTATGGGGTATTGACTTTATGGGGCCATTTCCGTCATTATTCAACAATCAATACATACTTTTGGTTGTGGATTATGTATCAAAATGGGTTGAAGCAACTGCATTACCCACAAAGGATGCCAAAGTGGTTGTACGGTTCTTGCAGAAAAATATTTTTACTCGATTCGGTACACCAAGAGCCATAATCAGTGACGAAGGTACCCATTTTTGCAATAAGCAGTTCACTAAGTTATTTGCTAAATATGGAGTCAAACATAGGATTGCTACGGCTTATCATCCCCAAACGAATGGTCAAGCGGAGGTGTCGAATCGTGAAGTTAAGTAAATTCTGGAGAAAGTGGTGAACCCATCTCGTAAGGATTGGGCAATGAAATTAGACGATGCTTTATGGGCGTATTGCACGGCCTATAAGAATCCCATTAGAATGTCACCATATCGCATGGTTTACGGAAAAGCGTGTCATTCACTGGTCAAACTTGAACACAATGCATATTGGGCAATTCAGAAATTGAACTTTGATCTCCAAGCATCTGGCAAGAAAAGATTTCTTCAATTGAATGAGATGGAGGAATTTCGTCACCAAGCCTATGAAAACGCTAAGTTGTATAAAGAAAAAGTCAAAAGGTGGCATGACAAACAGATAGTTGATCGGAAATTCGAACCGGGACAGGCATTATTGTTGTTCAACTCCAGATTGCAATTATTTCCTGGGAAGTTGAAGTCTAGGTGGTCAGGTCCTTTCATTGTCACTGTTGTAGCTCCCCACGGGGCAATTGATGTCAAAGAACCAAACTCAAAGCACACATTCAAGGTCAATGGTCAGCGACTCAAACATTATTGGGGAGGCGATGTGGATTGACAAGCATCAGTGATTTATCTCTCTTCCCTCGATCAAACTGATGCTTAATACAGCAGAGAAAGTCGGGCTGACGACTATAAACCAAGGGCTCGATGGGAGGCAACCCAATCATGTTACTTTATTGTTTTAGTAGATTTAGTGTAGTTAGTAATTTTATTCTAGTTAGTAGAAGTAGTAGTTCAAATTGTTCATGTTTTGAAATAACTCTTCAAATCTTTCGTAGTTAGACTCATTTATGTTGTTATTCTTTGGAATAGGGGCAAGAACTTGGGGAATGCATTAGAAGAAGAGACATGCTATTGGGATGGTACCAATTGAAGAAAAGGGGAACAAAGCAAAAAAAAAATTTAGAAAAGAGGTTTCTCCCCCCGGCGAGAAAAATACACTAGGGATTCTCGCCTCGGCGAGAACCTCTCTGCCAAAACTCGCTCCAGCGTGGAAATTTCTCGCCCCAGCCCATTCTTCTCTGTCCATTCTCGCCCCAACGAGATTCCAAGGTATAAAATTCTTGCCCCGACAAGAATCGCGGAAATCAAATTTTAAAAACCGACCCCAATTCAGTTTCTTTCAATCCTAAACCCATGCAACTTCCTCTGACTCCTATTTCTACCTCTCCTATACCGTACAAACTTTATCATATCTAATTTCTCTTCTAAATTCATCCCTCATCCTACCCACACTTGGATTCTGTGATATCCCGAGTTTTTAAAAATTATTTTATAAATCTAAAATAAGAATTTAATAAATAAAATTCTTACTATGTAGTTTGAGCGATGAATTTAAAATTGTAGTAGTTAATTTAACTATTAAATAAATAAGTTAAATTAATTACGGAATGAACTAAGGAATTTGAGAAGGTTGATTAATTGATATTAATTAAGGGTGAGATGAAAATTATATGATGAATTAAATTTCATGTACGAGTCAATTAATTCTCTTAATTAAATTTAGAGAATTAATATATGTATTTTGTTTTAATAAAAACTAAGGGAGTTAATTAAACTCATTTTAATAATATCTTACATATAAATGTAATATATTATTGTGCAGGCTTAATAAATAATCACGTGTCAAGTTGATATATTAAATATCAAATGAGGTTCAATATATAAAATATATATATATATATGTCAGAACTAAATTAGTAAATTAAATGAGTTATTTAAAATAATTAATGAAGTAAATATTAATTATTTTAATAAATGATTGGCGATACTAAAGGGATTAATTTTCTCTTTTGTTGGTATATGGTTAGGGGCACACGGTTTTGGATGGTGCTCCTAGACTGGCATTTGAAAAGAAAAATGTAGGCTTTAGGTTGTCGGTAGAAAATTTGTACTGTTTTGCTGCTTTATCAGCTGAGTACAATGACTCACGAGAGGCTAATAATCAAATGATTATGTAGCATTCTAGCTCCCATGTGAGCAGGGCCATGATAGGTATAATAATTAAATAAAAGAATCACATGGCCTTGATGAACAAAGAAGAAACAATTAGCCTGAATTATGTAAATGAACAAGAAGGAAATTATGAAAAGGTCTCTCCACTAGCCAAAAACATTTATCAGACCGTGAACCCACCATGTGTAAAGAAAAGTTTTTTTTAGTACTTACAAGGGAAGCAAAGAAAATTAATTAAGATTAAATTATATTATATTATGAAATAATATAAGTTGATTATTAAGCCTTGTATGGCAATGGAGTTATTATATTTTATGAGCAAGGTAATTGATTCACTTATTTAAAAATTAGTGAATTAATATATGTATTCTGTTTTAATGAGAAAGTGAATTATATTATTTAATGATGATAAAGGTAAAATTAGTATGCCAAGTAAATGTAAATCAAATTAATTATTTGATTAATGAATATATATATATATATATATATATATATATTATACATACATATATATTAAATAAATTGTTTTAAAAAAAATAATTTATGGGAGGAAGTGAGAAAATTTTAATTATAAAGTTTAAGTGAGCTATTTAAATAGCCAATGGAATAAATTTTAGTTATTTCCAATTAATTGATTTGTTACGCTAAAAGTGTTAACTTATTTATGAATTAATTTCATAATTAGTGGAATGATTTTATACATAGTATAAATCTTTAATTAATCAATCTTGATGGGAATTCATGTTATTATAGTACATGAATTAAATTGTATGAGAATAAAGAATAATGTAAAATGGTATATTATGTGTATACATTATGTATGTATGTTCGGAAGGAACATAGTAAGGTTTGAGGATATATATATATATATATATATATATATATATCTGTGTGTGTGTGTGCGCGCGCGCGCGTGTGTGAGAGAGAGAGAGAGAGAGAATTATTAAAACCAAACGATAGTGCTTAATTATTAAGTTAGCATGAGCTGTAAGGCCTAGGAGAAGACACTAGGGCACTAGGGGTACACTTGTTAAAATGAGAAGAGTAAGCTGGCATGTTTCAGTTAAATGAAAAGAGGGCTATTAAGAATAACCATTCTCAATCTTCTCCTTCCTTTCTATCCGTTCCATGTCTCTTTTTCTTTGTTTGGAATTTATTTCTCCATAATACCCAAAACACAAGCATTTATCAAATTGGGCTAAAACCCCATCAATTTCCTAAGGAACTGAGGTTAACAAGTGATTTGGGGAAGGAAACTATAACTAATAGCAGTAAACCTTATGCAAGGTAAGTCATATATTTTGTTTTTGTTTATGTTTATAGAAAATTCTATCAAATTGATGATTAACAGAATATGAGTATATGGCATGAATATATGGCATCATCAAAGTTCAACTATTCGGATGAATGTCCAGCCAGTTATCCGAAATTATGAGATTCATAACTCTACAACTTTAATATATATCTGATGGTTTACAATTGATTATATAGTATAAATCTTTCTGATGAAACACTAGTAAATTATTAAATATATTAATATTATTTAATAATAGTATTAATATAAAAATAATTGTTAATATGCTTAATTGATAAAGTATTAAATATATTAATATTCAATTGCAATATTAATATATAAATAATGATTATTTTAAGTATATTAATATTATTTAAATATAATGTTAATATGTAATTGATGATTATTTTAAATATATTAATATTATTTAACTATAATATTATTATATAAATGATGATTATTTCAAGTATATTAGTATTATTTAATTATAATATTAATGAGGAGTATTAAGAATATATTAATATTATTTAATAATAATATTAATATATAAATTATTGTTAATATACGAAAGTGACGATTATTGTTATGATCATCATTTGAAGGAATAATTATTATACGTGAATTAGGTACTGATAAAAGATTCACATATAAGTATGGATGAGGTTTTTGAAAAATGTCAAGCCGCGATCCGTTCTGGAAGAAAAAGAAACACTGGACGCGAATGATATAAGAGATGAACTACGGACCGAGGCAAGTTTTTCAGAACTTGCTCTTATGTGAAGAATGTCATTATATGTTAATGCGTTGTCATATTATAACATGTTATGAACTGTTGACTTAGCTGTTACATTCAGTTGAACTTTATACTGTGCAAATGAAATACGTGATGATATGTGACTTACGTGTTAATATGTTTACATGTATAACTGTCATACATGGAAGTATTGTGAAGCATGCATGCTATATGATTTATGTGTTATGTGTAACTGTTAAACTTGCGGGCAACGTAGTTGCTCACCCACGTCACAAACAGATTTTTGCAGCTAGCGTGGAAGGACCTGGCTGTTCAAAAGAAGATGATTGAAAGGAAAATGTTTAAAAGAAGAATTAAAAATCTATGTCGCGACATTTTATTATTTTAATATTGCACTATTATTTACAAGTTGATGTATTGTATACTCTGATTTAGAATGATGTGTACGATTAAAGGTTAGAAAATCTGGGAGTAGATTAAGATGTATTGTAATATTATAGAGGTTACTTTTATGTCGTATAGATTTGTATTGTATAAGCAGTATTGTAACGAACCGGACCCGAGGTCAAGGTGACCCGGATTTGGGGTCGTCACAGATTCCATCTCAAACACATTAAACTTCTCTCCCAAAACGAAACCCTAACGCGGCTCTAAGTCCATATCTCGTTCAAAAGAGGAGTACTCTGTTTTCTATTCACAATCTACATATACTATATCTTTGCATGAAAGAGTCCTAGGGTTTATTTTAGTGTCTTCACTTGTGCCAATTCTAGTTGGAAATTAGTAGAGTTTGAGTTTGGGGGAAGTTTTGATCCTAATTTTGCATAGCGGAGTTGTGGGGTGTTAGTCTTGTTATTTTCGAATTTACGAGTGGGTCTGATTGTTAAGTGATCAGTAATGGCTCTTAAAAGGCATCAGGGTGAGGGTTCATCTTCAACACCATCCAGGCAATTTGATAGTAGGAAATTCGTCAGTGCTAAGGCAGCTGACAGATATGATTCGTATACATCGGGTAAAGCTCTAAATTCCGAGCGCGGTCTCACACCTGACGAAGTGCTAGGTGGTGAGATGATGTTACAGATAGTTGAGAGGGGATGGGAGACATTCACCGCCCATCCAGAACCTGCATGTATTGCCATTGTCAAAGAATTCTATGCCAATGCAGAAGACGTGGCTTCATGCGAGGTTACAATCCGGGGTAATAAAGTTTTATTCCGAGCCCAGACGATCAATGAATATTATAACTTGAGGTCGGATGTACGCTGTAGATACACTCAATTTCTTGCAGAGGGACTGAATTTGGAGAAGTTGGTTACTGATTTGTGTAAACCGGGGACGACTTGGATATCTAGAGGGCCACGTGCAGCAATTTCGTTCCATAACAAGGATTTGAGTCGTTATGGTAAGGTTTGGTATGCCTTCCTCTCCGCTAAGTTGATGCCATCACAGCATATGAGTGATGTACCAAGGAGAAAGCTTTGTGTGCTATATGGCATTGTGACGGGAATTGAGATTAATGTGGGGGAGGTGATTGAGGCGTCGATTCGCCGAACATTACAGAGCTTACATAGTCAGGGTGGTTTGCCACACCCTTCTCTGATTTGTGGATTATGTCTTCGGGCGGGTGTTCATTGGGGAGCGGAGAAAGCTTTGCAGCAACCATTGCTACTTTTGGACCACCGTCTAATTGCAAGATATAAGGAATGGGAAGGCGGTGAGTCGCATCCCCGTGGTTTGGGGTAGATCATTCATTCTCCTTCTGAACATGAGGAGCAGGAAGCTGATGAAGAGGTAGCGGGTCCTTCGGCGTCTACTTCTACGGGCAAATCTAAGTTCAGCCTTCAATTTCGTGAATTGCAGCGCCTTATCGATTCTCAGCATAAAACCATATTGAGGCAGAATCAACGGTTGGCGGATCGACAGGAACATATGTTCGCTTACCAGCAGAGTTGTACGCAGGCGATCGCAAACATGTATTCTAATATGCAACCGTTGATGGATTATGTTCATTTTCCAGAGGCGCAGCCATTGCCAGTTTTTCCACCACCAACCCCAGATGATGATGACGAGTTTGGGCCTACTGCTTGACCTCTCAGGGAAGTCCTCTGTCTTTACTTTCTTTATTTTTCGCACAATGAGGACATTGTATCGTTTGAGTTTGGGGGGGGTTTAGTTTAGAATTTTCTCAGCTAGTTGCATTTTAGTTTTATTTGTCTTAGTTTCATTTTAGATTGCATTAGTCATCTATATATATATATATATAAAAAATCCAAAAATATTTAGTAGCGTAGGATCATATAGTATTGCATTTAGTAGGGGTATTCAAGCAATGCATTAATGGAAGTCATTTAGGGATGGCAGATGATGAAACTTGATCAGTTCTAATTCAGTTTAATGGGATGGATAGTGAGTGCTAAATTCGGGAGTTCACTATTGTTAGTTGTGTTTACTTGGGACCCTTGGTTTTTAATTGCTCACGATTGTGTATTGAAGTAATTAGGAGTTGGTTCTTCTTTGGTGTATTACGTGCTATGACGAGATGGAGCGTAAAACACACTCATTTAAAAGGAAAACAGAAAGAAAAATGTGAAGACAAGTGAATAGCAGTTGAGCTTGAACGTAAAATATGTGAACTTATTTTTATCTGAGCATTGTGATACTAAGAGTTGAATTCATATTCTGATTGGTTTGATATATTTTGCACACACTTATGGAAGGGTTGAGAGTAAGTCATAACTGATAATAGTTGGCTTGTTGATGGTGCACGAGGTGAAGTTCTGTTGAATTGGTAGGTACTGATTTCTGAGGCTGAATTTTTTGTGATATCTGTTAATTATTTGCTTGAGTATGGACAGTCATGCATTTGCATTCATGTAGGTTGTTAGTTTAGATGTTATTATGGTTTGATTTGTGTTTTTGTTTGAGGACAAGCAAAGTTTCGAGTTTGGGGGTATTTGATGAGTAGGTTTTAACCTACGAGTTTGATACGTCTTTGGCTTAAATCTTTACAGTCTTTAAGTATTTTTAGTATCTTTTTATTTGTTTTTGTATTGCTTTTGTAGGTCGAGGCTGGCTGCAGGTTTGAAGAAGAAACAATTAGCTGGGTGCAGGGCAACCTCGCCGGGGCGAGAATTCATGGTTTATTTTTCTCACCAGGGCGAGAATGCGGCTGATGGAAATTAAAAGACTTTTCAGTAATCAGTTATCTTGGAAATGTTGAAGCTAACAAGGATTCTATCTACCACTCTGATGAGGAGGCTTATGAGGATATAAATAGGAGATAACACATTGGATAAAGGGACGACACACGGAGATTGAATTTTCAGAGCTGAGCAAGGAGATTGAAGATCAAGTCAAGCATCGTGAGGAACTCAGATTGGAGGACTAGAGATTACATTGAGTTTTTTTTAATCTTTTATCTCTAATTTGTAATTAATTATGATGACTTACTTTAAGATTCTAGTTTTTATTGTCAGTATGAACTAAACTTTTTAATTAAGGCTACAATTGAACCAGTTATATTTATGAATTAACTATCTATTTGATTTTAGTTATTCAATCAATTTGAGTTGTCTATCTTATTCTATGCTTATTGATTAATTGTTTGGCCGACAATTAGCGTAATATTCTAGATGAATTCGGGAGATGCAATCTAGGGTTAGAACTGGATGAGATAGCATGTATTCTTAATTATTTGCATGTGTTGAATAATTAGGATTGTGAAGTGAATAGAGATATCTCTTTGCTGCATGTAACAATCAGAAATTGAAGCTTAATGAATTTAATCCTTTAGTTTTGCATAGGAATATCGCAAAGTTAATTGGATTAGATAGATTTATTTGATCACTTGGAAAAGGGCTTATAAATACAATTGAATTTCTGTTAACAACTCTATTGAAGTGAATAATTGGAATGCGTAGATAGATTGGTTTATGATATAAATTAGGGATATTGTAGTCTTAATCTCTTTAAATCTGAATTTCAACCTTTGTGATAGTTGCTAGTGTTAGTATAATTTAATTAGTTTACATCAATATTCAAAATTGCGATTGTTTAATAGAATAGTCATAATCTAAATTGACAGTTGGAGATATAAAACATAGTAATTCCTGTGGGTTCGACACTTTATCCTATCACTTTATTACTTGTTGACCGTGTATACTTGCACGTAATTGTTGATTGTGAAATGGAATATCAAGTTCGTGGCAAAAGGCGATGAAGGAGATGATGTGAATGTAGGAGTTCGACACTAGTTGGGTGAAGTCGACTCCAATAAACCCTAGAAGGGTGATGATAAAGGTGTGGAGGGAAAGACAAATCCCATATTTGAGGGCACTAAGAGAAATGGCGATCCACCTATCAGGATGGTGGTGCATTCGTTCAGTGGGGAGAGCAGCTCGAAGCTCATAGGTGGCCGGAATATGATATTGCTCTTGTATTCCGGCAAGGTTGTGAGTGTCGATTGTGGAGATAGTGTTGATGTGGGCGAAACTTTCTTCGTTGGAGTACTCTTTCTGCATTTTTTGGATTTCAATCTTGGCTTTGGAGGGGCCTGAAGGTCGGGAGGCCGAGGAGGTGGAGGTGGTGACTGTCGTGGCCTTAGTGGAGATGGCGGTGTTAGTGTGGGGTTAACCACAGAGATGCCTTCAGTGGAAGAGACAGTGGGAATGGTTGTGGAGGAAACATTCGTGTTAGCCATTGGTGATGGAGGTTGAGGAACTCTGAGGAATCTTTGCCGGAAAAGGAGGGTTATAAAGAAAACAAAGGAGAGCAGAGGTAGCTTGAGAGTTTTTGAAATTTCAGATATGGGAATGAGGCGGTTGATTTGGGCGTGTAACTTTTTTTGAATTGATTGACCTTTGGGCTTCGCATGATTTTCCAAAGACGGTGTAATAAGTGGATTGACTAATTATGGTAATTATGGTGGGGCCTGGCAATAAGTGTTGGGTACGTTACCGAAGTGTATGATCTCGGGCTTTGTGTTTTCACATTTTTTATGTAATTATTGGGCTTTATATGAGGAACTCTTCCATTGAATGTCCCAATATAATGAAAGACTGAGGGGCAATGTTAGGGCATGTTAATTTGGACTCGGATAATATGGTGGGCCATAGTCAATGTGGAGGAATCTCCTTACATTGGAACTTGTCCACGTAGAGGAATCTCCCCACGTAGGAATCTGTTTGGGCAGTGGGAGAATATTAAGGAATCTAGGATTCCTAACTGTATTTAATTTTCAACTCTTAAGGAAAGTGTCAGGATATGATTCGACTTCCTTTCTTTAAGGAGATTCAGTTTGATCTCATTAATGTATCTGTCCTAATAAGGAGTTCTATTTCCATACGGGGACGGACATGAAGTTGGTGGTGTAATCACTATAAATACAAGGCGATACCCTGGTACACAGGTACACACGAAATCTTACTTTTCAGCACTAAAGCAATAAACCTCCATTGTTAAACCTTATTCAACCTGTATTTATTCTCACACCGGAGCTATCCCTCGGCGGCCCAGGCCGTCAGCTCTCTGAGTGTGGTTTCGTTTCTGTGCAGGATTGGACGCACAGTTTGGTGATTGGGCGTGTGAACAAATTTTAACGTTAACAATCTATTTTTTGTTGCTATAGGATAAATGATCATTTTTATTGACTAGTCAACTAAATTATTTTTGGTTGGTTATTCGTTGACTCACACAATTAGTATTAATTTTGATTTATTTGTTAATAAATTTAAAAATAACATCTAAACAATCAAGTATTAATAAGGTCACGAGACTTATCAGATAAACATAATATGTGATTAGTCTCAGAAACATTTTTATTCAACTTTTGTAAAATAATTAAGATTTCATCCAAATATTTTATATAAATAATTAATTTAATTTTTTTTAAAAAAAATTCTAAAGACTTTGATAAACATAAAATGTGATTTTTTTTAGTAAAGGAAAAAAAGATTTTATTACTGATAGAACATTGATCCAAAAGACTTGGATCAATGAATTTAGTACAAATTTTTCATAAGAACTGCGATCATACAACTTGGAAAAAGAATAGACTTTACTGCACAAACAATTTCCAACCATGCCGCATAGACATTACTGTACATATCTCCCACCTATGCTCTGCTCTCCACTTTCCAAAGATATTTAACATCAGTTTTCAATATAACCTCAGCACCATTTGAACATAACACTATTCAATTTCTTAGTTGTTTAATTAAACATCACCAAAGCTAAAGTATTAAGAAGATATATCGAATAAGCATAACACATAATTTAGTTTCAAAAAATATTTTCATATATAAAAAGTAAACTAAGAGTTGGTTAGTTTGTGATTAAGTAAAAATACTTGCAAAGATTTTTTGTTATTAAAAAAAAATCTAAAAAGTTATCTCAAAATTTAATAATTGAAAAACAATTTACTTTTTGTTATCAAATTATAAAAACTAGTTAAGTGTCCTGTGCGAAGCACGAGTTTATTTTGTAAATAAATTATTTTTAATTACTTATTTATTCTATATATATAATGATTATAAAATATTTTTTTGAATTTTAATTTAACTTATTATAGAATAACTACAAACTTTGTTCAAATAAACAATTATCAAAGACTTGTAATTGAATTAGTAATATGTTTATTTTTTTTTAATTTAATATTCATTTTATATAGTTTTTAAATTTAATATTTAGTTTTTATTTTCAATATTTCAAATTTATACATAGTTATTTAGAATTAAAAATGAGTGAAACCTAAAATCTTAAACTTGATGTTTAAGGAATTCTATATGACATAAAATTATTGTAAATTAATAAGTTACCAACATGGTTTTTTGTTTTTAATGGTAACTTAAATTTTAATTATTAATTATTAAAATTAATAATTAAATATTAATTATTTTTAATAGTTAATAATTTCACAACTTAATTCAGTAATTGCATAGAATTTAGTTTAATTTATTATTTCATTATTTATTATTAAAATCTTTTGAAGTTACGCTGTGATCATATTCTATTGGAATTGAAATATAATTACAAGAATCAATCAAAATTTTCATGGAATATATATAAATGAGTCCTATTAAATTTGGGTTTTATTAGTAGTTATTTAGATTGTTTTAAAATAAATTTATGGAGACTTTAAAAAGTATTTTAGTTGTAATTAATTTCTAAGCTCATACAAAAAACCAAAAAACCAAGTGCGAATCATGAGTTTATTTTTCAAATAGCATAATTTTTAATTTCTTATTCATTATATATAATGATTATGAAATATTTTTTAAAATTTCACAAATTAACTTAATATTGCTATGACAATGTTTACAAACTTTGCTCGAAAAAATATGATTAATGAGCTAAAGGATTTTTTTAAAGAATAAAATTGTTCATAAAATAACATAATATTAATTATAGTAGAAAATTGTATGTGGTTTGTATTTTTTATTTTATTTTTTTAAGCAAATGTTGTAATCATTCTAATACCAATAGTAAGTTAATTTATGATTTTTTTAATAAACATCATATAAAACAAATAAAATATTAAAAATAATGTTATTTATAAAATAAACTTGTGCTTTGCCTTCTTTTAAAAAACTAAAATACTAAGCACTCATAAAACATTATGTCTCTTTATAAGTTAATAATAGTTAATTATTATGATTGTATATTTTAGTGTAGCTATATTATAATAATTCTACCATTTATGTTGTAAATACTAATTAAAATTGCTCCAATTTAATATAGCTTACTTATATTTCAATATTTTAGTTTGTGGATAATTATGATATAATAGAAGAATAATTTTGGCTCATGAGAATCAATATTAGTAAATGACTTCTATAAGAAATAAAATTGTTATCTATATACGTATATAATAAGGCAAAACTAAATTTTTCGGTCCTATAAATTTTAATGTTAACTTATTATTCTACAATAATTTTATTCTATAGTTCTTTAATTATTAAGTCATACAATAAATTTTAACTTAAAAAACATTTTTAAAATTTTTCTTTACTCAACTTTAGACTCTAAATAAATAAATATATTAAAAATATAGGAAAAATATTATGATTACATAATAATTAATATAGGAGACATTTAATTAATGTTAAAAATAATTATGACTAATATATTGTGATTAAACTTTAGTTAATTTTTAAAACTAAAAGTCATAACGGTAACTTATTATTCTACAACAATTTTATTCCTAAATAACTATATATTAAAAATATTGAAAAAATATTATGAGAAAATAATAACAGTGTTTTGGTTCTAGTTAAATTCTAAGTTTAAAAAGTGTTTTAATTGTTGTTAATAAAATAAAATTAAGAGGAGATTTAAAAAGTGTTTTAGTATCAATTAAATTCTAGTAAAAATTTAGTTTTGTCATATATATTATTATATATATGTACCCCGGGGCGTCCATGCTAGTTTATTATAGGAAAGCCACAAATGTCAATAACGAAATTTAAGATAGGAGCTCCATCCCCGGATAATGAGTGGGTACTGGGTAGGTATAAAAGAAAAAATCCAAATTATGAGCATGCATGGACCATAATTCATTCGAATACAAAATGTTGGACTTCATCCTCCTTACTTAGTCACCATATCGGTGGCACTACGGATGAAACTTTGAAATCGAAATACGTAAATCGGTTGGAACCAAACACTTGTTTGTTAACGGAGCTGACAGCCTGACACACAGAAAATGTTGAAAATTAAACATGAATGCGCTAACTTGACTGATGACCTATTCCTTAGGTCTTCTACTACATGACTGATGATCTCACCAGCTTAACTTGCTAATCCTTTGGCAAATATAGCCGTGAAAGCATCCATCTCATCCTTAGGAAAGCACAATCCAATTTCCACGTCTCCATCTCCTCCCGAATTAAGGGAAAATTTCTCCGAAACAACTTCAAACTTTTTGGTCTTTCCCCATCCAAAATCTACAGCATTATAGTCAAACTTTGGAGATCCAGCAACCCCAAATATCCTATGCCCTCTCAACGGTCCAACCTCATCATACCACCTCTCTGCCCCTTTTAACACTCCTCCCTCCTTATTGTTTACCTTTGTATGAATCGCCTCTCCTATTACTTCAGCTGCAGCCACAAACCCTTCTTCTCCTGCTAATGGGATACTCTTTTGGGTCGCCACACAACCCATTAAGCAATTGCCCAAGTAAGCTTCCGGTAAGGGTGGATCCAAACGAGCCCGACAATCCATTGCAAATATGAAATGCTCTACTAAATTTCCGTCATACACCTTGTTAACGCTAAGATTAGACCACGCAATTCAATTTACCAAAAACGCGTGAATCCTGCACAGAAACGAGACCACACTCAGAGTTCCGGGCGGTTTTGCCGCCGGGGGATAGCTCAGGCGTGAGGAGTAATACAGGCTGAACAAGGTGTATAACAATGGAGGCTTGTAGCTTTAGTGTTAGAATTTGCATTACCTTTGAAATGAGAGGGAAGCCTTGTATTTATACCTCATCATCCACTTATTACGCCTGGACCCCACATGGCAGCATAATATTCTGTCATTATCAGTCAAATTATGCAAACCAACCTGGTTGGGACATAAGTCAACCTAGTTAGGAAATCACATTCCTTAACTGGGCTGACCCCAACTAACAAAGGCCCCCACGTAGGGTAAAGTCCTCCACGTGGGGTTGGGCCTCCCGAACCCATATCCTAACATTGCCCCCTACTCTTTTATTATAATGAAGCCTATAATAAAAGAGTATAAAAAACGAAGCTAATCCGTTGGCCAGGAATCCAAACGGTCCCCTAAATGTACAACCGCCCTGAAAAGAGGCCAACCCCAATCCATCTTGGAACCCAACCCGCCTTATTGCTCCACGCGCCTCTAAAGGGCCCACCATAATTAATGAAATGGCGCCGTTTCTGGGAATCGTGCCAATTTTGAAGGGTCGCCTTTATTAAAATTGATTTTCCCCCAAAAATCGATCGCTACCTTTTAGATCTGAGTTTCAAAACCCTTGGAGATTCTCGGTGTTCTTCATCTTTTTACTGTAAACCCACCCCATCTTCGGCAAATCTTTTCCAATTATCCTTACTTCCAGCCGCGCAATGGCAACTACAGACGCCTCTAGTTCCTCCAATCCCTCCAAAACCACCGCCTCCGCAGCTGCCGCCACTGTGCTTCCTGCTCCCACCATAGTCATGACAACGGAAGCCACAATAGTCGCCACCGCCGCTGTCGGCACTAGTTCCACATCTCAAGGCCCCATTTCAAGCTCTGATTTCCCCGACAATCCTTTCTCTACTCCATCACCAAAAACCGAAACCGAACTGGAAAACATAAAAATGCTAGAGGAGTACTCGGCTAACGTACCAACATATTAACACCAGGTCTTCCATCAAAACACAAGAACTCGCCGCCATTTGTGAACTGTACCAAATCCCCATTACTTATGAGCTTCGTACAGCCAATCTGAACGAAAGGATGTACGACCGCCCTGATGTTTGGACCGTCGTCTCCTCTCTGCCATGAAGTACGGGCTTCATTTCCCCCTGCATCCCTTTATTTTAACCTTGCTCAGCGTTGTCGGGATCGGACTCGCCCAACTCGTCCCCAACTCCTTCATCCACCTTATTTGTTTCATAGCATTTTGTCACGAGTGTAAAGTCGAACCGACCTTGGACTTCTTCTTTGCCCTGTTCACCGTGATCCGATCGAGAGAGTCAGGATTTCGGCAGATCAACAAACTACCAGTCAAAGGGGCCCAAAAGCGATCCCTAATGAAGACTCCTACCAGTAATAAGGGATGACACTCCCACTAGTTTTACATCCAAGGTGCCGACATTGTCGTGATCTCAGATTGGGTTGTCTTCTCAAAGAACACCAACAACATCGAAGGATTCCGAGCCGAACGATTTGAAGAGTTCAAACGTTTTGTCGGGATGATGCCAGAAGAAGAATAAGACTTCGAACTCCTTGGTAACTAAACGTGGTTATATAACCATGGGTGTAAGTTCTGAACTCTTTATATGTATTTTCACCGTGTTTAAAAATTCCCCTTAAAATGCACTAACTCGAACGTTTCATTCTTCAGTGTCGCTTATCAAACCAACTGCTCCTATTGACATCGGTCGAGTGACTTCCCTGCCCAACGAACCAAACTCCGTCGACCCCGAAGCTGTTTCAGAAGCCGAACCTTCAACCAAAGAGCCGATCGCCGCCCGCCCAATCACAGCCATCCCCATGTCTGGAGCATCCAAGAGGAACACCTTGGAGATGATCAGGTCGGAAAAGATGGCTCTAATGAAAAAGAAACAGCTTTGCAAGAAGACTTTAACCCAACCTCTGACGATACCCACTCCTGATCCGCTTCCTCTAGAAATCATCGTCGAGGAGGAGACCGAAGACGAGATATTGGAGCCACTTACAAAAAGGCCTCGCAAAGAAACTTCTTCCTCTTCGGCACCCCCACCCCCACCTGCCCCCATTCAACAGGTCGAACCCCAACAAGTCGAACCTCAACCTTTAAACCTTTCATCTAGTAACATTCCCAAACCCAGAACCTTATGGCCCCAAAGTCCAGCTAACCCATTCCCATATGACCTCATTGATCACTTCATCTTGCCCACTAACAATGACCGCTTCAAAGATCATACCCCCGAACAATTTCTTAAAGACTATACTAGACTTTAATCCCAGGTAAGCCTTGACTTCGTTGTTATTAGTTCGCTCCATTTGTTGTTTTCAGTCTTTAATTCGAACTAAAACTTCTCAATTCAGTCCTTGCCTGATCTCTTCCTTCCTTTCGCCATCTAACTTAGAAGAATAAGGACATCGCTATAGAGAATGCGTTTTTGAAGGGCGATATCCAAACTCTTGAGGCTGACTTGGAGAAGGAGAAAGATCTTCATGTCGGCACCTAAAATAAACTCACCGAAGCCAGCTGAGAAAACTATCAGCTTCAGAATCAAATAAACAATCTCCAGTCTGAAATCACCAAGTTCGAAAAGCAGAACGAGCGTCTCATGGAGGAGCGGGTATTGCTGAAGGAAAATGACGTCGATCAGAAGAAGGCGATATCCGTCCTCGAGGAGCAGATGGAGAAGACGCACCTCAAACTGAAAGATCTAATCTAGTCCCACAACACCTTGGAGAAAGAATACCTTGAGCTAAAAAGCCAAGGCCCTCTGATGACCGAAGAAGCCAGGCTCCAAGTAATCAAAGAGTATGACGAGTCTCCAAAGCTAGCAGACAAGGTCATTCTCCAATTTACCGAGGGCTATCAAAGCCACAAGGAAAAGATCAAGGAGAAGATGAAAGCTGTCGGTTTAGATACCACCATTATGGACTCTTCGGATGACGAAGAAGAAGCTGAAGAATAACCTCCATCACAGACCTAATAAGATCTTTGTTTTTTGTTCATACTCTTTTGACATAGAAAGTAAGGAATACAAGTTATAACCATAACAATTATTAATGAAATGGTACAAAATTCTCGACAGTATAAACAATTATTGTCTTATATAAACATTTAAAATTACAACATTGGACATAAGGAATAACATGACTTACTGATAATATCTCCTAAGTCTTTCAGCATGCCATGTATTCTTAATATCTAAACCATCCATTGCCCGAAGCCGGTAAGTTCCTGGCTTGGGTACCTCAATGACTTCATAGGGTCCTTCCCAATTCGGCATAAGTTTGCCTGAATTTTGGAGGGTAGATGTTACCGCTTCCCGAAGCACTAAATCATCAACTTCAAATCTTCTAAGCTTCACCCCTTTGTTATCATGTCTGGCAGTTCTCCTCTGATAGGCCGCTAACCTTATCAATGCTGACTCCCGAACTTCATCTAACAGATCTAGGTTAAAGCGAAGTCCTTCGTCATTATATAGCTCCTAGCACTGACTGACCCGAAATGATAAAGACCTGATTTCAACTGGGACAAGGGTATCGGTCCCATAGGCAAGTCGAAATGGCGAATCACCCGTTGTTGTTCTAGTTGTTGTCCGATAGGCCCACAACACACTAAGCAGTTCTTCAGGCCATCTTCCTTTGGCTTCGTCTAGTCTCCTTTTTATTTCAGAGTAGGGTTCTATTGGTAACTTATACCTGCCCGTTTGACTGAGGATGAGCAACAGAAGTCTTTTGGTGCTGAATCCCCACATATGTGAGAAATTCCTCAAATTTTGAATCTGCAAACTGCCTCCCGTTGTCCGAAACGAGCACTATTGGAATCCCGAAGTGATAGACCACAAACTCTTTGAAAAATTTCAAACACTCCTGTTCCGTGATCGTTCGAAGAGGTTTGGCTTCTATCCATTTAGTCATATAATCGATTGCTACCATAACAAAACTAACCTGCCCCTTAGCCTTCGGCAATGGTCCCAAAATATCAATTCCCCATATGGCAAACGGGATCAGTGGTAAGACCGAAAACAGCTCTTCGGGAGGTTGATGAGGAATTATTTCATTTAACTAACACTTGGGGCACTTTTTCACATATTCTTTTGCTTCTTGGAAGATAGTCGGCCAGTAGTAACCCTGCCTTAAAACTTTATACGCTAATGCCTTAGCACCCATATGATCCCCACATATCCCTTCATGAACTTCCCGAAGTACGTAGTCTGCTTCAGAGGGAGTCAAACACTTCTGTAATGGAGAAGAGAATGATCTCCGATATAAATCCCCGTCGATTAATGTAAAGAAGGAGCTTCAATGTTTTATCCTTTTAGCTTGCATTCGATCTGAAGGAAGGACGCCATCGGCCAGATACATAATGTAACGCGTAAGCCAACAGTCCATTCTCTCTATCGGGAATACTCCTGATCTCTGAATACTCGACTTATTTAAAATTTCCAGATATACCGACCCACCGAAAGAAATAGCTTATGCCATTTCCAGTCTTGCTAACGCGTCGGCTATAGTATTATTCTCTCGGTCAACCCCTTGTATGCCATACGACCTGAAATAATGCAGTCGATCTTTTACCGCAGCTAAGTACTTGGTCATCCTTTCCCCTCGAGCTTCATACTCTCCTGATATCTGCTTGACTACTAATTGGGAATCACTGAAGATGACTAAGTGTTGCACTTCTAGACTTCTTGCCAACCGTAATCCGGCCAAAATGGCTTCATATTCTGCCTCGTTATTGGTTGCCTTGAACCCAAAGCGAATAGCCTACTAGACCTTAAATCCCTCCGGACTAGTCAAAACAACTCCCGCTCCACTAACATCCAAAGTCGAGGAGCCATCCAAATAAAGTATCCATAATGTATGAATAGGTTGAGCATCGGATACCGAACCCACAGTCAGACCAGAAGAATCGATGTCGGGTTCGGTGAACGAACATTCCACTATAAAGTCAGCCAGCGCCTGGCCCTTTATTGCCATCCGAGGATGATATTCCAGGACGAACTGAGTTAATTCCATTGCCCAGGCTGAAAAATGCTCTAACAGGTCTGGCTTGTTCATGACCTTCTTCAAAGGTTGATCTGTATATATTACCACTAATCTTCCTTGAAAATAATGCCTAAGCTTTCTGCTGGTTATCATAAGTGCATAGGCAAATTTTTCTAAATTGGGATATCTGGTTTCAGCATCTCGAAGTACGTGGCTGACATAATAGATTAGGCACTGCCTGCCCCCCAACTCTCGAACTAAAACCGCTCCTACATCCATAAAGCTCACCGCCAGATACAGATATAAGGGTTCCAAAGGGATGGGTTTCACCAAAAGAGGAGTTAAGGATAGATACCTTTTAATTCCTTGGAACACATCTTCACACTCTGAAGTCCACTAGAAAGTCTTCTCATTCTTAGGTCCTTTCAGAGTATTGAAGAAGGGTAAACACCGTTCAGCTGACTTTGACATGAATCTGCGAAATGCTGCAATCCTGCTAGTCAATCGATGTACGTCTTTAAAAGATTGTGGAGAGTTCATGTCTAAAATAGCTTTGACTTTCTCCGGATTGGCTTCAATCCCTCTCTTGCTAAGCAAATACCCAAGAAACTTGCCAGAACCAAGGCCAAAAGTACACTTGGTCGAGTTTAGCCGAAGTTTATATTTTCTGATCGTGTCAAAGTAATTCTCCAGATCATCTAGATGATCCCGAACTCCCATACTTTTGACGATCATGTCATCTACATATATCTCCATGCTTCGGCCAAATAACTTCGCGAATATAAAATTCATCGTCCTCTTATAAGTAGCCCCAACATTCAGCAATTCGAACGTCATTTTCTTATAAGCGTATATTACTCGATGCATAATGAATGTTGTCTTAGGGATATCCTTCTTATCCATAGAAATCTGGTGGTATCCCGAAAAGGCATCCATGAAGCTCAGCATATCAAATCCAGAAGTAGCACCGATCAACTGGTCAATGTGCGGAAGAAGGTAGAAGTCCTTCAGACAGGCTTTATTCAAGTCAGTGTAGTCTATGCAGACTCTCCAGTTACCATTCTGCTTTCGCACCAAGACTACATTCGCTAACCACTCTGGATAATCAATTTCGTAAATGAAATCTGCTTTCAATAATTTGTCAATTTCATCATCGATAATCTTCTGCCTATCGGAGCGAAGATCCTTCTTTTCTACCGAATAGGCTTTTTGTTTGGGTCCACACACAACTTGTGGACAGCCACTGATTTGTCAACTCCGGGCATATCAGTAGGTTCCCAAGCGAAGATGTCTGCATAGACCCGAAGCAATTCTATTAAATTTGTCCGGAATGGCTCCGCCAGTCCCAAGCCTATTTTAACCAACTTATCACCTTTACCCGGGATCAGCTCTATCTCTTCTGTCTCTTCAGCAAGTAGAGCAAAGGGTTTTGTACTTCCCTCAGTGAATGGCTCAACCTTGATAGCCATCATTTCCTTTTCTTGCTAACTCCCACCGCAGAAGATATCAGCGAATTTTGATAGCACCTTCGTGCTATGTCCAAGTTGCCCTTTACCTCACAAACCTCTTCTGGAGTGGGGAATTTCAACTTAAAGTGAGATATCGAAGTGACTGCCTGTAGTGTCGCCAAAGTGGGTCTACCCAAGATGGCGTTGTAAGCCGAATCCACATGCACCACAAAGAATCTTACTTTAACCTCCACCTACTGAGGTGCCGTGCCGAAGATCACTGGAAGCTCAATAATCCTAGCCACCCGAACTGGATCATTGCTGAATCCATACAAAAAGGGTTCCTGTCCCACCTCCATTCTTACCCCCCAGGTCTAACCTATTGTATGCATGAGTATACAATATGTCAACCGAAGAACCATTATCAATCATTATGCGCTTCATGTCCATCGATCCGACCTGCGCCGTAATAGCCAATGCCCATTCATACGGATCGATGGGCTCTAACGGGTAATCCTCATCGGTAAAAGAAATCACCGTATTGGAAAATAATCGATCTTTCACCAAAGGTCATTCCGAAACTGACAGTATTGCATCCATCAATCCCCGTCTCTTCTTCCCGACTTTCTTTCCGAACGTTCCCGACTATCTGTCTATTATGATTTGCCCCTCTTCGGCCATCAGAACCAGAGTCCTGCCGATCCACAACGTACTATACCAACTCGCCACTCTGGATCTTCTTCTCTATCAGGACTTTTAAGTTATAGCAATCCTCCGAGTCGTGACCATATGTTTGGTGGTATTCACAATAACGGTTGGGATTGCCCTGTGAGATCGGGTAGTAGTTGGGCAAGGTTCAAATGAGGGTTGATCTCTAATTTCTTCGAGAATCTTTGCTCGACCCTTTGTAAGAGGTGTGTAGACTTTATTCACATTCTTCTTCGGAAAGGGCGGTTTGCCACCTCCCGAATTGCCCCCTCCCGAACCACCTCTTGAACCACCTCCACCATAAAAATTACGCTTCGATTGGTTATCGAGCCGAGGGACATAGCTCTGATCCCTATCATTCGATTTTTCCTCTGACCGATCTTGAGGATTCAAACTCTTATAGGCCTCTTCTATTGTGATGAGTCCCTCTGCTCGACCATATGTTTCAGCCAAGTCCATCGGCGGATTAAGAATGAGATCTTTCCATAAATCTTTTGATTTAGTAACATCCAAACCCGTAGTGAAGAACCCAACCGCCTGCTGTTCATTCAGATTAGTTACCATACCAGCCATTTCTCGGAATCTCTTCACACTCTCACCCAAACTCTCCCCCGATCTCTGCTTGACCTGCGTCAAAGCTGTGGTCAGCTTCCCTCGTTTCTTGTTGCTCCCGAACCGTGCATGAAATTTGTCACTTAAATCCTGCCACGATCCTATGGAGTTCGGGGGGAGTGACGCCATCCATTCCCGAGGCGTATGTTTTAACATAGTAACAAACATGTGGCATTTGGCGGCATCGAGATGATCATAATAGTTCATTATCTGGTTATATCCGTGAGTATGATCATAGGGATCGCCTGTGTCATCATATGACTCCAAATGCGGCATCTTCTTAGTTTTGTTTGCTTTTACTTGCTCTATTTCTATGGTGAAAGGCTAGTTTATGGCGTTCGACAACTCCTTAGCCTGAACGACTTCGGCCAATTTTTCTTCTAACTCAGCCAAGCGTTTGATGAGGGGATCGACTTCATCCATTCGGGGTGGCGATCTAGGCCTGCCACCCTGTCCTGATCCCCTTTCCTCTAAAACATTATCCTTGGAACGGCCTACTCGCCTGTTCCAGTCTGGTGTGTGGCTCATGGGCCTGCTTATGTCCTGTGAACGGCTTCTTTGCCTCCTTTGGGCTGGGGAGCGGCTCTGTCGCCTGCTCATCTGCCGCGTAGGGCTTTGGCGCCTGTCGCGGATTTGAGAGCGACTATTTATCCTGCTCTCATCCTGCAAGCGGCTTCGGTGCCTGCCACGGACTGGGAGCGACGATGGTGCCTGCTCCGAACTGGGGATCGGAGCGACTATGGTGCCTGCTCCGAACTGGCCCGGAACTATTCGAACGATATGTCCTGGATTGGTTCCGGTCAGTAAGTTATCGACCACAAGGTCAGCTTGAAGAGACCTCCTCTTCCCCTTCCAGCCTAGTCAAATGTTCAGCTATTTCTTGCTGTTGTGGGCGTAAGGCTTCTACTATATCCAGATTTTGCGCCCTGCTTTGGGTCAGAATCCACTGTCGTTTATCTCCATGAGCAGCATTATTTTCTGGGTAAACAAGGGTTCAGGCCGGAGTACCCGCCAGATGGGTCGAAGGCTCCGGCGTTTGCTGATTAGTAAGAAACAAATGACAACGAACCGGTGCTGACTGGACTCGCAGGGGCGCCCTAGGTTGACCCTTCGGTCCCAACCTCTCCCTCGCCGACGATCTAAGTCGATTAAGGACCGATTTTTGTAATGGGGTATAGGAATCAACTGACCTCTCTTCCCAGTTAAAAGCTGTATTCACCATTTCTATTATTCCTTCTCCAATCTTACAAGTGATTGAAAAGTAACACTAAAAGGCCCTCCTTCTAGCGCCAATGTTAATGCCAAGATTCGACAACACGCTTCAATTACCAAAAACGCGTGAATCCTGCACAGAAACGAGACCACACTCAGAGTTCCGGGCGGTTTTGCCGCCGGGGGATAGCTCAGGCGTGAGGATTAGTACAGGCTGAACAAGATGTATAACAATGGAGGCTTGTAGCTTTAGTGTTAGATTTTGCATTACCTTTGAAATGAGAGGGAAGCCTTGTATTTATACCTCATCATCCACTTATTACACTTAGACCCCACATGACAGCAGCATAGTATTCTGTCATTATCAATCAAATCATGCAAACTAACCTGGTTGGGATACAAGTCAACCTAGTTAGAAAATCACATTCCTTAACTGGGCTGACCACCACCAACAAAGACCCCCACGTAGGGTAAAGTCCTCCACGTGGAGTCGGGCCTCCCGAACCCATATCCTAACACACCTCTTCCCCAATAGCCACCCGAGTTTTAGCCATACAAGTCCATAGGTAAGCACATATCACCGTATAAGATGATACGTGTGTTAATGTTGGTAGTTGGGTCGACACCAAGTTCTTGAGCCCTTGGATATCGGCTCGATACATGACAAATGTGGCTTGAACCATCTCCGGCTGATCATCCGAATGAGGTTGAGAGTTCTCTAAATGATGCCTTAAGAAAATAGTAGCTATCCCCTTGGGATCTTTAATCACACTCCTATCATAAAATGGGAGCGGCAACAACATTGATGGTGATGGCGCATCATGATCATTATCGTCTCTGCTGCTGCTGCGGAGTTGTTTAGCTATTGAAGCCCATTCCCGGATGAAATAGTGCGTTGTGCTTCCGTCACAAACTACGTGGGAATTTGCTAATCCAACACTGGAGCCATGGTTGGGAAATAATGTCACCTGAACAGCCAAAATTGGAGCTACAACGCAGTCTCCCTCGGTAGCAGCTGATGGGAGTTGAGGAACAAGTGGAAATAAGTCGTCAACATATCGAGCGTGATTTCCTGTCAGATGATTGAAATTGTTATTATTGCACTCTGCAATTGTTAGTGACACCGAGTCACCATTTAGGTAACGAATTTGGGGCTTGGTGCTTGAAAGAGTAGTTGACGGGATTACGGAGTTACCGGCTAATGGAAAGTAGTGTTTAAGAAGTAAGGACAATGATTTTTTGAGATTAGGAACAAGTGTTTGGGTAAAGTCGCCTGTAGAGCAGGGAAAATCATAGAAGAGAAGGTAGTGAATGGGACGCCAGCCTATCCATTTTATGTCAAAAAAAAGTGAGGGGTAAATAGCTGTCGGTGATCATTGCATTAGTTAGTGGCGAGATTTGGCAGTGCTCGAGCACAGTCACCATGGTACTCATACTTACTCAAATGCCACCACTCTTCGATCGCTTGTGGAAATGAAATTGACATACCTATCTATCAGGGCCGGCCCTGAGGGGGTGCAGAAGGGGCGACCGCACAGGGCCCCCAAATTCGGAGGGCCCCCAATTTTTACCTACTTTGTACCAGCCCAAGTCCAAAATTGAAAACTTTTAAATATTAGGCCCTTGGCTTCACTTGGTAGTCTTTTTACTAGGAAAACATCCTTTCGACTTTCACCAATTAACCAACGTGGAATTCAAGACTTTGGCTTCACTTGGTAGTCTTTTATAAAGAAAACTTCCTTTAGACTTTTACCAATTAACCAACGTGGGACTTGAAGACTTTGCCTCACTTGGTAGTCTTTTTACAAGGAAAACTTCCTTTAGACTTTTACCAATTACCCAATATGGGACTTGAAAGACTTTGGCTTTACTTGGTAGTCTTTTTATAAGGAAAACTTCCTTTAGACTTTTACCAATTAACCAATGTGGGACTTGAAAACCTTGCCTTCACTCGGTAGTCTTTTTACAAGGACAACTTCCTTTAGACTTTTACCAATTACCCAATATGGGACTTGAAGACTTTGGCTTCACTTGGTAGTATTTTTACAAGGAAAACTTCCTTTAGACTTTTACCAATTAACCAATGTGGGACTTGAAGGCTTTGGCTTCACTTGGTAGTCTTTTTATAAGGAAAACTTCCTTAAGACTTTTACAAATTAACCAATGTGGGACTTGAAAACCTTGTTTCACTTGGTAGTCTATAAGGAAACTTCCTTAAATTTTTATTATCTAATCAATGTGGGACTTAGAGAAAATCAAGTTCTTTTACACATGAATGACCACCACTACCTGTAAGGGAGCTAATGTAGATTTCAAATTTCTAATAAGTCCCACATTGTCTAATATGTTTTCTCTTATCTTACATCTGTTTTATAAATAAAGAAGACTATACAATAAGTCCCACATTGTCCAATATATTGTCTTTAGTCTTACCTTTGTTATATAAATAGAGGAGACTTTAAGTTAATTTCTTAAGTCTTAGCATGAAAGTCCTAAGCAAGAGATTGGAATGGTATGGTTTTGTATATACCGGATCGGTTTTATTTGTACCGAGGGCCCCTATTTTTTTTTTGCACAGGGCCTCCAAATTCTTAGGACCGGCCCTGCTATCTATCTATCTATCTATCTATCTATCTATCATATAATGAGAGAGACGGATGGTGACATCAGCCGCTGTGTTACAATACCCTTCCTCTTTTGCCCTTGCAAGTTCGGTTGTTTTATAATTTTATTCATTTTAAAAAAAAATTCTTTTAATTTTTCAAGTTTTATCACCAGCGCAAAACGCAGGTAATCTTAGAAACGACTTATCAGTTAAGTTTTAAATATGACATATTTGAACAACAATATTTATAATCATAATAATTTATTTTATTTCAAATTAATGAAATCATTATAATATGTCGTTTTAATCCACTGATAAATAGATTAGAAAAAAAAATGTACCACTTCATTCAATAAGATAGCAATAGTATTGACAATCTTGTTGAAAATCATTTAGTATTTCATGGTATAAGAACAATGGATCTGTATTATTAAATTCTAATAATAGTTGGGGTAAAGTACACATTTCATTTATAATTAATAAGAATACATTGTATGTATAATAATAAAAATAAAGTAAACTATTGAACTACTGAGTTGATAACTAAAATCTTTGAATTACCGAGTTGACTCAGAACTAACGAAAACGACTCAGTCTTTTGATGTGTTATGTATTTGTATTGATTGATTGATCCATTATATATGATTTAATCTTATCTTATAAATACTATATATCATGTGATTTGACTAGAATAGTAAAATATTTTTTATGCTCCTATATAATTTTAAGATTAATTTAACTAGAACTAAAATTCTCTTTATGGTCCCACAGACTTTAATATTAATTTATTATTTTACAACAATTTGTACTTTTATAAGAGTCCTTTAGTTACTTAGTCATATAATAAATTTTAACTTAAAAATTATATTTAAGATTTTAATTTAAGTTTCTACTCAACTTTAGTCTCTAACTGATTATATTTTAAAAATATAGAAAAATATTATGAGTAAATAATTTTTAATATTAAAGGATATGATATAAATAAATATATATATATATATATATTAGAAATATATTAATGATAATTTAGTTACCAATTCTATTACATATAGGAGACTTTAGTGAATTAATGTTACAAAACAATTCTAACTTATATATCAGTTATTAAAATTTAGTTAGCTAGCTTTTAAAACTAAAATCATATATATTGACAACTCATTATTCTTTAACAATTATATTCCTAAATAACTATATATTAAAAATATTAGAAAAATATTATGAGTAAATAATAGTTAATATAAAAAAATTGCAATGTATAGTACCAAATATATTAACGATAAAACTTTAGTAAACAACTTTACTTCATATAGGAGACCTTTAGTTAATTAATACTAAAAAAAATCATGACTTATATATTACTGATTAAAATATAATTATTTTTTAAAACTAAAATCATGATCGTAACTTATTAATTATTACACAACAATTTTATTTTTCACAGAATTTATTTTGTTATACAAGAGAGTGCGACTTAAACATTACGTTTAGGCTTTTAGATTTTCACTCAACTTTGAGCTCTAAAATGCATATATAAATATGAAAGATTGAATATAAAAGCTAATTATTAAATTTAATACATAAAAACTTAATATTAAATTAAAAATAACAAATAAATTACATCAATAACACTCAAAAATTTAAAAGCTATATAAGAACTTAATATTAAATTAAAAATAACAAAAGAATTATATTGGATAATTGTATATGATATGTAGTCATTAATTTTTAAGCAAAATTTGTAGTTATTCCTATAATAATATTAAGTTCATTTTAAAAAACATATTCTATAATCATTATATATAAAATAAATATAAAATTAAAAATAATTTTATTTAAAAAACAACCTCGTGCTTCGTACGGGGCACTTAACTAGTACGGTTAAATTTAACATGCATGTATGGATGAGTAGACTCAATAGTTATAACTAATTATAAATATAGACGTCATTATGCATCTACCTTTGTAACCACTCTTTAGTCATCATAGTATTATTATTATTATTATAATATTATGCTACATTAATTTGTAGGTGGTAAATTTTTTAATCAATTTTGGACTCTATATAATATGGAAAAAAAAGAAAGAAAAAGAAAAGCCTATTAGACTTAGGTATGTTTTATTTTTTGTTTATTAATTAGTATTGGGAGAAGTTTAATAGTATTGCAGTTTTATGAGAATACTTATATTTATTAGATTTAGTTTTTATTAGTAGAAGAAGTTTAAAATATTGGGCTTTATGAAAATGCTCGATTTTTTTTAGAAAAAAAATTCTCTTACGATTTTTATATATTAATAGTCTAATTTCCATGCAAGACACAGACTGTTTTAATATATATATTTTTTATATAAAAAGATAATTATTAATAAATAATGATAATAACATTAATATTTTACGACAAAATAAATTTCCAAACGCCCTCTTAAGTTTAAGATTTTGTGGATGGGTCATGGCGTTTTGGGGGTTGTCACATGCCACCAACCGGTGGGTGAAACCGTGCAAGAGAGAATACATGGTTAACAAATCATGTATGTAGCTGGAATGTAATAGGATTAACCGATTAAGGTAAACTGCACGTATTGAATTGATTCATTTTGTGACACATAAAAAATAGAAAAGTGACTCTTTTTTCTTCAGCAAAGTAATGTAATTTCTCAAACCTTAGACAAAATGCTAAGTTTGAATATAATAGTCTTTTTAATCGATCTAATAAATTATAAGAGTATTTTATACTAGTAGATATAAGGATTATTACATTTTATTAATAAAATAAAAGTATATATTTAAGAGAATAAATTATTTACAGAGTGACCGTAAAACTCTTAATTTACACTATTGTAATCCAAGGTAAACATGTTATTATCATGTTACTTGTTTTTTTTTTTTATCAAATAGTACTGCGAGTTGGCAAACTCTTATAAAATGCAGTAAATTAACAATTTTACGGTTAGTTCCTAAATATTTTATATTATGTTCAAAGAAAGTTCAAATTCAGTGGTTGGGACTCATAAATTCGATAAGATAGTAAATAAAAAAAAATTTATCAGGTAATGAGAAGACATGAAGAGAACGTATGACTTACGGTGCAAAGACGTCAATACTGATGCGAGGCAAAAGAAATAATGTATAGTAGACATAAATAGATTTTTTTTAGAGGAAAAAAAAACTACTACCAAAACTACATAATTTTACTAAATAGGTGTATAAAAGGTTATCTAGTGCTAACACTGGAATAAATTTTCCCTTTTTCACACACACATATATATATAGGGTACCAATCCACAGCAAACGGTTGCCGCGGCAACCAATTTTGTCCTTGACGCTACAGGCTGTAGCGGCAGTAGTGTTTGACTTTGTTGGCTTATGTAGCGGCAGGGAAGAATTTTTTTTTTTTTTTTTTTTTTTTGCGGCAAAGGTAAGTTGACTTACAATAGGTATCAGTTTTTTGGTCTCCTAATCTTTATGTACTTTCATACCCAACTCAACTGTCATTTATTATCATAAAGTATATTATAAAAATATACAAAATTTTAATTTCCTCCAATATATTAAAAACTTATAGATATATTTTATTTTTAAGTTAATTTATGAAATACTAAAATATAAAAATTTTAAAAGTAACAAATATAATAATAAATAGTATATATTAATATTATACTATTTTATATTTTAGTATTTTATAAATTAACTTAAAAATAAAATATATCTATAAGTTTTTAATATATTGGAGGAAATTAAAATTTTATATATTTTTATAAAATACTTTATGATAATAAATGACAGTTGGGTTAGGTATGGAAGTACATAAAGATTAGGAGACCAAAAAACTGATACCTATTGTAAGCCAACTTACCTTTGCCGCAAAAAAAAAAAAAATTTCTCCACTGCCGCTACAGCCTGTAGCGGCAGATAAGCCAACAAAGCCAAACACTACTGCCGCTACAGCCTGTAGCGACAAGGGCAAAATTGGTTGCCACGACAACCGTTTGCTATGGATTGGTACCCATATATATATATATATATATATATATATATATATATATAATCGAAGGTATGGCTTAACCAAACTTGACGAAGGTAGTGTTAATAAAATTATGTAATAAGAGTTTATTAAAATAGAGACTCTTTTTAAAATAGAGTTTAAATATAAAAAAGTTGTTTGATAATGAATATGTATGTTTTAATATAACATTTTACTATTTTACCTTTAAATCAGTTTATACAAATTTAGAGTGAGAGGAATAATATAATAAATATTTAATAATTAATACAAATAAAAACACCAAGGCTATATTTGTTTGCTAAAAGTATGCTTGAGATTGGACTATTTGTCTTAATTTAACAATATTTCGGACTATTTTATCCCATGATGAGGGATTAATAGTCCTTTAAATAGTCATGTGGACTTTTTTTTTATATATATCATTTTTAAGTTTATTTATGATAGACTATATAATCCATGATGAATGTGAGATTAATAGTCTTCCCATTTTAAGCTATCAAATGGCTTTGTAGGACTAATGGTCCCACATTAAGGGACTAATAGTCTCTCTTCAAAAGATTAAATAGTTTGAATAGTATTAAATTAAGATAAATAGTTCAATCCAAACATATTTTTTGCAAACAAACATGACCCAAGAATTAATAACTAATAAAATATTTCAAGTCTAATAAAATATGAGGGATGGTGGTGATGGGTGGTTGTGGTGAATGGTGGTTGTAGATGGAGGTGGTGGGTGGGTGGGTGGTTGGTTGTTGTGGTAAAGTGAAGAATTAAGAAAATAAAATTAATGTAGTAATGGTAAAAGAGTAATGAGAGTTTCATTTTCTAAAAAGACTTGGTTCATTGTTTTTTATTTTTAAGAGCCAAAAAGAGGTTATAAAATTTTATTAAACAAGATAGACTTTGCACGAATAAGAGACTATGCCAAAAAGAGGTTAAAAAGAGCTTATTAAACACTACTTAAGGCTACTTAGTAAAACTTTATTAAAACAACACAATTTTACCCCTAAAATTAAGTTTTTCATTTTTGAGTTTTATATATAAAAAATCTTTAATTATAATTTTCATACAAAACTACGTCGTTTGTTAAAGTAATTTTAGTCAAACTTAACTAAGGCATGCATGCCTTAGATTATTTTTTCCCATATATATATATTATAATTTCTTGGACATTCCTGAAGTTTTTTAAGTTTTTATTTGAGATTTTATATTTATCTACTTTAAATAAAAATCTGCACCAATCATTTAATCTAATAAAATAAGCACAAATAACGAAATTTAAGATAGGAGCTCCATAATTCATTGCGAATATAAAAGAAAAATCCAAATTATGAGAATGCATGCACCATAATTCATTGCGAATACAAAATGTTAAGAGTACTTCATCCTCCTTAGTCAGACACCATATCAGTGGCACTACGGATGAAACTTTGAGATCGAAACACGTAAATCGGATGGAACCAAATACTTATTTGTTAACTAGCTGTTTGATCTGTTCCTTTGGCAAATATAGCAGTGAAAGCATCCATCTCATTCATTCTTAGGAAAGCACAATCCAATTTCCACATCTCCATCTCCTCCTGAATTAAGGGAAAATTTCTCCGAAACAACTTCAAACTTTTTGGCCTTGCGCCATCCAAAATTTACAGCATTATAGTCAAACTTGTTGGGATATTTCACATGAATTTCACGTCGGATAAAATTCAAGAGTTTAGATGGGTTAATAAGTATAGTGAAACCTCAACCTAATAGGTTAACCTTTTGGGTAAGGAGGGTGATCTAACATACTTGTTGGGCCAGTTTACACAGGTGTGCACTGCATTAGTAATAAATTGATATTGAATGGATCGTACAATTCCGATACCGCTACAAGTGGTATCAGAGTCCACGATAGACCCAAGTATCAGGTTGACATTCCAAAGTGGAGCATTCGCAGGCCGCGTGTCACCTAGTCCGCACGGTAGAGCAAATAAAGTTGAGTTAGGTGGAGCACAAGGGGATCACTCACGTGTTTGCCCCTACGCAGTGAAGTATGATTTGAGTCAAATGGAGCGAGCTCAGGATGGCTCTGAGAAGCTGCTCAAGGTGAAGGGTTCACAAGGAGCAAGGTTGTACTCTCACGTTTGCCTCTAGCGTAGTGAAATAGTATTAGCGTCGAGCAGAGCTCTTAACGGACTCAAAGAAGGTATGCTCAATGGTGACTACTCTAGTATGATACTAATAATGGGTATTCAAGTGAAAGGTAGAGATTGTTAGGATATTTCACATGAATTTTACGTCAGATAAAATTCAAGAGTTTAGATGGGCTATAAGTATGGTGGAGCCTCAACCTAATAGACTAACCTTTTGGGTAAAGAGGTAACATGCTTGTTGGGTCAGTTTATACAAGTGTGCATTATATTGGTGATGAATTAATGTGGGATAGATTGTACAATTTCGTTACAAGAACTTAAGGTTACACAATAAATTAAAAGAGTTTAAATTTATCTTTAATTAGGTTAAAAAATCTAATTAACTTCACCACCCAAAACACTCCAAACAATGAGTCTTCAAACTTTAATTTATTAGAACGACAATGAAAATTTACAAACAACTATATCTCTCAATTTATTCCTTCGGCTTTATCTCATCGGCATGGTTCTTCTCGGTTAGAGGATCTAACTCAAACTTGATAGATTTCTGCTTGCCAAATTCTTTCACAACCGCTTTGTACCTTGGTTGTGAGCTATCACTTTCCTTCTTCACTTTTGGTACCCATTTAAAATTAAGAGCTTTCTTCTCGTGGTTCTCATACAAGGCTTTTCTTCCATCTCGCACGGCTTTATACCACATCTTTTTGTCACTAACTCCTCCATCTCTAACACCTCTCACATGCACCCATATTGTGTAAAGAGTGTCTACCTTCTTACCTCTAGTCACCACTAAAGACCCTTTAGTGAACTTCCACTAACTTTCACCAAAGAAACAATTATAACCACTCTCATCAAGCTTACCAGTAGACATCAAATTAAGGCAGATATCTGGAACATGTTTGACATCTCTAAGCATCAACCTGCAAGCACTTTTAGTCTCCAAATAAATACTCCAATGCTGACAACCTTGGATGCACTACCGTTTTCCATCTGTACATAGTCAAAATCACTACTAGTGTAGGATGTGAAGATCTTACCACGTGAAGTAGCATGGAATGAAGCACCCGAATCAATAACCCAATTATTAACATGGCATTTGGGTTTACTATCACAATCAATGGCTACATCAATGTCAAATAAATACACAATTGAGTCCTTATTCTCCTTTTTTTCCTTAGACTATTCTTTCTTCAAAAATCTGCATTCTTTCCTTATGTGACCTAATTTTTGGCAGTGAAAATGTGGCAAAAAGTTGTGACTCACCACCAGTCACTACTGTATCTCTTCGCCTCTATTCTTCATTGAACAAACTATCTTTAACTATATCCATAGTCAACGAATGTTGGGAGCCAAGTTACTCAACGACACAACCAACATCTCCTGGCCAGTTATCAGGCAAAGAGTTCAACAATAATAAAGTTTGCATCTCAACGTCAATGACCATCTTCATCGTACTCAACTGATTTATTAGACTTTAAAAATCACTTAAGTGTTCTACAACAGAGTTTTCATCCTGAACTTAGAATTCACAAGCTTCCTAATCAAGAAAGCTTTATTCTGCTTCGTCTTCCTTTCATATATGGACTCCAATTTCTGCCATAGAGCATAGGCTTTAGTTTCCGTGGTAACATAATTGATGAAACACACTTTGATTAATCCATGATATGATCAAACCAATAATCTTCTTATACATCGTTTTTCACTGCGCGTCACTCTTGTTTGTGGGCTTGACTCCATCATTCTCAATTGGCTCGTACAAATCCTTGCAGTAAAGTAAATCCTCCATTTTTGGCTTATAAGTTACATCTTTTGAAGCCTTGAGTTAGTCATGTAACCTACTGTCCAATCCTCCATTTAATTTGCACAAGAAAACCACAAAAAAACCAAGCTCTTGATAAAATTGTTGGGATCCAGCAACCCCAAATATCCTATGCCCTCTCAACGGTCTAACCTCATTATATCACCTTTTTGCCCCTTTTAACACTCTTCCCTCCTTATTGTTTACCTTTGTATGAATTGTTTCTCCTATTACTCTAAATGCAACCACAAACCCTTCTTCTCTTGCTAATTGGATGCTCTTTTGCATTGCCACAAAGCCCATTAAGCAATTGCCAAAGTAAGTTGCCGATAAGGGTGGATCCAAACAAGCTCGACAATAAATTGCCAATATGAAATGTTCTACTTCATTACCATCATCCACCTCTTCCTCATTAACCACCCGAGTTTTAGCTATAAGTCCATACGTAAGCACATACCATCGTATAAGATGGTACGTGTGCTAATGTTGGTAATTGGGTTGACACCAAGTTCTTGAGTATATCGGTTCGATACATGACAAATGTGGCTTGGACCATCTCCTTGGTCAACTGATCAATCGGATGAGGTTGAGAGTTCTCTATATTGTGCTTCTAGAAAATAGTAGCTATTTGGGAAAGTGACTAGGTTGAAAGGGATAGGCCCCGTAATCCATTTGGCCGAAGGCCCAATATCCATAAAAGTAATGTGAAAGAGGTTACCGACCCAAGGAATGCACTCAAAATAAATACTTTGGAGACCCATATTTGGGACACAAACATTTCCTAAAAGTTCTGCCTAAAATGACCAGTTGGGGGCCCATTAGTTAGAACAGTTGACAAGATTGTAACCGCCCATCTTACATGGGATGGTTCCCTATTCATCATAACCACTGATGGAAAGCTTTCCACTAGACAAGACATGTATAAATAGGAGAGGAAGGAAAGAAAGGATGTTAGACACTTGAACATATACACATTCACTAGTTACTCTTGATTCTTTTATCCTTCTATCCTATCACTAACACCCACCTTGGAGGCTCTTCATAGTTGCACAACCTCTTGGACCACCGTGAAGGCATGAATTACAGGGCCCATACACGGAAGGAGGCATTAAAAGGAGCCTCTATTTGTGGAAGCATTCCTAAGCTCTAACCCAATAATTTGTAAAAGCTCTAGCCCAATAATTTGTAAGATCCTCGATTTAACGTAACAAGTTCCTTTTTATTTCATCACCAAAATCGACTCAGGAATCTAGCTTCCCATGGCTGCTAGTTTTGGAACAATTGGGAACAAACTTTGTTGCCCTGATATATTATTTTCGGGATATGGTAAGGACAAGGAAGAAGTGGGGCTTCTCAGGCACCTAACAACCATTTACAGTATCATCGGGAGCCTACACCCTAAAGCCCCGAGGAACGAAGAGAGGGCAACTCTCGGGGGGGGGGGATCACCTAGAGCAGTTAGTACATTCAAGGGTGGCGAATGACCTACGACATCACCTTTTCAAAAGCCGATCCCACATAGTTGAGCATTCTGACAATCTAAGAGGGAGAAAAGTGGATGTTACAGACACTGAAGGTGTATTTTGCTAAGCCCAGATTAGCGGTGTAAATGAGTCGAATTGAACCGAACAGAGAGTTGCTTGGATTCGACTCAAAAAGTTAAATTGATACTCAAATTTGACTCAAATTCAAGTTGTATTTGAAAAAATTCTACTCAAATTCTACTCGGCTCGATTATTCATTACTCAAATTCGATCCGACTCGGATCGAATTATATTCAAATTACTCGTGAGCTTCAAATTCAAGTCTCCACATAGTGACTAGCTTTATAATACATATAATTATAAATTGAACTTATTATTTTACTTAGAAATGAGAAAATAAATTTACAATTACACTTTACAAATATAAAATCACAATAAAAATTAAAAACTAAATAAAAAATAATAACTAATTATCTTAACTTTTTTTTAACTTTGTACATATTATAAGAGAACGTGTTGTCTAATTTAGATATTGGTACAATTTACGTACAAGTATACCCGATCAACAAGTAATATAGTGATAAATAGAGTGTCGATCCTACGAGGAATATTGCTAATAACAACCAACTACTAATTTTATATCAACTCAATATTATTTAAACAATTGATAAAAGATTGTAAAACTAATAAATTAAAATTACTAAGCAAAGGTTGACACCAGATTTTCAGGATAAGACTACAATTTCCCCCAATGCTTCATCTAAATCTCTTGACTCTCTCTTTCAATTAATTGACCATAGGAAATTGTTAACCGAGAATTCACAAGTATTTATAAAACTTCTTTCGATGGTTAAACAAAAATATCCACTCTAATTAAATCACTATATTCCTATGCGAATTAACTTAGAACAGATTCATTAGGTTCAACTCTCTAATTGGTTACCCACGACATATAGGTATATTCTTATCCTATACACAATTTAGTTATTTAATCCTAAGAAGAATAAACTAAACGCATGTTATCATATTCAGATCTTAACCTTAGAATATATCTTCCAATTTCATCTAGGTTATATCCAATAATTGCTGATCAGATAATTATATCAATAAAGCACAAAATATGATAAACAATTCAAATATAATCAATGATAATTAATTCGAGAGTAAATCAATTTATACTAAATATTGGGTTCCATTGCAATCTTAATTGGAAAATTAGTTTATAACGACAAAGAAAAACAGCATCAATCAACCAAAAAGCATCCTCAGATTACAAAGATAAAAGAGTAAGAGTAGAGAACAAAAACTGTGTCGCAACTCGATCGCCACGCTCCGCCTTGAATCCTTGTAAGCCTTCGCGTGCTCTCCTTCACGATCTCTGAAAATCTGATGAAATCCTAAGCTTCGATGATATGATAGTGGTATAATGTCTCTCCTCCCATGATATCAGCCTTATTCTAGATTTATAGGATTGCCCTTCTTAGCTTGTAGACTTTGCAGCGCATTACAACTCAACATGGCCAATCCTAAGCTCAATAGGACAACACAACAAAGCACCCCAGCACAACAACCAACCCAATAACCAGCGAGCCCAACCAGCGTCTAGGTGACCATTAAACGCGCCTCAACGCTCACTGTCTCAATCCCAGCGCTGTGGTGCCTATGTACTGCGCCTAGGCATTTGGCACCCTCCGCACGCCCTTTCTCGCTGCACCTACCTGCTTCTGTCTTGCTTAACCAATGCACACTGCGCTCCAACTCTGTTATGCCTGCTGCACCGTGCCAATGCTCACCTCATGCTGCACCATGCCTGCTCAGCTGCGCCTATACAACCCACATGGCTGCCTACTAATGCCAACTACCTACACTTGGCCAATGCTTACTGCACAATGTCGCTCATAGCTACTCATCGCCGCAAGTCGTACATGTCCGGGCCTCGAGTGCTGCATTTTAATGCATGCCAATGCTCAGCCATGACTGATAACTCATGATTTAACGTTCTGAACACCATTCCAAGCTTGTCCAAGCTTGGTTCCAATTCCTACACAAAAATACCCAAAACACGTGAAATAGAACAGAAAATACCCAAAGACTCACAATTTCATTAAGTCGAATGTACTCAATTCGTAGGTTTAAAACTCACTCATTAGAATGTATCGAGTATCTACTTGACCATGTATCAACCGATTATGTATCGAGTCATAATCAAGAATTCGAGTAGTTTGAATCCTAAACGAGTTGAGCATAACCTTGCTCAGATTCTACTCGTATTTTTATTTGAACTATTTTTTGTGCTCATATTTAGATCATATTATTAACAAATCCGAGTCTCGCTAGCATTTTTTCGAGTTAAGCCCGAATCGAGCCTGAACCGTTTAGTTCGATTTACAGCCTTAGCCCAGATCCATAAGTTGGCTACCCTACGTATCCAATACGAGGAAATGTTGAGGCGATAAATATGTTGGAATAAGAAATCCAAGGTGGTCGGGAAATACGTAGGAGCATGAGTCTTGAGGGGTCCTAAAGAGGCAATTCCCATTATAGTGAACTCTAACCATGGGCCCCAAAGGACAGAAGATCATGGGGAGCAGACAAACCCGACCAAGGTTTCTCGACGGAGAACGGGACAGAAGTAAAAGCACACAACATATAACACCAACACCTCCTCGAAGGGTCTCCAGGAAATCCCCAGAACCCCAGCCCTCAGTATTCACCTAGTTGGGGTGACAGAAAGAAAGAACCCCTTCTAAAGGAAATGCCAGCGTGGGGAGTCGTGCAAACCATCTTGATGACATAAGTGGACGCTCAAACCCTCGACAAGCTCTTCACACTGACTCTTGGACCCAAAGATCCAAGGCTCTTAAGTAAGAGGTGCACAGACGAAACCATTCAGGGTAAGCCCCCCCCCCCCCCTCAATTCTCTGAGTTTCTAGAAAGTGGCCCCGTTGACCCCAATATAAGAGTTACTGGATTGGAAACTTTTAACGGTACCACGGACCCCAGGGACCATACTAGCTACCATGAAAGTCAGACGTACGTGTTGAACTACACCGAAACTATGAAGTGTAGGCAATTCATGTCTACTTTAAAGTTACATACCTGATCCTGGTTCGCGTGCTTCTTGCTTGTAGTATTGGTTCCTAGGAAGAACTACGAGATGCCTTTGTGGATCGGTTCACTGGAAACTGCCTCAACGAAGTGCATACTGTTAAATTGATGCACATTAAATAAGGCAATGATGAGTCACTGAGAGAATACATTGAATGTTTCAAAAAAGGAGTTACTCCCATTAAAGATCTCAGAATGCAGGAGGCAATCACGTAATTCACAAGAAATTTAAACTTCAATGTTAATCGGGATTTCACAAAGGGCATTCTAAGTAAAAGCCCACAGACATTAAGTGAATTTTATTGGATCGCCCAAGGCACATCTCGATAAACGAAGCTCTTCAGGATTTATATCCTCGAATAGACAAAAAGTAATCCGATGGTCAAGGTACCAATCATCCTTTAGGCAAGGATAGACGTGCTTCAAATAGGAGAAGAGACATAAGACATAATTATGGGGAACGAGAAAAATTCTGCATGAAAAGGGGATGAGAAAGAATAAACTTATCTGAATAAGCTAATTTCGACCATTTTAAATGCAGTAAAAAAATAAGCCCTTCTTTAGACACCTAGAAAAGTTGAAGGCCCTGCCCTATAGGCATAGCTAAAGTAGGAAGTGCAGTTACCATAATGATCAAAACCATGATACAGACGAATGCTTTGCGTTGAAGAATTTCTTGGAGGAACAAGTTAAGAAAGGTAATATCAGTCAATGTGACGCCCCCAAATCCGGGTACCTCAAACCCGAATCCGGTGCTACATGGTACATCCCATTCCATACAACATAATAGACATGAATGTAATTACTATATTATTACAACACGTCTTACTCTCAATCCCAAGTTCTATTACCACAACATCATTCCAAATACATAATAAGTCTTAGTATTACAACATTACTAATACAAAAAAACTACGACGTCATCTAGACATTCATCTTGCCCTTTCCCTTGTCCTTACCGGAACCTTCGACCCGCTCGGACTTAGCTGCAATGTTTAATATAAAGCAAGAATGAGCATTCAATTGCCCAGCAAGTATAACAGTTGAATAACAACAATATCAACAATCATATCATTTCTATTCGACAACTGAACAATAGTTGTGAAATATTCTGAATAAACAGGAATAATACTTTGCTTTCGTTTTAAAAATATATTTTTGAAACGACATTGAGTGGTCATAAGACCTTGAACTTTCTTTTGCTTTCTTGAAAAGGTACACAACAATATAACTGTAAATCGTCTTGCTTACAAGCACTTCTAGGTGATCAGCCTATTATACTCTATGTTGATCAACACTCTAGCTGGAAACGACTATATGCGTTTGTTTAGGCGCTCGATGCCTTGTCAGAATAACTGACAAAAAAATTGCCCCTAATATTAGGGTTGTTCATCTCATTCATGTCTCGGAATCCTAACCAAAGCAATTCGGTTGGATAACTCTACTTAATCATCAATAACATTTCAAGGATGTATTATCAAATCAATAAAACATTTCAATATTTGTCTAGCCAAAACAAATGGCATCGACGTTCTCTATAACAATTCATATATATGTGAACTTGAAAGCTTCAATAATTTATGTCATAACATAGCTCGAATACTTGTGCAAATACTGAAAAATTTACATAAGTACGGAATTCACACAACCATATATGTATTTCGTAAATTGGAACTTCAAACATCGCATGAGAGTCATGAGAATATAATCAAATGAATCAAATAAACTTGCCCAACACAAGGGTTAGACAAGCGTTAGAAAACTTGCCTTAATCGCTTGCTACTATTTGACGTTAATCGTCCTTCAAATATGTCCTACGCATTTAAACACATATTCACATACCAATTAGTCTCACAATAGACACCAAACATTGGCTTACATTAATCAACACATTATAATCATTACGAATATTGATTGCCACTACGACTACCCAAACGGGGGTCTCATGCTTAGCTAACCAGTTAAGAACATGCTTCATGTATTGCTACTTAAGAGGTTCACATACACTTGCCTCAAGCTTCAGTTCATAAAAAGAAACCACTGGCAACTCTGCAGCACGGCGCGACTGCGCTGCTCTTTGGCCTAGGAGTGGCGCGGCCGCGCTACTCCCCCAGATGCACTTTTCTGGCATATTTCTTACACTGCTCAACTTCTAAATGCTTGGGGTCATTCTACTATTACACCAACATAACATACATATGCTTTAGGGTATTTATAACATGTTGGGTCTATGTAAACATGCATCGCATCAACAACACAAAGCAGCAAAGCAATTCAGCTCTGCAGACCAGCGCGACCGCGCTGGTTTTAGGCTTGGGAGTGGCGCGGCCGTGCCACTCTGCATCCAGGGAACTCCAAGTTCTGCTACTGCAGAACGAAAAACCAACACTTTTGATTTCGTCCCCTTTGCTTCTTAGCCATTATAGAACAAGTCTATATGACTTAAAACATGCTTTTACAGCTGAACTATGCATCATAACATCATTTAATTAATTAATCATTCCTAGTTCTCATGTTCCTTAGAGAAATCATTCTCTTGGACATTAAACCAAATAACTTATGGGCGTGGCTTTAGAGTTCATAACTCATAGCTTTGCCAATACATGGCTACCCAGATTTCACATTAAAATCATTTTTCATAACTTCTGGACAAATACCAACAATACACAACCAATGCATGGTGATTACATTATTAACAAAACATGAATAGCAGTCCACTAATGTCCATTTCAGTCCATTTCTTGATTCCTTATGCATAGGTTCGATTCTCATTCATTGTTCCACTTTCACCTACCATTAATAAGGTTTAATAGAGCTAATCAACATTTATATATGTTCATGAGCAACCAATCAATTTCAGCCACACAACTCTAACAAAGCAATCAAAGCAAAACTATAAACTTGGAAATAATGTGGAAATGAGCTAAGCCCTATATTGCTTACCTCTTGGAGATTGTTCTAAGTTGCTAATTGGATTAAAGCTCAGCTGCTACTACACTCCTTCTTCTTCCTCAAATCACCAGTGAACACTCTCTTCACTATTTTCTCTCAAGTTTTCAGTTTCAACACTTGGTAAAATCAAAGGAATGGTAGGCTTGCAATGGGGAAGTATATATAGAGGAAGGACTGAGTTTCTTGGAGGTGGAGGAGGTGAGCATGCTCGGGCGTCGCAGTTCCCCATGTATGGGCGACTGAGCTTTTGCTCTCTCCATGGCTCGGGTACTCCCCTCCCCCTCTTCTTCCAAGTTGCTTTCTTACATTCTTCCTTCACCAAATGCAGATTGCTTCTCCCCATGCTCTTTCCACGTTCTTGGCTTCTCTTCTCCCTCTCCTCTCCTTCTCCTGCACTCTTCTCCTTCTTCAATTGTGACCAGCTGATTAAATAACCCATTTCCCTCATGGGTCATGGGTTGTGGGTCATGGGGTACGGGTTTGGGTCATGGACTAGGTCCATGGGTTTTGGGCTTCAATTAATAATCTATTCGGCTTCTCTTGGACTCCAAATTTAATAATCTATTGGGCTTCTAATAAAAATTCAATTGAGCTCAAATAAAATCCCACATTTGGATTATTAATCCCTCTCATTAACGCTTTGGTGAAATTATGAAAAGTCATAAAATCGAAAAAGGCGTCTTTGGCGTAAATAGCGCTTTAGCGCTATTTCTCTAATGATTTAATCAACTCCAATAAAATAATAACAATAAAAAATTATCACCTACACATCATATGTAGTAATAAAATATTCAAACACATAACACGAAATAATATTAATAAAAGTTTAATTTATTTAATAAAATTCATAGGCTCGTGTTACAAAGCTACCCACGATCCGCGGTCATTACAGTCAATATGTAAAAGCACAATCAACCCTCATGATAACCGATGGGCCATCCAAAAACCCTTCAAGGAGCATGTGGTGAATAATGTTATAGGAGGTTCTATGTCAGCTAGTTCGGAAGATGAATACGTCAAAAAAATATTTTTGATTGAAGAGCATCAGACCAAAAGTGCGAAGCCCCCCGATAACATGATCAATTTCTCGAACAAGGATTGTGGGGAAGTTAACCCAAGACATGCTGACGCATTGGTGGTGAAGTTAGATATTGTTGACTAGGACATCATGAAAATCCTGGTGGATAATGTCTCCTCGGTAGACATCTTGTACTACCATACCTATAATAAAATACTTTTGGATGGATATGAGATTGAGCATTATTGAGAGCCACCCCTACACGGCTTTGGGAATAACTTAGTACCAATATAGGGAACCATTAATTTACCTGTCGTCTTCGCATTGAAACCTTTCCAAGTCGAAACTATGGTAAAATGTTATGTCCTTAACGGGGCGTCCTCTTATTCTTGGACGACCGACTTTGGCCAATTTAAGAGTTATCACTTCAATAACTCACATGAAGATGAAATTCCGGATCCCATACAGAGTAGGTGAAGTAAGGGTCGATCAACAGATATTAGGGCTATGTTATAGTACTGCCTTAAATCTGGTATTAACAACCCCAAAAATGAAGAATAACAAAGGTAAAGGAATTATGACTATCGCATAGTAATCTATCGAATAGGGTCCTATTAAGGTGGAACCATTTGAGAAAAAATACATGAAACCAAAAGCCTGACCGACCGTGGATGTTAAGCAGTTTGAATTGGTGACAGGGATCCCTATAAAAAATTGAACATTGACATGGTTATGTCACGGGATATCAAGCAACAAATTATCCGGCTCCTTCGAGAATACGCTTATATATTTGTCTGGTATCCTAAAGACATACTCAGGATCAACGAGTCTGTGGCTGTACATAAGCTAAGCGTGGACCCTTCAAAAAACCCCATAAAACAGAAACGAATAAACTTTACCCTGGACTGTCAGGTGGTCATTAATGAAGAAGTTGATAAACTTTTGAAAACTGACCTCATATGTGAAATCTAATACCCCGAGTGGTAGGCCAATGTGGTCATGGTAAAAAAGAATAATGGCAAATGGAGATTATGTGTTGATTACACCGATCTAAATAAGGCATGCCCAAAAGATGCATACCCCCTACTTTTCATTGATCAGCTCATCGATGCTATAACTAAACATTTAGTACTCAGTTTCATGGATGCCTTTTCAGGGTACCACCAAATCAAAATGGCAGAGGTTGATATACCAAAGAATGCTTTCATAACACACCGGGCCATGTATACCGTCAAAGCTATTTCGTTCGGGTTGGTCAATGCGGGGGTAATATATCAGAGGATGATGAATACAATATTCAAGGATCAAATTGGGAGAAATATAGAAGTTTATGTGAATGACATGATCTTAAAAAGCATAACCCCGATTGACCATATTCAAGATCTTAGAGAATATTTCCAGAGCCTTCGGATACACATGCGCTTCAACCCTACAAAATGCAATTTCGGTTGACGTTTAGGAAATTCCTTAGCTTCTTGATAATTGAAAGGGGAATAGAGGTTAATCTAAAAAAGATTTGAGTTGTATTCTACATGCTACCACCTAAGAGACATAAAGATGTACAGAAATTAGCAGGTAGCCCCACCGCCCTTCGGAGGTTCATATCAAAACTAGTTGAAAGATGACTTTCGTTCTTCGACACTCTAAAGGGGGCTCAGAATACTCACAATTTTGCGTAGACCCCATTATGTCTGTCAGCCTTTGAGAACATTAAAATATATTTGACTCAGCCATCGATACTTTTGAAGGCCCAACCTTAGGAAACGTTGTATGTGTATATGGTAGCCAACCCAAAAACTGTGGGGACGAATCTCGTTCGGGAAGAAGAGGGGGTACAACAACCAGTATACTACATTAGTTAAGTCCTTCGGCGGGCTAAGACTAGATACCCGAACATGGAGAAACTAACTTATGCCCAGATAATGGCTTCGAAGAAATTATGGCATTACTTCTAAGGGCGGACGATAAAAGTAATGACCAGTCAACCCCTCAAGAAAATACTTTTTAAACCATATCTTTTTGGAAGATTGGTCGCATGTGCTATAGAGAGCTTAGCCAATATCATATAGAATATCAAGCCCGATCAATAATTAAAGGGCAGGTTTTTATCGATTTCATTGTAGAATGCATATTTTCCAAAAGGACAGTTTCTAGAAAAAGACCCAACAGATCTCCCTGAATCATAATCTAAACCGACCAGCTGGACTTTATACGTGGATGGATCGTCCACTACAGAGAAAAGCAGAGCAGACATAATCCTAACCAGTCTTGATGGGTTTCAAGTCAAACAAGCTTTAAAGTTTTAATTCAAAGCCACAAATAACGAATCAGAATATGAAACACTATTGGCAGGATTGTGGTTCACCCGCGGACTGGGAATTCAAAAATTGAATGCTTTTAGCAACTCCCAGTTGGTGGTCAAACAAGTCTTGGGAGAGTACGAGACTAGAGAGCATAAAATGGCTAAATATTTGAAGGAGGTTCAGAGGTACCTCTACCTTTCAAAACTTTTCAATTCAGAGGATTGTAAGAGAGCAGAATCAAATCATCGATGCTCTTTCTAAATTGCCCATAGGAGAAGAGAACGGATTGGATGGCTCGGTGTATATGGAGACTCTGAAATGCTCGAGCATCCAAAGAAATGAGATATTTAAAGTTGAAGTAGGTCCAAATTAGATGACAACCATAATTCTATTTTTGGAGCAAGGCATTCTTCTTGACAATCGTAAAGATGCCTGAATGGTGAAATTTAAAGCCTCCAAAATTCTGCACTAGTAAGGGAATATTATATCGAAGGGCATTCCTAGCCCCTTAGTCAAATGTGTTACCCTAAGAGGTTTATGCTGGTATTTGTGGTGATCTCTTAGGGGCAAGGCTTTAGCACACAAAATTTTGAAAAAAGGATATTTTTGGCCAACAGTTCATGAAGATGCAAAACAATTTGTTCAAAAATGTCATCAATGTCAAATCTACGTTAATGTACCCGGGTAACTGGCCGAACCTTTGTCCAAGATTCTATCCTTAATATCATTTGCAGTATAGGTAATTAATTTAATGAGACCTCTCTTGAAGGCTCCAAGAAGCGTCCAGTTTTGCATCATAGCAAATGGTTAAGGCTAAAGGTTCTCTAGCGTGAATGATTGCAAGAAATTTTTTAATGATTTTGTTGTCATGCGTTTTGGCAATACCCCGAATCTTAATTTTCAGTAATGGTCTTCAATTTATCGACAAAGAATTTGGGGTATACTTGGAGGAGTTGAATATCATACACGGGAAGTCTCGATGGGACACCCACAAGCCAATGGCCAAGTACAAGTTACTAATCGTATTCTACTTCGGAATATAAAACGAGGCTCCACAATGCTAAAGGGAAATGGGTTGAGGAACTTTTCAGAGTATTGTGGGCTTATCGAACTATTCCTAAGTCTATCACTGGAGAAATACCATTCAAATTAGCATATGGAACCTAGGCGGTCATACCTGTAGAGGTCGGGTCAGCTTCCTTCATAATTGACCATTTCAATGAATAGATTAATTCCAAAGGCATTCAGCTCAATTTGGATTTATTAGATGAAGCAAGAGAATCGACATTAACTCGGATAATGGAATACCAATTACTATGATAAGCGAGTCAATACTATGTTCAACAAGTCAAACCCCAAGATTCGTCACACACAGGAAAACTCATGCCCCGATAGGAAGGGCCTTTTTGCGTCCACAAAGTAATTAGGCCAAGAACATATCAGTTGACCCGGTTAAACGGGACCCAAATCATGAACACTTGGCATGCTACCAGGTTACAAAAATATTATTAGTAATATCATGACCGTACATATTCTCTATGAGAATTTTTTGAAGAACGCTGAAAGGCGATTTCCTTTTATATATCGATAGTTTTTTGTAACTTAATTATCAATGTAATAACAGACTTTTGATTAGCCGTAGGATCAATTCTTTACATATCTCCAAAAATAATAATAATAAAGTAATAATGAGAAACGAAACCCCAAAGGGTTGAGACATGGGCAAATGCCCTTACTGATAAGCGAAACCCGAAAGGGTTAAGATATGGGCAAAAGCCCTTACTGATAAGCGAAACCCGAAAGGGTTATAATATGGGCAAATGCCCTTATTAATTGATAAAAATATATATTGAAATCTCAATTTTCTCTTTACAAGACTAGTGGATATATATAGAATAAAATACATCTCAATCTAGCTATACATATATTAAGGCTTAATTAACTAAATTGATACAGTGTATCCCAAAACTTCCTCCTATAATCTCGCGAAGGACAACTCACGCCAACACTCCCCCTTAAGTTGGCGCATATAGATCTCGGATACCCAACTTGCCAAGTGAGTTGTAGAAGTTTTTGCTACATACAGCTTTTGTAAGTATGTCTGCCAACTGGTCTTCGAATTCAACAAATGGGAATCGATTTGTCTTGGACTCAAGATTCTGTTTGATGAAATTCCAGTCTACTTCCACATGTTTGGTCTGATCATGTTGGACTGGATTATGAGAAATGTCAATAGCAGCCTTGTTATCACAAAATAAGTTCATCTCGTAGCCAGGAGCAAAACCAATTTCAGTTAATAATTTTTCAAAGCTAGAGAAGCTCACAAAGGCCCTTAGCCATCCCACAAAACTCGGCTTCAGCATTTGATAATGCTACCACCTTCTGCTTCTTACTTCTCCATGTAACCAGGTTCCCTCCAACAAATGTGAAATAGCCTGAGGTAGATTTTCTATCGGAGATATTTCCTGCCCAATTAGCATCTGTGTAGCCTTCTACCCGTAGGTGACTATTTCTTGTAAACATAAGTCCTTTTCCGGGGCAGGACTTTAGGTATCGAAGAATCTGAATCATAGCATTCATATGATTTTCACTTGGACAGTGCATGAATTGGCTCACTACACTCACTGCGTAGGCAATGTCAGGCCATGTATGAGAGTATAAATAAGTTTTCTAACTAATATTTGGTACCTTTCTTTGTCTGTTGGCACTTGGTCTGAGTATTCTCCAAGCTTGTGATTTTGGATTATTGGTGTATCTGCAGGCTTACAATCCAATAATCCAACTTCTGATAGTAAATCTAGGATATATTTTCGTTAGGAAAGGAATATACCTTACTTTGACCTAGTAACTTCAATTCCTAGAAAATATTTGAGTCCTCCTAGATTTTTCCTCTCAAATTCTGTTGCCAATTGCTCTTGAAGTCTTGCTATTTCCTTTGGGCCATCTCCTGTAATGATCATATCGTCTACATAGACTATTAAAGCTGTTATCTTACCCTTGTGATGCTTTAAAAATAATGTATGATCTGAGTTGCTTTGATGAAAGCCATATTTCCTCATTGTCGAGTTCAAGCGGCCAAACCATGCTCTAGGAGATTGCTTCAAGCCATACAAAGTGCGTTGTAAATTGCACACAATCTTAGTTTTAGAGTTTGCCATATATCCTGGAGGGACATCCATGTAGATTTCCTCTTCAAGATCTCCATGAAGAAAAGCGTTTTTAACGTCAAACTGATGCAATGGCCGATCAAAATTTGCTGCAAGAGATAGTAGAACCCTGACAGTACTCAACTTGGCCACTGGTGGGAAACTTTCTTCATAGTCTACACTATAGGTCTGTGTATAACCCTTTGTCACCAATCTTGCTTTGTACCTTTCCACCGATCCATCGGCTTTGTACTTGATGGAAAAAACCCACTTACACCCCACTGTTTTTTTACCTTCTGGTAGGGGAATAAGAGTCTATGTCTCATTTTTCAGTAATGCCTCCATTTCCTCCTTCATAGCTTGGATCTACCTACCAAAGCCTTTTCAACACTTATGGGAATATGATGTGAGGAGAGTTCATTCACAAAATTCTTGAGGGGTTCAGACAGTTCTTTTGTAGAAACATAATTGGCAATTAGATATCTCGATCTTTAGTCCTCTAGTTCTGGATAATATCTGTTTGGTTGTTTGCCCCGATTGTGCCTGAAAGGTAACTTATAGCCAACAGGGGTATCCATATCATTAGAAATGTGAGGTGTGATAAGAGGTGTGATAGGGGAGCTTACCTCAATAATATTCTCAGGAGATAAGTCATTGGATACTGAAGAGGGGGGTATTTCAACTTCTAGAGATGCTTCAGCTTCTGGAGATGTAAGCTCAGCTTCTGGAGATGTCGGCTCTGGATTAGGTTCCTTGATAATCGACTGATTAATTGTTATATCAGAGTCCTTGAACCAGTCAAATGTCAACCAATTCAGCTATTCTTTTTCTATCTCCCCTGAAGAGAAGAATTGGATCCACTGGGAGAGTAAAAAGTGTCGGATAAGGAACGTGACATCCATAGTTACATAGGTGTGCCGAGTAGTTGGGTCGTAGCATCGGTACCCTTTCTGGTGTACATTGTATCCCAAAAAGAGACAACGAATGGCATAGGGATCAAGTTTTGTTCGTTGGTTCTTGTGGAGGTGAACAAATGCAACACAACCAAAGACGCGAGGTGGAAGCATCATTACTGTGGGTACTGACACATAGGTTGACAAGGCTTGTAACGGAGTCTTGAACTTAAGAACTTTTGAGGGCATGCGGTTAATAAGATGGACGGTCATGGCAACAACATCAGCCTAGTGGTGACTAGGTACATGAGCTCCAAGTAACAGAGCTCGAGCAGTTTCAAGGATGTGGCAATTCTTGCACTCTGCAATACCATTTTGCTACGGAATCTTGGGGCATGAGGTCTCATGAATTAGTCCATAATGTTGGAAATAATCACGAACCGGTTGATTTACATACTCTCTACTATTATCAGAGTGAAGAATTCGTATTTTAGCAGAGAACTGAGACTGAATCATTTTATGAAATGATTGAAATACATGAAAAACCTCATTTTTATGTTACAACAGGTAAATCTAAGTCATTCAAGTACAATCATCAACAAATATCACAAACCAGCGGAAACCAGATATAATAGTTTTTGGGGAGGACTCCATACATCAGAATGAATTAAAACAAAAGGAACAACGCACTTATTTATACTTAATGGATAATTGACTTGATGACTTTTAGCTAAAATGCAAGTCTCACATTTAAAATCCAAAAATGACAAATCCGAAAATAGATTAGGAAACACATGTTTAAGATAACCAAACGAAGGATGGCCTAACCGACAGTGCCAAAGCAAAATTTGTTCCACTTTGAGGTCATCCGGGCGGTGTGTGGTGTGCTTGGCCGACACTGAAATCTTCCATATAATAGAGCCCCGCCCCCCCTCTTAGTACCACGGCCAATGATCTGCTTGGTGAGAATATCCTAAATAAGACAAAACACAGGATAAATGAGCACAACACAATTCAAATCTTTAGTAATTTGACTCACGGATAGCAACTTGTGAGAAAGAGAAGGCGCAAGTAAAGTATTAGATAGTGGTAGGGCTGGTGACAACATCATAGTCCCAGCCCCTATTACCAAAGAGATGCCTCCATTAGCATCGCAATGCTATTTCGCCAAGGAGGGGAGTGTTGAGGAAAATCATTTGCATCAAAAGTCATATGATCCGTTGCTCCGGAATCAAGTATCCAAGTATTTCAATCAACCTCCTAATTAGACCCAAGTAGAGCATTACCTAGATTAGAGTTTAAATTACTGGCTGGAATGAGGGAAAGGTGTGGTTCTGCTGCAGCAACTGCAGCCTTGCCAGTGCTATTCTCACCTCCATCACAGCGCTTCCGAGCCTGGAGTTCATGCCACCAATCAGGATACCCGTGAAGCTTAAAGCAGGTCTCACGAGTATGCTTTACACTCCCACAGTGAGAGCATTTAGTGCCTTCAGAGGTGGCTCGAGGTTTAGAGTTGGAGCTGAATTTGCCACCATGCAAAGAGAGAGACCCGGAGGATGCTTGAGACTCTTTGATGCTAGACCTGCTCCTAGAATATCATCGGGGCTACTCGTGGTCATCACCACTTGACGAAGAGCTTCCCTCTGAACGTGCGCATAGGCTTGCTCCACTGTTGGGAATGGCTTTATCTACAGGACAGCACTTCTGATATGGTCTAACCGGTCATCGAGACCATCGAAGAATACATATACTCGATCTTCTTGAACCAAGGTATTGTAATATTGAATATCGGTTGGGCATTCCATCGGGTTTGGACGACAAAAGTCGATTTCACGCCATAGGCCTTGAAGATCATTGTAGAACTTTTCAAGAGAACCACCAGCCTGTTTAAGACGGGTCACACATCGCCGGAGGTCATACACCTGGGAGGTGTCACTGCCATCAAAGTATGTAGTAGCAATTGCATCCCACACCAACTTGGTTGTTGGGAAGTGAATGAAGTTACTAATAAGAGAGGAGTCCATGCAATTAATCAACCATCCTTTAACAATAGCATTGTCGGTGCGCCATTATCGAAAGGTAGGGTCCTTCTGAGGTGGTTGAGGTAAATCGTTGTTTATGTATCCCATTTTGTCTTTGCCCGAGATATACATCTCGACCATCTGGGACCAAAGAGCATAGTTGGTGCCATCAAACTTAATGCCGATCGGTGCAGTAGTAATATCGGAGGTCTGGGTTGGGGTTGACGTTTTGCTTAAAACTTCAGTCATTTTTATGGTCAACTTGGCTAGGGTGGAAGAATATGAAGATTCATCAGTATGGCGGTCTGTATCAGCCATGAAGAGATTGGTTAGGAAATTGACAAGAGGATCATAGGCTTTGATACTGTTTGCCTAAATCTATTCTAGCAAAATACGCAAGTATATGTAGTCCACAAGTAATATAATGATAAGAGAGTTGTCGATCCCACGAGAAATTATTTAATAATAATTACCAACTACTAACTCTTAAGCAAATTAATTTTATTTAAACAACTGATTAAAGAATGTGAATTTATGAAATTAAAATATTTAATTAAACTAATATTAAATACCACTAGATTGAAACCAGATAATGAAGACTTAAGACTAGAATTTCACTTATTGGTTCACTCAGGTTAATATACTTTATGTTAAGTTATGCTAACTATTCTGGATTGTTAATAAAAAAACCATCAATATTTATGACCATCTCTCGATGTACTATAAACGAATCAACTTAAATCCACAGATGATAAAATTAAAGTGTATACCCTAGATAACTAATTCACTATTCTTTATGTGAATTACAATTAAAAATGATTTAAAGCACAGATTCTCTATTAGATTACATGCGGCGTAAAGGTATATCCTTATCCTAAACACAAATCATGAATTCCATCACCATGCAGAAAACACAATCACATTCTATTATGATCAGATTTAAATCTATACTTCATCTTCCGAGTTCATATAGATTATCACTATTGATCACAATTAAGCAATTAATCGCAAATTATAATAGACAATCCAATAATAATCAACAATAATTAACAAGGAAGTACATCAATAAAAGCTGCGCAATAAGTTCCATTGTAATCTTAAAAAGAAATTAGTTCATAATTGAATTAAAATCCATACTTTACATTGATAAAGCATTCAATAATACAAAATAAGAGGTAGAGAAGAGAATAGAATATGTAGACGCAATCCTTGAGTCTCTCCTTCAGCTCCTACGATGAATCTTTCGTGCTCTTGTAATTGCTGCAAGCCTCTATTTATTTATAGCCTAGTTCTCCCAAACAAGGGTTTTTGTTTACTAAAACTAATCAACCTTAATCTACTGAATAAAACATTTATTTATAGCCTAATAATATAAATCCAACTCCTAATAGAATTTAAAATATCAAGTTGCAGTTTAATTGATTAAACAAGTCAAAAAGTCAACTCTGACAATTTCTCAAACTGGCGCAGCCGCGCTTGAAACAAGCTGGAATGGGGCGCGGTCGCGCTGCTATGGCAGAAAGACAACATTAACTCTGAAGACCGGCGCGACCACGCTACTACCCAATTTATTTTGGGCGCGACCGCGCTGCACCATTTTCTGCACTTTTATTTCTTTTTGTTGCTGCTTTCATCCAATCATTACCAATCCAATTCCAAAGCACATAACCTACAAAACAACATAAAATGTATGAACAGTAATATAAAACCAAGGAAATAAACAACAATCCAAATTAAACGATACCCAATTCGTAGGTATAAAACCTACTCATCAAATACCTCCAAATTTAAACCATTGCTTATCCCCAAGCATAACACTACGAACACAACTAAAACATCTAAATTATAACAAGCAACTACTTAAGCAATGAATCCATATGAGTTTGAACAATGGCCTCAAAAATACAAAAATTGATCTAGAAAAATTTTTGAAAACATGCAAAGATTATAATTTCAACCTAATCATTTGTTCCACATCTACTTATGATCATTTAAATGCGTGTGTGCATCCAAATATTTAACTAGTCATGACTCACACTAGATCATATAATCAAATACTCATAAAATATTTTTAAAATCAACTCTAAAAACCTTCTTATCACATCAATTTCCGCTAATAAAGACAAAACATAAAGTTAAAGGATCGAAAGGATATTTCATACATTTAAGCACACTTAAACCCTTCCCAAGTATTTTAAAACACAATTTTCCCTTCTTTTTTTTTTATTTTTTTAGTGCGTGCATTTTATGCCCCCTCTCACTTTCTTTTGAATGAGTGCGTTTTACGCTCCATCTCTCTTTCTATTGCACGAGTGCGTTTTACGCTCCTTCTCGTACCTGTGTTTATGGGTGAGTGTGTTTTACACTCCATCTCAACCCACCATATGATTTATTCTTTCTCTCAGGAAGGTTCACAATTTCAAAAATTTTAATAACCCAAGATTTCCCCCAAACTTATGTTAATGCCTAAATTTCACTTTAACTGATGCTTAAATAAGATTTTAAAGTTTCAATGATATCTTTCACAAGCATTCAATCAAAAATTTTATCCTTAAGACGCAACTAGCTAAACAGATGGATATGTGCTTTCAAGTTCAAAAAGATCATAAATAGTGTGAACCCAACTTATAAGTCAAAATATAAACTAAGCATGCTTCTCAACTTCACAAAAGTTAAAATTAATCCTATTTTTTTCATTGGCCATAATCAAATTCAAATCAAACCATTGCTCATCTATCCTAAAAACATACTAACATGCAAATCTAATAACCTAAAACGTACAAGTACCACATAAAATAAAAACACACCCCCAAACTTAAGCTAGACATTGTCCTCAATGGCTAAGATAGAAAAAGTAAAACAGAGGACTTCCCTGAAAATATAGCAATCTTAATTTCTCTTTGTCCACTAAGTCTGAAGAATAAGCTAGGCACATTGGAATGAATAAGGCACTACACTTGAATTGGACTCAAATAACCTAAAAACACATTAGAAGCAAGTTTATTAAATCCTAAAAAAATGCAAGTTTATTAACTACTATGAAACCTAATAAAATAAATAAAAACTAAAAATTAAAATTAAATTTGGGTTGCCTCTCAATAAGCGCTTATTTTATAGTCTCAGCCTGACTGCTTCAATTTTTATCCGATTCCCCTTCGATAATTGAGGAACCCTCCATCCATCAATAATAATGTAACTTAGGGATTTGCTTCAGTAAGAGCCATTGTTTCAAATTCACCTAGCTTGCTCTTTTTAGATAGAATCTCTTTTAAGAACTTTAGGTAGTTATGCGTTTGCTCCATTGTGTCTGTGAACGAATTGTGGCATTGGAGCTTTTCAAACACAATTGGCTCTTCATCTATCTTCCCTTTCTCATCCCACCATGGCTCCAAATTTATGCTAGCTCCCATGTCACATAGAGCTTTGTAAACGACATGACTACCAATTAGGCGCGGATTACAAAACTACCTGGATTCTTAAACTTTGGTGGAGAAGGTACATGGGGTACTAACAAAGTCGGCTCATCAGCATTAGAACTCAAGGCTAGATCTTCTTTGACTATATTTTCATGATCCCCACTTGTCTCCTCCATATCAGAATCATCGTCAATTAGCACGAAGGTGTCGATCTCCAGCATGTTGGGATGAAGTAGGTGAGGCAAAATTGTTGGGACCCGAGTTGATACGTATGACTACGGAAAAGATCTAAATGATCCGGCAACGTATACAAACAGCTCAAGATCGACAAAAGAATTATGCCGATCTTCATCGAAGAGACGAGGAATTCAATGTCAGGGATCATGTATTTTTACGTGTTGCTCCGTGCAAAGGAGTTACAAGATTCGGAAAGAAAGGAAAGCTTAACCCTCGATTTATCGGTCCATTTGAAATCCTCGACTGAGTAGGAACTATGGCCTACAGACTCGCCTTACCGCCAAGCATGTCTCGTGTTCATAATGTTTTTCACATATCCATGCTACGTAAATATGTGAAAGATCTAAACCACATTATTGAGTTAGAACCAGACGAGATAGCAGAGGATTTGACGTACGAAGAGATACATGTCAAGGTCTTGGATAAGAAGGAACAGATTCTACGATCAAAGGTTATACCTCAAGTCAAAGTTTTATGGAGAAACCATGACGTTGAGGAAATGACCTGGGAGTTAGAATCTGAAATGAGAGCAAGGTATCCTCACCTCTTCGAAATGCCAGGTACGTACGTCAATTTCGAGGACGAAATTTCATAAGGAGGGGAGATTGTAAGATCCCGACTTTATGAAATAAAAGTTTATTATTTTCTTTATGATTAATTTTCTAAAAAGTAAAGTGCTTAATTGTTATAAATGATAGTTAAGGGTGTTATATGCAAATTATCTGATAAACAGTGTATGTCGGGGAATATTCCTTTTGTCGGAGAATATTCTTTTTATTAGAGAATATTATATTCGATATCGTACGACGGTACCGAAATGATAATATTGTCAACGATAGTGGGCCCCATTGTCAGATACTGAAAACGACAATATTTGTCAACAGTATTATCACCTACAACTGTTGAAATACCCGGTAATAAAAAGAACAGTAAAACGCGTTCTTCCACAGTAGTACGCGGTATTTCACAAGCACACGGTGTTACACAGTATTTTATATTATTGATTCAATAATTGATAAAGTAGCTATTGCATAGTATATTGATTCAATAATTGTTACAGTAGTATCTGCATAATACTTTTTATTATTTGTCATGACACTGTAACTCATATTATTGGATATTATATTTTAGCATTATTGACAATGTCTAGAAATTCTGTCAAGGAAAAAGATTATTTAATTGCGCGCCGTTTATACGAAAGGCCCCCTTTTTCCTGGGAATGATCTGGTTGTCAATATTATAAGTCTATAATATTAACGGTCAATAATTGTTGAAAATCTAAAATAGTGTTGATTAAAAATACGTGAAGCGTTGGTTGTAAGTTAGCTTATATTTCTGTGGGACCCACACTTTATTCCGTGGGATCCATAACTATTTGATCGGTGGGACCCACAAATTATTTTCGTAGAATAATTTCTTCAGATTTTATTTTTTTCGTGAGACCCACATGTCATTCAATAGTAATTACCGTCAGTAAATAGTTAATTCAGTTTTTATTTTATCTTAGGGTTAAAAACCTAAGTGAAAGCATATTTTAAGAATATACTATGGTATAAAGTATATTAAAAGAATATGCCAAGGGTATAAAAGTAATAAACCAAGAAAATTTAGAAAAAAGACTAAAATTCCCTCACCTTGATTTTCCTAAAAATAAGGAGGGTTCGCTTAAGAAATTTTCACACCTTCATTGCCTATACTTTCTCTCTCTCTAAAGTTCTCTTACTGTGTTAGGCTATTGTGAGTATTTGTGAGAATACTAGTATTATTCGAAGTTAGTAAACTTCATAGAAAGTAACATCCAGTCACTTGTTAACTAAGGTATGGAATATCATTTCTTTCATACTCATATATAATATCATTTGCTTTCATGTTCGTAAGTGATATTATACTCATAAAGGTTGTTATTCATTCTGTATTAATTTGTGGGGATAACATGTCCGTGCGGTATGACGCATGCCTGGTGAATATCCTTTTGTATTCATTTCTTATTATCATGTGAGAATAACCTATATGTACAGAGTGCCGCACCTGGTGAATAACCCTTTGTATTCATTCCTTATTAATCTGTGGGTATAACCTGTCCGTGCGGTATGACGCATGTCTGGTGAATATCCTTTTGTATTCATTTCTTATTATTCTGTGGGAATAACAGGTATGTACGAAGTGTCGTACCTGGTGAATAACCCTTTGTATTCATTCTTTATTAATCTGTGGGTATAACATGTCCGTGCGGATTGACGCATGCCTAGTGAATAACCCTTCGTATTCATTACTTATTAATCTTTTGTGGAAATAATCTGTGTACGCGAATTATCGCATGACGGGTGAAAATCCATTTGCAGTTTCATATATTCTGTTATACTCGTATAACGTATCATTTCTTTTGTACTCTTTAAGGGATATCTTTTCTTTCACATTTCTCCATTTATGATAAGAAATCTTCGTTTGTTTCCAAAACCTTATTTTTAAATGGTGAAAATCCCTGAAAATTAGTAGAATATCCTTAATAGTTTATGTTTCATCTAATATCTTTTCACTTGAATCTTTCTATTTCGTTTTGTACGTTATAGTTGAAGCATGAAATAATTTCTTGAATATCATTCTTGAATTTGACTCCACAATTTGGTTAACGTGTTGGCAATTTGGTCAATCTTCAATACTGATTAAATTATAAATCTTTTCTTATCCTTAATCTCACTGTATCATTGTCATCATCCCCATCCTCATACTTAAATTGTGGTGATAGTTCTCTTTAGCCGGTAGTGCAAAGATGAACTGGCATGACATGATTTTGACCAAACTGTGTATTGGTATAATCATGACTTTTGGTGTTACAAACAAAGGCGTATGGTGAAAGTTCTCTTTGGCCCATAGTGCAAAGATGAAATGGCTTTTGGCATGATCATGACCAGTGATGTTACAAATAAATATCTTTGGCACATCATGCAAAGAGAGGCTGTTAAATATAAACTGTTGATTTGGATGTTTATAAACATGAACTATTGATTGCTGTTACAAGGATAAAATATTGGTGGTGATCCTTTAACTTATAGAAGATGGTAGATATTATAATCTACTTGACTCTTCTAATGGATTGTTCGTTCCGCTGCAGTTGTTGTTGTTGAACAATTATAATATCTTTAAATCTCTGATTTATTATTGTTGAAGACTAAAGATAATTTTTATTCTTCATTATCTTAGTCATGATATTTCTTACTGGGCTATTTGTGATCACCCTTTTCCTTTTTGTTCCATTGTTCTCCTAAGGAAAAGAGAATGTAGCGGGGACTAGCCGGAGAATGGAGTGATGGTCCGAGATAATAGAAGTATCTCAATACCTTACTATTAGTGTGACAATAAGTGTATTGAGAATTTAAGATGTATTTGTATTGTGTTGTCGTATTTTGCACAACACTTATTAGTTGTAAATGGAAAAATTCGTATTTGTAATTGTATTTTGTGGAATGTTATTGGCGACTCAAAATGGGTTGTATGGACCTATTTTGGGGGCGTCACAGTTGGTATCATAGCTTAGGGATATGATCTCTGGTAGAGATCTGGGATTAGAACTGGGAGGGGAGAGACGAGTAAAATCCTTCGCTAGTGTGACCTACCTAAGCTATTTTTGTTATTTAAGTAATTGGTTTGGTTATAGGGATAAGATGTTGCATGTCTATTTCTTTGACTAATCTTTGTTTTGTGATCACATTTCAGAATGGCATCTGAAAACCAAGAGATTTACTATGAGACCATTGTGGCTGAAAATCTGGAAGCCAAAATAATACGGGTGCAAACTCAGAACATCATGATGCTATTCATGATGCTAACAACAGGATGAATGATGATTTTTTTTAGGAACTTCATGCAATACATGCAAAACCAGGCGAGAAGAGCTCATGTCTACAATACTGGCAGAAATACTGATAATGCACGAATGGTCACTGCCAAGCAGTTCAAAGAATTGGGACCACCCGAATTTTTCGGCAAGCCAGATCCACTTAAAGCAGAGGTGTGGCTCAAACAATTAACAAAGATATTTGATGTACTGCGTTGCACGGACGACCAAAAGGTTCCTTTTGCCACCTTTATGCTGCGAGGAGAAGCGAATCATTGGTGGGAATCTGTAAAACGTACCCGTCACTCGGCACTCGAGATGTCTTGGGTCAAGTTCCAGGAATTATTTAACGAGAAGTATTTCCCGGAAAGTATTCGCCATATGAAGGAGGTGGAATTCATTAAACTGAAACAGAATAACATGACGGTGTCGCAGTACGAAGCCAAGTTTGCCGAGCTGTCGCGTTTTGCATCCCATTTGGTGACACTGAGGAACGGATGACACGAATGTTCCTACGAGGTTTGAAACCAGAAATTCGTCAATATCTCATTTCTCATATAATTTGTATATATTTAGATGTTGTGGATAGGGCTCAAGTAGTGGAGCAAGAGAGAGGGATACTACAACCAAGAAGCAACAACCAACCACGAGAGAAAAATTACGATAATAATCATAATGGTGGCAACAATTATCGAAATAATGATAATCAGCGAGGAGGGAATCACAACACCGGAAATGGTAACCACTTCGGTGGTAATCCTGGCCCAGACAACAGGAGGATTGAGTCAAGTGGCAACAATTCCAAGAAAAGGAGATTCAACAACAACTATGGAAAGGCACCAATGTCAGCACAAGTACCAGTTTCGAAGGGAGGAGAACGACCACTAGTTAGATGTTTCAGGTGTGGGAAAGAAGGACACATCAGTCCAAATTGTACACAATCGCCATCCCAAGTGTGTTACAATTATGGAAAAGAAGGCCATATAGCTCGCTTTTGTCATGCAGTGAAGTCAAGTCCAGCTGCAATGATGACACCAAAGGTGGTCATGGACAAGTCAAAGTCTATGGTTCAGGGGAGAGCTTTTGTCGTGACATCTCAAAAAGCGCAGAACTCGAATGAAGTTATTACGGGTAAACTACTTATTAACTCTTGTGAAGTCTATGCCTTATTAGATACTAGTTCTACCCACTCTTTTGTTTCACCAACATGTGCTCAACGTCTAAACTTAACTCCTGAGAAATTAGATTTTGACTTATCTGTTGAAACACCATTAGCACAAACATTCGTTACATCTACAGTCTATAAATCTTGCTTTGTTCAAATCGGTACCCTCACATTACCTGTTAATCTTATCTCCTTGAACATGCATGAATTTGATGTGATTTTAGGAATTGATTGGTTAACTGCTCATCATGCTAAAATTGATTGCTTTCATAAGGTCATTAGTTTTCATATTCCTAATCAACCTATTATGCGAATTCAAGCAACCAAACCATTGAAATCAATAACCATCATTTCTAGTCACAAAGCCATTCGTTTATTGAAAAACGGATGTCAAGCCTTCTTAGCCCATGTAACGGATTTAAACAAAAGTACGTTAGATTTGAATAATATTTCTGTTGTTAATAAGTTCCCTGACGTATTTCTCGAAGAACTTCCTGGCCTACCCCTAGACCGTGAAATCGAATTTTTTATCGATCTTGAACCCGGTACGAAACCTATTTCCAAAACCCCATATCTAATGGCTCCTATTGAACTTCAAGAGTTAAAAGTCCAACTACAGGAGTTGTTAGACAGCGGGTTCATACGTCCGAGTACATCGCCTTGGGGTGTTCCTGTTTTATTCGTAAAGAAGAAAGACAGGAGTATGAGACTTTGCATTGACTATCTGGAGTTAAATCATGTCACCATCAAAAATAGGTACCCGTTACCTCGCATTGATGACCTGTTCGACCAGTTACAAGGTGCTCAATTCTTTTCAAAGATCGATCTTCGTTCTGGATATCATCAGTTGAAAGTTAAAGCTGATGACATTCCAAAGACTGCCTTCAGAACTCGGTACGGGCATTATGAATTCCTAGTCATGTCTTTTGGATTGACTAATGCTCCTGCTGCTTTCATGGATATGATGAACCGGATATTCAAGGAATATTTGGATCATTTCGTGGTTGTCTTCATTGATGACATTCTCATATATTCTAAAAGTCGTGAAGATCATGAGCAACACTTGAGGCTGATACTCCAAAAGCTTCGTGAAAACAAGTTATATGCTAAGTTGAAGAAATGTGAATTCTGGTTTGAGGAAGTTGCATTCCTTGGTCACTTGGTTTCTAAACAAGGAATCTCAGTTGACCCGGGAAAGATTGAAGCAGTATCAAATTGGGAACAACCTAAGACAATAACTGAAGTACGAAGCTTTCTGGGTCTAGCTGGTTATTATCGGAGATTCGTAAAAGGATTTTCTCGAATAGCCATTCCATTAACTCAACTGACTCAGAAAAGCACAACATTCAAATGGAGCGAAGAATGCGAGAAGAGTTTTCAAGAACTCAAAAGAAGGCTCATTTCAGCACCTGTATTGGCAATACCATCAGGATCGAAAGGATTTGTCATCTACAGCGACGCTTCAAGCAAAGGACTAGGTTGTGTTCTCATGCAACATAGGAAGGTTATAGCCTATGCATCTCAGCAACTCAAGGAATATGAGAGGAATTATCCTACTCATGATCTAGAGTTGGCAGCAGTCGTTTTCGCGTTAAAGATTTGGAGACATTACTTGTATGGAGAGAAAGTGGAGATCTATACAGACCACAAAAGTCTCAAATATTTCTTCACCCAGAAGGAACTCAACATGCGACAGCGGCGTTGGCTCGAGTTGTTGAAAGATTATGACCATACCATCCAATACCATCCTGGAAAGGTGAACGTAATAGCTGACGCATTGAGTAGAAGATCATATGCAAGCACGAGTGCGTTACTGACATCGCAAAGGCTCATTTTAGATGATTTACAAAGGATGGAGATAGAGTTAAAGACTCCAGGAACCCATGTGAAGATCGCACATATACAGGTAGAATCGACTTTAATTGACAAAATTAAAGCTGCTCAAGTTACAGACCCGGAGTTGGTGAATATGAAGAAAAAGGTACAAGAAGGTGCTATTCCAGAAGCAAGAGTCGACGAAGACGGAATACCTCGAGTCAACTCTAGACTGTGTGTTCCTAACAACCCTGACTTGAAATACAAAATCATGATGGAGGCACACAACACACTATTTGCAATCCACCCTGGAAGTACCAAAATGTATCGTGATCTTCGACATACATTTTGGTGGAACAATATGAAAAGAGAGATTGTAGAGTTTATCGCAAGATGTTTAACTTGTCAACGTGTCAAGGCGGAGCATCAAGTACCAAGGAGTCCATTGCAACAACTTGAGATTCCAGAATGGAAGTGGGAACACATCAACATGGATTTCGTGACAGGTCTTCCCAAAGTTTCTCAAGGCTTAGATGCAATTTGGGTCATTATAGATAGATTGACCAAGTCTGCTCATTTCTTGCCTATACGAGAAAACTATTCACTTGAGCGTCTTGTTAGTATGTATATAAGCGAGATTATCAGATTGCATGGCATGCCAGTATCCATCGTTTCTGATCGAGATCCTAGGTTCACTTCCCGATTTTGGGTCAGCTTGCAAAAAGCTATGGGCACTAAATTACGATTCAGTTCTGCATACCATCCCCAAACAGACGGGCAATCGGAAAGGACTATTCAAACCCTTGAAGATCTATTAAGACTCTGCGTACTAGACTTCAAAGGAAGTTGGGACAAATACTTGCCATTGGTGGAATTCTCTTACAATAACAGTTATCAAGCAAGTATAGGCATGGCTCCCTTCGAGGCATTGTATGGACGAAGGTGTCGATCTCAAGCATGTTGGGATGAAGTAGGTGAGGCAAAATTGTTGGGACCCGAGTTGATACGTATGACTATGGAAAAGATCCAAATGATCCGGCAACGTATACAAACAGCTCAAGATCGACAAAAGAGTTATGCCGATCTTCATCGAAGAGACGAGGAATTCAATGTCGGGGATCATGTATTTTTACGTGTTGCTCCGTGGAAAGGAGTTACGAGATTCGGAAAGAAAGGAAAGCTTAACCCTCGATTTATCGGTCCATTTGAAATCCTCGACCGAGTAGGAACTGTGGCCTACAGACTCGCCTTACCGCCAAGCATGTCTCGTGTTCATAATATTTTTCACATATCCATGCTACATAAATATGTGAAAGATCTAAACCACATTATTGAGTTAGAACCAGACGAGATAGCAGAGGATTTGACGTACGAAAAGATACTTGTCAAAGTCTTGGATAAGAAGGAACAGATTCTACGATCAATGGTTATACCTCAAGTTAAAGTTTTATGGAGAAACCATGACGTTAAGGAAATGACCTGGGAGTTAGAATCTGAAATGAGAGCAAGGTATCCTCACCTCTTCGAAATGCCAGGTACGTACGTCAATTTCGAGGACGAAATTTCATAAGGAGGGGAGATTGTAAGATCCCGTCTTTATGAAATAAAAGTTTATTATTTTCTTTATGATTAATTTTCTAAATAGTAAAGTGCTTAATTGTTATAAATGATAGTTAAGGGTGTTATATGCAAATTATCTGATAAACAGTGTATGTCGGGGAATATTCCTTTTGTCGAAAAATATTCTTTTTGTCGGAGAATATTATATTCGGTATCGTATGACGGCGCTGAAATGACAATATTGTCAACGATAGTGGGCCCCATTGTCGGATACTGAAAACGACAGTATTTGTCAACAGTATTATCACTTGCAACTGTTGAAATACCCGGTAATAAAAAGAACAGTAAAACGCGTTCTTCCACAGTAGTACGCGGTATTTCACAAGCACACGGTGTTGCACAGTATTTTATATTATTGATTCAATAATTGATAAAGTAGCTATTGCACAGTAATTTGATTCAATAATTGTTACAGTAGCATCTGCATAATACTTTTTATTATTTGTCATGACACTGTAACTCATATTATTTGATATGATATTTTAGCATTATTCACAATATCTAGAAATTCAGTCAAGGAAAAAGGTTATTTAATTGTGCGTCGTTTATACGGAAGGCCCCCTTTTTCCTGGGAATGATCTCGTTGTCAATATTATAAGTCTATAATATTAACGGTGAATAATTTTTAAAAATCTGAAATAGTGTTGATTAAAAATACGTGAAGCGTTGGTTGTAAGTTAGCTTATATTTCTGTGGGACCCACACTTTATTCCGTCGGACCCATAACTATTTGATCGATGGGACCCACAAATTATTTTCGTAAAATAATTTCTTCAGATTTTATTTTTTCATGGGACCCACATGTCATTCAATAGTAATTACCGTCAGTAAATAGTTAATTCAGTTTTTATTTTACCTTAGGGTTAAAAACCTAAGTGAAAGCATATTCTAAGAATATACTATGGTATAAAGTATATTAAAAGAATATGCCAAGGGTATAAGAGTAATAAACCAAGAAAATTTAGGAAAAAGACTAAAATGCCCTCACCTTGATTTTCCTATAAATAGGGAGGGTTCGCTTAAGAAATTTTCACACCTTCATTGCCTATACTTTCTCTCTCTCTAAATTTCTTAAGTTCTCTTAGTGTGCTGGGCTATTGTGAGTATTGGTGAGAATACTAGTATTATTTGAAGTTAGTAAACTTCATAGAAAGTAACATCCAGTCACTTGTTAACTAAGGTAGGGAATATCATTTCTTTCATACTCATATATAATATCATTTGCTTTCATATTCGTAAGTGATATTATACTCATAAAGGTTGTTATTCATTCTGTATTAATTTGTGGAGATAACATGTCCGTGCGGTATGACGCATGCCTGGTGAATATCCTTTTGTATTCATTTCTTATTATTCTGTAGGAATAACCTGTATGTACGGAGTGCCGTACCTGGTGAATAACCCTTTGTATTCATTCCTTATTAATCTGTGGGTATAACCTGTCCGTGCGGATTGACGCATGCCTGGTGAATAACCCTTCGTATTCATTACTTATTAATCTTTTGTGGAAATAATCTGTCTACGCGAATTATCGCATGACGGGTGAAAATCCATTTGCAGTTTCATATATTCTGTTATACTCGTATAACGTATCATTTCTTTTGTACTCTTTAAGGGATATCTTTTCTTTCACATTTCTCCATTTATGATAAGAAATCTTTGTTTGTTTCCAAAACCTTATTTTAAAATGGTAAAAATCCCTGAAAATTAGTAGAATATCCTTAATAGTTTGTGCTTCATCTAATATCTTTTCACTTATATCTTTCTATTTCGTTTTGTACATTATAGTTGAAGCATGAAATAATTTCTTGAATATCATTCTTGAATTTGACTCCACAATTTGGTCATCGTGTTGGCAATTTGGTCAATCTTCAATATTGATTAAATTATAAATCTTTTCTTATCCTTAATCTCACTATATCATTGTCATCATCCTCATCCTCATACTTAAATTGTGGTGATAATTCTCTTTAGCCCGTAGTGCAAAGATGAACTGGCATGACATGATTTTGACCAAACTGTGTATTGGTATAATCATGACTTTTGGTGTTACAAACAAAGGCGCATGGTGAAAGTTCTCTTTGGCCCGTAGTGCAAAGATGAACTGGCGTTTGGCATGATCATGACCGGTGATGTTACAAATAAATATCTTTGGCACATAGTGCAAAGAGAGGCTGTTGAATATAAACTGTTGATTTGGATGTTTATAAACATGAACTATTGATTGATGTTACAAGGATAAAATATTGGTGGTGATCCTTTAACTTATAGAAGATGGTAGATATTATAATCTATTTGACTCTTCTAATGGATTGTTCGTTCCGCTGCAGTTGTTGTTCTTAAACAATTATAATATCTTTAAATCTCTGATTTATTATTGTTTAAGACTAAAGATAATTTTTATTCTTCATTATCTTAGTCATGATATTTCTTACTGGGCTATTTGTGCTCACCCTTTTCCTTTTTGTTCCATTGTTCTCCTCAAGAAAAGAGAGTGTAGCGGGGACTAGCCGGGGAATGGAGTTATGGTCCGAGATAATAGAAGTATCTCAATACCTTACTATTAGTGTGACAATAAGTGTATTGAGAATTTAAGATGTATTTGTATTGTGTTGTCGTATTTTGCACAACACTTATTAGTTGTAAATGGAAAAATTTGTATTTGTAATTGTATTTTGTGGAATGTTATTGGCGACTCAAAATGGTTTATATGGACCTATTTTGGGGGCGTCACATTCGGTGCGGGCAATCCATCAGTCTCGGGAACCATGTCACTGGGCCATGCACAATGATAACTATTGTTTAAGGTGTTGATAAACTGTCCCATCTAGTTCTCAAGATTTTGAAACGACACTGCTTGGCTTTTCATATTCAAATCCACTTGGTTCAACAGCCGATCATGATCCTCATTCTTTTGTACGTAGCTGTAATGAACTTTGCCAAGGCCTCCTCTAAACTCAGTTTCCTTTCCTCTTCATGTGGATGGGCTGGATCCTGAAATTCTAGAGTGTATGATTGGCTTGGAGCAAAGGTTTGGACTTGATTATTATGGCTCCATGAAAAATACAGGTGATACCCTCAATCCTGATGATAATTGTTCGGATAAGCATAATTATTGGGGTAATTGCCGAAGTTGTCACCACGTTACATCGACTCGAAACTGATGGCGCATTGATCATTCGAATGGTTTCCAGCACAATAATCACAAATTATCGCTACATTTTGAATACGTTGTGCTACAAAAGCATCAAACTTCCTTAAAAGTGTCTCAATGTGTGCTGACAATTCCTCGAGTTCATAAATCTTTGCCGCTCTTGACTGAGTCATTCTCGTATAAGGCCACTGATAGTCATAGGAAGCCATGATGTATCTGAAAAGGAAGTAAAACAGGAAAAAAATAAAAATAAAAATAAAACGTTTAAATTAAGATTAATTTGATTGAAATTAATATTCGCGAAAATTATTAAATTAATACCCCGACAACGGCGCCAAAAACTTGTTTGCCTAAATCTATATTAGTAAAATACGCAAGTATACGCAGTCCACAAGTAATATAATGATAAGAGAGTTGTCGATCCCATGCAGAATTATTTAATAATAATTATTAATTACTAACTTATAATCAAATTAATTTTATTTAAACAACTAATTAAGATTGTGAATTTTAGATAATAAAGTACTAAACTAACTAATCACTAACCATCAAGAATTGAATTCAGATAAAAAGGCTTAAGATTGCAATTTTCCTTAATATTTCACTTGAATTAATACACTTCATGTTAAGTTATGCTAACTATTCCGGATTGTTAATCAAGAATTCATCAATAGTTATAATCATCTATCGATATATCATAAACTAATCAACTTAAATCTACGAAGGTTAGAATTAAGATGAACACCCTAGTTAACTAATTCACTATATCTCTATGTGAATTACAATTAAAAAGGATTTAAAGCACAGGTTTTCTATCATATTACATGCGGCGTATAGGTATATCTCTATCGTAGACACAAATTATGAATTCCATCACCATGCAAAAAACACAATCACATGCTATTATGATCAGATCTAAATCTATACTTCATCTCCCGAGTTCATATAGATTATCACGATAATTGTTGATCAGACAATTAAGTAATTAATCACAAATCATAATAGACAATCTGATAATAATCAACAATAATTAACAAGGAAGCATATCAATGAAAGCTATGCAATAAGTTTCATTATAATTTTAAAAAGAAATTAGTTCATAATTAAATTAAAATCCATAATTTACAATTGATAAAGCATTCAAGAATACAAAATAAGAGGTAGAGAAGAGAATAGAATCTGTAGACGCAATCCTTAAGTCTCTCCTTCAGCTCCTACGATGAATCCTTCGTACTCTTGTACTTGCTTCAAGCCTCCATCTCTTTCTCCCAAACTAGAATTTTTGTCTACTAAAACTAATCTCCCTTAATCTACTAAATAAAACATCTATTTATAACCTACTAACATAAATCCAACTCCTAATTTTTGTCTACTAAAACTAATCTCCCTTAATCTACTGAATAAAACATCTATTTATAGCCTACTAACATAAATCCAACTCCTAATATAATTTAAAATATCAAGTTGCAGTCTAATTGGTTAAACAGGTCAAAAAGTCAATTCTGGCAATTTCCCGAACTGGCGCGGCCGCGCTTGAAACAAGCTGGAATAGGGCGCGGCCGCGCTGCTATAGCATACAGGCAAAATTAACTCTGAAGACCGGCGCGGCCTCGCTACTACCCAGTTCATTTTGGGCGCGGGCGCGCTGCACCATTTTCTGCACTTTTGCTTCTTTTTGCTGCTGCTTTCATCCAATCATTACCAATCCCAAAGCACATAGCCTACAAAACAATATAAAATGCATGAACAGTAACATAAAACCAAGGAAATAAACAACAATTCAAATTAAACTATTCCTAATTCGTATGTATAAAACCTACTTATCAGATACCATGACAAAAATATATATTGAAATCTCAATTTTCTTTTTACAAGACTGGTGGGTATATATAGAATAAAATACATCTGAATCTGGCTATACATATATTAAGACTTAATTAACTATATTGATATAGTGTATCCCAAAACTTCCTCCTATAATCTCGTGGAGGACAACTCACGCCAACACTAATAAATGAAACCTGAAAGGGTTAAGACATGGATAAACAGAACCCGAAAAGGTTCAAACTTGGGCAAATGCCCTTAATAATTGACAAAACTCGCCCGTCTTCTTCAATCTCTTCCTCAGAGGTTCATCACCGCTACTTTTCTTTTTAGATTTTCCTTTCTCTTTAGAAGATTGAGCAGCAGCTACCACCCCTGCAGCAACGGTCGCTTCCAATTACTCAAGAATGCAAACACCTCGAGCGGGTCCCCCTATCAATTTTAGTATAGAGGCAAGAGCGATGGCCATGGCTTTCAGGTCTATTTTAATGTTCCTTTTTGCCATGATTGGATCGTCCCAAAGAACTACGAAAAAGAAAAGCAAGTGATTAACCCAAGCATCAGTATCATAAACAATAAGACCAGCTTCGTTGACACAATCTACCTACATAAAATAAGTTGATTTAGTTCAATGCTCAAAAACAAAATCTTTACTTTGAAAATCTTCCGAAGACCAATGTTGTCTTATCACCGGGGTGCCAAAATCTCGAACGTACCTCCCCATTATTCTTAGATGAATTTTGTGTTTAATATTAGAAGGTGCATCATTCCCATTGGGATCTACGAAAAAGGGAAAAGATGCTACTTCACCCCGCGGATATATATCCATTCTTCATGCCACTCTTTGTTACTGGAAGGGATAATTACCAACTCGGGTTGACCGTCCTAACATTGCACTTAGTAAAACCCTTTAGTTTAGGATTTCTGGAACTTAAACATGTGAAAGAATAGGTGGTGGTTCGGTCTAATGTTGCGCTTAGCACAATGTGTTATGAACGTATTGATCAAAAGGATTGAATTTGGCATTATTTGCCCGAGGGCGCAGTTAAAGAAGTCTCATAATATTTCTCAATGAAGACCATGTCTAAAGTGCATCACATGTAACCCGACCTAATGTCCTTCGGGGCGCAAAAATATCCTTTTATCAACCATGGGCATTCTTAAGGTGTACTCGGGCCAAAGTTAAATAGCGACCCAAAGAAACTCTACAGATCAATCAATGTACCTACATACTTAGGTGATATGGATATAAGGGTCTTGCCTAAGCACCCCGACTAGACTAGCAATTGAGTTCGCATCTATAGTCGAGATATAACTTTTTCATGATCTTCAACTACGAAGGCACTGACAGTGAGAATTCGTTCTACCTCGAATGCTGGGTCTCACCTTGAACACCCTTGACCTGAGTGCCCTCACCTAAAAACCCTACTCGAAGTTACTACGCCCTCTTCCTTGATTGTGCGCTCTCGAGGGAAATCCGAGGTGACTCCTCATTACCTATGTCATCTCCCTCTCCCGCACCCCCATGGGCTCCACGGGTTCATGCCCGTCACCAACTGGCAGACCCGCCCTACCTGTCCCAAACGGAACCCTAATTGTTCTCACCATGACAGAAATTACGATATCTAGGAAACAAATTCAGAGGGATTTTGAACTTCTACAAACAAAATAACTAACACAACAGTAACAAAACTACGTAGAGATGATATAAAAGGAGTGCCTAAAAGGAGGTAAGTTTGATGAACTTACTTGAGAACATGGTCACCTAAAAAAATGGAAGCAAAAGATAACCCTCATGCATAACTAGGTTTTAAGGCTAAAAGGTTGCAGAGAGAAATCGCGATAAATTAGATGAGAGTGAAAAGTGAAAAACGAAAGTAAGTACTGATATTTATGCTAAATCACTCCATCTAGATCTACCGTAGAGCAGGGAAAATCATAGAAGAAAAGGTAGAAAAGGTAGTGAGTGCTAAATAGCTGTCGGTAATCATTGCATCAGTTGGTGGTGAGATTCGACAGCTCGAGCAAAATCACCATGGTAGCCATAATTATTCAATTACCACCACTCTTCGATCGCTTGTGGAAATGAAAATGCATCAAATATCTAGTTATCTATCTATTATATAATGGGAGAGGAGGATGGTGACATCAGCCTTGACATTATGTCACAAATTCCCTTCTCTTTTTTCTCCTGCAAGTTTAGTTGTACAATAATTTTATCCATTTTAATTTTTTTTCTTTTAATTTTACAAGCTTTATCACCCGCACAAAGCAAGTAAGCTTAGAACACAACTTATCAGTTAAGTTTTAAATATGACATATTTGAGTGACAATATTTATAATTGATAGAATATAAATTTATTTAAGTTAATTTTCATAATTATCTTTTAGATTGATTGGCCATATCCTTTGTATAGTTGGCTCTCCTAATTTGTAGTGATTGATATCTTGTAAATTCGGTAATTGTAATTATCCTAGCCTAGAATTACGTTAGTGATGGTTGTATATTAGGGAGGCTTGTTCAAGGTAATATTGGGGATTCCTTTTAACTTTCATGGTATCAGAGCCATAGAAAAGCAACCCACCCACTTTCTATTCCTCTTTCTTCTTTTCTCGTCATCTCTTATTTTTCATTAATGGCTGAAAAGATTCATCCCGCCACCACCATAACAAACATCAAAACAACCATTCCACTCACGCTGGATTACGAGTCTGCTAAATACACAAATTGGAAGACTTTATTCACAATCCATGCTAAAGCCACGCTCACCTACGAGCACATCGTGCCACCACCGGTCGATTATAAGGTGACAACTCCGGCCTCTCCTCCAAAAACCGAGGCTACACTTCTGGCCGAGAAGGCCCATTGGGATTGCATTGACAACATTGTTCGTCAATGGATTTATGGAACCATCTCCGATGATCTCCTAAACACCATAATTGATCTCGACGACACGGCTGCTGATGCTTGGAACCGTTTGGCGGAATTGTTCCAGGATAATAAGACTTCTCGGGCCATCCACCTCGAGACAAAGTTCGCAACCACTAATTTGCGTGACTTTCCTGATGCAAAGGCGTTCACTCGCTGCCTCAAGGTGTTGGCCGATCAGTTGGCCAATGTTGGAGCCAAGGTCTCTGACCAAAGAATGGTGCGGCGTCTTCTCACTGGCTTGACCGAGGCATATGACGGTTTTGTGACGGTGGTTCAAAACATGAAACCTCTGCCGACGTTCGCTCAAACACGGTCGATGCTGCTTCTGGATGAAACCACCAAAGCCGAACGAGCCAAACTCGAATCAGGTTCGGCCTCTGCTCTTTTCATGAATTCCAATACTAATAATTTGAACCATAATGGACAACAACAGGAGACGAGTCAGAACAGGAATTCAAACAATAAAGGCAGGAAGAACAATGGCAAAAATCGCAGTGGCAACAACCAACGCAACCAGCAGACCCGCGGTGGTCGTGGTGGTGATAACCGCAACAAGCAGTGACCTTCACAGCAGCATCAGCAGGCCTGGAATTTCCCACCTTGGGGCGGGTGGGTCCCTCAGCCGTGGGCCACCCCACCGTGTCCTTATCCCACCACCCCTTGGGGTGTTCGTCCACCAATGGCGGCAAGGCAGCAGGGTGTCTTGGGTGCTCGTCCTCCTCACTCGTTCTACACCGCAACTCCGGCTCCAAGTGTTTATGCTCCAACTGACATTAATCACACAATGCACACTCTCTCTTTAAACCAACCAGACGAAAATTGGTATATGAACACTGGAGCGACGTCTCACATGACCTCTAATCCCGGTACTCTCATGTCTTATTTTAATTTGAGCAAAACTAATGGAATAATTGTTGGTAACGGTAGTATGATTCCAATTCGTGGTTATGGTAATACCTCCCTTCCCAAAAAAAATCCACCATTACACCTCAAAAATGTTTTACATGCTCCTCACTTGATTAAAAACCTTATTTCAGTACGTAAATTTACTAGCGATAATATGGTTTCTGTTGAATTTGACCCCTTTGGATTTTCTGTGAAGGACCTACAGACGGGGAGCAAACTACTGCGATGTGAGAGCACGGGAGAGCTCTACCCTTTCACCACCAAAAATCGGGCTATTTATGCTTCAGCACCTTCTGCTTTTACAACCATTTATCCTAGTATTTGGCACTCCCGTCTAGGTCATCCGGGAGATGAAATTCTTAGTACTCTTCGCAAAAATAATTTTATTAGTTGTAATAAAGCACTTAATTTTTGTTCATCGTGTCCCCTTCGGAAATTTGTTAAATTGCCTTTTAATGGTTCTTTATCTTTCACTACTATGCCTTTTGATATTGTTCATAGCGATTTGTGGACGTCACCTACTCTTAGCTCCTCCGGCCATCGTTATTATGCATTATTTCTTGATGATTACACTAATTTTTTGTGGACTTTTCCTTTGTCTCACAAATCACAGGTTCACAACATTTTTCTTTCTTTTCGAGCATTCATAAAAACTCAATTTGACAGAGAAATAAAATCATTTCAGTGTGATAATGGTCGTGAGTATGATAATGGTCCCTTTCATAAATTTTGTGAACAACATGGCATGTTATTCCGTTTTTCGTGTCCTCACACTTCTCCTCAAAACGGAAAAGCAGAACGAAAAATAAATTCCATAAATAATATTGTTCGTACTCTGCTTGCACATTCATCTATGCCTCCCTCATTTTGGCACCACGCTCTACAAATGGCTACCTACCTTCTAAATATCCTTCCCACAAAAGTTTTAGGCTACACATCTCCTACACAAATTCTTTATCAAAAGAATCCTTCCTATTCTCATCTTCGGGTTTTCGGGTGTTTATGCTTCCCACTCTTTCCATCCACCACAATTAATAAACTCCAAGCCCGTTCCACTCCATGTGTCTTTTTAGTATATCCTTCCAATCATAGGGGGTACAAATGTTATGATTTGTCGGCTAGAAAACTTATCATTTCGCGTCATGTGCATTTTGATGAAACTCAATTTCCATTTTCAACAATCCATACTCCACATACTTATACATATGATTTTTTAGAGAATGGTTTGTCTCCATTGCAAATTCACAACTTGCATCAAAATGTCGCCCAAACTCAACAAAATCAACTCCCTCAATCTCCTTCTCCGGCCCAGTCTCCTGTGCTCACAATGTCTCCTTTGGAAGCTGCTCTTTCGCCACAAAGACAGCCCTCCCATTCTCCGGCACAACCCACATGTCAACAGCCCACTACCCCAGAACCAGCCTCCCCTGCCCACCTCTCTCCGGATCAGGCCCAAACCACCCCTCTATCGTCTACCTTACCAGGCCACTATATAACACCTCATCAAAGATCTTAGCCCTCTTCTCCAAGCCCAACAGTCCCTCCTCCGCAGCCCACACCTCCCTACCAACCAACAGCCCAGCGAATGACTACTCGTAGTCAACATGGCATTTTCAAGCCAAACCGAAAATACCACCATGCCTTAAGTGCCAAAACTCTAAATATCTCTCCTATCCCTCGTAACCCGGTGAGTGCACTTAATGACTCAAATTGGAAATCTGCTATGTTAGATGAATATAATGCTCTAATTAAAAATAACACATGGGATTTAGTACCTCGTCCATCTCATGTGAATATAATTCGGTCAATGTGGATTTTTCGTCATAAAACGAAATCTGATGGTTCTTTTGAGTGGCATAAAGCCCGTCTTGTAGGTGATGGTAGGTCGCAACGAGAAGGGATTGACTGTGAGGAGACATTTAGCCCGGTTGTAAAACCGGCAACTATTCGGACAGTTCTTAGCATTGCATTGTCCAAATCTTGGCCTATTCATCAGCTAGATGTCAAGAACGTATTTTTACACGGGAACTTAAACGAGACTGTTTACATGCACCAGCCTATGGGGTTTAAAGACCCTACTTGTCCTGATCATGTTTGTCTGTTACGTAAATCTCTTTATGGTCTTAAGCAAGCTCCCCGAGCCTGGTATCAACGTTTTGCTGATTTTGTTGCCACTATTGGTTTTACTCACAGCAAATCAGATCACTCACTTTTCATATATTGTCGTGGGACTACCATTGCATATATTTTATTGTATGTTGATGACATTATACTCACAGCTTCTTCCGATGCTCTTCGATGTTCTATTATCTCTCTTCTCAGTGCAGAATTTGCTATGAAAGATCTGGGTCAGTTGAGTTACTTTCTGGGTATTGCTGTCACTCGTACCAAAAATGGCCTTTTTCTTTCTCAACAAAAATATGCCGAAGAGATATTAGAGAGGGTAGGTATGACTGCTTGCAAACCTTGCCCCACACCCGTTGACACTAAGGGAAAGCTAAGTGCAAAATCGGGTGACCCTTCTGATGATCCGACGAAATATCGTCAATTGGCTGGTACTCTGCAATATCTTACTTTCACAAGGCCAGATATTTCTTATGCAGTCCAACAAGTCTGCCTATTTATGCATGCTCCAAAAATTGAACACATGGACTCTTTGAAACGCATTCTTCGTTATGTACAAGGTACGATTGATTATGGTATGCACTTGTATCCATCTTCGAATCACTCTCTCTTGTCATATACAGATGCAGATTGGGGTGGATGTCCTGATACTAGACGGTCCACCTCGGGATATTGTGTGTTTCTCGGAGATAATCTGATTTCTTGGTCTTCTAAGCGACAACCTACAATATTCAAGTCAAGTGCCGAAGCTGAATATAGGGGTGTCGCTAACGTTGTCTCTGAGTCTTGTTGGATTAGAAATATTCTTCTTGAACTTCATTGTCCTATCCAAAAGGCAACTATGGTCTACTGTGATAATGTTAGTGCGATATATTTATCCGGAAATCCAGTTCAACATCAGCGCACTAAACATATTGAAATGGACATCCACTTTGTTCGTGAAAAGGTACAAAAGGGAGAGGTGCGTGTCCTTCATGTCCCGTCTCGTTATCAGTCTCAGCATCCGACAACCTCCCGCTAAGACTGCGGGGTGTGATAGAATATAAATTTATTTAAGTTAATTTTCATAATTATCTTTTAGATTGATTGGCCATATCCTTTGTATAGTTGGCTCTCCTAATTTCTAGTGATTGATATCTTGTAATTTCGGTAATTGTAATTATCCTAGCCTAGAATTACGTCAGTGATGATTGTATATTAGGGAGGCTTGCTCAAGGTAATACAGGGGATTCCTTTTAACTTTCAATAATCATAATAATTTATTTTATTTAAAAAGAAATCATTATAATATGTCGTTTTAATCCATTTATTAATAGATTAGAAAGAAAATATGTACTTCTTCATCCAATAAGATAACAATAGTATGGACAAGATTGAAAAACATTTAGTATTTCATGGTATAAGAACAATGGATCTATATTATTAAATTCTAATAATAGCTGGGGTAAAGTATACATTTTATATATAATTAATAAGAATACATTGTATGTATAATAGTAAAACAAAAATAAACTCTTGAATTGCCGAGTTGATAACTAAAACCTTTGCATTACCAAGTCGACTCAGGATTAACAAAAACGACTTAGACTTTGTCTTGTTATATATTTGTATTTCAATATTATCTTACAAATACTATATGTCTCGTGATTTTGTAGGTCCAATTTTGGTTGGCCTAAATTAGTATTTATGAGATTGTATATTCATCTAATAAAAAAGATTATTTTCGTTTCAAATTATAAAATAATATATTTTACAATGAGTAATAAACATTTTATACTATTTATTACTTTTTATTGATTACAACTAAAAAAAATTATCTTAATTTTGAGTTTAAAAATGTGACGCCCTAAAATAGGTCCACATAACCCATTTTGAGTCGCCAATTATATTCTACAAAATCTAAATACAAATATAAATTTTCTTATTTACAACTATTATAATGTCGTGCAAAATACGACAACATACATATTGTGACTTTCAATACAAATACAACTTAAGTTCTCAATACAATTATTGTCATACTATTTAATAATGTATTGAGATACTTCTACGGTCTCGGGCCATCACTCAATTTCCCGGCTAGTCCCCGCTACACTCTCATTTCCTAAGGAGAACAATGGAACAAAAAGAAAAAAGGTAAGCACAAATAGCCCAGTAAAGAATATCATGACTAAGATAATAAAGAATAAATTATCTTTAACCTTCAACAATAATAAATCAGAGATTTAAAAATATTATAAGTGTTTCAACAACAACAACTGCAGCGGAACAAACAATTCATTAGAAGAATCAAGTAGATTATAATATCTACCATCTTCTATAATTAAAGGTTCACCACTAATATTTCATCCCTGTAACATCAATCAACAGTTCCTGTTTATGAACATCCAAATCAATAGTTTATTTTTATACTACGGGCCAAAGATATTTATTTGTAACACCACCAGTCATGATCATGTCAAACGTCAGTTCATCTTTGCACTACGGGCCAAAGAGGACTTTCACCGCAAGTCTTTGTCTGTAACACCAAAGGTCATGATTATACCAATACACAGTTTGGTTATAATCATGTCACACCAGTTCATCTTTGCACTACGGGCCAAAGAGACCTATCACCACAATTTAAGTTTGAAGATGATGACAATGATATAAAAATAAATACAGTGAGATCAAGGATAAATAGTAGAGATTTATAATTTAATTTATCCAGAGTCGAAGATTGTCCAAATTGCCAACATGATATCTAGAAATTCGATTATAGCTCAAGAATAAAGTTCACGATTCAACTATAACGTGTAAAACGAAAAAGAAAGATTCAGGTGAAAAATATTAGATGAAGTACAAACTATTAAGAATATTTTACTAATTTCAAGGATTTTCATCATTTAATAATAAGGTTATGGAAACAAACAATAATTTCTTATCATAAATGGAGAAATATGAAAGAAAATGATATCCCTTGAAGAGTACAAAAGAAATAATATCATATACGAGTATGAAAGAATATACGAAACTGCAAATGGATTTTCACTCGTCATGCGGTAGTCCACGTAGACAGATCATGTCCACCACTTAGTAAAGAATGAATACGAAGGGTTATTCACCAGGCATGCGATAATCCGCACGGACAGGTTATTCCCACATATTAATAAGGAATGAATACGATTATTCACCAGGTACGGTAATCCGTACAGACAAGTTATTCCCACAGATTAATAAGGAATAAAATGTCAACCCTTATGAGTATGAAATAAAGTAATATCACTTATGAATATGAAAGCAAATGATATTACATACGAGTATGAAATAAATGATATTCCCTACCTTAGTTAACAAGTGACTGGATGTTGCTTTCTATGGAGTTTACTAACTTGGACAATACTTATATAGCCCAGTACACTTAGAGAGAATGTAAAAAATTTAGAGAGTAGAAGGAAGTATAAGCAAGAAAGTTGTGAATTTTCTTAAGATAAACCTTCCTATTTATAGAAAAATAAAGGTGAGAGCATTTTGGTCTTTTTCCTAACTTTCTTTGGCTTATTACACTTATACCCTTGGCATATTCTTGAAATATTCTTTATTCCATAATATATTCCTTTAATATACTTTATACTTTAGCATATCCTTAGAATATGTTTTCTCTTAGGTTTTTAACCCTAAGGTAAAAATAAAAACTGAATTAAATTTTCTATTGACTGTAAGTAACTATTGAATGACCTGTGGGTTCCACAGAAGAAACAAAATCTGAAGAAATTATCCCACGGAAATAAATTATGAGTCCCACCGATCAATTAGTTTTGGGTCCTATGGAATAAAGTGTGGGTCCTACAGAAATATAAGTTAACTTACAACAAACGCTTCATAACAAACCCCAAAAATTGAACAAATAACTACCACATATCACTTATCTTTAATCAACACATTTTCAGACTTTCAACAATTATTCACCATTAATATTATAAACTTATAATATTGACAACTAAATCATTCTCAGAAAAAGGGCCTTTTCGTAGAAATTGCGCGTAATTAAATAACCCATTTTCTTGACAGAATTTCTAGACATTGTCAATAATACTAAAATATCATATCAAATAATACGAGTTACAGTGTCATGAAAAATAATAAAAAGTACTATGCAGATGCTACTGTAACAATTATTGAATCAAAATACTGTGCAATTGCTACTTTATCAATTATTGAATCAATAATATAAAATAATGTGCAACGTCGTGTGCTACTGTGGAATACCGCGTACTACTATGGAATATATAACGTATTTTACTGTTCTTTTTATTACTGGGTATTTCAACAGTTGTAGGTGATAATATTGTTCATAAAGTATTGTCATTTTCAGTATCCGACAATTAGTCACAGGTCCACCAATGTTTTGTTATTTCAGCGCTGTCATACGTTACCGAATATAATATTCCCCGATAGAATTAATATTCCCCGACAAAAGGAATATTCTCCGACATACTGTTTATCAGATAATTTGCATATATCATCCTTAACTATAACATTATATCATTTAAGCACTTTACTGTTTAAAATAATAATCATAAAGAAAATAATAAACTTTTATTTCATAAAGTCGAGGTCTTACAATCTCCCCTCCTTATGAAATTTCATCCTCGAAATTGACGTACATACTTGGCATTTAGAAGAGGTGAGGATACCTTACTCTCATTTCAGATTCTAACTCTCGGGTCATTTCCTAAGTATCATGGTTTCTCCATAAAACTTTGACTTGAGGTATAACCTTTGAGCGTAGAATCTGTTCCTTCTTATCTAAGATCTTGACAGGTATCTCTTCATACGTTAAATCATCTCCTATCTTGTCTAGTTTTAATTCAATGATGTGGTTTGGGTCTTTCACATATTTACGTAGCATGAATATATGAAAAATATTATGAACACGAGACATACTTGGCAGTAAGGTGAGTTTCTAGGCCACAGTTCCTACTCGATCGATGATTTCAAATGGACCAATAAATCGAGGGTTGAGATTTTCTCTCTTTCTGAATCTCATAACTCCTTTCCATGGAGCAACACGTAAAAATACATGATCTCCGACATTGAATTTCTCGTCCCTTCGATGAAGATCAGCATAACTCTTTTGTCGATCTTGTGCTGTTTGTATACGTTACCGGATCATTTGGATCTTTTCTGCAGTCATACGTATCAACTCTTGTCCCAACAATTTAGCCTCTCCTACTTTATCCCAACATGCTGAAGATCGACACCTTCGTCCATACAACGCCTCAAAGGGAGTCATGCCTATACTTGCTTGATAAATGTTGTTGTAGGAGAATTCCACCAATGATAAGTGTTTATCCCAACTTCCTTTGAAGTCTAGTGCGTAGAGTCTTAACAGATCTTCAAGAGTTTGAATGGTTCTTTCCGATTACTCATCCGTCTGGGGATGGTATGCAGAACTGAATCGTAATTCAGTGCCCATAGCTTTCTGTAAACTTACCCAAAATCGTGAAGTGAATCTAGGGTCTCGATCAGAAACTATGGATACTAGCATGCCATGCAATCTGATAATCTCGCTTATATACATACTAGCAAGACGCTCAAGTGAATAGTTTTCTCGTATAGGCAAGAAATGAGCAGACTTGGTCAATCTATCTATAATGACCCAAATTGTGTCTAAGACTTGAGAAACTTTGGGAAGACCCATCATGAAATCCATGTTGATATGTTCCCACTTTCATTCTGGAATCTCAAGTGGTTGCATTGGACCCCTTGGTACTTGATGCTCTGCCTTGACACGTTGACAAGTTAAACATTTTGAGATAAACTCTGCGATATCTCTCTTCATATTGCTCCACCAAAATGAATGTCGAAGATCACGATACATTTTGGTACTTCCAGGGTGAATTGTAAACGGTGTGTTGTGTGCCTCTATCATGATTTTATATTTCAAATTAGAGTCGTTAGGAAGACACAGTCTAGAGTTGACTCGAAGTATTCCTTCTCCGTCGACTCTTACTTCTGGAATAGCACCTTCATGTACTTTCTTCTTCATATTCACCAACTCTGGGTCTGTAACTTGAGCAGCTTTAATTTTGTCGATTAAAGCTGGTTTTACTCGTATATGTGCGATCTTCACGTGGGTTCCTGGAGTCTTTAACTCTATCTCCATTCTTTGTAACTCACGCAAAATGGGCCTTTGAGTTGTTAGTATCGCACTCATACTTGTATAAGATCTTCTACTCAATGTATCAGCTACCATGTTCGCCTTTCCAAGATGGTATTGGATGGTATGGTCATAATCTTTCAACAGCTCGAGCCAACGTCGTTGTCGCATGTTGAGTTCCTCTTGGGTGAAGAAATATTTGAGGCTTTTATGGTCTGTATAGATCTCCACTTTCTCTCCATACAAGTAATGTCTCCAGATCTTCAATGCGAAAACGACTGTTACTGGCTCTAGATCATGAGTAGGATAATTTCTCTCATATTCCTTGAGTTGTCGAGACGCATAAGCTATAACTTTTCCATGTTGCATGAGAACACAACCTAGTCCTTTTCCTGAAGCATCGCTGTAGATGACAAATCCTTCCGATCCTGATGGTATTGCCAATACAGGTGCTGAAATGAGTCTTCTTTTGAGTTCTTGAAAACTCTTCTCGCATTCCTCGCTTCATTCGAATTTTGTGCTTTTTCGAGTAAGCTGAGTTAATGGAATGGCAATTCGAGAGAATCCTTCTACGAATCTCCGATAATAACCAGCTAGGCCCAAAAAGCTTCGTACTTCGGTTACTGACTTAAGATATAGACAACAATTGATAGAAAATTCAGATACTAGGGTTGGGTTTCAAATTTTTAGACTACAAAATTATCTCAAATGATGTGTCATCGTAACATTGGTTGAGTAGACCTCATGTGATTGACTATGCCATAAATTATCATTAAAATATATAATATTATACCATTTGAAACTCATTTGAGACCAAAAATTTAAACCTCTAACATTACTCTACAAAAAAGTAGACGTATAACTAGTAATTTACATATAATTGGTTATTTTGAGCTTTTTAATTGTTGAACTTAATTTGCATAGATTTTTTTTTATTTTTTTTTAAAAAAAAAGAGGATATTTGTAATGCCCAAGAAAATTAAAAGATTATTGTTAATGAAATGAGAATTATTTAGAAATAATTGTGTGCACTTATGTGTGATGTGTAATTATGGAAGTAGTAATAAATTTGAGTCATGTATGGATTATGAGAAGAAGCTAAGATGAGGTTATTAAATATGATGAGCTTAAGTTATGAATTGATTTAAGCTTGAAAGAATGAGCCTTGTGTGGCATAATGATTCGTGATGAATCAAGTAAGTCTTTCATTAGATTATGGAAGAGGATGGTAGTTAAGTTATAAGGGAGAAGTAAGTTAACCATGTATCATAGAAATGAGCCTAGTGGGAGATTAATATCAATTAGCCCACGGTATGTGTATGAGGTGAATATCATTATCCTAATTAATTTATGTTGCAAACAGGCTGTTAGAACCCAACGGGTTATGCTGGTATGGATACCCCAACCCAACGATGTTAGGCCGGTATGAATTGTGGTTAAGCCCAACGGAAGTTAATGTAGTGAGTCCAAAGATATTGACCTAAAATCTGGAGACCTACTTATATATATGTGCAGGCATATTAATAAACAAATAACAATAATAAATTGCTAAATAGTATAGCCTCTAGAACTCAGCTGACGGCCTATAGCCACCCTATGTTGCTTTAGTTTAAGTTAATCCCATGTGAAGTGGGATAATTACCTGCAGCATGGCTAAAAAAGGAGTTGGTAAATAGCTTTTCACCAAACCTTTCTTAACTGCTGGACAAAACCAGTTTATGCTAGACCAATACTAGTAGAAGTACATGTTAGTGGATAAAATATATATAGGAGTTCTCCTATAAATAAGAGCTCACAATTCATTTTACAAGTTGTTATCATTTGCTAAGTCTGATATAGAGAGAAATAGAGAGCTTGTGAGATAAAAAGGAAAAAAAACCCAAGGGAACTCCTGCACTTCGGTAATCAATAGGAGTCTAAGAAGGGAGAAGACATTATCTAGCTTGCACTAGTTCTTTGTTGGTAGGAAAAGAGTTTCAAGAAGGTACAAATCCCTTGACTTTAAATCATTAACTTAATCTAGTATGAGTCAGTTATAGAGTAGTCTTGCATGCTTGGTTGTGGGAGGATTCTGTATGGGAATCATGATTGATTCCGAAGTTATAAGGTGGTTGTTGATAGAGATTACATGTTGATATGTGTTAAAATGTATAGACAACTTAAAGCTGAATAAAAAGAACAACATAAAATACTTTACTGAGATAACCTTGAAATCAGAACAGAAGTTGGGAATGAGCACAGTGCTCTATGTTCATGGTATATGCAGACTATAAGCTTTAACAGTTGAATTTATGAACCAATCCTAATAAAACTAATGAAAAATAATAACCTTGTCATATATGGTGATTCTTCTGCCAAAACAGCTCTAACTGTCTGTCAACCCACTGTTTTAGACTGTTGTCAATGACCTAATCAATGAGTAAGTTCAGGTCCCTTTGAATTCTGAAAAATGTAAGTTGACCAAGTTTCATAAACATAAAGTGACATACCAAAGTTGGTATGTCACTAACATTACTCTACAAAAAAGTAGACGTATAACTAGTAATTTACATATAATTGGTTATTTTGAGCTTTTTAATTGTTGAACTTAATTTGCATAGATTTTTTTTTATTTGTTTTTTAAAAAAAAAGAGGATATTTGTAATGCCCAAGAAAATTAAAAGATTATTGTTAATGAAATGAGAATTATTTAGAAATAATTGTGTGCACTTATGTGTGATGTGTAATTATGGAAGTAGTAATAAATTTGAGTCATGTATGGATTATGAGAAGAAGCTAAGATGAGGTTATTAAATATGATGAGCTTAAGTTATGAATTGATTTAAGCTTGAAAGAATGAGCCTTGTGTGGCATAATGATTCGTGATGAATCAAGTAAGTCTTTCATTAGATTATGGAAGAGGATGGTAGTTAAGTTATAAGGGAGAAGTAAGTTAACCATGTATCATAGAAATGAGCCTAGTGGAAGATTAATATCAATTAGCCCACGGTATGTGTATGAGGTGAATATCATTATCCTAATTAATTTATGTTGCAAACAGGCTGTTAGAACCCAACGGGTTATGCTGGTATGGATACCCCAACCCAACGATGTTAGGCCGGTATGAATTGTGGTTAAGCCCAACGGAAGTTAATGTAGTGAGTCCAAAGATATTGACCTAAAATCTGGAGACCTACTTATATATATGTGCAGGCATATTAATAAACAAATAACAATAATAAATTGCTAAATAGTATAGCCTCTAGAACTCAGCTGACGACCTATAGCCACCCTATGTTGCTTTAGTTTAAGTTAATCCCATGTGAAGTGGGATAATTACCTGCAGCATGGCTAAAAAAGGAGTTGGTAAATAGCTTTTCACCAAACCTTTCTTAACTGCTAGACAAAACCAGTTTATGCTAGACCAATACTAGTAGAAGTACATGTTGGTGGATAAAATACGTATAGGAGTTCTCCTATAAATAAGAGCTCACAATTCATTTTACAAGTTGTTATCATTTGCTAAGTCTGATATAGATAGAAATAGAGGGCTTGTGAGATAAAAAGGAAAAAAAAACCCAAGGGAACTCCTGCACTTCGGTAATCAATAGGAGTCTAAGAAGGGAGAAGACATTGTCTAGCTTGCACTAGTTCTTTGTTGGTAGGAAAAGAGTTTCAAGAAGGTACAAATCCCTTGACTTTAAATCATTAACTTAATCTAGTATGAGTCAGTTATAGAGTAGTCTTGCATGCTTGGTTGTGGGAGGATTCTGTATGGGAATCATGATTGATTCCGAAGTTATAAGGTGGTTGTTGATAGAGATTACATGTTGATATGTGTTAAAATGTATAGACAACTTAAAGCTGAATAAAAAGAACAACATAAAATACTTTACTGAGATAACCTTGAAATCAGAACAGAAGTTGGGAATGAGCACAGTGCTCTATGTTCATGGTATATGCAGACTATAAGCTTTAACAGTTGAATTTATGAACCAATCCTAATAAAACTAATGAAAAATAATAACCTTGTCATATATGGTGATTCTTCTGCCAAAACAGCTCTAACTGTCTGTCAACCCACTGTTTTAGACTGTTGTCAATGACCTAATCAATGAGTAAGTTCAGGTCCCTTTGAATTCTGAAAAATGTAAGTTGACCAAGTTTCATAAACATAAAGTGACATACCAAAGTTGGTTTCTATATCAGATTTCAATTGTCAGAAAACTTTTGAAGTCTTCTTTGCAAATCTTTACTCCTCAAACCAGCAATTTAAATCAGACCCAACCTCATGTTCTTTATGCCAGTTCAAATCTTAGAGTATGATTTCTGGACAATAAGTCAAAAAGTGTCTCTTAACTGGAAATTATAAAGTCTTCCCTCAGTTTGGATTATCGTAGAGTGGACCAGATAATCGTAGAGTGAACTGGTCAATCATAGAGTCGATCGTAGAGTGGACCAGATAATCGTAGAGTGAACTGGTCAATCGTAGAGTCGATCATAGAGTGAACTGGTCAATCGTAGAGTCAATCGGTCAAACATAGAGTGAATCGTAGAGTGTACCAGACAATCGTAGAGTGAACTAGTCAGTCGTAGAGTAACTCGTAGAGTGTCAAACTAACAAGTTGTAGAACTCCACTTAGTCAAATCAATCGAAGAATGAACCATGCGATCGTAGAGTGACTTCACTACGATTGTAGAGCTTCACTATCGGTAGAGTGGCTCCACCAAATCGTAGAGTGACTATACAAATCAAAGGACACTTCTGCAGAAGAGCTGGAAACTGAACCTCTTACTCCAACTTGTTAAATTACTTTCCATTTCTTCCTAAAACAAATGAATGTTTGTCTATAATGTATCTAACCCTTTAAGCAATAAATATGAGCTAAGAATGTAAGGATGACCATTAAAGAATAAACCCAGTAACTGTCATGACCTGACGGTTACTGATAGGACTAACTCAGACATGTTAAGGAAAGGATTAATGGAGATCTCAGTAAATGGGATAAACCTGAAACTTAGGAGCGTTAAGGGGACCAAGTGGTTAAGTAAACGGTTAATGTAGACTGTGCTGTTGTGAATTCTGAATGCTAAAGTTGTACAATTTGGATCAACTAAGATCATTATGTGATATTCAACAGAGATTGACTACTAGAACAATTTATGACCAGTGTAGGTTACTTGAAGAAAAGAGGTTTAGAGATAAATAGTAGCAGCAGACCAGGCAAGTTCCTAACTTACACAACCTTATATATTGTACAAGTTCCCTCACTTTGAGCAAACTAACTGTTGTTATATAATCTCTATGTATTGTATAAACTATTTAACTTGTGACAACCGATTTATATATGCAAGTCCCCAGACTTATTACAAGTCCTCTAAATTTGTGCATTCCACTAAATTGTGCAAATACTTGAGTAGAGTAACTCTGAGAAACTGTGTCATAGTGAACTTAATGAAACTGTCCATTCTGATATGTTTTGCGTTCAAACATTCAATGATGATAACTAAAGCTCTAACCAATTTTGGACTAATTTGAAAAGTAAGTCTATGTCATTTGATTCGACTAGATAGTGATGAAATTGGTGAATCGGCCATATCTTTAGGTAGCTGGTCCACCCAAATCGTTCTGTTATGGACTCTTATGAAAGCTGAGATGAACTACCCTCATGGTAAGGGAAATTATTATTTACGTCGGGGAACCGACTCGCGCGCTATGACTGAACGTTATGCATAATGTAAGTACGACGGGACTGATCACCTCATGTGCCTATTTCGGAGGTTTGCAGTGAAAATACTGTCAATCCTTATATGTGTTCATGGTCCAAAATGACCACTCAGTAATGGAAGTGTTTTGACTTTGAAACTGATATCCATCTTCATATTTCGTTGAGTTTACTTCATACCCTGCTGTCCAGATGCTTAAACTTCTGTTATTATTGAATCTTGAGTATAATTAACTGTTGTTGACCTTATACTTGTTGACCAAACTCGTTGCTCACCCTTGCTTTACCATAAAATTTTACAGTTAAAGCCGAACAAGGCAGTGGTTCCGGAAAGGACAAGGGGAAAGGCAAGACTACGGATTAGTTTTGTTTTCATTAGGTATTAAGAAGCAATGTTAGTAGATTGTATTAAAATCTATATTAAGTAATTGTATTTAAAGTGAACCAAACTATGTTATGTATTAGTGAAGGTTAAGAGTGCCTAGGAGCATGATATTATATTATATTGATTAATGAAATCCTTATATTATTCCGCAAGATGAGTTGATATGTTGTTATAATATGAGCTGTATCGTGAAATACCAAATTCGAGACAGAAATACCTGAATTTGGGGGTGTCACAATATTTATATTCGAAAATGGTCACTTGAGCTCTATTATACAATTTGTTTTCTTCATGCCATTAAATTTGACATTATTATGGAGCTCAAATGAATATTTTTAAAACTCAAATATCAATTCTCTTTTTGTTGATAGTGCACAATTAATTGTATAAAACCCTTCTACATTAAAAGAAAAATCTACTTAAAACTAATTAGATTATTGGAATGTCATGGTATAAAAATTAATAATTTACTATAATTAAAATTAGGAAAATAATATTTGCAGTCCAAAAGTAATCATTTGAGCTTCATTGCACAACACCTTTTGCTCTTTGTACAACTAATTAATATAATGTTTTATGGAGTTTATATTAAAATTTTAAAGTGAAAACAACAATTTCGTGAATTAACACAATTATTATGAATAATATTGTGATATATGTAGATTATATTATTGGCAATATTGTTCTAATACAAGAATTTGATTGGTACTTGGATCTTATTTAATGTCAAAATTGATAATTTTCATTAACTTAAATAAAACATGTTTATTAAATAAATAGGGAACAAATAATTAGTAAGCCAGTACGAATTAATCTATTTAAATAATATTATAATTAAAATATAACAAAAATAGTTATGTAATATCATAATCATACTATCTATATTATAGATAAAAAAGTATGAATCTTTGCTAATTACTTAAGTTAGTTGTAATTGTTATGTATCTGTAATTATAATGTATAATTATTATATACTATAAATTCCTATGAAATGTTTAAAAAAATTATTTTGTAAATAATGAATTACTAATTATAAATTCATTTAATCAAAATAAAATTTTATTTAACATTTTTTTACTTACAATTTTACCTTTACAATCGCTCGGCTAATTGCATGCTATAATTTTTATTTATAATTTATAATTTATAATTTGAAATATTTTTATCATAAAATCTGAGTATTTATGAAAATTATCTTAATATTGATGAGTATTTAAATTTCTAAATAAGTGGAAGGTAAAAAAAATGTACTAGGTAGTAGAAGTGGTACTTGTGCATAAAATAATTGTTCCTTAGGTGTTATTTATAAATTTCAAAATAAAATTTGTAATTTTTTTATAGTTGATGTTGTAGTGAAAATATAATTACATGAATATTTATGATAAAATTTACTACTTACTTTAAGAAATGTTTAGGGCTTAGGGTTTATAGTTTAGGGGTTAATATTTAAGGTTTAGGATTTACATAATTACGTGATTATTTTGACAAATGTGTTACTACAAATGATAAAATTACTACATGATTCAACAAAAGATTACATGTTTTGAAAGTAATATTACTTTCATTGACAAAAATGACACAAAAGTTACTCATTTTAATATCTAGGTTAATTATACAAATGTAGACTTGGATAAAAAAAAATTATATATATATATATACACACACACACACACACATATATATATATATATATATATATATAGTAAATAACACAAAATTGTCTCTTAACTTTAAAATTTACGAATGCTCCTCCAACACTATAATTTAAGGAAAAAACAATTTTTTCATACTACATAAATAAATGAATGTATGAATATATAAACAAATAAATAATTAATTTAAGCTAGGATGAATACTATTATTTATACTATATAAATAGATGAACTATTATTGTAGATTTTTAACTTAATCTTTTTTTATTAATAATTAGTTATGCTTCATTAGTTAAATCAATATTTTCAAATCCGGACCGGTTATCGAATTGAAAAAGTTATTGAGTGGATGGGTCACTAGTTCAACTAGTGGTTGAACCGTTATTAAACCGGTGACGTCATAAATATATAAAAATATATATTAGTAATTAATAAAAATTTAAAAAATCTCGTTTTTTATTTCAAACTAAAACATAATAAAGTTGAGTTACAATATTACTAAAAGTAGTTAATCTTAATATTAAAAAAAAATTGGTACAAAAAAATATCAAAAAATAATTAAAAACCGGTTCAGTGGGTCAAATTAACTGGGTTTACCGGTTGAACCCCTTGTTCGACCCATGGTCAACCAGTTCAATCCAGATTTTGACCAAACTGGTGCAACCGAGCCAAATCGGATCAAGTTCAAGGAACCTAGATTAGGTTACAAGTAATTTTTCTCTATAAATAGGGTCTCTTATGTTGGAAAATGGGAGATGTATTAGGTATTAGAGATTATTATGTATTAAATATTAGTTTAGGTTAGGTTAGGAGTAGCAGTAGAATTAAATCATCTCTTCATTGTACACTCGTTTTTTTACCTTAATTGTTTTACTAATTTTAATGTCTAGCTTATTTTTGTATCTAAAATGAAAATGAAATTAAATATTTATTCATGACAATATTCTCATCTCTTCTATTATTTGTACTTTAATGTTTAATTGATTTCGCATTCATGTTTCGTAATTAAAAATACTTTCGTTTCATATTTCTTATATGATTTTAAATTAATTAAGAGGTTTTGATAGATTATTGTTATATAAGACATGAATTTTTCATAATCCATGTTTGCTCGAAGAAGTTTTGATGGATTATAATTAGTTCTTAAATTTTCATAGTCTATGTTTACCCAAATTAATTATAAAATTACTAAATTAAATGGAAGAGAGATTAAAACCATAGTTAATTTTTAATTGGACTTAATTGATTTATTTTTCAAATTATGTACACCAAACCAGTGGCGTAATTTGAGTTATAAAAATAGAAGAGATTAGATTACTTGTTATGTTTATTGTTTAATGGTTTTGGATTCCTAGATTGCTTTTCTTATTATTAATTTTCATATTTTAATTAGTTTAATTGTAGTTAATCAATTCTCAATCTTTATTTATAATTCGCCTGAAATAGCTATGAATGATACATTAAAATTAATCTAATCTCTGTGAGTTCGACCTATACTTGTCAGTTTTTCAATTTGCCACTGTGCACTTACAGTTATATATTTTTATCACATCAAGTATTCAAACCTATTAAACTTAAGAGTCTATTGTGGGTATTTAGGGAATAGTGGGCTGATTGGAGAATGAAACCCAATTAGGGCAGCCCATTAATTGTGCTAAATATGTAGCCCAACAATATATATTAAAAAAATTAAAAATTAAAAGATATGTGTAATGGAAAATATCATAATCCGAAAAAGAGAAAGGAGTCTTGTGGTTAATTAGACTCTTTGGTATTCAAGTTGTATGATTAACATTTAAACTATACAATAAAATCAGAGAGTTGTGGTTAATTAGATACTCTTTGGTATTAAAGTTGTATGATTAACATTTAAACTATACAATAAGATCATGATGGAAGATATACTGGTACTTCTATTTGAAAATTAGATTTACATCTACATTGTACCCCACAAATGACATTCATGACTTGCAAAACCTGAAATTCTTAGATATGGAGCAAAGGTGGGACAATAAATAAGATACAATACCCTTGAGTTAGGAGTAGTTTTTTTTTAATGAGTAGAATAATCAAATTTTTCAGTAAATTCAGCTACTAGAATAATCTAGATCAATGCTGGCTGCTTAGAATGCCACGTGTTATTATAAAAGAAATATAGGAAAATAAAAAAGAAAAGTCGGACCTTGAAAATTAATAATAATAAAAAATGGGACCTTGAAAATGAAATGATCCAAAGTCAAATATTTTGAAGTGGCCTAGCCCAACAAACTCGTGCAGTGACCTATACTTATGGCCCCACACATTTGTAAGTAGCTGTGAAACTAAGACTTCGGTGTAGTTTTAAAGCTTTAGGCTGCTTAGCTGATTTCCCAAACATTTTATTCTAGAACTTCGAAAAGTATGGAATATAAACTATTGTATAGTAAATCTGAAGTATATTACATGAGGCAGACTTGTTTAGTTATTTTATGATAAGTAATAATAATTATATCATAAATTTAAAGGAGGATGAAACATTTCACTATTTAATATGATAAATAATATTTTATTTTTGAAACAATTTTTTACTGGACTAAATGTGATAGATTAATGGTTAAATTCTCTTCTCTTTTCATTTTTACAAAGTTACATGTCAAAGTCTGACGCTGTAATTATAGCCTACAGGTAGACTATTAGAATTAACAGAGAGAAGTAGAGAAGAGAAATAGAGAGGAAACATTATATTTCTTCATTGAATTCTTCCGTTACGAGATAAGATACGTTATACAATAAGTCTAGGGCGACATTGGTTTTGTGACATTTCTAGCGACATTTTTTTATTTTTTTAGTTTTTTTTTTTTTGACTTTCAAATAATTTATATGATTTATTGGAAAAAAAAATTTTTTAAAAAAAACAGTGATTTAGGTGTCCAAATTACACCTAAATCACTGTTTTTTTATTAAAAAAAAATTGTTCCAATAAATCATATAAATTATTTAGAAGTCAAAAAAAAAATGTCGCTAGAAATGTCACAAAACCAATGTCGCCCTAGAATCACTCTACTTTATAAGATCACTAATACAAAATTCTAGATAATTCATCACAGTCATACACATCTCAATATTTGTTAATTATTATTAGCCCTTGGATGATTCAACTGATAGCTACTATTATACTACCAAATTGACTTGTTGTTTCTCTTCTTGCCCTTGATATATCTTTGCAGCCACGTGGGTTACTTGATTCTTGACCTCCTCATCCTAGTGAGTGTGAATAAGTCCTCCAACTCAGCTTCCTCTAAGTCCATTCTTTTGGCTATTTTTTTTTCCCTTAATTCCTCTTGACCTGACATGATATCCTCCCTACTTTCTATTCTTGTTATGGCTATCCCAGTTGGTTCTTCTATTTTCAATTCCCTATTAGTCTCTATGAAAATTTCTTCTTCATTGTGTTGAGGTGGTTGTTGCAGAGTTTGATCAAAGCCTTCAGCTGGTGTAGCCTTATTGTTTGTATCAAAGTCTATCTCTCAACAAATCTGACTTTCTTTAATGAATTTGATCGGTATTTCGTGCATGCAGTCCTGTTGAATCCGACCTTCTATCCGCTAGTTGGGTAGCGGTTAAAGGTGCAATTAAAAGAGTTGGCCCTATTTTTTTCAATATTTGATTGAAATCTCTGAAATCCTTCTTGATCGGTTGGTCCTAATTAGCATTACTGCTAATTAGCAACTGATTTCTATCCCTCAGCAAATCAGTAGACACTGCATATTAAAGGTAAAGAAAAAAAAATCTCCATATACTCCTAGGTCAGTAGATTTAAAATGTATTCTTAAAATAAAATTGTAATATTACAAGTTCTAAAAAAACCTACTCTCCATTCACCAAAAAAATGATTGTTAACACCAATATTCGTCCACACGCCCAATCACCAAACTGCGCGTCCAATCTTACACAAAAACGAAACCACACTCAGAGAGCAGACAGTCGGGATTGTCGGGGGATAGCTCCAGTGTGAGAATAAGTACATGCTGAATAAAGATTAACAATGGAGGCTTAAAGCTTTAATGCTGAAAGTAATGAGGTACCTTAAAATTATGGTGTTGCCTTGTATTTATAGTGATTACACCTTCTTCTCCATGCATGTCCTCGTCTGGAAATAAAATTTCTCATTAAGATAGATACCTTAATGGGACAAAATTGAATCTCCTTAAAGAAAGGAAGTCAGCTCCACCGCCGTTACCACCGAAGCCATGACCGTCTCCACCACCACCTCCTTAGGCCCCCAACCGTCAGGCCCATCCAAAGTTGAGCTGGAAATTCTGAAAATGCAAGAAAAATACTCCAACGAGGAAAGTTTCGCCCACATCAACACTATTTCCACAATCGACACCCACAACCTTGCTAAAATACGAGAGCAATATCGTATTTCATCCACCTAAGAGGTTCGTGCCCTCCACCTTGATAATAGGATGTACCTTCGCCCCGATGGGTGGACTGCTGTCTCTCTCACCGCCCTTAAATATGGAATCAGATTCCCCTTCCACGCCTTCATTGTTACCCTCCTAGGCTTCATTGGAGTCGGCTTCGCACAACTGGTGTTGAACTCCTATATCCACCTCATAACTTTTATCGCCTTCTGTCACGAATGTGGCGTCCCTCCCATCATTGACTTCTTCTTCACCCTGTTCTCTTTAAGTCGATCTAGAGAGTTAGGGTTCCGTCAAATAACAAACAACAAAGCAAGCACATAGAAAAGCGAGCCCTAATGAAAACCCCTTCGAGCAACAAAGGGTAGCACTCACTATGGTTCTACATCCGAGGCCCCGATACCCACCTAATACCAGACTAGGCTGAAGCATCTAGAGCTAACATCGTATTTGACAAGCTTCCCCAAAGCCGACTCGAGGAACTGAAGTTGCTCATTGACAAGCTTCCTCAGAAGGAATGGGACATCAACCTCCTCAACGATCAGACCTGGTTGTATAACCATAAATGTAAGTCTCTAATCCCCCTTTCACATATAATATTATAATTTTCTATTTTGACCCGATCCTTTGCTCCTTACAGTGTCTCATCAAACCAACTGTAGTTATCAAAGTCGGCCAAACCTCTTCCTCCCCTATAATTACTGAAACCTCCCCCTTTTAATAAAACCCATTTCAACTGTCCTGATGCCACAACCTGCTTCTTCCTCCACCATCCCCACGTATAGCTTTATCGAAAAAAGCCCATTGGATATGTCCACTTCCAAAAGAAACACACTCCTTAGGGTAAAAAGGAGACGCTTGGTGAAGACGTCCTCCTTGAACCCCCCCTGAACTATCACAAAATATTCCTTCTGAACCTCCCACTTCCCGACCCGAAGACATTTCTACCTCCGAACCCATCTAAATCATCATCACCAACCCGAACCAATCCACCGAACCAAACTGACCCTAATCCTCCCCAAAAAAGAAAAGAACCCATTGACCCCTCATACAAACCACCAACCAAAAAACCTCATATCGGACCTTCTCCTGAACACCAAACTCCTCCCCCAACTTCTAAACATGATAATCCTCTCCTTTCTCCCGAACATTCTTCAACTTCTTCTAGCCAAATCCGAGTGGCTTGGGCCTCTATGACAGTATGGCCCGAACACCCCGAGGACTTCCCTCACGAGCTCTTCGAGCATTTCGCCCTTCCCAACTCTATGCATCAAGCCCGGATAAATATCTCTAACTCGTCCACATTACTAAATCCACATATTACATCCACCATTTAACTCCCCTCCTTTTTTCTTGCAGTCTGCTGCGGTAATCGCCCGAATCATACGCCGACTTTCCCAGATATTAGAAAGGGAAAAAGAACCGGAAGCCAAAGTCGAGCATATTGAATTTAAGGCTCAGGCTGCAATGTTCGGCCTCGAGAAAGAAAAGAGCTTACACGCCAACACCACCTTTCATTACCGGGAGTTGCAAGTTAAACTATCATCAGTCAAATAGGAAGCTTTCGAAGATGAAAAATGCCGAAGAATACTCCTGACCGACCGTGAAGAAATGAAGAAAGAGAATAAATAACTGAAGAAAGGGAACCTAGCCATACATGAGCAACTCAAAACCTCGCTCGAAAAGATCGACGGGATAGTTAAAGCCTTCAACGTTTTGGAGAATGAGTTTAATGATTACAAGGTTATAGGTCCCCCACTAACCGAGACACTCAAGTAGCAAATACGCCAAGAATATCAAAAATCTCCCAAACTATCAAAGAAAGTAATGCAACAGTTCGGAGACGACTATCAGAGTGCTCGGGATAAGGACAAAGCCAAATTACTCAAAGCTGGTCTCGATCCCTTTATTTTGGTCTCTTTAGACGACGAGTCTGATACCAATCCTCCTCTACAATGATAAATTTTTGTAACTCTTTTGCTAGTTATGTCTATCATATAATCAACTTCCAATGTACAAACATTAACAATCAATAAAAATATCTTTTGGGCAAAATTGAATACTTATTTCATTAACAACTTAGAAAAATTTATAAAGTCTTAAAAAAGAAACAACTTAACATGCATTATTGATAATACTTCTTAAGCCTCCCAGTATATCAAGTGTTTTTGATTTATGTACCATCCATTGCTCGAAGTCGGTAAGTACCTAGCTTCGGCACTTCGATGACTTCATAAGGTCCTTCCCAATTCGGCATTAATTTTTTGAGTTTCTAGGGCGACGACGCCTCCACTTCTCGAAGAACTAAATCTCCGACCTCGAACCTCCTTTGCTTAATCCTTTTATTGTAGTGTCTGGTTGTTCTCCTCTATTAGACTGCTAATCTTACCAAGGCTGACTCCCGAACCTCCTCTAACAAATATAAATTAAAGTAAAGGCCTTCATTATTATACAACTCTTTATATTGGCTGATCCGAAGCAAAAGAGACCCGATCTCCACTAGAACAAGAGCATCAGTCCCATAAGCTAACCTGAACAGCGAATCGCCAGTTGTCGTCCGAGGAGTAGTTCGGTATGCCCACAAAACGCTGAGCAACTCCTCAGGCCACCTTCCTTTTGCTTCATTCAACTTCCTCTTAATGTCGTTGAGCAGGGTCCGATTAGTAACTTCGACCTGACCATTCGACTAAGGATGTGCCACTGAAGTTTTTCGATGTCGAATCCCTAAATCCTTCAGGAATTCTTCAAACTTTGATCCCACGAATTGTCTTCTGTTGCCCGATACCAACACCATGGGGATCCCGAACTGAAAAACCACGAATTCCTTAAAAAATTTCAAACACTTTTATTCTGTGATAGTCCGAAGTGGTTTGGCCTCCACCCACTTAGTCATGTAGTCTATTGCCACCATAACGAAACTAACATGTCATTTAGCTTTAGGTAATGGTCCCAAGATATTGATCCCCTAAACTGCAAACGGGATCGGGGATAAGACCGAGAATAACTCTTCGGGCAGCTGATGAGGAATGGGACTATTCAGGTGACATTTGGGACACTTCTGAACATACTCTTTAGCTTCCTAAAAAATTGTCGGCCAATAATAACCTTGTCGAAACACCTTATATGCTAACTTTTTAGCTCTCATATGATCCCCACAAATCCCTTTATGAACCTCCCGAAGTACGTACTCAGCCTCGGATGGGACAAAATAATTTAGGGTGAAGAATGTGCATGCCGATACAAGTCGTCATCGATTAGTACGAAGTTTGAACACCTGTACTTTATCTTTTTCTCCAGCATCCGATCCGAAGGTAACACCCCGTCCGCAAGATAATCTATGTAAGGCGTGAGCCAGCAGTCCGAACGTTCCACCACCATCACTTCCGACCTCTGAACACTCGGGGCGTCCAACATCTCTAAGTATACTGATCATCCAAATGTACTTACCTCTGTGGTAGCTAAGTTAGAGAGGGCATCGACAATAGTATTATCTGATCATTCCACTCCTTGGAAGGCATAGAAGTTAAAATAATGAAGTCGATCCTTGACTTTGGCCAGATATTTAAACATTCTCGCCCCCCTGGCCTCATACTCGTCCGATATCTGCTTAACCACCAATTGAAAATCACTGAAGATGATCAACCTCTGTACTTCCAAACTCTTAGCCAACTGCAAACCAGCTAGAATCGCCACATACTCAGCCTCGTTGTTAGTCGCCTTAAACTCGAAGCGGATAGCCTACTGTACCTTGAATCCCTCTGAACTTGTCAGAATAACCTCGACACCGCTGACATCTAAGATCGATGATCCATCCACATATAGCGTCCACGAAGTCTAAACTAGCTGAACGTCCGAGACCGAACCCACTACCTTCGGTTGATTAGCCGAGTTAGGTATGGAAAATAAACACTCCACCACAAAGTTAGCCAAAGCCTGACCTTTAATCGTTGTTCAAGGATGATATTTCAGTACAAATTATGTTAATTCCATAGCCCAAGCTACAAGTCGTCCTGATATGTCTGGTTTTTCCATATCTTCTTCAAAGGCTGATCTGTATATATCATTATCAATATTTCCTAAAAATAATGTCGAAGCTTCCAACTAGCTATATTATCAAGGCATAAGAAAATTTCTCTAAATTCGGATATCTCCCGAAGGGCATGATCAACATAGTAAATAAGGAACTATTTTTCTCCCATCTCCCGAACCAACACCGCCCCAACCGCTAACGAACTCGCTGCTTAATATAAATATAAAGGTTCTGAAGGGATCGACTTCATCAATAGGGGCGCCAAAGATAAGTACCTCTTGATCCCTTGGAAAGTATCCTCACACTCCGAAGTCCACTGAAATGTCTTCTTGTTCTTCAGCCCTTTCAGAGTGTCAAAAAATGGCAAACACCGTTCTGCTGACTTGGACATAAATCTTCTCAACGTTGCAATTTGACCCGTCAAACGTTGAACATCCTTGAACGATTGAGGAGACTTCATATCCAGAATAATCTTGATCTTCTTCAAATTAGCTTCAATTCCCCTTTTGCTTACTAGATACCCAAGGAACTTCCTCGAACCGAGGCCAAAAGTACACTTCGTTGGGTTTAGTCGAATATTATAATGTCGAACAATCTGGAAACAGTCTTCTAAATCATCCAGATTCTCCCGAATAGATAAGCTCTTGACGATCATATCATCTACATACACTTCCATGCTCCTGCCCAATTATTTTTGGAACACGTAATTCATCATCCTCTGATATGTCGCTCCAGCATTCGGTAATCTGAAGGTCATCTTTATATAAGCATGTATCTCCTGATGTGTAATAAAAGCCATCTTCGGGATATCCTCCCTATGCATTGAAATCTGATTATATCCCAAAAAGGCATCCATAAAGCTCAGTAAAGCATACCCCGATGCATCATCAATCAACTGATCGATGTGTGAAAGCGGATAGAAGTCCTTTAGGCATGCCTTATTCAAATCTGTATAGTCATGCAAATCCTCCACTTCTCATTCTGTTTCTGAACCAGTACCACGTTTGCCAACCACTCGGGATAATCAATCTCAAATATGAAATTTGCCGCTAACAACTTGGCCACCTCATCGTCAATGATCTTCTGCCTCTTCGGGGCAAAAATTCTCCTCTTCTGCCGAACTGGCTTCCTGGCAGGGTCTACATTCAATCAATGCACAACCACAGCCACAGACTCATCAATTCTTAGCATATCACTGGGCACCCAAGTAAAAATATCTGCATATACCCGAAGCAGCTTGATCAATCCTGTCCGAAAGGGCTCTTACAACCCTGACCCAATCTTAATTGTTTTATCCTTCTTTCCCGGAATCAACTCAATGTCCTCTATCTCTTCAGCTGGTAGAGTAAGGGGTTCGGTACTTCCTTTGGTAAACGGCTCAACCTCAATTGCCATAGTCTGTCTTTGCTTACTGACCCCTACTTCCGAAGAGATTAAAACATTGCGGTAGCACCTCTTTGCTAAGTCGAGATCCCCAACGACCTCTCCGACCCCATTCGACGTTGGGAACTTTATCTTGAAGTGTGGAATGGAGGTTATTGCCTGTAAAGCTGTCAATGTGGGTCTTCCCAATATAGAGTTGTACACTGAATCCATATGTACCACAAAAAATTTAGAGACTATTTCGACTTGTCGAGGAGCTGTCCCGAAGATCACTGGTAACTCGATGACACATGCCACTCGAACTGGGTCATTGTTGAACCTATAAAGAGGAGTCTTCTGCCCGATCTCCATTTTCCTGCCTTCTAAGTCTATCTTGATACTCGTGGACGTATAGTATGTCAATCGAGGAAACTTGTGCAGTGATCATCGCCCCTTCATGCGGTTCAATTGGTTCCGACGGATAATCCTCATTAGAAAAAAAGATTACCATGCCAGGATATTGCTAATCCCTCTTAGAAGGCTGTTCGAATATACTAAATACATAATCTAGCACCCCTCGTCTTTTTTTCTAGTCAGCTTACCACCCGATCCACCCGTTATCACGTCAACTACATGTCGAACTGCATGCGTCTGTTCGGGTTGCGGCTGAAGGTTTTGCTACTAATTATTATTCTGCCTTATTCCCAAACCCTCTCTCCCTGCAACGTACTGGACCAACTATCCATTCTGTACATTCTTCTCGATCAAATTCTTTAAATTTCTACATACTTCGGTGGAGTGTCCAACAGTCTGATCGTAATTGCAATATTTATTTTGGTTCCCTCACTCTGGATGAGTGTTGTTCGGGCAAGGTTCAAAGAACAGTTTGTCTATTATCTGCTCCAGTATTGTTTCCCGATCCATATTAAACGGGGTATACACCTTGTTAACTCCTCGGTTCACCCGAACCCCCATTGAAATTCTTTTTCGGCTGATTGTCTGTTGTGTTATTATTATCCGATCTGGGATGATTACTCCTATCCCGATCCTTTGGTTTTTTGGTCGCATTTGGCTTCAGACTTCCCATGGCCTCTTCGATTGCGATGAAGTCTTCGACTCTATCATAAGCTTCCACCAAGTCCTTCGGGATATTGAACATTAAGTCCTTAACCAACTTTTAAGATCTCACCACGTCTAATTCTGTCTAGAAATATCCGAAGGCCTAAGGACCATTCAAGTCTGTCACCTGTCCAACCGCCTCTTAGAACCTTTTCATATACTTGCTGAGAATCTCATTAGAATATTGCCTGATCTAAACCAAAGAGCTGGTCGGCTTACCCCTCCTCTTGTTGCTCCCGAACCGACCATAAAACTTGTCATAAAGCTCATTTCATGATGAAATTGAGTTCGGGGACAAAGATGTCATCCACTGTTGAGCCTCCTTCCTTAAAGTAGTAATAAACATTTAACACTTGGCGGCGTCAGAATAATCATAGAACTTCATCAGCTGATCATATGCCTGGCTGTGATCGTAGGGATTGCCCGTTCCATCATAGCTCTCCATATGTGGGGCCTTCTTATTTGGGTCGGCCCGAACCCGATCAATCTTTGGAGAAAACGGTAATGTTGGATCAATCGGAGTCTCCTCCTGATTGGGAGCCGTAAACCTCTTCTCTAGCTCTTATACCCTTCGGGCAAGTGCCTCGGACTCGTTTCTCCTGGGGGATAACTCTCGCCTATCCCGATCTCTAGGTTCCGGAGAGGCCACTTGCCTTCTCCATTCGGACCTTCCTCGGCCTTCGCTACGTGCTTCACAGGAGCGGTCTCTGCGCCTGTTCCTTTCCCGAGAGCGACTTCATTGCCTGCTCTTCTCTTTTTGGGAATCTTCCGAACGATATGTTCTGGACCGACTTCGCACTGATGTTCCTCGACGAAACCTCCTCGTCGGCTATTAACTTGGTCATCTGGGCATCAAATTCCATTTGTTGGAGACGGAGAGCCTCCATAGCATCCTTATTCTGCTGCATCTTACGGGCTAAGATCACCTCACATTTGTCCCTGTCGACACACTCTGAACCCTTTTCCTTGTGGGTTTGCATTCGAGATCGGCTGTTTGCATCACGGTCTCTAATTTGAGGGGTATGTTGACTGGCTGAGAACAACCACCTTCGGGGCGACATTGATTGGTTCTTAGTTTGGCCTACTGAATGATCTTGAGGGCCAAGTATGTCCTTCACGTACCTCCTAGGTCCAAGCCTATCTTTGACGGAACCCCGGGGTTGTGCCGTGGGGGTAGCTAAAATCCCATCTTGACCAGAAATAGTATTCACCTTGCTCGCCATAATTCCTATGAATAATCAAGTGATTGAAAAATTAACTAGCACTAAAAGACCCTCTTTCTAGCGACAATGTTAATGCCTAGAGGGGGATAGCTCTGGTGTGAGAATACGTGCCTTTTTGGTCCAAACCTATCTTTGACGGAACCCTGGGGTTGTGCCGTGTGGGCAGCCAAAATCCCATCTTGACCAGAAAACAGTGTTCGCCTTGCTCGCCATGATTCCTACGAATATTCAAGTGATTGAAAAATTAACTAGCACTAAAGGGCATTCTTTCTAGCGCCAATGTTAACGCCAAGATTCGTCTACGCGCCCAATCACCAAGCTGCACATCCAATCCTGCACAAAAACGAAACCACACTCAAAGAGCAGAAAGCTGGGGCTGTCGGGGGATAGCTCCGATGTGAGAATAAGTACAGGCTGAATAAAGGTTAACAATTAAGGCTTAAAGCTTTAGTGCTGAAAGTAATGAGATACCTTAAAATTATGGTGTTGCCTTGTATTTATAGTGATCACACCTTCTTCTCCATGCCTGTCCTCGTATGAAAATAAAATTCCTCATTAGGATAGATACTTTAATGGGACAAAACTGAATCTACTTAAAGAAAGGAAGTCGGATACTATCCTGACTCTTTCCTTTAGAGTTAGAAATTAAATATAGTTAGGAATTCTAAATTCCTTAAAATTCTCCTACTGCCCAAAGCAGATTCCTATGTGGAGAAACTTCCTCCACGTGGATTATGGCCCATCGAATCCATCGGGCCCAAGTAAACACGCCCCAACAATGATAATATAACAAAACTTGTCCACCAAAAAGACTAAAAAAAATGTAGGATCTAATAAACTACTTCTTTCATAACATAAATTTAGACTTATTTATAAAATTTGTGAACTTAATACCGATATATGTTTATACATACATATATATATAAACATTATTTACACATTAAATTAAGCTAAATTATATACTCACATCACATGTAAATATATATTGTAAAAAAAATAAATCTACAAGTTTAAATGGCATATCAAGGGATTACTCAATCAATCACACTAAAAAACTTCACATTTAGTTTATATTGCATTCAAAAATTTTGATAAAAGAAACTAACCCTTTAAATGCAAGAAGAGATTATGAAAATAGGTAACATTGCTTAAATTCTTTAATTTAGACCTTCGATCTTTTAACTTCAGTTTGAGAATAGAAGAAGAAAAAGCAGAACAAACTAAGTATTTATACTAGATTGATAATTTGTACAAGGCGGGCATATACAAGATATATGTTAGTGTGGATAAATGTAATTTAAAATTATGTTGTGTACCATTTGGTGTTACAATTTAAGTGTAAATAGTATAATATGGATGATAGCAGTACATTTAACATGAAAATTGAATAACTTCATTTAGATCAAATTATTGTACGTATTTTCTACATACATGTTGTTGGCCCTTAGAAATAATATAACCACAAGATACGAAAAGCTTAATATAATTATGAATATGACATACATTATATTAGCAGAGGTGTTATGAAACTCTTCAATATCAAGGACAAAATCAACATAAGGGAGAAACGTGAATGATGAAACATAGGGGAAACTTACTTTTTTATGTAGCGACTTGATTAATTCTAACTTCTTTTAAAGGATAGGCTCGAACTTATGACATTGCATAATAAAAATAGACACCTTTACTACTAAACTATCACTTTTGATTGGATTTTCGAGACTTAAAGATGTTATTTTTATCTGAAAAGGATTGTTAAAATTCCTGTTAATAGTAGAAGATGCATCAGTTGAAATAATATGCCATTCAAATACTAACACGTCATGTCATGTAGGTAAATTCAAAAAAAAAAATTAAGAATTTTAAATCTACTAGATTAATTAAATATTTTCACCATAGTAAGTAATAGTTACATAATTTGTTATTACAATATAAATCACTTGATTTTTTCTGAAATTTATCTGCATGACATGTTACTATTAGATGGTGTAAAACACTAATTTTATAGGTCATCTTTATCTATTTTATTAAAGGAGAGCAAATAAAATAACTTTTTCTTTGAGATTGTGTCACAAATTTCTTTCCCCGTTATTCTTGTAAGGTTGATTTTATGACAATTTCATCCTTCTTAATTAATTAATTAATTTATTTTTTACTCCATTCGTTCTATATTATTTTATCATTGTTGACTTTTAAAAGTCAACTTAAGGAATTTTTAAATTTGAAATTAATATAATTTTTTTTATATTTTAATCAATACAATACTGAATATTGTAAACTATCTAAAAAGTATTACTTATCATAAGTTTTATTATTTCATAATTTTTAATAAGTTATCTCAATTTTAAATTTAAAAATGTCTCAAATTGACTTTCAAAAGTCAATAATAATAACATAATTTGGAACGGATGGACTATTTTATCTCCAAAATTTGATAAAAAATTTATTATATTTTTACTGTAATTATACACACATCGTGTGTGTCACTTATAATTTGAGAGAAAGAGACTATGTCACAAATTTCTTTTCGTATTGTACTTTGTAAATTTGATTTTATTACAATTTTATTTTTTTATGTTTTTTTTTTATCTCTAAAATTTAATAAAACAATTATTATATTGTTACTATAATTATACACGCAAAGCTAGTCTGCCACCGAAACTAATACTTATAATATGAAGGCTAACTTTCTAGTCTTTATATTCAGATTGTGAGGTACGATTGAAGGCATGCTCGTTGACTCGTTGACTCGTTGACTCGTACTATTATTAAAATAAGAGCTCATGAGTTTGAACTTTGGACGTATATATTTTCATTTTCTACCCCCACAAAATCAATAATGATCAACTTACTGTACTTGTATAATGATTAATGAGCAACGCATTGACAATAAGCAAATGGCTTCATTTTAGGGAATTTTTATTAGGAGGTTCAGGTCTCCTAATTAGAAAAAAGATCTTTCTATACATTTTCGACACGTGTACAATAATTATTTTTTTAACCAATAGCCCATAACATGTGAGGGCTAATTTGTATTAATTATGTATAACCATTACATGTGTCAAAAATGTATAGGAAAGTCCTAGGAAGACCTGGACCTTCTAATAAAAATTCTATTTTAGGAGGGATGAATTTTTATCTTAAACAATTGTTCATATTTTTTAAGTAACGATCACGCGGGGATTTGTAAGACGATACGATCACAACGCACAGTAAATATGTTAGTACGATAGATGTACACGTCACTTTATATAATTAAATTTTAATTATTTTTTAAAAGTTGAATAATTTTTAGTGCAACGAAAATAGTTTACATGTTTTTTGATAGTCGGAAAAGTGTTCTAGAGTTTTTTTTAGTTAGTAAATCCATAGGAAACTAAATTATAAATTCTTACTTGGAATATACAAATGACAGACAAAAAGAAAGAAATAAATTTTTTGATAAAAAAAAGATAAATAAAAAAGAACGAATGGAGTATTAAACACGTAATTTTAATATTGATTTGTTTAATTTAATACTCCTACATTTCTTTCTTAATTAACGTTTCAGGAGAAAATATAAATATTAAAAAATATAATTAATGATTTGTTTAAATGATCCAAGTTGATATAAAATGGTATAGAAATAAATTTGTATTTAATGTACAAATAATATGAGAAACTAAGATGGCATATATTAATGATTTTTTAAAATTTAAAAATAACATACTATAAAAATAAACAAATTTCACTTTTTAAAAAAATAAATCAGAAAAATGAATCTGGCACAACATAACCAATCATCAACCTAAAAGGGATGGATGCAAGAGAATTATTCAATTGTTGAATTTATGATGCTTATTGGAGGAGGGAAAAGGGCAGTTAATTGCCTCTCGTGCACTCAAAAACAAGTAGTCATATATGGAAATTTCATGGAAATAGTAATACGTAAATTCCACGTAAATCCCGTAGGAAAATCAAAGCATCAAATTACACAACTTTGACTGGACCCCACTAAATTTTGTGAAGAAAAAAGACACATTGGTGTGGGCTGGCTGCCAAAGTTGTTAGCGTGAGATATAAGATATTTTTATATTTAGAATTTGTGATAAAAATATTTTTATAAGAAATTAAAATGATATTTAAGTATACAATTATAAAAGTGATATTAAATAAATAAAAGGGAAAATTATAAAAAAACTAAATATATGGTATAGACTTTTAATTTATTTCAACAATTTAACAACAAATTTATAGATTGTGTTTTTGATCAAAAGTATTTTATTTAAAATTTTAAATATTTTGTCTGTGTCTGAAGTACTTTTAAGCAAAAATTATTATTCATTAAAAATACTTTTGGAAAGTCACTAAATACTAAAATCTAGAAGTTAGGAGAGTTTTTGAGTGAATTAAAAATATTTTTAAATTAAAAATAAAAATATTTTGGTGTTCGATAACTCTCCGAAAATACTTTTAAAGAATAGAGTTTAGGGTTCAAAAGCATTTTTAATTGAGGTATAAAATTTATAATTTTGCTGAAGCACTTTTAGTTGAAGCCAAAAATTTGCATTTTAAGCTAAAGCATTTTTGATAAAAACACAAAGTATAAAATTATTCTTAAATTATTAAAAATAAATAAAATCTCATATCACATAATTAACTTAAATTTGTTATTAATACGTTCGAAAGTATTAGTATAAGTATGTAACCAAATACTATTTCAATTTTTTTATATAATATTTTTATTAAAAAATTTGATCGTCGATATTGTCATAATAAATATCACTTAAAATATTAAATATTATTAAAATAATTATAAAAATATTGCTACATATATTTTTACTCTAACAATATTATTTATGATTGTTGATGACGCAAGGCAATAAGTATGGCAGTATGCTGCCAACATTATTTATGACTATTAATAATATAAGAAAATCGCAGCAAATAAGTATTATAAATGTAAAGACAACATAAATATCTTACCCTTAAATTATTAACCGTCTTATTTATACTCTAACAATATTAATAATTAACATTTTATGTTTTTTATCTTATTAAATTACACCACACCACACCCGTTTGAATCAAACAGACCTTTAGGATTATTTATTTACATCTAAATGAATCTGAGTCTGAATCTGATCGAAGAAATTATTTAGATCATTTGTTTTATTATTTTTAAACACTGAATGCGTCTGAATGTGTCTGAACAATTCATCTAGAAAATTGTAGCTGAATCGATAAAAAATAGTGCTGAATAATATTTTTACTTACCTACCCTCATAGACAATAAAAAATTATATTTAATATCCATCTTTTTTTACTATTGTAAACAAATTTTGTTATGTACAAGTTATTTTTTGATTTTTTGCTTTAACAAATTGATCAATAACTAATTTAATGAATGTTGTTGTAGTCTTTTGTTTTGGTTTTATGAACCGATAGAATGTTATTAAAAATTTTTAATGTTTATTCTTAAAATTATATTACTAAATTATTGTATTCCCGAAAAGTGAGGTTTGTAAAATAAAATATATATTTATCAACATGTATATCATTTTTTTTATAGATTGTATGGTGCTAAATGTCTTACCAATATTTTTTAAGACTTTTGCAAATTAAATTAAGAATATACGACTAATTTGAGTTGTTCATTATTTTCAGAAGGTTAAAATAATAAAATATACGTATTCAAAATGTTTTAGACATATAATTATCAAATGAAAAAATTCTACGTTGACATGAAAATTGGACATGAAAAGACATGAGTGTATTTGAATTTCACTTATTTGTATTTTTACCTCCAATGGTAAGTCAAAATACAAATAAATAAAATTCAAATACACTCATATCTAATTTTCACGTTCAATTTTTATATCTGCCTAAAAAAACTTTTATTAAATATATTATTTTATTCTATATTTAAATTTTTTACTTCATTCAATTCATTTAAAATTTTCTATACATTTAAAAATTTTCATTTAATTTTATCATACAGCCCCTTAATCACGACAGCTCAGCCAAACGGGATCTTAGTAGCCCCTTTTTTTCTCTCTTTCCCATAGAAAAGCCAAAATTATACCACACGCACTCTCTTTCTCTTTCTCTTTCTTCAAGACTACCCAAAATTATACCCTTTCTCTATTATTTATTCTTTCTCTAATGTCACCCAATTATTGTCTTCTTCTGCTACCTCTTCCCCCTCTCTTCTGAGTATACCACCTTAATTTAGCTACTATTTTCAGCTCCTTTTACTCAACTCAACTGGGTATTTCTCTAATCTGAGTAATTCTCTGTTAGCAGAACCTAAAGATCCCTTTTCATGGAAAATAAAAAGACCCATTTTGTTTCCAGAGATTTCTGTCTATATGTACATATATATATTTAAAATAGTGTGATTATTATATGAGTATAAAATTTTCAAATCATCCATTTCTTGTGACAGTAAACAATTCTGAACATAGTACTAAATCCAAGCAGCAAAAGTTATTATGTTATTTTGTAGTTTTGTACCCATATCTCATGTTAAGGCATCCTTCCTTGACGGAGCAGAGCTAGAATTTGGTCTTAAAAGGGGTGAAGGACCTGAAGGTGCTACTATATTTCTCTCTTCTTACAATCTTTTTGATGTTTCTATTTGTTGTACTTTCTTTTATCGTAGTTCTAATTTGGGTTGTTGAATCTATCAATATTTTCAATGCCCACTTTTTTATTGGTTTTAATTTTTTGATTTTGAAATATCAGGTTAAGTTCTATGCAAGGTCATTCAGAAATTTGTAGATATGGAATGCAAAAGTAGAAAGGGAGGCTTAGCAATCACAAATGTAGAGTTTTTTTACTAGCATCCAATAATCACTACACTAGCAAGATGCACAAGCAAGTGATGGGATTGGTTGGATTCCTTATAATGGTGTTCTGTTCAGTCTGTATCTCTTGTGAGGCAAGAAAGTTATCAACAGAGCCAAAAAGTAGTGAAAATGAAGTTATGGGACTAATTGCTTTTAAGAAATCCTCAGTTGATTATGATCCAAATGGGTATTTGACCAATTGGGTTGCTTCTTCTTCAACCCCATGTTCATGGAATGGCATTTCTTGCTCATTAGATGGTAGAGTCACGGAGCTGAATCTCACCAACAAAGGGCTCATTGGTCATCTTCAGCTTTCTCAGCTAATGGGTTTGCCTAGTCTTTCTCATCTTTATTTTAGCGGCAACTTCTTTTCTGGTAATCTTTCATCTAGTGCTAGTTCTTGCAGCTTTGAGATTCTTGATTTGTCTGCCAATAATTTATCTGAGCCAATTGATTTGAAGTCATTGTTACTCTCTTGTAGTAGCCTCATTTCTGTTAATCTGTCTAAGAATTCAATCCCAAGTGGTAGTTTTAAATTTGGTTCATCTTTATTACAGCTTGATTTATCTAGAAACCAGATTTCGGATTTAGGTTTGTTGACTGATTCTCTGAACTTCTGCCAGAACTTGAATCTTCTTAATTTTTCAGACAATAAGATAACTGGAAAGTTAAGTATCTCTCTCTCTTCTTGCAAGAATCTTTCCACCTTTGATCTCTCTTATAACTTATTGTCTGGTGAAATACCTCTGAGTTTTGTGGCAAATTCACCATCTACCCTCAAGTTTCTTGATCTCTCGCACAATAACTTTACTGGGAACCTCTTTAATCTTGATTTCGGAACTTGCCACAACCTTGCTGTCCTCAATCTTTCTCATAATAGGCTATTAGGAACTGGGTTTCCAGCTAGATTGGTAAATTGCCAGTTTCTCAAGACATTAGACCTCGGCCACAATGCCATCCATTTGAAGATTCCAGGGGTCTTGTTAGGGAATCTCAAGGAGATTAGGCAGCTTTCTTTAGCTCAAAATCAGTTTTTTGGGGAGATTCCGTTGGAGTTGGGAAACACTTGCAGGACTCTTGAGGTGCTTGATTTATCTTGGAATCAGTTAACTGGGCAGCTACCTTCCACATTTGCATTGTGTACTTCACTTGTGAGCCTTAATCTTGGTAACAATCAGCTTTCTGGAGATTTTCTAAGTACAGTTATAAGTTCTCTCCCAAGTTTGAAGTATTTGTATGTACCATTTAACAACATTACTGGCCATGTACCTATGTCTCTATCCAATGCCACTCAGCTTCAAGTCCTAGACCTTAGCTCTAATGCTTTTACAGGGACAATACCTTCTGGCTTTTGCTTGCCAAAATCATCCTCCCTGGAAAAAATACTTTTTGCCAGTAATTATCTCACAGGGACAATACCATCAGAGCTTGGAAATTGCAAGAATTTGAAGTCTATTGATCTTAGTTTCAACCACCTTACTGGTTCGATTCCCATGGAAATTTGGACCTTGCCATATATTACAGATATAGTTATGTGGGCTAACAATCTCGCAGGCAAAATCCCAGAAGGAATTTGCATCAATGGTGGAAATCTTCAGACCTTGATTCTAAACAACAATCTTATCACCGGAAACATTCCAAGGTCCTTTGTCAATTGTACTAGTTTGATTTGGGTTTCTCTATCCAGCAATCAGCTATCAGGGGAAATCCCTGCTGATATAGGGAATCTCCTTAATCTCGCTATCCTTCAATTGGGAAGCAATTCACTTATTGGGGCAATTCCACCAGGACTAGGTAAGTGTAAGAGCCTCATTTGGCTCGACTTGAATAGCAATGAATTAACTGGTTCCATCCCCCCGGAGCTTGCCTCTCAGTCTGGACTTATTGCCCCTGGACCTGTTTCTGGAAAGCAGTTTGTATTTGTGAGAAATGAGGGTGGGACTGCGTGTAGAGGTGCTGGAGGGTTAGTTGAATTCGAAGGTATTCGGGCAGAAAGGCTAGAAAATTTTTCTATGGTTCACTCTTGCCCATCAACAAGAATATACTCTGGGCAGACGGTTTATACTTTTGCAAGCAAAGGCAGCATAATCTACCTTGATCTTTCCTACAATTCCTTGTCTGGAACTATGCCTCAAAGCCTTGGTTTTTTGAGCTTTTTGCAAGTGTTGAATTTGGGACACAACTATCTAACTGGAAATATCCCCTTCAGCTTTGGCGGTTTGAAAATGATTGGAGTTCTTGATCTGTCTCATAATAATCTTCAAGGATACATCCCAGGATCATTAGTAGGTCTATCATTTCTCAGTGATCTTGATGTGTCGAACAACAATCTCACCGGTCTTGTCCCTTCAGGAGGTCAGATGACTACTTTCCCCGCTTCAAGATATGAGAATAATTCTGGCCTTTGTGGAGTTCCACTGCCCCCTTGTGCCTCAAAAAATGGACTACGCCCATCAGGATCTAATAACCGAGGCAAGAAGTCATCAGTGGCAACCGGGGTGATCATTGGCATTGCGGTCTCTCTTTTCTGTATTCTCGTTCTCACATGTGCACTTTATAGGATAAAGAAGTATCAACAAAAGGAGGAACAAAGAGATAAGTACATTGAAAGCCTTCCTACCTCTGGTACCAGCAGCTGGAAACTCTCCAGCGTTCCTGAGCCTCTAAGCATCAATGTTGCCACATTTGAGAAACCTTTGCGGAAACTGACTTTTGCCCATTTGCTCGAAGCTACCAATGGTTTCAGTGCAAATAGCTTAATTGGGTCTGGAGGATTTGGTGATGTCTACAAGGCCCAATTAGGAGACGGCATTGTTGTTGCAATCAAGAAACTCATACATGTTACTGGCCAGGGAGACCGAGAATTTATGGCTGAAATGGAAACTATAGGGAAGATCAAACATAGAAACCTCGTTCCCTTGTTGGGTTACTGCAAGATTGGAGAGGAGAGGCTTTTAGTGTACGAGTACATGAAATGGGGAAGCCTAGAGTCTGTTCTTCATGAGAGGACCAAAGGCGGGATTTTAAAGATTGATTGGGCAGCTAGAAAGAAAATTGCCATAGGATCAGGAAGGGGACTAGCATTTCTTCACCACAGTTGCATACCTCACATTATCCACCGTGACATGAAGTCTAGTAATGTCCTTCTAGATGAAAACTTTGAGGCTCGGGTTTCTGATTTTGGAATGGCAAGATTAGTGAATGCTCTCGACACTCATCTCAGTGTGAGTACTCTTGCGGGAACTCCAGGCTATGTCCCCCCAGAGTATTACCAGAGTTTTAGGTGCACGGCAAAAGGAGATGTCTATAGCTATGGCGTTGTTCTACTAGAGCTTCTCTCAGGCAAGAGGCCAATAGACCCATCCGAGTTTGGTGATGACAACAATCTTGTTGGTTGGGCAAAAAAGTTGCATAAAGAGAAAAGAGTTCATGAGATACTGGATCCGGAGTTACTAATGCATAAATCTGGTGAAGCTGAATTGTACCATTATCTAAAGATTGCCTTTGAGTGCTTGGATGACAAAGCTTTCCGGAGGCCAACTATGATTCAGGTGATGGCCATGTTTAAAGAGCTTCAGGTGGATTCAGAAAGTGATATTCTTGATGGCTTATCTGTCCAAAATTCAGTAATTGAGGAATCTCTAGAATAAGAACCTAAGCTCTGATCACATCTTTGCATAATTGGATGAAAACAATCTCTTTCTAGATTCTGCAAGATTATTTGAATTTCTATAAATAGAGATGGTCGATTCTTCATATTTTCACACTGTAAATAATAGAATACTGAAGAATGCACAAGTTGTGGAAAAGGGCAAGGAGAACAAGCAAGTGGAGTCTTAATCAGTCATCTTAATTCGGGTAACTTCGTTTTATCTCCTCCGGTTAGTGCCTCCATTAGCAATGGCTTCAAATTTTCCTTTACCATTTGCTTTTGTTTTCTGTCAAAATTTTGCTAATATATGTTGCAATTTGGTTGTTGTAGTTGCCAATTTTTATTGTCAATAGAAATCTAGGAATTAGAATAGCTCTTATTATGTAAAGTTGTAAGCTTGTAGGAAATAGCTCTTTTTGATAATCAACTCAGTGAGATTTCATTTTTATTTAATGAGTAGCAGCATTTGCGAGGCTTAAGTTAACATAAACTAAATTTGACAAGTACATTATAAATGTGTGTGTGTATGTATTTATGTATATCATGTGGGAATTTGATTATGAACCACATCTTTTTTGACCTTTTGCTTTACTTACAAGTTACAACAGGTTTTGGAGCAGATTGCATGTTTGCATGCTAGTTGACAAACTTTGGTGCTTGCAAAAACTGACTGAAGTGGTTGTAAAGATTAAAGAAGTGTCTATTTTTTCTAGCTCATATATGGGTTTCGTTAATGAATCAGAACTAGTTATAGAGACAATTTTCTGCTGAAATGTACATGTATTCTCAAGCCATATCTGCACATCAATGTCACAGTAAGAGAGAGCCTCCAGTTGATGTGCCTAACTTTGTTAGTTTCAACAAGAAAATAGCATTAGTTAATTGCAATTTAACTATCTGATTATCTTATCCTCATTATTGAGCCTATTAGTGTCTGCAGAACTAGATTTGCATACTTCAGTTCCATTTTGGCATTTCATTATTGGTGTTTCTTTTTGCCATCAAACAACATAAGTGAAATTTCGCTGTCATCAAATAGTCAGGCAGAAATAGAGTAATGGTTCTCTCTTTTGAATGGTCGAATCGTAAATCCAGAGTTGTTGAGAATATCGCAAAGCTCATATACACTCATTTGGTACACTCAAAAGGTTAAATTGTGACTTGTGAGGTCTTGGATCATTAGAGCATATATGTCCTTAATCTTTTTCTTTGTGTTCCGACGTGGAATTTTATAATCACGCGATTTAATTGGATAATTTGGTAGATTTTTTTCCTCTTATTTATTATTATTTTTTATTTTTTGGCAGTATTACTCAGGACTCTGGAAGTTTAGTGATGGTTTTGCAGGGCCAAGAAAAAAACATTGACACAGTTTTGTGCTTGTCAAAGGGATATGCTCTTTGGCATGCATATTATTTTGTGTCCGGTGCAGGCCCTTTAGAGATTAGGATGGGATTTATGCCTTTATCATTTTTGTATTTAATGTTCTTTTTGCTTCTAACAAGCACCAGACACAAAAACTGTATAATAATTGTACAATTAGTTTGGATTCAAATGATGGTTGCAAAATTCAAGTTTTCACCTTTTTCCTTCTTTTTTTGGGGAAATCTAATTTATATTTTAGTGTATTGATGCAACTAAAAAAAATGCTAAATCAAGTGATTGATATTGATTTTATTTGTTATATATATAATTTTATGTATTATTCAAAATTGAGAAAAAAAATTGAGAGAATAGTAATGGAGAGGAGCCAATTGTTTTATTGTCAAATTTATTGTTTCAAAACATGATAAAATTTATATTAATTTAATTTTTAAATTTTTGTTAAATTAATATTATTAATAATATCTCTAATTTTGAAGCGAATGGAGTAGTATGTTAGAGTCTGCATGATTATTATGATTTGATTTGATGATGAAAGTTATTAATGAACATTTGTGCCAGTAAGTTTTATAAAGTACTTAATAATGATTTGTTGATCTAATGTACAAGGACTTAGAATAGAAAGATCAAACTTGTTAGGTTGATCTCATTGAGTTGATCTGATGTATAGATAATAGGCTCAAGTGATTATAAAGTCACTCTGCTAGTTCGTAATGTCAAGATGAATCACAGAGTTAACTCATGAGAGTACTGCATCAGACAATTAATCGTAAAACATCAGATAGATCGCAGAGCTTTTGCATCTATTGTAAAGTTCACCTTAATTCGTAAAGACAAATTCGTAAAGTGAACTGGATTGTAAAGCCGAGCAAAGCTCACCAAGCTAAGACTGAACGCCGAGTGCTTCAGAGAATCGTAGAGTAAAAGACGAACCGTAAAGCAACTCAAAAATCGTTTAGCAGAAGAAAGAATCATAGAGTCAACTTTAGGGTCGTAAAACAGATCTTCGCTGAGTCGAGAGTAGAGTTCATTCGTAGAGTTCAAGACTCATCACAAAGTTATCTTCATTCGTAGAGCAAACACTACGAACTTCCATGATCGTAGAGCCGAATCAAGTCTGACAAGAAGATTGACATGAGAGCGTTGCTGATTGAAGGTCCCGATGCAACCACCAAACATCCTTGACTGAAATCGAAGATCTGAAGATGTATCTAACAACTATTTTGCTGAAAGTGACGTGTCAAGATGGTAAGTGAAGTTGTAGGGTGATGTGACAAGCTAAACAAAAGAAAGCTGACACCTAAACTCAAAATGTCAACATCAAAGATCCCAGAATATCTAAAGCATTAAATGCAGCAACGGGAACCTTACAATGGGAACCTTACAATGGGAAGAAAATTAGGCAGACTATAAAAGACATCAGAGATTCAAAATTAAAAAAGCGAACAACGATCAAAGCTTAAACTCTACCAAAGCAAAAAGAACATGCTCTACGATTTGAACATCTAGTTCAAGCTGCTGAGCACTTGAGAAAAGAAGCATAACGCCAACTTAGCAGCACCTCTCAACAACATTCTTACAATTGTTCGTTTAGGCCTAAGTGACCACAGAGATTCCAAGTCTGCTGGGCTTGAAGAGGGCAAGAGTGTCCTTGTCTGAGTGACTAAATATCCAAGTCTGCTGGACTTGAAGAGGGCAAGAGTGTCCTTGTCAAAGTGACTAAATAGCCAAGTCTGTTGGGCTTGAAGAGGGTAAAGTTTCCTAATCAAAGTGATCGAATTCTTAGTAAAATTTCTACTTGTTGAAGTAGAAGAGTGGAGTAAGAGTTGTTCAGTCTCCGAACTACTTAAAAATCTCTCTGTGTCATTTACTTTCTTGTTTTACATTCATGCATATTATCTATTCTGCTTGTGTGGCTTAGAACCAAATCTAAATCCAGAACTGAGATCTAACTATTATCTACAAGGGGTTTTCCAAAATCATATACTGTTGTGCTCAATCTAAATTTGATTAACAAGTATTTGGTAATTTTTAACAAGTTAACCTTTGAAAAAGAGGATCTATTCAACCCCCCTTCTAGATCTCTAAGTGCCTATAGGAAACAACAAGTGGTATCAGAGTAGGTTCTCACGAACATAAAGCTTACACTTTGAGTTGATCTATGGCACTTAACAAAACCACTTCTGAGTTTGGTGAAGGAAATAAACCACCTCTACTAAACAGAGATAAGTTTGCTAACTGGAAAGTACGTATGCAGGCATACATGGACGCGATCGATGATGATTTATTTGATGTTGTCCTAAATGGTCCATATGTTTCTACCAAGCTAGTTCCAACAACTGATGATCCCAACAAAGTAGCTGTCAAGCAAAGGGTAGAATGGACAGAGAATGAAAAGAAGCTGGTGCAGCTGGACTAGAGGGCTAAGAATATTCTATTCATGGCTCTAGAAGATGAACTTTTTGAAAACGTTGTAAATTGCACCACTGCTAAGAAAGTCTGCAAAGCTCTGCTGGTAATGCATGAGTGCGCAGAAGAGGTCAGAGAAAACAAGCAATCTCTCTTGACACAACAGTATGAGATGTTCTCTCATATCTTCGGAGAGAATATTACTGCAACTTATGAAAGGTTCATGTGCTCCTCAACTCTATGAGATCCTATGGAAAGGTCTATCCCAACAAGGACTTAAACATCAAGTTTATGAAAGCTCTGCCAAGCAAATAGAATGCCAAGACCACTGTTATTCGAGAATCAAAGAATCTACACGAGATGACAGTGCAGAAGCTCTACGGTAATCTCCTTACCTATGAGCTTGAGCTGAATCAAAGAACTGAAACCCTTTTTTAGAACAAAAGGAAAGATAAGGGTCTTTCTCTCAAAACCTCTGAAGCAGTCTCAAAAGTTTCAATTATTGCTGAAGAAGATGATAATGGAGATGAAGCTGATGAAAATGAGGATATCATCTTGCTTGCTCAAAGATTAAGAAAGTTCATGAAAAGAACAATAGCTAGAGGTCAAGAAAAAGCTTCAACAAAGGTAACATCAGCAGAGAACAAGATAAAGATCTATGTTATAACTGTCAAAAGCCTGGTCACTTCATTGCAACGTGCATCAAGCCTCCGCGAGATGATCTCAAGAAGGATAAGAAGAAGTCCTATGGAAAGAAAAAGCACAAAGGCCACAAAAAGCATAACAAGAAAGACAGAGGTTATGTAGCTAAAGGATCTTGGAGTGAATCTGAAGGTGATTCCAGCTCAGATTCCAGTGATAATGAAGAACCTCAAGTTACAAATCTATGCTTGATGGCAATAGAAGGAGATTCTAGCACAACCATTGATCGTCGAGTGATCGACATTAGTGAGGTATTTGATTTCAACTCTCCTGATGTTACTATGGATGATCTTAGATTAGCCTTACATGATATAACATCTGAATTGCATAAATATATGAAGTTATTTAGGGTTCTATCAAAGGATCATTCTCTTCTTCAAAAGGAGAAAGAGAAAGTGCATGTAGAGTTGGAAACTACTCTACGAAACACTGCCTCTGTATCCAAGGTTGAGGCTAAAAATGAAAATTTGAGAAATATAACTAAAACTTGTGCACTGAGGGAGTCTGCCCTTAAATCTAAAATAGAGAAATTAGAAATGACAATCTTAATGTGGAATCGTTCTTCTTCATCAATGGATTCACTGATAACAAATCAGAGAGCTATCTCTGACAGATCAGGACTGAGATTTGGATATCTATCCTACAGCCCATGTGTGGAAAGATCAGTGGATACTAGCAATGACAATGCCTCTTCTTTAAATAGAGGTATTATATTTGTAAAATCGAAAGAGGTTGTCGAGCCTATTATTCTAAGCTGTCCAATTTCTGTTGATCAGATTGTTGTTCCAAAAGACAACAGGTCACATACTGCTCTGAGTTTTGTTAAACTGCAGAGTAAATCCAAGTCTATAATTTTACCTCGAAGAGTCACAGAGTCTGGCAAGTTCAACTCTACGAATCAACCTGGCGTCAATCGCAGAACTGGGTTTTACTCTATGAAATTTCAAAATCGTAGAACAATATATGAACAGAGAGAGGATCAGTCATGGAAAGAGACATATTCACCACACAAATCCCAAATGAGAAGATATTTTCACACACCCTCACACATGCAGCATGTAATATGTTATAACTGTCTTAAACATGGCCATAAAGCAGCATATTGTTATCACTATGAGCATATTGCATATCGAGGACTCAAAGTCAGGCAGATTTGGGTCCCGAAGGGAACTAACAGTGCAAGACCCAAACGAGTATGGGTACCGAAGTGAACAATAATTAATTTTGTAGGTACCTAGTAGATCTGAATCAATCTGGTATCTTAATAGTGGGTGCTCTAGGCACATGACTGGCAACAAGGCTCTTCTGTTTGAATTTAAAGAAAAAGATGGTCCAGTAGTTATATTTGGAGACAAAAACTCTGGAAAAACTAGAGGGTACGACCTAATAAGCAATGGAGTTATCTCTTTTCGTAAGGTAGCCTATGTTAATAGATTGAAGCACAACATGCTAAGCATAAGTCAGCTATACGATAAAGGTCATCAAGTTATCTTCCTCAACAACCAGTGTCAAGTTCGACACTTGAAAACCAACTCACTAAAGCTGACTGGATCTAGAGAAGAAAATGTATATGTAGTCAATCTCTATGAACTAAGTTCTTCAGCATCAGTTTGCTTCTTCGCCAAAGCCTCAGAAGATGTAAGCTGGTTATGGCATAGAAGATTGTCTCACTTGAACTTCAAAAGCATGTTAAAGCTCGTGTCAAAGGATCTAGTCAGAGGTCTACCAAAGCTGAGCTTCGTCAAAGAAAGACCATGCAAAGCCTGTCAACTAGGGAAACAGATAAAGAACTCATTCAAAAGCAAAGTAGTTAACTCAAACGAAAGGCCTTTGCAATTTCTTCTTATGGATCTTTTTGGGCCTGTTCTAACTGCTAGTCTTGGAGGTAAAAGATACTCATTGGTCGTAGTGGATGACTACTTCAGGTTCACATGAGTATTCTTCATAAGCTCTAAAGACGAGACTAGCACTCAGTTGATCAAATTCTTCAAGTTAGTGATGAATGAGAAGGGCGAAAAGATAATAGCAATAAGGAGTGATCATGGTAGAGAATTTAACTATTCTCAAGTAAACCAGTTCTGCGAAGAAAATGGCATTAATCACAACTTCTCAGCTCCAAGGACTCCACAACAAAATGGAGTAGCTGAGAGAAAGAACAAAACGCTAATTGAAGCAGGAAGAACACTTCTAGCAGTAGCTCATCTTCCTGAGTATTTCTGGGCAGAAGCTGTCAACGTAGCGTGCTATACTCAGAATAGATCTTTGATCCACTCTACAATCAAGAAGACGCCCTACGAGTTGTGGAAAGGAAGAAAACCTAATATAAGCTATTTCATGCTTTTGGCTGTGCATGCTACATCCTCAACAACGACAAGAGATACCTAACAAAATTTCAGCTAAAATTAGATGAAGGAATCTTCCTTGGATACTCTATAGAAAACAAAGCCTATAGAGTGTTCAACAAAAATTCCTTGACAGTGGAAGTCTCAATCCATGTCACCTTTGATGAGATTGATCAAGGCAAACCAAGTGAAACCGCTCAACATGATGGAGTCGTAGAGCTGGACCCTCAGATCGCAGAGCAGGAGAATCCTACGATCGTAGAAGATGAAGCCTTAGAGTCAGACCCGACGATCGTAGTACCAGACCAGGAGATCGTAGAGTCTTTAGTTTCAAACATGGGAACTTTACGAATCAATGAAGATGCAAAACAAGAACCAAATCTTGAAGGTCTTAGACAACAAGGCACAAGGACAGATGTTCCATTAGGAAGTAGATGGGCAAGTGATCACACTCAGAATCTAATTATTAGAGATTTGAATGCAAGGGTCAGAACAAGGTCAGTCACTCAAAATGAATGCTTGTACCTCAGTTTTCTCTCTCAGTCAGAGCCCAAGAAGATTGAAGAAGTATTGGAAGACTCAAGCTGGATTGAAGCTATGCAAGAAGAGCTAAATCAGTTTGAGAGAAGTAAAGTTTGGAGGCTGGTTCCTAAACCAAAAGATTATCCTGTTATAGGCACCAAATGGGTCTTCAAAAACAAGATGGACAAGTCTGGTATGATCAGAAGGAATAAGGCAAGACTAGTTGCTAAGGGCTACTCACAGGAAGAAGAGATCGACTATGACGAAACCTTCACACATGTTGCAAGATTGGAAGCTATAAGAATGTTTCTAGCTTATGTAGCCCACATGAAGTTCAAAGTTTTCCAAATGGATGTTAAGAGCGCCTTCCTGAATGGTGAACTTCAAAAAGAAGTTTATGTGAACAACCTCTAGAACAAGTTTGAAATGAACATGATGGGTGAGCTGAACTACTTCCTTGGACTCAAAGTAAAGCAGGCTAATGAAGGGATCTTTATCAACCAAGCTAAGTACATCAAAGATCTACTTAAGAAGTATGACATGGAATCAACTACTCCCATGAAAACCCTATGGCTTGTGCAACTAAACTTAACAAAGATGAGAATGGTAAGAGTATTGAGATTACTCAATACAGATGTATAATTGGGTCTCTCCTATATTTGACTACTAGTAGGCCAAATATTATGTTCTCTACTTGTATTTGTACTAGATTTCAAGCTAATCCTAAGGAATCTCATCTTATAGCTGTTAAAAGGATTTTCAGATATCTTAAGGGTACTCCATATTTGGGACTATGGTATCTCAAGGAGTCTCCCTTTGATCTAATAGGATATTCAGATGCAGATTTTGCAAGATGCAAAATTGACAGGAAAAGCACTAGTGGAACTTGTCAATTCTTAGGCAACAGACTTGTTTCATGGTTCAGCAAAAAGCGGAACTCAATTTCAACTTCTACTACAGAAGCCGAGTACATTGCTGCTGGTAGCTGCTGTGCTCAAATCTTGTGGATGAAGAATCAACTAGCTGACTATGGGTTTGAATTCAAGTCTATTCCCATTTTCTGTGATAATACAAGTGCTATCTCAATCACTCATAATCCTATCATGCATTCTAGAACTAAATATATAGACATCCGATATCACTTTATTAGAGATCATGTGCAAAACAAAAATATATTTATGCATTTTATTTCAACTGAAAATCAGCTTGCAGATGTGTTTATAAAACCCTTAAGACGAATCTAGGTTTAATAAGTTAATAAGTGAGTTAGGAATGCTCAATTTGCATCCTTAGAATCATGTTCTTGAATGGTACTAACAAGTGTAGACAAGAAATGAATAGTTGTCCAATAATCTTACACGATCGTAGAGTGTTCAAATGATCGTAAAATGAAAGAAGTTCGTAAAGCTGTTCAGAAAAGATCGTCGAGCTAAAGGACCTTCGTAGAATTAGTGACTCTTCATAAGTTACTCTACGACTGACGAATTTAAGGCAATAAACTTAAAGGCGCGTATCGTTTATGCTCCTAAAAAGGCGAGTGGAAAGAAAAAGTCACTGCGGTACCAATTGTATTTTGCCACGTAGCCCACTCATCAAAATTAGAAGGAAGTAATATAAAATCCATTTCAAATTCTCTTCTGACCTTTATGCTTTCATATTACGATCTAAGTTTATCCTTCAAAAGCTTTCAAATCCCAGTGTCCTAAATTATCAGAAAACTTAAACACCTTTGTAATCTTTCAGCTCAAATCTAACTAAGTGGTAGATTATCAAGTCGTCACTGTTATCCAACTCTGCTTCAATAGATTCCGTGAGGCTGAGCAGAAGTTCAAAAGTATTCTCAAACTAGTTCAAGATGCTGGCTTCTTTGGGTGTCTGGGATCCAACACCAAAATTTTCACCGAGATGGTAAATGAGTTTTATCTAAATGCCAAGTATAATGATGGAACCTTAGTTACAACAATAAAGGGCACCGCTCTCCAGATGGGAACTTCTAAAATCAATCAGTGTTTGGGCTTTCTCAGTCAAGGACTCATATCTCTTGATGAAGTAGATATGAAAGAAGGAATGAAGATAATGGGTCACATGAAGAATCCTCAACTAAAGGGACTTAAGAAGAAGGAGTTCCCTCAAGAATATGAATTCCTTGCTGAGATTGTGTGTAAATGTATCATTTGTAAAGACACTACTCATGATTCGGTAAGTGAATTACAGTTGAAGTTCATAACAACCATTGTCCAGAAGAAGATAAACTTTGGCACCATTTTTATGAATTGGTTGGTCAAGTGGATTGAAGATTACGGCAAGAAGACAACTCTGGGTAAGCCTGCCCTCAAAATATTCCATGGAAGGCTCATTAGCATTATTTTGAGCAAAAGGTTGAAAGACAAAATTGCTGATGGTGAAGGGGAAACTTTGAATGCTAACAAGAAGATTACCCCCAAACTGTTTGATACCTGGAAAAGGAACCAGCTGGAGAATCTGAGATCAAAACAATCTAAAGGTGGCAGTGAATGGTGAAGTGCAAAAACCTACTAAGGCCAAAGGTAAGAGAAAAGTGGAGACAATAAAATAGAAAGTTTCTCAAGGATTAGTTGCTCCTGAAGTTCATAAAGCCCATGACTGTACGACCGATCAACCTAAGAAGAAGAAAAAGAAAGTTGAGAAGAGTCCTTCAAAGAAAGATAATGAAGAAGAAGATATTAACACTCCTCTTTCCAAACTTTCTTCAAAAAGGAGGAGTGTGAGACTCATTAAGCGGAAAAAGACCCATGTTCATCTGGAAGAACAAGCAGGAGAATTTGTGCCTACTCCAATCGTAGAGCATGAAGAAGAAGAGGAAGATATTGAAGAAGTACCTGCGCTTACAAGGAAAAATCAAGGCAAAAGCAAATCCAGTTCTTCTGATCTAAGGACTGAAAATGATTCAGCTGAGAAGGCTTCTCTGTCAAAATCTCAAAGTGATAAGGATGTGAGAGAAATGGCTTGTGAGCCAGAATCCCAAGAAGGTGATGATAAGGAACCGACTATGAAGGCTTATATACCTGAGCCACAAAATGTGGAAGAAATGACTAAAATGGCCTCAGTGCTTGAGCCAAGGCATGCTGATGATTTGGCTATGAAGGATGTCACTATTGAGCCCAGTAAAGAAGATGATCTGGCTGATACGCCAGAGTCTAAAGAAGGAAATGAAGAGATGGCTGTGACAGATGATAAGGTAGAGCCTCAAGATGATGATCAAACTGTGAAAGAGTTATGTCCGGAGCCAAAATGAAAGAAAAAGAAGAAATTGGGCCAGATGGTGGAAAAGGAAGATAGAAGAAAGAAGAGAGTTGAAAAGAAGGAAAAGGAAAGGAAAAAGAGAAAGGAAGAAAACAAGCAAAAGAAGAGAGAAGAGAAGAGAAAAAGAAAAGAGACGAGGACCAAATTCAGGCAAGATGATGCTTAACGATCGATTCATTCATCTGATGACTCTCTATGATTGACTTATGCTATCGAGAACGTTGTAGGAGATATCAACAAGGGTTTTGACCCTACGATCGTAATGTCAGAGGATCCAAGTTCTGAGGGGGAACAACCTATTGGATATCCAGTTTCTCCTCCCTCCATTCCTTCTACATCTCAAGGGATCCGGAGGTGTATTGTGCTTGAAGGATATGAAGATCCCAACGTCACCCTACTTGATAAATGGATAGGATCTGGAGAAGGACGAATACGGCTAGCCTCAATGAGTGCAGATGAGCTCTTCAGCAGTTTCTTTGACTTGAAGATAGATCGCAGTACCACTCTCTACGATCCTGATCCTGACAGTGATCAAATGCTATATTTTCTGCCACTTCTGCCACTGCTGAAGGCTATAAGTTTGAGAGACCAAAGCTTTATTCGGTGGAGTTACTCTAGATACCCTAATCTGAAGCCGGTGGCTCAAAATTTCCCAAGAGTTCTCAAGTATGCCACCAAGCTGCTATGCTCTGAGCCCTACAATTATTCTTCTATGTCTCAAAAGGTACATGTTGTACCCTCTTCATTTCTAAGTTGTATTCTTCTTTCCTATGATTGGGACAAAGGCATTGGAGAGTCTATTGCTCAATCTACAACTGATGAACAGACCATAAATACTCCAATCGTAGAGTCCCAAACCCTACGATTGATGTTGATAATACTCATCCTCCAGTCGTTAAGTCTCAACACTCAACTGTTCCTAAAAATAAATCTTACTCTCCGATCGTAGAGCTTCCACACTCTACGACTACTGAACAATCAACACCCTCTCCGATCGTAGAGTCTCAAAACCCTACAATCGATGTACATAATTCCCCCTCTCCTAAACATCAACCTATACCCATCCATATAGTTTCTCCCTCTCCTATTCAAATATCTTCCATGCTAGTTACACCCCACCAATCTCCAGTTCACTCAACCTCGTCATCTCCCTTTTCTTCTCCAGAAGAAGAACCTCAAAACTCTAAGTTTGATAAATTCAAAACATTTATTCTTGTTTCTCCAAAAGCTTCACCTGTACATTCACCACCTCCACCCCCAAAATAAGAATCCACTCCATCTATTCCCTCAGATATTCCCTCTTCCTCAAAGAAAGAATTTTTCTATCTTCCTCTTGCACTCTTAAATTTATCTCAAGGAAATAAAGAACGCTCTGAGCCCCCTCTCGATCAAATTTTGGAACGTCTGGCAGTCATCCCCATAACTCAATAACTGACTGACTTGGACCACTTATATGTCTCGCGACATTGAGGACAAGCTCGAGCAAAATTCAATTGAGCTTCACCACCGAATAGACGAAATCACTACCGCATCAGGTCACCTACCTGGAGATTTGGGAAGAGAACTCTAAAAGCAACTAAAGTCTATATTCAAAGATATGTCTGGTCGTTTTCACGATCGAGACACAATCTTCCTCAAAGCTCTTGATGATCAAAAGAAGGTGGTGTTCACCCTTCAACAACAAAATGAGCAGTCCATCAACTCTTTGACCGTCTTTGAGCTTAGCACTGGACTATCTGCCTTTAAAAATGTGATGGAACTATATGCTAACAGCACAACCACTTTAGTTACTCAACAAAATAAACATGTTGCTGCTCGCTAACGGGAAGTTCGAGCTGACATTGCCATGAACTTCGCCCGACTACAAGAATTAGTCGATTTAGTCCAACATCTCTCTAAGGTGCATGATAATAAACAGGGGGAGAAGGGAAAATAGAAGCAAGTGGAGAGATCACAATCTTAGGGGGAGAAAAGAAAAAGGAATCAAATGCAAGCATCCACAAATCCTTCGATCTTTAGATCTCCACCTCCGGCAGCAATTCCTATTCATCATGGCCATTCCTCTTCACGACAAGAATCGTCGAGTAGAGTTTACTCTACTGGCATTCGAGTTCCCTCAGGTGATCCTGCATATCTTCAAAGAAATCTTCAAGGAACTCATATTGTCAGGAAAGAGAGAATAAACATGCCAAATCTTGGCCCAAGAGACTCTGCTGAAGAAATTAGACGAAAAGAGCTTGCGGATAAAACTAGATACGATCGCAGAGTTGAGTCTGAAAAGAAATGGTTGTCAAAAGAAAAGAGAAGTAATGTAAAAATTTTCATATGATGTACAAACTATTATTCATCAATAAATTCATTCTTTTACTTTAGAAATACAGTGGCTTACTGTATCTTAAGTCATGTTTATATTCTAAGCAAATGCATTATAAAATTGATGTATGTTATGAAACTACTGGTTTTGTCATCATCAAATAGGGGGAGATTATTAGAGTCTGCATGATTATTATGATTTGATTTAATGATGAAAGCTATTAATGAATATTTGTTCCAGTAAGTTTTGTAAAGTCCTTAACAATGATTTGTTGATCTAATGTACAAGGAATTAGAATAGAAAGATCAAACTTGTTAGGTTGATCTCATTAAGTTGATCTGATGTATAGATAATAGGCTCAAATTGATTATAAAGTCACTTTGCCAGTTCGTAATGTCAAGATGGATCGTAGAGTTAACTCATGAAAGTAATGCATCAGACAGATCGCAGAACTTTTGCATCTATTATAAAGTTCACCTCAATTCTCAAGACAAATTCGTAAAGTGAACTGGATCATAAATCCAAGCAAAGCTCACCAAGCTAAGACTGAACGCAGAGTGCTTCAGAGAATCGTAGAGTAAAAGACAAACCGTAAAGCAACTCAAAAATCGTTTAGCAGAAGAAAGAATCGTAGAGTCAGCTCTAGGATCGTAAAGCAGATCTTCGCAGAGCCGAGAGTAGAGTTCATTCGTAGAGTTCAAGACTCATCACAAAGTTATCCTCATTCGTAGAGCAAACACTCCGAACTTCCATGATCGTAGAGCCGAATCAAGTCTGACAAGAAGATTCACATGGGATCGTTGTTGATTAAAGGTCCCGATGCAACCACCAAACATCCTTGGCTGAAATCGAAGATCTGAATATGTATCTAATAAATATTTTACTGAAAGTGACGTGTTATGATGGTATGTGAAGTTGCAGGGCGATGTGACAAGCTAAACAAAAGAAAGCTGACACCTAAACTCAAAATGTCAACATCTAAGATCCTAGAATATCTAAAGCATTAAATGTAGCAACGAGAACCTTGCATCGGGAAGAAAATCAGGCAGACTATAAATGGCATCTGTTGGTGGTTTTCACAACCTATAAACTCGCGCAAGTATACGCGACCTAACAAGTAGTATAGATAAAGTCGAGTGTCGAACCCACGAGGACAAAGTACTAGTTAGTCGCTCAAGTATTAAAATGTGTCTCAACGGTCTTATTTAAACAAATGAATAAGAGTTGTGTGTTTTAATCTATAAGGTAAATAGCGGTGAAATAGGGAAACAAGTTGTAACAAAGATGACAAGCTAGGATTACAACTCCCCTAATGCCTCACCTAATATTCCTAACTCTCCATTTAACTAACAAATCACAAGAATAGTTAACCGAGAACACGAGATACACATAAGCCTCTTCGGATGGTCAAATGCATATCCCTTAGCTAGATAAATCACAATATTCCTATGGTGAAAATAACTAGGCTAAGGGTCATTAATAATAATCTCAATGGTTACACAGGGCAAATAGATATATCCCTATTCTATCTTGCAATTTATGCACTCATTCCCTTGGGCAATGGTCATAACAAGTGTTGTTGTACATAGATAAAGGTATAACATCAATTTTTCAATATCAGTCAATACCTAAATCAATTCCTATCTCAAGCAATTGATAGTTAAGCATGAAATACAATAATCCATTCAGAACATGATTCATTATATAAGTATGAGAGAAATTCACATTAAGCTAAGCATTAGGTTACATTGCAATCCTAGAAATGTAATTAGTTCATAACTATAGAACTAATTAACACAGTCATGCTGTTCAACATAATCAAAATTACACAAATGGATAACAAATTTGAAATGAGAAAACTCCTGTGCGGAAGTGTTCTTGCTTCAGCTGTTCTCCTTGTGTGGCTGCCTCCTTTTCTCTCTAAGTTGCAGATGATTTCTAAGTTGTCAGATATGTTCCTTAAATGAGCAGCAGCTAGGTCAAGTAAGGAAAGCCAGGTGGCTGGGAACCGGAGCTCGCGCTGCGGCGCGGGCCTTGCGCCTTGCATTGGCGCTGCGGCGTGAGCTCCGTGTCCTGGCCAAGGTGGGTTCGTTGCAGCGCCAAACCATGAAGGAATGGTGCCGCTGCAGCATGAGTGTAAGGTGAGCTGGCGCTGCAGCGTGATTCCTAGGCCTAGCCTTAGCGCTGCGGTGCGGGCTCCGTGCTTTTGCCAGCTAAGGGTCTTTTTTTGCCCCTATTTGCTTCAAATGAACATCTCCCACCTGAAAAGCAATAAATCATAAGATAACAGATAAAATATAAATTTACGCAAGAAGATAATACAATCAAGCAATTTCTTAAGTGATTAGGAACCCGATTCGCAGGTATGAATCCCGCTCATCAAATACCCCCAAACTTAAGCTTTTGCTTGTCCCTAAGCAAACAAAAATATTTAAACAAAATAAAAACTCCAGCCTCAAGCTTAGGCTAAAAGTGATCTAAATTACTATATACCTGCATTGTGGCCTCAAGGGTCAGAATTACAATTTCAATGTAGAAACAAACTCATTAATAAAATCTAACTCAAAACTCTAGCGTAGACTGCTACTGATCCAAATCTATGTGTGCGTGTGTGAATACCAACTGTTATAACCATTTTCATCTCAATCACAAACACAAATGCAAAAATGAAATTGTTGACTCAATCACTCATGCTACATCAAGCATTCAGAACAAGACATCAAGTGTAAGAACAGACCACATGCATTAATATGTGAACAACAAAACTCAGTGAGACTTGTGCAGAAGTTTAATTACATTAGGCTATGCAGAGTTACTCCTGTAATGAGCTTTAGAACAATGACTCCCAAGCTTGAAGGTTTTAGGGCATTAGGTGTAAAACACCCCCAAGAATTTACTAACTCGAGTAACAAAGGCCACGTAATTAGACTTAAGTCAAACTATAGTTTTATTCATTGCCAACGCATTAAACTAATCTCAAGAATGACCGTGCAGTGCTTGAATACCTTTGGCTCTTCAAAGTTACCTGTGTAACGAGTGTTTGATCAAGGACTCCCAAGTCAGGTGACTTTAAGGCAATGGGTGTGAAAACACCCCAAAAGATCTACTAACTCAAGTAACAAAGGCCATGTAAATAGGCGCCAAAAACTTGGTGGTGGTTTTCACAACCTATAAACTCGTGCAAGTATACGCGGCCTAACAAGTAGTATAGATAAAGTCGAGTGTCGAACCCACGAGGACAAAGTACTAGTTAGTCACTCAAGTATTAAAATGTGTCTCAACGGTCTTATTTAAACAAGTGAATAAGAGTTTTGTGTTTTAATCTATAAAGTAAATAGCGGTAAAATAGGGAAACAAGTTGTAACAAAGATGACAAGCTAGGATTACAACTCCCCTAATGCCTCACCTAATATTCCTAACTCTCCATTTAACTAACAAATCACAAGAATGGTTAACCGAGAACACGAGATACACATAAGCCTCTTCGGATGGTCAAATGCATATCCCTTAGCTAGATAAATCACAATATTCCTATGGTGAAAATAACTAGGCTAAGGGTCATTAATAATAATCTCAATGGTTACACAGGGCAAATAGATATATCCCTATTCTATCTTGCAATTTATGCACTCATTCCCTTGGGCAATGGTCATAACAAGTGTTGTTGTACATAGATAAAGGTATAACATCAATTTTTCAATATCAATCAATACCTAAATCAATTCCTATCTCAAGCAATTGATAGTTAAGCATGGAATACAATAATCCATTCAGAACATGATTCATTATATAAATATGAGAGAAATTCACATTAAGCTAAGCATTAGGTTACATTGCAATCCTAGAAATGTAATTAGTTCATAACTATAGAACTAATTAACACAGTCATGCTGTTCAACATAACCAAAATTACACAAATGGATAACAAATTTGAAGTGAGAAAACTCTTGTGCGGAAGTGTTCTTGCTTCAGCTGTTCTCCTTGTGTGGCTGCCTCCTTTTCTCTCTAAGTTGCAGATGATTTCTAAGTTGTCAGATATATTCCTTAAATGAGCAGCAACTAGGTCAAGTAAGGAAAGCCAGGTGGCTGGGAACCGGAGCTCGCGCTGTGGCGCGGGCCTTGCGCCTTGCATTGGCGCTGCGGCGTGAGCTCCGTGTCTTGGCCAAGGTGGGTTCGCTGCAGCGCCAAACTATGAAGGAATGGTGCCGCTGCAGCGTGAGTGTAAGGTAAGCTGGCGCTGCAGCGTGAGTCCTAGGCCTAGCCTTGGCGCTGCGGCGCGGGCTCCGTGTTTTTGCCAGCTAAGGGTCTTTTTTTGCCCCTATTTGCTTCAAATGAACATCTCCCACCTGAAAAGCAATAAATCATAAGATAACAAATAAAATATAAATTTACGCAAGAAGATAATACAATTAAGCAATTTCTTAAGTGATTAGGAACCCGATTCGCAGGTATGAATCCCGCTCATCAGCATCACATATTCAAAATTAAAAAAACGAACAACGATCAAAGATTAAACTCTGCCAAAGTAAAAAGACATACTCTACGATTTGAATATCTAATTCAAGCTGCTAAGTACTTGAGAAGAGAAGTATAACGCCAACTTAGTAGCACCTATCAATAACATTCTTACAATTGCTCGTTCAGGTCTAAGTGACCACAGAGATTCCAAGTCTACTAGGCTTGAAGAGGGCAAGAGTATCCTTGTCTGAGTGACTAAATATCAAAATCTGCTGGGCTTGAAGAGGGCAATAGTGTTCTTGTCAAAGTGACTAAATAGCTAAGTCTGCTGGGATTGAAGAGGGCAAAGTGTCCTGATCAAAGTGATCGAATTCTTAGTGAAATTCCTACTTCACTACAAAAACGTTGGTCATTCTCGACGGCTGTCATTAGTGACGGCGTACTGCCGTCGATCATGACCTTATTCACGACGGGGATGTCGTCGCTAATGCCAACCCGTCAAGAATGACCTGTTCCCTCCAAATCGAGCATGTTTGTCGACGGTATGCCGTCGAGAATGGGTTGAACACCGTCGTTAATAACATTAATTTGGCGCCATAATTTCATGGGCAGGCAAACACATTGGCGACGGGAATAAAATGATATTATCGACGGGGATGCCGTCACTAATTATTATGGCTTGACGGGGGTCATTGTCGACGGCTAGACCGTCGAGAATGACTTCTTAAATTAAATCCCTAGCCTCGACAACAACGATCAAAATTTTTAATATGAATCCCAAATTTCAGCGGAAAATAATCTCTCTCCCTCCTTCCCTCGACGTCGAACTCACCGGTGAAGATTGTCGCTACCGGCAGCGGCTTGAACAAGTGGTTTGGGCTAACAGAGGCGAGGCAAAGGCGTGGTTAGCTTATAGATTTGGGCAAACTAATTTGGGCAAATTAATTTCCCTCTGCGTTTGATCCTGGTAAGTTAAGGTTTAAATTTTTTGCCTATTTAATGCACCTTTGTGCACGGTTGTATGTATTTTAGTTGGAGCATACATTTGCTTTGGTTTGTTTCTCATTTTCTGTTGTGCTCTTGTTGTTGGATAAAATGGTCTGGGGTAACATTGGCATTTGAGTTATGCTTTTTATAAGTATAAGCATGCTTAACTGTAAACTACCCATTATTTGTTTCTCTATAATTTAATGGCTCGGATGATCTGGATTGATTTAGTGAAATCAGTTTGTATATGTCAATGGGTTTATTGTTGGCCTACTATAATTTTTGAACGTGTAATTATATTAATATGTGATGACATATGGGTGTTTGATATTTAATTCAATTGGTTTGAATTGGGAAAGGAGGAGAGAGAAAAGGGCTGGACTTTGTTTAAATTCTTGCTTGGGTCAGCCATAGCTACAATGACTCTGTTTCTGGGTTTTATCGGGAGGGCAATGATTGGTATGCTTTTTCTGTTTGTGGGTGTGATTTTTTACTTTCTTTCTTGGCTCAATTCTTGATATATAGTTTTTCAGTTTGAAAAATTAGAGTTTTTTTAGCTATATGGTTGAATTTTTCTTTGAGTTATAATCTATAACTTTAGCATTTGATGAACCAACTAAAATATAATTGTATGTTGGTTGAAATTCATGAATCAAACATGTATTTCATTTTGTTCATTTACCCAGGAGTAACTCACCTAGTACTAGTACGTAGTAACTCACCTAATTAACATATATAGTACTAGTAGTGAGTTAAGCGTTTTCATATATAGTACTAGTAGTAACTCACCTAATTAACATAACTCCTTATGGACTATGGAGTATTTTATATTTATACTTTGTTGATCTTGTTTGATGAATTTTTCTTTTCTTTTAAATTCGACATAGATTTTTCATTTTGATTGTTTGGAATTTACTAAATTGATTGAAATTTATGTATATCTTATCCATACTACTCCCACCATTTCAGGGGAAAAGTTTTATTTAAAATTTTTGTAGATATATTAAGGTTGTATTTTTGTTATATTTCGTTAACTACTGAAAATAATAAATTCCTAATTTAATAGTGGGTAGCATGTTAATAAAATTTTGATAATAAACTTGAACACATTGTATCATTTCATAGTACTATTATCACAAAAAGTATAAAGATCTTTTTGTAAAGTAATATAAACATTTTGTTAGTCTCTCCTGCAAATATTTGCAACATAAATCGAGCTAATACTTGCATTTATCATACATGTTTACGCTTAACTCACTATGCTTGTTATTACTTGCACTATGTTGATTTTTTTGTCATTCTCTTTTCTACAATGATGTGCTTATGTTGATCTTTGAATAGCGATGTTATTGTATATAATATAATATAGTTCATAAATGGTGGTCAAGTTAGTATTCCTTTTGTTATACGAAAAGAGTCCAATTTCATATGTGCATATTTTCATATAGTTTAGGAAGCTTAGAAACCCGTTTGAGATTCACTTAGTATGAGTGAATCTTAAATAGTCCCCGTTTTGGGACTGTTCCTGTATGTTTCGATCTCACTTAGGTCGGTGTTAACGACTTGAGCACGTCTTTATATTTTGAAATTTTTTGGTCAGTATATATCTCTTGATGTTCTCTGGGTGCATATTTAGACTACGATGTGTTAGTCTATTTCGTGTACTTGAAGACCATGAGGAGGTGCTGCCGAAATTTCTTAAAAATGTAAAGATATGTTCAAGTTGTTAGCATAAGTGGGGCGACACATCCGGGAATGGGATAGAAGCCTAATCCATTAGAGTGGGAGATGAAGTTAGGAAACTTATAAGCATGCATATACATTAACCCGAAGACTTAATTGTGTTTCCCTAACTTTTCATATATATATAGCAGCCCGTTGTTCAAGATATCTGTTGATCGAAGTTGGATGGAACGTAGGGTAGCCACTGATAAGAGTGGGCTTAGCTCTGAGTACCGTAGTGGGGTTGAACAGTTTCTCAATTTTGCATTTGGGCAAGTCAGCGGCGATGAGATCAGATATCCTTGTAAGAGGTGTGTGAATGAAGTGTGGAAGGAAAGGAGTGATGTCATATGCGACCTATTTGCGTATGGGTTCAAGCAGGGATATAGCACATGGATCTATCATGGGAAAACCTGGTTGAATGAACATGAATCCGAACTGGAATACAGAGCTGACGATACCTTTGACTGTACTAACATGATAGTCGAAGCTGATGGTTCATTCTTCCAGTTGAATACAAATAGGGATGACGGTAACGTCGAGCAAGAGCCGAATGACGGGGCTAAGGGTTTCTATCAGTTATTGCATGAATCAGCGATGCCACTGTATGACGGACACGAAAAACACACCGTGTTATCTGCAGTGACTAAGCTTTTACACTTCAAGAACGAGCATGACTGCAGCGAGAGAGATTTTAATGAACTGCTCAACATTGTGAAGTTCTTACCGGCATGCAATAAGTTACCGGAATCGTACTATGATGTGAAGAAAATGGTCAAAAAGCTCAATCTAGGGTATGAGAAGATTGATGCTTGTGAGAATGACTATATGTTGTATTACAGTGATGACTATAAAGATAAGAGGTTATGTGATATCTGCGGTACAAGTAGATACTATGAACAACGCTTGAAAAAGGGAAAAGACGTGGCGAGAAAGATCTTACGTTACTTTCCCATTGCACCGAGGCTTCAACAGTTGTTCATGTCAACACATACCGCTGATGATATGAGGTGGCACTCAACACGGGACATAGTCGAAGGTCAACTGACGCACCCGGCATATGGGCTTTAACAGAAAAATTTTGACGCAAAGCACCCCTCGTTTGCTAAAGAGGTTCGTAATGTTAGGCTTGAACTTGCTACGGATGGCTTTAATCCGTTTAATGGGCCTTACACCAAGCCCTATTCAACTTGGCCAGTGATTATTGTTGTGTATAACCTTTCACCTTTGATGTGCATGAAAGATCTCTACATGTTCATGCCTTTACTAATTCCAGGTGATAAGAGTCCAAGTAAAGACATCAATGTCTACCTCAGGCCATTAGTTGATGAGTTGAAGATGTTGTGGGATAAAGGAGTTCAAACTTATGATGTATCTCTTTAACAAAACTTTGAAATGAGGGCAGCTTTACTGTGGACCATAAATGACTTTCCGGCGTTAGGAATGATCAGTGGATGGTCGACTCACGGGGGCTTGTCATGTCCCGTGTGCATGGGGTCAGTTAAAGCTATGCGGCTCAAACATGGGGGGAAAATTAGTTTCTTTGCAACTTCTAGACAATTTTTGTCGATTGAACATCGTTATCGACGGATGAGTAGATAATTTAATCGAAAAACAGAGAAACGTCAAGTACCTGACCGTTTTTCTGGGATAGCAGTGTTGAGTTGGCTTAGTCACTTAAATTTTCCACCTCCAGGGAAGAATCACAGACTAGAGCGAGCTTATGGTTATGGTCAGGTTCACAACTGGACCCATCGTTGCATGTTCTTTGAGCTGCCTTATAGGGCTACACTCTGCATCCGTCATTGTTTAGATCTGATGCATACCGAAAAGAATGTATTTGATAACATTTTTTATATAGTCCTAGATGCCAGTGGTAGAACAAAGGACAACAACAAGTCGAAACTTGATTTGGCAGAAATGAACATTCGAGAACATTTGTGGCTGTATCAGGAGGGTGGTAAGACGGTAACGCCTAAAGCTGATTATACTTTGACCAGAGAACAATTGATATTGCTATGTAATTGGATCACGGGACTCGATTCCGATATCCGGTGGCCGAGTTATCAGCCCGTTCGCCTAACTTAAGAAAACTTAGAAAAATAGTCGAAAAAGAGACCAAAGCCCGTCTCGGGCATCGAAACGACGCGTAAACCTAGACATAGCACCTCATAGATATTAGGCACACGTTACAACTTACGGGACTCGATTCCGATATCCGGAGGCCGAGTTATCAGCCCGTTTGCCTAACTTTCTTAAAATTAAAGAAAACTTAGAAAAATAGTCGAAAAAGAGACCAAAACCCGCCTTGGGCGTCAAAACGACGCGCAAACCTAGACATAATACCTCATAGATATTAGGCATGCGTTACAACTTACGGGACTCGATTCCGATATCCGGAGGCCAAGTTATCAGCCCGTTCACCTAACTTAAGAAAACTTAAAGAACACAAACTAAAATAATTTAAATATGCTCTCTTTTCGACTTCATTATTAATATTTTAATTTTATAAGGTCTTGTTGATGAGACTCATGGGGGTGGAGGCAGCGGCACAAGCGATGACCGTGGAGGAGATGGTGATGACCGCCGAGCTGATGCTGATGAGACGATAGAGGGTGGGACTGGCGGTGGGATTGGCGACGGGACTGGACGTACGATAGATGACGACAATGATGGTACTGACACTCCTAATCTGGGGTTGTAGTTAGTTTATGTTTATATTTTGACTTTCATGTATGTACTTATACAGTTTTTGAGTTGTACAGACTAGAGTTTTATATATAGTTAGGTTGATGGTTTATGTATCTAACTATTTGATTGTTATTGATATCCGTGAAGACTTATTTGTTTTTCATTAGTTTATAACAGGTACAATTATGTATATGTAAATGAACAGGGCAATTTTTAATTTTCAATTTTTTTTAAAAAAAAAGTTCATTGGTGATGGGGTCTTTAGCGATGGCCATGCCGTTGCCAATGACCTACAACAACGGATTTAGCGACGGACAATTACTTTATTGTTTAGTCTCTGAATCACTTAAAAATCTCTCTATGTCATTTACTTTCTTGTTTTATATTTCTGCATATTATCTATTCTGCTTGTGTGGCTTTGAACCAAATCTACATCCAGAACTAAGATCTAACTATTATCTACAAGGGGTTTTCCAAAAACATATACCGCTGTGCTCAATCTATATCTGATTAACAAGTATTTGATAACTTTTAACAAGTTAACCTTTGCAAAAGAGGATCTATTCAACCCCCCTTCTAGATCTCTAAGTGCCTTTGGAAAACAACAAAGTAGTAGTATTTTGGTACTCATATAATCTTCTTTTGATATTATCCTTCGTGATAACTTGGCCATTTTAGTTAGTCCCTTATTTTAAAGCCATGTTAGATCTCATATTTTGTTATTTTTTATTTTTGATTGATTGACAAATTTATTCCGCAAATCTCTCCTTTGAATCATTGGTCGATGTTTATGGGTTACTCATCCTATTCACAAAAATAGTAAACGAGTTTTAAATATATACTAAGGCTAAATACACTTATGTTATATTAAGTACTATCAAATTTATAATTCGCCCCCTAAAGTATTTGGATTTACAATTTACTACATAAAGTACCTAATTTCATATAATATTGTAGCCCCCAAATTCATATTCTGGCCAAAATTGGCCAGGATACATAAATTATCGGCCATATAGGAATTATATACGGTTTGACTGTATACAATACGGTTTGACTAAAAAAAATATAGTATAACCCAACTCCACAGTGTAAAAAATCAGAAAACAACAATTATAGTACCTGAATCGAGACTACCCTTCAAATCATCCGCAGTTAGGTTGGTGTTGCCACCTAATACAACAAATAAATATATAACAATCACCTTCATTCTACTTTATGCCCCAACAAAATTAGAATCAGTTGGACTCAAATCATTAATATGCTTATAGATCGAAGGACATTAGTTGTAGGGAGATTTAGATTTGGAGAGTAAATCTATATGACATTCAAACTCAAATTCATCGCACACAATACTTACCTTGAACTAAAATATTAGATTTATCAGAATAACTATTTATTCTCTAGTAGGCACGACCATCAATCTCTAATAGCATACCTTAAAATTGAAGAAATAGAGGAGAAGAGAGTGGATCTGGAGTTTGCAATTGGTCTGCCATTAGTGTTTGCCAATAGAGACACAAGTTAGATGGAGGTGGAACCAAAAGCTAAACTAATTAAAGTGACAGCGACGAAGAAGAAGAATACGACCACCACCGCCATTGGCGACTGTGCTTCCACAATAGATGAATTTTCGAAATGATGCATACTGATTTCAAGCAACGAAACTTTGAGATTTGGGTGCCCTAAATGAGAAGAGGTAGTTCTGAAATTTGGTGAAGCAGATTTGGCTATAAGATTTGGGGATAAAGAAAGGGAAGAAGAGATTTGGGTATTAGTTAGTTTTTTTTTTTAAATTACGGTATTAATTAGTTTTTTTTAAATTAAGTCAATTCGTATATTTATACGGTCAAATGGTATAAAATATTGAAGACCCGATCGAATTCATAGACGGGTCAGGTATTCTGGCCAATTTTGGCCGGAATCTGAATTTGGGGGCTACATTGTATGAAATTAAGTACATTATGTAGTAAATTATAAGCTCAAATATTTTGGGGGCCGAATTATGAATTTGATGGTACTTGATACAACAAAAGTGTATTTAATCCTATATACTATAGTAAATTAGCCCGTGCCTCACCAGCTTTGTTTTTTTTGTCATTTTATAATTTTTTTTTGATAATTCAATAAGTATAGTTAATTATTAAAAATTTTATAATCAAATATATCTATTTATATTATAAAGGGAGAGGGGGATGGGGTGATTTTTTCTTAAGGTCCTGTCACAATATATGAATAGCTACCTTATTTCTCTCTCTCTCTCTCTCTCATCTTTTATCCCAATTTTCTTTCTTATCTTTTTTCATCAATATTTTTTAAGTTTTATTAAAATATTTTAAATTTTTTTAATTGCACACACATAATGTGTTTCACGTAAACTCGTAACAAATAATAGCATAATAATTTGCAACATGTCATATCAATCTAAATAACAATATTAGTAGCTTTTCATGCATAACGATTTCCAACATTTCATATTAATGTAGACCTTGATTGTTGTAGTTTGAATTTTTCATAGCAAGCTCATATCGTAAAGTAGGGGCGGATCTACTTAAGGGCAGGGGGTCACCTGCCCCCCCTGAACTTTGAGGGGCTCCTATAAAAAAAAGTTTAGAAGGATATTAAATGAAATTTTATGTTTTGGACTTAAAAATCCTAAATGATCAATCCCACTTCCCACATTCCACTCTACTTCTCACATTAAAAACCCTAAAGGACCAATCCCACTTCCTATATTTCACTCCACTTTCCACTAAAGCATGTGATAGATGTGTATACTTATTTATCATGCTAATTTAGCATTCCTAATTCCTAAATATAGGACCAACTGTTATGTTCATTATGCATTAATTTTGAGATGATGGATTGATGGACAATATTAAAAAATGTTCTGCTTCCCTTCTTTTAAGCTTCAGGTTCTCATTTTTTAGTGGAGAGTGAGTGGGTCACTTTGCTAATTCCATTTAAATAAGTGATGGCCAATCGAAAACCTCATTAAATAATAGTTTTAATTAACTATTTGTATAATTATTTCCATGCAATGCAAATCTAGAACCTTGATCGAGGGATAATTAAAGTTAAAATCTCACATTAATTTTCTAAAGACTCAATCATATTTGTTCGAGCTTTCATGTCTTCAATCAAAGTCCAAACCTGTAAAAATATAATAATACTACAAAACAACGTGTCATCATTAAAACCAAAATAATATAAATCAACAGAAGTCTCGAAAAATATTACTATAAATAATATTTGGACATTATTTAGTTTTGTAATTTATTTTACTATATTTTTTATTTTTTTGCAATAATTTATTTATTTCAAATTCCCCCCCCCCCCCCACCCCCCCCCCCCCCCCCCCCCCCCCCAACACCCGACTTAAGCGGCTGGATCCGCCAGGGGTAAAAAGAATATGATTCAGTCATGAGTAGTGATAGTTCAATTCTAAGAAAAACTGAAATTTATTAATGTGGTGGAAATTATTTATGGGTGAATTTGAGTGACATTATGTAGATATTTTTTTACTTAATATCTAATCGTTCTCTTCTCATTTTTTGCTACGAAACAATTATATGCATGTATATTGTTTAATAAAATAAATGGGCCATGAAACGAAAAGCTTCACAAATAATGTTTGCATTTGATTATGAATTAAGATACATGATTGTTAGTATAAGTTAATTACAGAGTTCTACACAATTTGTATACACTAATTTCATTATTTTGTATAGAAATTCACAACACGTCTATGCACACGAAAATCATAACTAAATTTGATTATGATTAAATGCAATCATGAAACTTAAAAAACGAATAGACATTAATAACTTATCAATGCGTAATTTTTCGCATTCATCATTGATAATTGAAAAATTAAATAATCACAGACTAATTGTGCCAATTTAAAGACGTACACACCGAGTTAACTCGATCGTTTTTCAAATTAATCAATTTTAGGATTTTTAGTTAGAATCATTGTCTTTTCGTTTTTTGTTATAAAACAATTACATGCATGTATCTTGTTTATAAAATAAATGGGCCATGAAATGATTTTTTTTTTACAGATAATGTTTGCATTTGAATATGAATTGAGATATATGAATGTTAGTAAAGGGTAATTCTAAAGTTCTACATAATTATTATACACCAAATTCATTATTTTGTGCAGAAACTCACAACAGCATTTTCGTGCGTATCATTGATACTTAAAAAAAATTTAAATAACCGCGGACTAATTGTGCCAATTAAAGGAGGTATACACCGAGTTAACTCAGTCGAATTTTAAATTAATCAATTTCAGGATATATAAGAGTTGGATAAAAAAATATAAGATTTAACTTTTGAATAAAGTTGTTTAATTGCTGCGTCGTCATTTATTTCTCTCTCAATCTTGTTTGTGCGTTTAGATCTGTAATGAAGAAACGGGTTCAGCGTCAGTTGTAGTGAGAAATACTTACCGTACGCATTTTAGTAGTACAGACGTGAGAATGACGCCGTTTCCATATAATAATATTAGTGAAGTTACCATCCGCACTTTAGTTATGCGGGTGACAAAAGGCATTTTTGGCACTTTTGCAATCTGCACTACTAAAGTGTGGACGGAATATAATCTTCACCGTTATATTCGCGAATGGACAACTGATGTGATAAAATTATGAGCTGCAAGTGCACAACGTCTATTGTAAAATTGGCAAATACATGTCGAACCACAAAGACTAGATTAACTATCAAATCCTTAATTTATATTTCAGGCAAATTAGAAATAAAAATGGTGGAGATGATTAATTAACTAAATAATGCAAATTTGAAATTAATAATGAAAAGTAATAATGGAAAAAATTACCTAGTAATCCGAATCTACTAAATACTAACATAATAATTAAGTTCTTCTTTTCTGAATTAATTTCCAATTTAGTTTTTCCTTCCATTTAAAAATAATGATTCATATAATTAATATGGATATGGATAAGTATAAGTTATAAAAAATTCACAAATTAACTATAACTTATCAAAACTACGTAATTAATATAAGAACCACAACGAATTTTGTGCGAAGGTAAAAATGAAGGTGAAAATAATTAAGCACTAATTTCGGAACGGAAAGAAACTAATTATTATGTAATACCTAATTTTATCATCATTCTAGTTATTAAAAATTTAGTTAGCCATACAATCTATATCAAACAAAATCAAAATTAAAACTACTACTACTAACTGCATGAGGTAAAATAAAAATTAACGTAACAATAATATAAAAATAAAACTCTATTAATTCATTAAAGAATGTTGTTAAATAATGATAACAATACTCCTTGACTCTTTAATCTAGCTAGCCTTCTGTTGCCATAATGATGATTAGAAGACGAGGGAAAAAGAAACACAAAAGCTGTCAAGTATCCTGCTATCCAACTCCCTCTTAATCCAGCCGAACGTAGAGGAAAGTAAAATAGAATAAATCACAACCCCTCTCTCCAAAACAAAAGTCCTATTTATAGGCAAAAATAAATTATAACATAATCTAAGATATATTAAATTTGATCTTCTTTTTTCTTTTATCTCTTTATCTTGAAGTTGACTTCAACCTATTCTTGACATTCTTCAAGAGTCTCATGTTATCTTTAAAAGCTGGATAGTAATCCTTTATTTGCTTCACAAGATAAATAAATATTAGTTCTTACAAAACAATATAAAAATTGTTAACGCCAAGATTCGTCCGCTCGTTCGCTCATCCAATCACCAATCAACGAGGGAAATCCTACACAGAAATGGGTAGATCACACTGAGAAGCCTGACGGTTGTGGCCGTCAGAGGATAACTCAAGTACGAGAATAAGTATAGACTGAATAAGGTTAACAATAGAGGCTTAATGCTTTAGTGCTCAAAGTGACGTTACATGTGGACTAGGGTATAGTCGTGTATTTATAGTGCTCACACCACCTTGATACGCCCTTCTGCGAGTTGGAATAGGAATCCTTGTTACACCAATTACCATAAATGATTGGAACTCAATCTCCTTAAAGATGAGAAGTCGAAGTCTATCTGGACTATTCTCATAAAAGTTGGAAGTCAACCATAATTAAAACTGTAAATCCCTTGGGAATTAAACCTCCTAACCAGAATATACCGCCATGTGGGAAGATTCCACCACATGAGATGGGTACCATTGAATCAACTGGGCCCACAAAATCATGCCCTAATATTGCCCCCCCACTCTCTTACTGTAAGAAACTTAAAATAAGAGAGTCTAGAACTTAATGAATAACTCTCCATTACCAAAGCCAACAGTCTTTACCACATCAATGTCAAACTTGGACCCCACCACTCTCATCATTAAGGCGCCGTTTACAGGAAACGTGCGCTGACACCCCATCTTCTTCAAAAACCCCTTATCACTCAAAAGAACCGCCATTTTTCCACTTCACAGATTCAAACCTTCCAAAATTTCTTCTCTACAACCTCTCCCCCTTACTGCGAGCTTTACCCTCTTCGGCCAAATCTTACCGCTCTTCCCCGATTAAACTTTATCAAAACCTCTATACCCCTCAACTAAAGATGTCAAGAGACAACGCCGCCCCCACCAACCCAACATCCACTGAACAAACCACTGTCCCATTCTTCATCGTTCCACCTCCACCGTCTCTAGCGCCCATAAACGATGTTCCTGAGGCTCCATCCACCACCGTCGCCACCATCACTCCTCAAAGCACAAATCCATCCCCTGCCACCGAGAAGACCCCATCGCCAGTCCAAACCTCGGCTGAAATAGAGGAGATGAGGATTCGAGAGGAGTACTCCTCTGAAAAGTCATTCTCCCACGTCAACACATGCTCAATCATTGACAAAAAAGCTTTTTGGGAGATACGCCAACAATACCTCATCCCAGATCAATACGAGTTGCACACCTCGAAGCCAAACGAAAGGATATACTGGCTCACTGACAGTTGGATGGTTGTGCCTCTTTACGCATTGAAGTATAGGGTACGCTTCCCCCTCCACGAGTTCATCTCTATCTTCATGTGCTTCGTCGGGCTCGGGTTCGCACAACTCGTGCCGAACTCCTACATCCACCTGATCTGCTTCATCGCCTTCTGCCACGATTGTGGCGTACAGCCTAACCTCGAATACTTTCTCGCCATGTTCTCTCTGGGCCGATCCAAGGAAACAGGCTTCCGCCAACTGAACAAAAGGGCCAACAACGAATCTAGATGCAGACCCCATCCACCAACTAAGGATGGCATTCCCACTGGTTCTACATTCGAGGTCCAGATACTCACCTCCTCCTAAACTGGGCCGAAGCCTCCAAGGCTAACCCCGCCTTCGAGAAGTTCTCGAATTCAAAGCTTTCTATAACAAGATGCCTACCAAAGACTGGTCGATGAACCTTCTCTCTGACCAAACATGGCTACACAAACACGGATGTAAGTCAAACTTTGACATTTATGTACAAGATACCTTTGGATATTGCTTTTTACTAACTTTGTATTTATAGTATCCCTTTTCAAGTCGACACCAACCACTGAAGTTGGTCAACTATCTTCAGCTACACCACCTCCGGAAACGAAAACTGACTCCCCTCAAGAGACATCCCCCCAACCGAACCAGCCAACCAACTTTCCCCTCTTGATAAATCCCATTTCTGCTATCCCGATACCATAACCTCCCCCCATCATCCTAACACCATCCTTTACTGAAAAAAGCCCCACTAGATATAACCATCTCAGAAAGGAACATTCTAGTCAGAAAGAAGAGAAGAAGGTTGGTGAAGACCTCTTCTATAGCTCTCTATACTGAACCGTCTCAAATCACCTCTACTGAATCCACTCAAATCCCCGACCCCAAAACTATTCAACCTACTAAGACTGAACCCCACCAGATCACAAAACCTGAATCCATTCAAAAGCAAAAAGAGCACGCAGAATCATCCTCTGAACCCCTAACCAAAAGACCCTATACCGAAACGACTCCAACACAACAAACAACAACCTCCCCCCAAATTGAACCCCCTTATACATCAACCCATACACGAGAAATTCTGGCTTTGAGGACACTATGGCCCGAAAACCCAGAGGATTATCCTTATGAACTCTTCGAAAGCTTCATTCTTCCCAAAGATGAAGACAGGTTCGAAGACGTCACTCCCAAATAACTCATCTATGCCAACATAATGCATCAGGGTTGAGTAAATACACCTACCCCTAACACTCTTTACAAACATTTTTTACTTCCCTTGACTCTGAATTAAATGTTTCACATTGCAGTCTAACGCCATTCTTGCCCGACTCTTGTGCCAATTCTCCAAGATAACGACCAGGGAAAAAGAACTAGAAGCCAAAATCACCCGTCTCGAGCTCAGGGTTCAGGTAGTGGCATCCGGTCTTAAAAAGGAACGAAGCTTGCACGCGAATACCACATACTACTGTTAGGAGCTGTCAAGCAAATTGAAAACAATGAAATGGCAAGCCTCCGAGCTAGCCGAACACAGAAAACAACTCCTGATTGATCGAGGTTAACTGAAAGGCGAGAACGAAAGCATGAAAAAGACTCTGGCTAGCCTCCAAAGGCAGGTTGAAACCATGCACTCCCAAATGATGAGCCTGGTGAAAGCTAATAGGGCATTAGAGAAGGAGCTCGCTAAACTCAAAGCCCAAGGCCCTCCGATGACCGAAGCCGCCAAGCAACAACTAATTAAAGAATACAAAATTTCTCCCGAGCTGATCCAGGATGTCATGCAATAATTTGGCGATGGCTACCAGAGTGCGAAGGAGAAGGACAAGGCAAAAATGCTTGCGGCCAGTCTTGACCCCTCGATCTTGGATTCTTTGGATGAGGAACCCGAGGCCAAAGATAACCCTCCAACCAACTAATAAACATTTGTAATTCCTTTTTTTTGTCTTTTATATGCAACTGGATGTATGTATATATAATTGAAATGGAATGAAACTATCTTTTATAGACATAAATCAAATGACTGCATTATATTTATTAATGAACTGAAAAAAGTTACATAACTTGTAAAAATAAAACCACGCATCTTATTAATATTATTTTTGAAGTTACCCAGCATGTCAAGTGTTCTTTAGTTTAGTTCCTTCCATCGCCCGAAGCCGATAAGTACCATGCTTCGGGACTTCAACGACCGCATATGGACCCTCCCAATTAGGCATGAGCTTTCCTGTATTCTGGGGGGGAGAAGCTTCAGCCTCTCGAAGAACCAAGTCACCAACCTCGAACCTCCTTTGCTTAATGCCTCAGTTGTAATGTCGAATAGTCCGTCGTTGGTAGATTGCTAACCGTACCAATGTCGAATCCCGAACCTCTTCCAACAGATTCAAGTTGAGCTAAAGTCCCTCATCATTGTATAGCTCCTAACTGACCCGCAGAGAAGGAGACCCGATTTATACCGGAACAAGAGCATCGGTCCCGTAAGCCAACTAAAAAGGTGAATCCCCAGTAGCCGTTCGAGGAGTGGTCTGATAGGCCCACAATACGCTGAGTAGTTTTTTAGGCCACCGACCCTTAGCTTCGTCCAACCTCCTTTTGATCCCATTAAGTAAGGTTTGATTCGTCACCTCTACTTGACTATTGGACTGAGGATGCGTCACTGATGTTGTCCAATGCTAGTTATTCAAATGTGTTGAAAACTGCTCGAACTTAGTCCTAACAAACTGATGCCCATTATCCGACACTAAGACTATAGGGATACCGAAATGGAAGACCACCGACTCCTTAAAAAACTTCAGACACTCCTGCTCAGTAATTGATCGAAGGGGTTTGGCCTCTACCCACTTAGTTATATAGTCGACGGCCACCACCACAAATGCTACCTGTCCCTTCGCCTTTGGTAATGGGCCCAAAATGTCGATCCCCCACACTGCAAATGGGATCGGGGACATGACTAAAGACAACTCCTTCGGAGGTTGGCGTGGTAACTGGCTATTGAGCTAATACTTAGGGCACTTTTTTGCATAATCCTTGGCTTCTTGGAACATAGTCGGCTAATAGTATTCTTACCTCAACACCTTATAAGCTAAGGCTTTCACACCCATGTGATCCCCACAAATACCCTCATGAACCTCCCAAAGGACATAAGCCGTTTCGGAAGGCACCAAACACTTTAGTAACTGAGAAGAAAAAGCCATTTAGCATAAATCTCCGTCAATCATAGTGTAGAACGAACTCCTGTGCTTGATCTTCTTTGCTAAAACCCAATCCAAAGGTAGTATCCCGTCACTGAGATAATCCCGGTAAGGTGTAAACCAGCAGTTAGACCTCTCTATACATAAGACTTCCATCCATTGAATGCTCGAAACATCTAGAACCTATAAATATACCAAACCACTAAAAGAACTTTCTCTGTAGTAGTTAACTTGGACAAAGCATCAACCACAGTATTATCAGACTGACCCACTCCTTGAAAAGTGTAAGAATCGAAGTAGTGAAACCGATCCTTAACCTCGGCCAAATATTTGGTCATTCTCGCCCCCCGAGCCTCATACTCTCCTGCGATCTGCTTAACCACTAACTGCGAATCGCTGAAGATAGCTAAGTGTCGAGCCTCTAAACTTTTGGTCAACCGTAACCCTACCAGGATAGCTTTATGCTCTGCCTCATTATTTGTTACTTTGAACTGAAAGCGAATGACTTGCTGAACCTTGAACCCCTCAAAACTTGTTAGTATCACACCGGCCCCACTGACATCAGATGTTGAAGACCCATTAACATAGAGAGTCCACGAGGACCGGGGCGTATGTGCATCCATGACTAATCCCACTTCAACCTCTTGTCGACCCAAAGAGTTTGATTCGAAAAAGGAACATTCCACTACAAAGTCCGCCAACGCCTGACCCTTAATTACTGTCTGGGGATGGTACTCCAGAGCAAACTGACTTAACTCTAAGGCCCATGTAGCAAGCCAACCCGATAATTCTGGTTTGTATAACACCTTTTTAAGGGGCTGATTGGTATATACCATCACCATTCAACCCTGTAAATAATGTCGAAACTTTCGACTGGCGATGATGAGGGCGTAGTCAAATTTTTTCAGATTCGGATACCAAGTCTCTGCATCCCGAAGAGCATGGTTGACATAGTACACAAGAAATTATTTACCACCAGACTCCCTCACCATAACCGCTCCCACAACTAAAGAACTCGCTGCCAGATACAAGTATAGAGGCTCATTCGGTATCAGTTTCATCAACAACGGGGCCGAAGATAGGTACTTCTTTATGCTTTGAAACGCATCCTCACACTCCGAAGTCCATTGGAAGGTTTTCTCGTTCTTCGAATCTTTCAATGTATCAAAGAATAGTAAACACTACTCCGCTGATCTGGACATGAATCTCCTAAGAGCTGCAATCTGACCTGTCAACCTTTGAAGGTCTTTGAAAATTTGTGGAGACTTCATGTCCAAGATGACCTTGATCTTTTTCGAATTGGCCTCAATTCCCCTCATGCTAACCAAATAACCAAGGAACTTACCTGAGCCTAAGCCGAAGGTGCACTTGGTCGGGTTTAAGCGTATGTTATATTTTCAGATAGTGTTGAAACATTCTTCCAGATCGTCCAAGTGGTCCCAAACTCGTGACGATTATGTCATCTACATATACCTCCATATTGCGGCTGAGCTGTTTATGAAATATATAATTCATCATTCGTTGATAAGTGGCTCCCGCATTGATCAATCCGAGCGTCATCTTTTTATATGCTAAAAAGCCTGATGAGTGATGAATGTCGTCTTTGGGATATCCTGTAATATCCTAAATATTTTAAATGTGATCTAACAAGATCTAATAAAGGTTATTAATTTTTAAAACCTAAGAACGATTGCTCAAGTATACGTTGAGCTATCTAAAAGACTAAAAACGACTCGTAGATACGATCGTATACGATTAGAGGTTAGAACTATAACCTAAGCTATGTGTTATATGAATAAATAAGCTTGAATTAAGCTTCAAATGTGTTATATGATTTTGTTATGTGTAGGATTTTATGTTTTGGTTCAAGTAGTTAACATTAACACCTATTAAAATCAAGAAGTTAATTAAAGCTAAAACCTAAATTGGGAAAAAAGTTAAAACCTAAACCTTAAGGGTCAAAACCTAAAAATCAGTTATGCTCGTGAAATCCGTCTTGCATTCTTATTGGACTTTTCACATTTCACGAAATAGTGTTTATATGAGTCATAGATCATAGGGAGCCAATAAAAGTTTTTCCGCAGAAAATGTGAGAATTGCTATTCATATAGAAACGCTTTTCATTTCTGAACATTTCGTTTGAAGATTTAGTGTTTGTATGGAACACAGATACGTATTATGAGATAAAAGTTTTTCTCGAAAAATGTGCAAATTACTATTCATAGGAATAAGACGAAATAGGGAAAATATGATCGTCAAAAATACTATTCACCAAAAAACGTGCTAAGTCTGTTGGACTTTTCACTTCACAAAATAGTGTTTATACGGAACAAAAGTATCGAAAAATCAAGTACGGACCATAAAAGAGAAGGAGTGAGTAAGAGTGTGGCTGGCAGACGTTGGCACATGCTAGGTACTAAAGTATAATTAATCAAGTACTAAAGTGTAATAAGCCGAGCCCCTAACGTGCAATTAGCGAAACTATGTTTTCCTATAAATAGCAAGCTAAGTTCATTCATTCCTTACCATTTTCCAAGAGCAAAAAATCTCCACACTTATATTTTTAGAGGTATAGTAAGAGAAAACTATATTTCGAGGGTCGAAGTTCTAACAAAAAGGGAAGAAAAACAAGCAACTACAAGATACTCTTGTTGTAACGCCCCCAAATCCTGGTCACCTGAACCACGGACCTGGTGCGTCACGATACATCATCTTCATACACATTCTATAAACTAATCGTGGAAAAATATAAATATACACATACATTATTTATTTTAGAGTATTCTACAGCGTAATCCCAAGGTCTAAAGCTTTAATTCGCTACATACCTTAAATAACTTAAAAGGTTTACATAATCATCTTACAACCTTAGAATTGATTTACAAAGTTTAAATCTTCATGAACTCTCAACCAAATTTGATAGTCGCACTTTACAAGGATTCTTGACTACTTATATGATAATCACGTTCATCTAATAAGGATTAGAACTAGGCAAAATAATAGTAAATCAAAATTCTTCTTTCTCCATGATCCATCCCGAACTCTTTGGTCCGCGCTGGTTTAGCTGAAAATATTTGTTTAAAGTAAGAGTGAGCAACTACGTTGCCCAACAAGTTTAACCATTCCACATTTCATGATTCACATGGCATACAAGCTCAATAATTTATACATACCTCAGATATCTTATACTAAACATTTGAAATGTAACATGCTCTCATGCAATTCATACATATTTGTATCATATTAACTGAATGATAACAGCTTTAATCACATGACATTCACCTGCCTAACTTATCCAGATAGAATAACAAATCTCACTAGCTAACATATACTCAACATATATTACCATATATTTCATAACAAGAAATTTACCGTTTACTGCAGGAACTAGCATGCAATATGAACATTAAATGAAGTTAGGAAACTTGCCTGTTCGCTCAGCTACAAGTAATCTAGCTTTAATTTAAATTGCGTTGAAACAACCTAACATTAATAAGTCGGTTCCTTAGTTAGTACAGTATAATTAGCATGAGTTTACTCTTACAAGAGGTTACGCACCACGTAGTCCTAACACATAGTCACGTAGGTGGAACCATTATTACTAAGTCCATATTCATAAATCCTCATCTTAGCTAAATGAGTTAACAAGTCTAGAATACCTCGATTCTAAGCATCAACGCAAGCTTGAACACCTAGCATACCAGTTAAATCATGCAATACAGCTTAAGACATACATACATACATACTGCAAGGCTCTGTTTACAATTTAAAACAACAGGGCAAAACTGGCGGCCTGCGCGGCCGCGCTAGTTCTTGCCTTAGGAGTGGCGCGGCCGCGTCACTCTCTGGACAGACCAAGAATGAATTTCATTTTGCAGGAACTCTAGCTTACTCTTAGCATACAGGTTACTGATATGACTCAAATACACATGCTCACAATGTTATTAACGTGAGTTTGAAACCTAGCATGCTCATTCCAAATTCAATCCAAAGTTATAAGGTTCTAAGTCAGAATTTCCATGCGTTAAGTCGATCAAGTTTACTTCACAAGGAAACCATTACTATGGTCACAATACCACATAATGAGGCTATATAAGACTTAATATGCATGTTTGTACGTAATCAACATATGTCAACATATGTACATCATAACATATAGCTTATACTTGGATTCTTATCATCATAGACTTGCTAGCGTACGTCAATTTCATGTTTATCTAAATAATGATGATGTGACACCCCCAAATCCGAGTTTCCTAATCTCGAATTCGGTGTTCACGATACTCAATAACAAACATACTTTCTAACTGATGCGGAATAATAAACATACATTGTTTATCGAAATAGTAATAAAGTCTTACAATCATGGTCCCAAGGTTCTTTAACCTTAACTTAAAACATACCCTCAATACAATAAGAGTTCACATAGCCAAATAACATTTAAGATAAACTAGTACATAAGCCATATCAGGCAACTACTTTTGCACCTTCCCTTTTCTTTGTCTCCTTTAGACGTTTCTGCCTTAGCTGAAATAAAGATCATGATATAGCAAGGGTAAGCAACTAGTTTGCTTAGCAAGTTTATACACAAGGGAGATATATCATGAATAGAAGGAAATTTTGCTTTCAATGTTCAACAACAGTATAACATTGTGAAGAATTATGAATTATCAGTCAACAGTTGAATATTCGAATAATTGAATGTCAATTACTGAGTGGTTTGAAATAACCAAGGACGTTTACCAAGGTTCTCAGCATGTAAGCTGGACCTCTTAAAAAGTTTTGGTAATCGAGGAGATCAGCCTCTCATACCCCGTGATTTATGCATAAACACTTAATAACCAGCATTGATATCATGCCTTAAACAAGTTTATCCTTTTCTCAGCCAAGAGTTCTTACCACAACAATTTAATAAGAACAACTTTTAAAATACCATTGTCTTAACCAATTTGGACATGCTGGATCTAGCTGATACAAATAGCATAGATCGATCTCATAAACAATTCATACTTGAAAGAACTTTAATTAAATTTACAGTTCAATCATAATAGGATAGGAATTCAATTTCACAATGTGAATCTCAATAATCAGTATAGATGTGAATAATCGACAATAATTATTCACTAACATGCTTCGAAAATAATAACTCGAGATTGAGTTAGGGAACTTGCCTGTCTGCTCAGCTACAAATAATTCTAGCTTTAACTAATTGGCCTTGAAGAACCTAACATTGATAATGTTGATCTATCAATTAGTACTGCGTAGTTGTATATCGACACGCTTACTTATGCTATTTATTTAACAATTAAGCAAATCACATAGCACACATAAACTATCGTAAATCCTATAAGACACTTAATTGATCCTTAGGTTGATGGTTTAATTAATTACCAATGTTTCCCTTAAGTGATAAACACTTATTAAACCCTTAAACAATTAATAATAATTGTTCAATTGATTAACATTACTCTTTCTTAAGTAATATTTATTTATTAAACCCTTAAGCAATTTATTATGATTGTTTAATTAATGGGTTATTAAGCTCTCTTTATTTTATTGACTCTATCTTCAATTAATTACTATTAAATAGTAATTAATTAATTATCTTTAGTCATTATTATTAATAGTACTTAATAACTAATTATATTCACTTATTATTTAATTATTAATTAAATAATAATCAAATTATAAATTTTAATTGTCTTTAATTATTATTTAAGATTAAATAATAATTAATTAGGTTTGTTTATTATTTAACGTTAATCAAATAATTAATTAGTGCGTAACGATTATCTTTAGTTATTATTTAATAATAAATAATAGATAATTAGATTTATTTATTATTTAAAATTAATTAAATAATAAATAATTAATTAGTAAATATGAATTATCTTTAATTATTAATTAATAATAAATATTAACTAATTAGATTTATTTATTATTTAAGGTTAATCAAGTAATAAATAATTACTTAGTGAATAAGAATTATCTTTAGTTATTATTTAATAAATGATAACTAATTAGGTTTATTTATTATTTAAAGTTAATCAAATAATAAATAATTAATTAGTGAGTAATAATTATCTTTAGTTATTATTTAATAATAACTAATTAGGTTTATTTATTATTTAATGTTAATCAAATAATAAATAACTAATAAGTGAGTACTAATTATCTTTAGTTATTATTTAATAATAAATAATAACTAATTAGGTTTATTTATATTTTAAAATTAATCAAATCATAAATAATTAATTTATAATTCTAAATTATCCTTAATTATTATTTAATAATAATTAATCAATTACTTAACTTTATTTATTATTTAAACATAATTAAATAACAAATAGTTAATTTTTTTTCTAATTTTCGTTCTTGATTTCCAGATTTGGGGTCTTTCACCAAAACCTTCATAAAACGAAATGTACAACTTCGATTTACGATCCGTCAATTTTGTTGGATTCGTATCTTCCTGAACTACACTTTTCATTTATCAAACATCAAATTTGGTTATGTTTAGGTCTCGGAAAACATGCTCAAAGTCAGGGGTCAGCAAGGTTGTTCAACAGTTGGCATGCTTTGGTAATAAATTCATGGTTTGCTCATTTTTCAACATATTTGAGTGATTCAAAAGGGATTTTGTCCCTAACCTATGGATCTAGCATATTAAGAAAGAAAATCACAAGATCCCTTTATAGATTTCAAAATGACAAGCATATAACAATCTTTTTCAAACAAAATTTTCGGAAATCTCCTTTACTTCCTTTCTTCTAAATTTTTCCAACATAAACTCACACATATGAACAAGCAAAACATTATATATTCAAGATCTAACCTTATCATAAGGTTCTAGCCATCAAGAACATAAAACTTCAAGGATCTATGTCCAAACACATTAAAATAGCTTAAAGTTTGGAGTTATACCTTTTTAATTTCTTCTTCTTCTTTTTCTTCCCAAAATAGGTTGTGAATGGGGATGACCTAAACAATCAAGACATTCTTCTTTCTCCCACAAGATTTGTTCTTGCTTTTTCTTCAAACTCTCTCTCTAACACTCTCTCTATACTTGGTGAATAATGAACCAACCTCACTATCATTGGTGAGGGGTCCTATTTATAGGAAAGTAGAGACCGTGGGCAAAATAGTCATTAACCATGACTAGGCAAGGGCAATTTGGTCAATTCATCAATAATAGGAAGCTTCCTAGCAACTTCCTCAAGGGTATTTTAAACATTACCCAACTTCTTTTAAGGTTAAAATAGTCTTTTCGTAAAATCTTAATTATCCATTAGTTATTAACCATTCTTCATTGGTTATTAGACATTGGTTATTATCTTGTCATAATCACATTATTTAAATACAATGGTTATTATCCCGCCATAATTACATTGGTTATTAACCACTTGGATATACAATGGTTATTGCCCCTTCATAATTACCTTGGTTATTAACCACTCTTGGCCATTTTAGTCATTACACACCAATTCCTACACTTGACTCACATATGGTTATTTCTTAGCCATAGTTATATCATACCTGCCAACACAGGTATAGACATAGCTTATACATCTCCCACCAATTAACCCAAGTTGATTTAAATAGAACACAACGTTAACTCATTAAATTAAATTAGATTTAATTAATAAGGATGTTCAAAATTCACGGGCATTACATCCCTCCCCCCTTATAAAAATTCCGTCCTCGGAATTGCAAAAATAGGGTTACTCAAATAACTGAGGGTAATTTGCTCTCATCTTCTCTTCGAGTTCCCACGTGGCTTCTTCCATCGCGTGATTCCTCCAGAGTACTTTTGTGACGCCCCCAAATTCGGGTCTCCAAATACCCGGATCTGGTCATCACGATCCAATACAACATTCACCTCTAACAACATATGATATCGAAAAGTGCGGAATATATAAACATACGTTGTTCATTACAAGGTGTTACTATTCCCAGAATACAAATAACCTTAAACACGTCCACAAAATTCATACCCTAAATAGCTATCAGGGTTTAAATTACATTAACAGAAATTAACTAACACATGAATCTAAGTCTGCTACGAGAAGTCTATCATTTCATCTTTTCTTTCCCTTTATTCTTCCCTGACGTCTCGGGTTTAGCTGCAATAAAGTCATGATATAGCAAGAATGAGCAACGAGTTTGCCCAGCAAGTTTAAAGTGCAACAATAAGAATATATCATGATGAAGGGATATTAAAGGGATTTCAACAATAGAATAATCAGAAGCAAGAACATTAAATGCTTTTAGAACAATTGATAGTCAAATAGACTTTGAACGATAACTTCCAAAGGAGTCAATAGCTAGTTGACCCTCTGGTTACTGGCTACAGAATAACGTACTTGAGGGGATCAGCCTCGCGTACCCTATGTATATGCATAACATTTAATTCTGCTATTTGTACCTTATATACGGTACGTGGGGTACTCCCCTATAAATAAAGGGGTGTTCATACAGTCTAAGAATCCTTACCATTGATTGGTTCGGATAGCTTTTATAAATTCTCACAAAATTGTCTGACCGAACAAGGGTTCAGACTTAACCATGAATAGTTCATAAAACTTCTGAATTTAATTCAATATTCGAATTCAAATGCATGAGTGCGGATGCCAATAAATACACAGATGTGGAATAATTTTAAAAGTAATTAGATCACTTATAGCATGCTTGGAGATAAAATTCAAGCTTAAAGAATACCTGCAATAATATATACCTTTTGCATGAATTAAAATACTGCATAAGGTTTTAGAAGTATTGCTCAAGGTAAAAAGTTGAGTAAGGAAGATCTTGCAATAATGTAAGAAGTTTAGGGTTAGGAACTTGCAGAAATCAAAGTTCGGGATAGAGGACTTGCCTGTTTGCTCAGCTACAGATAAATTCTAGCTTTAATTAATTGATCTCGAGTGACCTATCATTGGATAAAGTCGGCTTATCAATTATTATAACATGATTGTATCTTGGCACACTTTATTATACTATTTACTTAGCAAATAAAGAATTCACAACCTATAATCAATTACCTTTTAACATTAGGTAAACGGAAATTTATTAATGACCCTTAGCTATAATAATAGATCATGGTCACTCAATTCATTTCCTTTAATAGTATCTAGGTATGGTTTAACAAACTTTATTTATTATCTATAAAATAAATTTATTTTGGTTTAGAGATGACAGAAACCATTGATCATTTATTCAGTTTACTCTTAATTACCATTACCTTAGGGGTAAGTTAGTAATTATTAACCTTGTCTCTTATTCAACATTGATTTAATACTTACTGTATGAATCCTGCCCATACTTAATTATTATTAAGAAATCCTTAAGGGTTTATTATCATTATCTATTAAGGGCCGTAGCTAAACTTATAAATCTCCCTTATACTTAATCATTATTTCATTAATGATTAAGTAGTTAATTTCCTTCTTACTCAATAATTATACTTAATTATTATTATTATTAAATAATAATTAAATACTTAGTACCTTTATTTAAATAACAAAAAATTATTTTATTAACTTTACTTATATTTAATTATTATTAAATAATAATTAAATATTTATTATCTTTATTTATAAGTTTATTGTATTAACTTTATTCATATTTAATTATTATTATTATTAAATAATAATTAAATATTTATTATCTTTATTTATTATTTATAATTAAATAATAAAAAATTATTTTATTAACTTTATTCATATTTAATTATTATTATTATTAAATAATAATTAAATATTTATTACCTTTATTTATTAATAATAAATAATTATTAACTTATTTATTAGTTACTCTAACCAATCATTTTGCAAATGCATTATTGACTCAATTTAATTACCCATTTAATTAAGTCAATACTTGAATAGTTGATTAACAATGTAACAACCATTAGACTCCATTGGCTAATTATTTTTGTTTAAATAAACAAATGAATTACAAAATCCAATTTGGAAATTGACTAACTTATTGCCTAGCACCACTAAACATCACAGTTCCTGCTATAACCTTTCAAGCTCATTACAGCCCAACAAGAACAACACAGCACTGATTCCCCACATTAAAACTAACCCAGACAAGGTAATCCAATACCAGTCCTTTAACTGAGGGAACCAACGCAATGAGATGCTACTATATGTACCAATCCCACAATAGTACAGTCCCAAAACAGGGGAACAGCACAATCTCATTCAAAGGAGGAAAAATGAACTAATCACATTACCAGGTTTCCAAATCAACCAAACAATACCCAAAATTAAATCCTAATACAGAACAACTATACTCTAATTACAGTATTATAAGCCAACCAACACAGTCGGCCATACCACATCAAGTGCAATAAAAAACTCAATACAGCTGCTAGAACCTTTAAGGTTCACCAACAACATTTTTTTCCCAAATAAAAGCCTAATACAGTATGTGACATTACCAAAACAGTCGGTATTACAAGACTTATGCATACCAGAAAGAGTTTATACAAACCCAGTACAAGAACCATCACGTCTTTCCAATAATTCCCAACACAGTTGAACAACACATCCTAATTACAGGAAGAAAGAAACTAAAACAACCCACAGGAAATTATACAAAATTTTAACTAGAGAACTAGCACAGTTTGCTCACTGGTATACCTTGGGGTAGTTCGAGTCGCCGTCCGTCGTCGCCGTCCGAAGTAATCAACCCAATCGGTGGACATTCGCAAGGGCCTTCCCCTGTTTTCCCTTCTCTCTGTATTCTGCTCACAATTTAAAACCTAAATTTCTAATCGGGAGCTCTCAACCAAAAGAATTTGGCAGTGTTGGTTTAGGGCTTGAGGAGTCCAATTTATAGAACTAATTTTACCCAATTTATTTGGGTATTACCCTAATTGATCGAGCCATTGACCAGTGGTAGGGGGATATGCAGCGATTGACAGTTCCTGTTGCTTCCCAGCTGGGTTCGGCCGATACTTCGAGATGCGTGGCTTCACCGGTCACGTCGCCGGATTTTAGGGACCCTTGGTCCTTGCCGCTTGTTTCTCGATCGCTAGTGACCACCCCGCTCCGTCCACCGGTCTTCCTCACGCCGTCGGTCGACCTTAGCCGTCGTCGGCGCCTTTTCCCCTGTCCTTTGTCGATTGATGGATTGATTGAAAGTTTGGTTTGATTTTTAATTTGGGTAGCTAGGGCTTGGGATTCTATCGGTCACCACTGATACAAGGTTTGGCTTGATTTTTTTTTTTGGTTTCTTCCCCATTTGATATGCCGGTTGTCATTACTCTCAAACCCCATGGGTCATGACCCGGCTGGTGAAAAGGAAGTGGGCTCATCAATATGGAGTTGGGTCGGATCAATAGGAAGGTGGCCCAATTAGGAAAAAATAAAATTGGGCTTGCCTAATAAAATTTGGGTCTTATTGAAATAAAAGTAACTAGCCCAACTTGAAATTATTATGCTCTTAATAGTTAATTTGAATTAAGTAATTTAATTAATTAATAAAAATTTATTTCACCAATAACTTCTTATTTGAATTATTTTAATCCGGTAATAATAAAATAAATTTGTTTATTAATCTTCTTCCAATTTCTTCCAAATAAAATCTTGGGAGTTAACCCATTAATTTAAATCGCACTAATAATGAGCCCCTTTAATGCAAGAAGTTTATTGGACCTATAATTATATAATTAAATAAACATTCTTACATGGGTCCAATTAAATTTGAAAATTAAATATAATGAATTTATTTATTAAAATAAATTTGATACAGTGTTTAAAATTTCTGGACATTACAACTTTAACCGAATGAATGGTTTTATTCCTCAGCGTTTCATCCTTCCAATCAAGTATTTGGACAGGAATCTCCTCGTACGATAAGTCCTTTTCGACTTGAATTGGCTCATAGGAGATGACATGCTTGTAATCTGGCTTATACGGACGCAACACTGATACATGAATCACGTTGTGAATGTGCTCAAGTTCAGGAGGTAATGCTACCTCGTACGCCACTTCGCCTACTCTCCTTAATATTTCAAAAGGTCCTATGAATCTAGGGCTCAGCTTGCCCTTCTTCCCAAAACGGATCTTCCCTTTCCAGGGAGATACCTTCAGAAACACATAACTACCAACTTCAAAGTCTCGTTTCTGACGATGTAAGTCGGCATACTTCTTCTAACGATCTTGGGCTGCTACTAACCGCTGTCTTATTACTTTAATGATTTCTACGGTTTGTTGTACCAATTCTGGTCCCAACAATCTCCGTTCACCAACTTCATCCCAACACAACGGCGTTCAACACTTTCTTCCATATAACGCTTTGTACGGTGGCACACCGATGCTAGCGTGATAACTATTGTTGTAAGCGAACTCTACCAAGGGCAAATGATCGTCCTAGCTGTCACCTAAGTCCATCACAACTGCCCGGAGCATGTCCTCCAGGGTCTGAATTGTTCACTCGCTCTGACCGTCGGTCTGAGGATGATACGCCGTACTCATTCTCAATTATGTTCCCATTCTTTCCTGTAGACTTCTCCAAAAATTTGACGTGAAGCGCGGATCTCTGTCAGATACAATAGACACCGGTACTCCATGTCGCGATACTATCTCATTCACGTAGAGTTTCGCCAACTGTTCCAATTTGTACCTGATCTTGATCGATAGAAAGTGGGCAGACTTGGTCAAACGATCTACGATCACCCAGATGGCGTCTAGACCCTTTTGTGTTGTCGGGAGTCCTACCATAAAATCCATAGTGATGTGCTCCCACTTCCACTCGGGAATCTCTAAGGGTTGCAACAATCCGCTCGGCCGTTGGTGCTCTGCCTTGACCCTCTGACAAGTTAAACACCGGCTGACGAATTCCACAACTTCCCCTTTCAAATGCGGCCACCAATAATGTTGACAAAGATCTTGATACATCTTGGTGCTACCCGGATGTACCGAAAATCTCGTATTATGGGCCTCCTGCAATATTTCTTCCCTTAAGTCGGGTACATAGGGTATCTAGATCCTTCCCTCGAACCTCAGCAGACCTGTGCTGTCAACCTTGAACTTCAACGTTTTTCCTTCCGACAGTTGCTTTTTAATGCCAATGCATTCCTCATCAAATTCTTGGGCCTCCTTTATCTTATCCAGTAGAGTCGGACCTACTGTCATGGTGAACAATTTTTTCTCCGTCTCCATTGGATACTGAACTTCCAGTTCCAGGCATCCAAAGTCGTTTATCAGCTCTGCCTGAGTTGTAAGCCTCATCAATTTCTCTCTGCCTTTCCTACTCAGGGCATCTGCCACTACATTTGCTTTGCCTGGATGGTACAGAATTTCACAATCGTAATCCTTGATCAATTCTAACCATCGGCGCTGCCTCATATTCAGCTCCTTCTAAGGGAAGATATATTTCAGACTTTTGTGATCTGTATATATCTCGCACCTCTCTCCATATAAGTAGTGCCTCCAAATCTTCAAGGCGAACACTACTGCTGCTAACTCCAGATCATGAGTCGGGTATCCCTTCTCATAGTCCTTCAGCTGGCGTGAAGCGTACGCAATGACCCTGCCGTGCTGCATTAGTACACAACCAAGGCCCTTGTGTGACGCATCACTGTATACTACAAAACCCCCAGTGTGGTCTGGTAATGCCAACACTGGTGCTTGGCTAAGTCTCTTCTTCAGCTCCAAGAAACTCTCCTCGCACTTCTCTGTCCAAACAAACTTTACCGTCTTTCTGGTTAGATTGGTCAATGGTGATGCTATCTTCGAGAAATCCTGGATGAATCTCCGATAGTATCCCGCTAACCCTAGGAAACTCCTGATCTCCGTTGGCGTCTTTGGCTGCTCCCAGTTGATAATGGCTTCCACCTTTGCTGGGTTTACCGAAACACCATTACTGTCAATGACGTGTCTAAGAAACTGCACTCTTTGCAACCAAACTTCACACTTTGAAAACTTCGTGTACAGCTTCTCCCTTCTTAATGCCTCTAAAGCAATCCTTAGATGTTCAACATGTTCTTCCTCTGACACTGAATACACCAAGATGTCATCGATGAATACTACCACGAACTTGTCCAAGTACTGCTTGAACACTCTGTTCATTATATCCATGAATGCCGCTGGTGCATTTGTCAGTCCAAATGACATAACTAGAAACTCGAAATGTCCATAACGAGTTTTGAATGCTGTCTTTGGAATATCCTCCCGCCTCACCTTTAGTTGGTGATATCCCGTTCTCAAGTCAATCTTTGAAAAGTATTTTGCTCCCTTCAATTGATCAAACAGATCGTCTATTCTGGGTAGCGGGTACCTGTTCTTAATCGTAACCTTGTTCAATTCCCTGTAATCGATACTGAGCCTTAACGATCCATCCTTCTTCTTTACGAACAGAATTGGCGCTCCCCGCGGAGATACACTCGGACGAAAATATCCTTCTTAACCTCTCCTTCAGACTTGTTGCCTCCGCAAGATTGGCTATCGATCCCTTTCCTTTTATTCGGGTTACTTCCCCCACGGCTACATTCCTTGTGACCATCATGGCTTTTCTGATCTTGGTTATGCTTTGTCAATGCTTCATTTCCTCCTCGGCAACGATTGCTTCCTTAAGTAACGTAGGAAATATGTTGATCTGCAAAACCACAACCTTACTATATGCCCAGGGCTTCAACCCTTGTTCAAATCTCTTCGCTCGCCTAGCTCCGGTGCGCACTTGGTGGGGAGCAAACCTAGCTAGTTTGTTAAACTTCGTTGCGTACTCTGCTACCGACATATCATCTTGCTTCAGATCCAAGAACTTTATCTCCATACTTACCTGCGTGCTTTCTAGAAAGAAATTTTTCGAAAAAAAACAGCTCCTTAAAACGAGTCCACGCAGTTGTGCCTTCCCCAACTCGACTTCTATTCGCCTTCCACCAGTAATTTGACTCACCCTTCCTCATGAAAGTGGCAAATGAAGTCTTCTATTCCTCGGTCACTCTTGCGACCTTGAAAACTTTCTCCATTTTTTCTACCCATGTCTGGGCTTCACTCGAATCCGTATTCCCACGAAACTCCGGTGGTCCTAGTAATTTGAAACCCGTAAAGTTCGCCATGTGACTTTATGGCCGAACAACCGCAATGGCTGGTCTGCCTTGCATCGTTTCCTCTAACAAGTTCGCAAAGGTCCTCTTGGGGTCAGTCTGACCCTCCTCGTTATTCACTGACTCTTCCACCCTCGTGTATCGGGGTTGTCTCCTTGACGGCATTGTTTGTTCTAAACAAAACCTTACATAAATCCTTCTTGTTTTACACATCGTGCAAAATTCTACTGATGTTATCATTTAAGAATCAAGGCACCTTTAGTAAATACTAATAAGCTCATCTTAGTACCTCGTACTACTTACATCATATAGCATTCCTGATATCCACTTATCCCTCTGTTACTAACAACAAGATGGGATTCACATAACTACTCCACAACTTACACAAAGTTGGGACTTTCAACAGATATACTGCTAGCTGTACAAAAACTGAGATTCACATTTCTTACATTCATAGATATACTAGTACATATACATTGACCACTATTCTTCATTCATTACGACTCACAAAGGTCTTATAACTCTCAGACTTAACCTTTCTTTCTTTCATTTCCTCTATCTATTCCTTATATCGGGCTCTAATTGATCCTCCTTAGGGATTTCCATTATCTCATCATTCAGTTCCGTCTCTAGATACTTTTTCTATATTAGACACTAAATCTACCTTTGGTTCAATTCTTATAATCTCTCCGTTGTCTCTCCTTTCTAATCATCAAAACCATCTAAATTGCCATCAGTCATCTCTTAAATTTTAATTTTTTTTGCATATAACATCATTCATCTCAATATTCTCAACTTTTTCTTAACAACTCTATATGAGTTCATTACCTTTGTCTCACCTGGCATTCCACCACAAAGCTTAATAACTTAACTAACACTTCAAAATATCGATATATTCATTATTTATCGAATCAATCATTTCCTTCTTGCAAACCTTAACCCAACAGATTCTAAGGTACCCCCTCTTCATCACAAAGAAACTCCATACAACATCACTCCAATATCTTATCTAATGAATAGTCACAAAAATTGATCAATAGCCACAGAATTGATCAATAGCATCAAATGATTAATCTAATTACCTCGAATATCTATAACTCCAGTTTACAATGGATCGTCCGTACTTAATGGTCTTCACTTTACCATATTATCTCATCAATACACATTTCTCAAATTATCCAAAAGCTTAATAACACCAACGTATGATCCAAATCCTCAATTTTAAGATCATAATAAATTTCTACAAAAAATAACTCTATATAAGTTCTATCCCCTTCTATTCCTCTACATTATCTCAGGTTATAGCCTAAGGACTCTTTCTCCTAAGGGTTATAACCTATAGCTTTGATACCAACCTGTGACACCCCCAAATCCGGGTTTCCTAACCTCGAATTCAGTGTTCACGATACTCAACAACAAACATACTTTCTAACTGATGCGAAATAATAAACATACATTGTTTATCGAAATAGTAATAAATTCTTACAATCATGGTCCCAAGGTTCTTTAACCTTAACTTAAAACATACCCTCAATACAATAAGAGTTCACATAGCCAAATAACATTTAAGATAAACTAGTACATAAGCCATATCAGGCAACTACTTTTGCACCTTCCCTTTTCTTTGTCTCCTTTAGACGTTTCTGCCTTAGCTGAAATAAAGATCATGATATAGCAAGGGTAAGCAACTAGTTTGCTTAGCAAGTTTATACACAAGGGAGATATATCATGAATAGAAGAAAATTTCGTTTTCAATGTTCAACAACAGTATAGCATTGTGAAGAATTATGAATTATCAGTCAACAGTTGAATATTCGAATAATTGAATGTCAATTACTGAGTGGTTTGAAATAACCAAGGACGTTTACCAAGGTTCTCAGCATGTAAGCTGGACCTCTTAAAAAGTTTTGGTAATCGAGGAGATCAGCCTCTCATACCCCGTGATTTATGCATAAACACTTAATAACCATCATTGATATCATGCCTTAAAAAAGTTTATCCTTTTCTCAGCCAAGAGTTCTTACCACAACAATTTAATAAGAACAACTTTTAAAATACCATTGTCTTAACCAATTTAGACATGCTGGATCTAGCTGATACAAATAGCATAGATCGATCTCATAAACAATTCATACTTGAAAGAACTTTAATTAAATTTACAGTTCAATCATAATAGGATAGGAATTCAATTTCACAATGTGAATCTCAATAATCAGTATAGATGTGAATAATCGACAATAATTATTCACTAACATGCTTCGAAAATAATAACTCGAGATTGAGTTAGGGAACTTGCCTGTCTGCTCAGCTACAAATAATTCTAGCTTTAACTAATTGGCCTTGAAGAACCTAACATTGATAATGTTGATCTATCAATTAGTACTGCGTAGTTGTATATCGACACGCTTACTTATGCTATTTATTTAACAATTAAGCAAATCACATAGCACACATAAACTATCGTAAATCCTATAAGACACTTAATTGATCCTTAGGTTGATGGTTTAATTAATTACCAATGTTTCCCTTAAGTGATAAACACTTATTAAACCCTTAAACAATTAATAATAATTGTTCAATTGATTAACATTACTCTTTCTTAAGTAATATTTATTTATTAAACCCTTAAGCAATTTATTATGATTGTTTAATTAATGGGTTATTAAGCTCTCTCTATTTTATTGACTATATCTTCAATTAATTACTATTAAATAGTAATTAATTAATTATCTTTAGTCATTATTATTAATAGTACTTAATAACTAATTATATTCACTTATTATTTAATTATTAATTAAATAATAATCAAATTATAAATTTTAATTGTCTTTAATTATTATTTAAGATTAAATAATGATTAATTAGGTTTGTTTATTATTTAACGTTAATCAAATAATTAATTAGTGCGTAACGATTATCTTTAGTTATTATTTAATAATAAATAATAGATAATTAGATTTATTTATTATTTAAAATTAATTAAATAATAAATAATTAATTAGTAAATATGAATTATCTTTAGTTATTAATTAATAATAAATAATAACTAATTAGATTTATTTATTATTTAAGGTTAATCAAGTAATAAATAATTACTTAGTGAATAAGAATTATTTTTAGTTATTATTTAATAAATGATAACTAATTAGGTTTATTTATTATTTAAAGTTAATCAAATAATAAATAATTAATTAGTGAGTAATAATTATCTTTAGTTATTATTTAATAATAACTAATTAGGTTTATTTATTATTTAATGTTAATCAAATAATAAATAACTAATAAGTGAGTACTAATTATCTTTATTTATTATTTAATAATAAATAATAACTAATTAGGTTTATTTATATTTTAAAATTAATCAAATCATAAATAATTAATTTACAATTATTAATTATCCTTAATCATTATTTAATAATAATTAATCAATTACTTAACTTTATTTATTATTTAAACATAATTAAATAACAAATAGTTAATTTTTTTTCTAATTTTCGTTCTTGATTTTCAGATTTGGGGTCTTTCACCAAAACCTTCATAAAACGAAATGTACAACTTCGATTTACGATCCGTCAATTTTGTTGGATTCGTATCTTCCTGATCTACACGTTTCATTTATCAAACATCAAATTTGGTTATGTTTAGGTCTCGGAAAACAGGCTCAAAGTCAGGGGTCAGCAAGGTTGTTCAACAGTTGGCATGCTTTGGTAATAAATTCATGGTTTGCTCATTTTTCAACATATTTGAGTGATTCAAAAGGGATTTTGTCCCTAACCTATGGATCTAGCATATTAAGAAAGAAAATCACAAGATCCCTTTATAGATTTCAAAATGACAAGCATATAACAACCTTTTTCAAACAAAATTTCCGGAAATCTCCTTTACTTCCTTTCTTCTAAATTTTTCCAACATAAACTCACACATATGAACAAGCAAAACATTATATATTCAAGATCTAACCTTATCATAAGGTTCTAGCCATAAAGAACATAAAACTTTAAGGATCTATGTCCAAACACATTAAAATAGCTTAAAGTTTGGAGTTATACCTTTTTGATTTCTTCTTCTTCTTTTCCTTCCCAAAATAGGTTATGAATGGGGATGGCCTAAACAATAAAGACATTCTTCTTTCTCCCACAAGATTTGTTCTTGCTTTTTCTTCAAACTCTCTCTCTAACACTCTCTCTATACTTGGTGAATAATGAACCAACCTCACTATCATTGGTGAGGGTCCTATTTATAGGAAAGTAGAGACCGTGGGCAAAATAGTCATTAACCATGACTAGGCAAGGGCAATTTGGTCAATTCATCAATAATAGGAAGCTTCCTAGTAACTTCCTCAAGGGTATTTTAAACATTACCCAACTTCTTTTAAGGTTAAAATAGTCTTTTCGCAAAATCTTAATTATCCATTAGTTATTAACCATTCTTCATTGGTTATTAGACATTGGTTATTATCTTGTCATAATTACATTGTTTAAACACAATGGTTATTATCCCGCCATAATTACATTGGTTATTAACCACTTGGATATACAATGGTTATTGCCCCTTCATAATTACCTTGGTTATTAACCACTCTTGGCCATTTTAGTCATTACACACCAATTCCTACACTTGACTCACATATGGTTATTTCTTAGCCATAGTTATATCATACCTGCCAACACAAGTATAGACATAGCTTATACATCTCCCACCAATTAACCCAAGTTGATTTAAATAGAACACAACGTTAACTCATTAAATTAAATTAGATTTAATTAATAAGGATGTTCAAAATTCACGGGCATTACATCCCTCCCCCCTTATAAAAATTCCGTCCTCGGAATTGTAAAAATAGGGTTACTCAAATAACTGAGGGTAATTTGCTCTCATCTTCTCTTCGAGTTCCCACGTGGCTTCTTCCATCGCGTGATTCCTCCAGAGTACTTTAACCGAATGAATGGTTTTATTCCTCAGCGTTTCATCCTTCCAATCAAGTATTTGGACAGGAATCTCCTCGTACGATAAGTCCTTTTCGACTTGAATTGGCTCATAGGAGATGACATGCTTGTAATCTGGCTTATACGGACGCAACACTGATACATGAAACACGTTGTGAATGTGCTCAAGTTCAGGAGGTAATGCTACCTCGTACGCCACTTCGCCTACTCTCCTTAATATTTCAAAAGGTCCTATGAATCTAGGGCTCAGCTTGCCCTTCTTCCCAAAACGGATCTTCCCTTTCCAGGGAGATACCTTCAGAAACATATAACTACCAACTTCAAAGTCTCGTTTCTGACGATGTAAGTCAGCATACTTCTTCTGACGATCTTGGGCTGCTACTAACCGCTGTCTTATTACTTTAATGATTTCAACGGTTTGTTGTACCAATTCTGGTCCCAACAATCTCCGTTCACCAACTTCATCCCAACACAACGGCGTTCGACACTTTCTTCCATATAACGCTTCGTACGGTGGCATACCGATGCTAGCGTGATAACTATTGTTGTAAGCGAACTCTACCAAGGGCAAATGATCGTCCCAACTGCCACCTAAGTCCATCACAACTGCCCGGAGCATGTCCTCCAGGGTCTGAATTGTTCACTCGCTCTGACCATCGGTCTGAGGATGATACGCCGTACTCATTCTCAATTGTGTTCCCATTCTTTCCTGTAGACTTCTCCAAAAATTTGACGTGAAGCGCGGATCTCTGTCAGATACAATAGACACCGGTACTCCATGTCGCGATACTATCTCATTCACGTAGAGTTTCGCCAACTGTTCCAATTTGTACCTGATCTTGATCGGTAGAAAGTGGGCAGACTTGGTCAAACGATCTACGATCACCCAGATGGCGTCTAGACCCTTTTGTGTTGTCGGGAGTCCTACCACAAAATCCATAGTGATGTGCTCCCACTCCCACTCGGGAATCTCTAAGGGTTGTAACAATCCGCTCGGCCGTTGGTGCTCTGCCTTGACCCTCTGACAAGTTAAACACCGACTGACGAATTCCGTAACTTCCCCTTTCAAATGCGACCAGCAATAATGTTGACAAAGATCTTGATACATCTTGGTGCTACCCGGATGTACCGAAAATCTCATATTATGGGACTCCTGCAATATTTCTTCCCTTAAGTCGGATACATAGGGTATCCAGATCCTTCCCTCGAACCTCAGCAGACTTGTGCTGTCAACCTTGAACTTCAACGTTTTTCCTTCCGACAGTTGCTTTTTAATGCCAATGCATTCCTCATCAAATTCTTGGGCCTCCTTTATCTTATCCAGTAGAGTCGTACCTACTGTCATGGTGAACAATTTTTTGTCCGTCTCCATTGGATAATGAACTTCCAGTTCCAGGCGTCCAAAGTCCTTTATCAGCTCTGCCTGAGTTGTAAGCCTCATCAATTTCTCTCTGCCTTTCCTACTCAGGGCATTTGCCACTACATTTGCTTTTCCTGGATGGTACAGAATTTCACAATCGTAATCCTTGATCAATTCTAACCATCGGCGCTGCCTCATATTCAACTCCTTCTAAGGGAAGATATATTTCAGACTTTTGTGATCTGTATATATCTCGCACCTCTCTCCATATAAGTAGTGCCTCCAAATCTTCAAGGCGAACACTACTGCTGCTAACTCCAGATCATGAGTCGGGTATCCCTTCTCATAGTCCTTTAGCTGGCGTGAAGCGTACGCAATGACCCTGTCGTGCTACATTAGTACACAACCAAGGCCCTTGTGTGACGCATCACTGTATACTACAAAACCCCCAGTGTCGTCTGGTAATGCCAACACTGGTGCTTGGCTAAGTCTCTTCTTCAGCTCCAAGAAACTCTCCTCGCACTTCTCTGTCCAAACAAACTTTACCGTCTTTCTGGTTAGATTGGTCAATGGTGATGCTATCTTCGAGAAATCCTGGATGAATCTCCGATAGTATCCCGCTAACCCTAGGAAACTCCTGATCTCCGTTGGCGTCTTTGGCTGCTCCCAGTTGATAATGGCTTCCACCTTTGCTGGGTTTACCGAAACACCATTACTGTCAATGACGTGTCCAAGAAACTGCACTCTTTGCAACCAAACTTCACACTTTGAAAACTTCGTGTACAACTTCTCCCTTCTTAATGCCTCTAAAGCAATCCTTAGATGTTCAACATGTTCTTCCTCTGACACTGAATACACCAAGATGTCATCGATGAATACTACCACGAACTTGTCCAAGTACTGCTTGAACATTCTGTTCATTATATCCATGAATGCCGCTGGTGCATTTGTCAGTCCAAATGACATAACTAGAAACTCGAAATGTCCATAACGAGTTTTGAATGCTGTCTTTGGAATATCCTCCCGCCTCACCTTTAGTTGGTGATATCCCGTTCTCAAGTCAATCTTTGAAAAGTATTTTGCTCCCTTCAATTGATCAAACAGATCGTCTATTCTGGGTAGCGGGTACCAGTTCTTAATCGTAACCTTGTTCAATTCCCTGTAATCGATACTGAGCCTTAACGATCCATCCTTCTTCTTTACGAACAGAATTGGCGCTCCCCGCGGAGATACACTCGGACGAAAATATTCTTCTTAACCTCTCCTTCAGACTTGTTGCCTCCGCAAGATTGGCTATCGATCCCTTTCCTTTTATTCGGGTTACTTCCCCCACGGCTACCTTCCTTGTGACCATCATGGCTTTTCTGATCTTGGTTATACTTTGTCAACGCTTCATTTCCTCCTCGGCAACGATTGCTTCCTTAAGTAACGTAGGAAATATGTTGATTTGCAAAACCACAACCTTACTATATGCCCAGGGCTTCAACCCTTGTTCAAATCTCTTCGCTCGCCTAGCTCCGGTGCGCACTTGGTGGGGAGAAAACCTAGCTAGTTTGTTAAATTTCGTTGCGTACTCTGCTACCGACATATCATCTTGCTTCAGATCCAAGAACTTTATCTCCATACTTACCTGCGTGCTTTCTAGAAAGAAATTTTTCGAAAAAAAACAGCTCCTTAAAACGAGTCCACGCAGTTGTGCCTTCCCCAACTCGACTTCTATTCGCCTTCCACCAGTAATTTGACTCACCCTTCCTCATGAAAGTGGCAAACGAAGTCTTCTATTCCTCGGTCACTCTTGCGACCTTGAAAACTTTCTCCATTTTTTCTACCCATGTCTGGGCTTCACTCGAATCCGTATTCCCACGAAACTCCGGTGGTCCTAGTAATTTGAAACGCGTAAAGTTCACCATGTGACTTTATGGCCGAACAACCGCAATGGCTGGTCTGCCTTGCATCGTTTCGCAAAGGTCCTCTTGGGGTCAGTCTGACCCTCCTCGTTATTCACTGACTCTTCCACCCTCGTGTATCGGGGTTGTCTCCTTGACGGCATTGTTTGTTCTAAACACAACCTTACATAAATCCTTCTTGTTTTACACATCGTGCAAAATTCTACTGATGTTATCATTTAAGAATCAAGGCACCTTTAGTAAATACTAATAAGCTCATCTTAGTACCTCGTACTACTTACATCATATAGCATTCCTGATATCCACTTATCCCTCTGTTACTAACAACAAGATGGGATTCACATAACTACTCCACAACTTACACAAAGTTGGGACTTTCAACAGATATACTGCTAGCTGTACAAAAACTGAGATTCACATTTCTTACATTCATAGATATACTAGTACATATACATTGACCACTATTCTTCATTCATTACGACTCACAAAGGTCTTATAACTCTCAGACTTAACCTTTCTTTCTTTCATTTCCTCTATCTATTCCTTATATCGGGCTCTAATTGATCCTCCTTAGGGATTTCCATTATCTCATCATTCAGTTCCGTCTCTAGATACGTTTTCTATATTAGACACTAAATCTACCCTTGGTTCAATTCTTATAATCTCTCCGTTGTCTCTCCTTTCTAATCATCAAAACCATCTAAATTGCCATCGGTCATCTCTTAAATTTTAATTTTTTTTGCATATAACATCATTCATCTCAATATTCTCAACTTTTTCTTAACAACTCTATATGAGTTCATTACCTTTGTCTCACCTGGCATTCCACCACAAAGTTTAATAACTTAACTAACACTTCAAAATATCGATATATTCATTATTTATCGAATCAATCATTTCCTTCTTGCAAACCTTAACCCAACAGATTCTAAGGTACCCTCTCTTCATCACAAAGAAACTCCATACAACATCACTCCAATATCTTATCTAATGAATAGTCACAAAAATTGATCAATAGCCACAGAATTGATCAATAGCATCAAATGATTAATCTAATTACCTCGAATACCTATAACTCCAGTTTACAATGGATCGTCCGTACTTAATGATCTTCACTTTACCATATTATCTCATCAATACACATTCCTCAAATTATCCACAAGCTTAATAACACCAACGTATGATCCAAATCCTCAATTTTAAGATCATAATAAATTTCTACAAAAAATAACTCTATATAAGTTCTATCCCCTTCTATTCCTCTACATTCTCTCAGGTTATAGCCTAAGGACTCTTTTTCCTAAGGGTTATAACCTATAGCTTTGATACCAACCTGTGACACCCCCAAATCCGGGTTTCCTAACCTCGAATTCGGTGTTCACGATACTCAACAACAAACATACTTTCTAACTGATGCGAAATAATAAACATACATTGTTTATCGAAATAGTAATAAAATCTTACAATCAATGTCCCAAGGTTCTTTAACCTTAACTTAAAACATACCCTCAATATAATAAGAGTTCACATAGCCAAATAACATTTAAGATAAACTAGTACATAAGCCATATCAGGCAACTACTTTTGCACCTTCCCTTTTCTTTGTCTCCTTTAGACGTTTCTGCCTTAGCTGAAATAAAGATCATGATATAGCAAGGGTAAGCAACTAGTTTGCTTAGCAAGTTTATACACAAGGGAGATATATCATGAATAGAAGGAAATTTCGCTTTCAATGTTCAACAACAGTATAGCATTGTGAAGAATTATGAATTATCAGTCAACAGTTGAATATTCGAATAATTGAATGTCAATTACTGAGTGGTTTGAAATAACCAAGGACGTTTACCAAGGTTCTCAGCATGTAAGCTGGACCTCTTAAAAAGTTTTGGTAATCGAGGGGATCAGCCTCTCATACCCCGTGATTTATGCATAAACACTTAATAACCATCATTGATATCATGCCTTAAACAAGTTTATCCTTTTCTCAGCCAAGAGTTCTTACCACAACAATTTAATAAGAACAGCTTTTAAAATACTATTGTCTTAACCAATTTAGACATGCTGGATCTAGCTGATACAAATAGCATAGATCGATCTCATAAACAATTCATACTTGAAAGAACTTTAATTAAATTTACAGTTCAATCATAATAGGATAGGAATTCAATTTCACAATGTGAATCTCAATAATCAGTATAGATGTGAATAATCGACAATAATTATTCACTAACATGCTTCGAAAATAATAACTCGAGATTGAGTTAGGGAACTTGCCTGTCTGCTCAGCTACAAATAATTCTAGCTTTAACTAATTGGCCTTGAAGAACCTAACATTGATAATGTTGATCTATCAATTAGTACTGCGTAGTTGTATATCGACACGCTTACTTATGCTATTTATTTAACAATTAAGCAAATCACATAGCACACATAAACTATCGTAAATCCTATAAGACACTTAATTGATCCTTAGGTTGATGGTTTAATTATTTACCAATGTTTTCCTTAAGTGATAAACACTTATTAAACCCTTAAACAATTAATAATAATTGTTCAATTGATTAACATTACTCTTTCTTAAGTAATATTTATTTATTAAACCCTTAAGCAATTTATTATGATTGTTTAATTAATGGGTTATTAAGCTCTCTCTATTTTATTGACTCTATCTTCAATTAATTACTATTAAATAGTAATTAATTAATTATCTTTAGTCATTATTATTAATAGTACTTAATAACTAATTATATTCACTTATTATTTAATTATTAATTAAATAATAATCAAATTATAAATTTTAATTGTATTTAATTATTATTTAAGATTAAATAATGATTAATTAGGTTTGTTTATTATTTAACGTTAATCAAATAATTAATTAGTGCGTAACGATTATCTTTAGTTATTATTTAATAATAAATAATAGATAATTAGATTTATTTATTATTTAAAATTAATTAAATAATAAATAATTAATTAGTAAATATGAATTATCTTTAGTTATTAATTAATAATAAATAATAACTAATTAGATTTATTTATTATTTAAGGTTAATCAAGTAATAAATAACTACTTAGTGAATAAGAATTATCTTTAGTTATTATTTAATAAATGATAACTAATTAGGTTTATTTATTATTTAAAGTTAATCAAATAATAAATAATTAATTAGTGAGTAATAATTATCTTTAGTTATTATTTAATAATAACTAATTAGGTTTATTTATTATTTAATGTTAATCAAATAATAAATAACTAATAAGTGAGTACTAATTATCTTTAGTTATTATTTAATAATAAATAATAACTAATTAGGTTTATTTATATTTTAAAATTAATCAAATCATAAATAATTAATTTACAATTCTTAATTATCCTTAATCATTATTTAATAATAATTAATCAATTACTTAACTTTATTTATTATTTAAACATAATTAAATAACAAATAGTTAATTTTTTTTCTAATTTTCGTTCTTGATTTCCAGATTTGGGGTCTTTCACCAAAACCTTCATAAAACGAAATCTACAACTTCGATTTATGATCCGTCAATTTTGTTGGATTCGTATCTTCCTGAACTACACTTTTCATTTATCAAATATCAAATTTGGTTATGTTTAGGTCTCGGAAAACAGGCTCAAAGTCAGGGGTCAGCAAGGTTGTTCAACAGTTGGCATGCTTTGGTAATAAATTCATGGTTTGCTCATTTTTCAACATATTTGAGTGATTCAAAAGGGATTTTGTCCCTAACCTATGGATCTAGCATATTAAGAAAGAAAATCACAAGATCCCGTTATAGATTTCAAAATGACAAGCATATAACAACCTTTTTCAAACAAAATTTCCGGAAATCTCCTTTACTTCCTTTCTTCTAAATTTTTCCAACATAAACTCACACATATGAACAAGCAAAACATTATATATTCAAGATCTAACCTTATCATAAGGTTCTAGCCATCAAGAACATAAAACTTCAAGGATCTATGTCCAAACTGAAAGTAGTATGCACACAAGCCAATCATATTTGATATGATGTAGCATATACTTTGTAATCTTATTCGTTTGTTAAAGGCATTTTACTTTATCTACATGGTGCTGTTATATTAAATGTGATAAACCCATAGTTTTGAGCAATGTTTTTAGAATCATGATGGTGATCATGCTAATGAGATCTAAATTCTAGATAGCTCACAAACTAAAATTGTTCCTAATCATTGGATTACTAAAAAGGGGATTAGTGAATCCGGATAGATTAGTACATACGTTGCTTGCTCTTATGAAGAGGATGATTGATCTCATAATCATTTGTGTGGAGACACTAAAGCAAGTATGTAGGTGCTTATTAGAGAATAAGTTCACTGAACGTGGCTCGCTAAGGAATACCTAATGGAGTTTTACTCGCCTGTCAATAGGAATTCCTCTAGTGATAGTAGTACAAGTGATCCTTGGACTTGAGATCATCATAGTATCTTGTGTATGATGAGTTATACTTTGACATGTCCCTTAAGACCTTTAGGGTATATCAAAGGGTATGATTGGGTATAATAAGTTATACATGGAGATAGGTGAATGATCAATAAAGAATCTAGCACTTCTAGTAAAAGGAGAGAATGTCCTATGTGATTCGATAAATGACGACTCAGAAGTCTTTGGCCAAAGCAGAATGAAATTAGAAAGGAGTTTCTAATTTGCATTAATTAGAGTTGTGCATTTGAGAATCGAAATACATATAATTAAATAAAATAAGACTTGACAGTAATTCCATGTCTTATATTTAATTGGGACATTGTATGGTAGAAGGATTGAATTGTACGATAACTATGCACTGAAAGATTCTTTTATGATTAATGTTGAAATCTATATTATCTGGAAAGTCGTTGATCGCTAAGGGGGCTTACCCTTATTGTAGAATAAATATTATTTATTTAAATGAATTAAATAGTTTAATTTATTTATTTAAATAAGATTAGAATTGTTCTAATTGATTTATTCACAACCGGTTTAATATGGAGAACTTAAAGGGTCACACCGCAAAAGGAAAATATTTATTTAAGAAATAAATGGCATAATTGTAATAATAAGTTAAGTGTATTTAATTTAGTCTATGGAGATAGAATAAATTAAATAGCTTAATATTTATTATTTAATATTTTAGAAATATTAAATATAAATTAATAAGAGGAGTCTTATTATTATTATTACTATTACTATTATTTAATTCCTAATAGGGATTGAGAATTAGTTAATAGAAGTACTCTCACATAAATTCCTAATTGGATTAGGAGTTTAATTTAATTAAAGGAGTTTAATTAGAATAGAAACCCTAATCCTAAATAGTTTAGGAAAGGGTTTTCCTACATCTATAAATAAGAGAAGTCTTATCATGGATTAGGGTTACACACTCTTGCATAAGAATTGTAGAGAGAACTTACAATTTCTATAGAGATAAAAACTAGGGTTTTGCCAACACCCATCTTCTTGAACAAGTATTATTCCTTGGTGGATCACCTCTAGAGGCCAAACACTTGGGTGGCTAACGTTGATCAAAGGAAGGAATTTAATCAGTGGAATTCAAGGAGAACGCGAAGGAATTGGAGGTGAACTTGTACCTGAGGAAGCTAGAATTCTACAAGGGTATAATTCTTATTATCCATCTCTTTCGTTTAATTAATAATTGTGCATAAAGAAAGATCATGGTGATGGTTTGTATAAAATTTTAAAATCTGATTTTATCGCGCTTCCGCTTTATTAATGTAATTTGATTGCATGTTCGCGTTATACAAACCTAACACAAACACATTAAAATAGCTTAAAGTTTGGAGTTATACCTTTTTGATTTCTTCTTCTTCTTTTCCTTCCCAAAATAGGTTGTGAATGGGGATGGCCTAAACAATCAAGACCTTCTTCTTTCTCCCACAAGATTTGTTCTTGCTTTTTCTTCAAACTCTCTCTCTAACACTCTCTCTATACTTGGTGAATAATGAACCAACCTCACTATCATTGGTGAGGGGTCCTATTTATAGGAAAGTAGAGACCGTGGGCAAAATAGTCATTAACCATGACTAGGCAAGGGCAATTTGGTCAATTCATCAATAATAGGAAGCTTGCTAGTAACTTCCTCAAGGGTATTTTAAACATTACCCAACTTATTTTAAGGTTAAAATAGTCTTTTCGCAAAATCTTAATTATCCATTAGTTATTAACCATTCTTCATTGGTTATTAGACATTGGTTATTATCTTGTCATAATTACATTGTTTAAACACAATGGTTATTATCCCGCCATAATTACATTGGTTATTAACCACTTGGATATACAATGGTTATTGCCCCTTCATAATTACCTTGGTTATTAACCACTCTTGGCCATTTTAGTCATTACACACCAATTCCTACACTTGACTCACATATGGTTATTTCTTAGCCATAGTTATATCATACCTGCCAACACAAGTATAGACATAGCTTATACATCTCCCACCAATTAACCCAAGTTGATTTAAATAGAACACAACGTTAACTCATTAAATTAAATTAGATTTAATTAATAAGGATGTTCGAAATTCACGGGCATTACAGATGATGTCAATCGTGTCTAGAGGCTCAATGAGTCCTAACATTTATGCTTCCATGGTCAGAACACAACTCACAGAGAGATCGACGGTCTTCGTCGTTAAATTCTATGTTTTAACACACTAAGTCATACCAAGGCAACTTAGTACATGCAAGACAACTTGAAATCATTACTCATAGGCATCTGATCACATATCCAAGCTATACGCACATGCTCACATGGTCAGATATAAAAGACACATGTTTTGTCAAGTTTATTTCAAAGTTCTTAAGTCTCCTTTAAAAAATATATGCTAGAACAACGTGTGCAAGTCATGGCATTCATAGGGACACTAGATAACATGGCAAACCTACTTTCATGCATAAATGGACTAAACTAGCATGCTCAAGATATCAAAACACAGCAACAATTTCTGGCAGCCTGCGCGGCCACGCTGGTTTTGACCTTGGGAGTGGCGCGGCCGCGCCACTCTTGCACTGGTTCAAGTTCGGCTCTGCTTCTGCAGAACATGAAAATTTTCATGGCTTAACCTATCTAAATGCAACCCAGAGTATCCACATTGGTCCCAAACATGCATATAAACCCATGTAACATCTTTATACTAATTAACAAACTAATTAGCAAGAATTATGGATTTCATAGAATTTAACAAACAAGAAATTTAGACAATAGTGTACCTTCTTGAATGCTAATTTGAAATCCTCCAATGCTTAATTTCATAATACTAACACCTCTCAACAATACTCACATTCTATATAAACTTATCAGAAGTTGTAGCAACTGGATTACTGAAGAATTGGTTTCAATTTATAGAAAATCTATTATCCAGGCATTGTTTTTACCCAAATTAGTTAACCAACGGGAAGAAGAAGAAGTTGTTGGGTATTGAAGATTAGGTAGAAAGTTGGGCATGGATCACATCAACCCACACCCTCCTTCATCATGTTCATTGCCTGAAACAAGCAAGCTTAGGCTAGGCATGATGCATATAAGCGGCTAAGGAAATGACTCCCACTGTTCCATTACTATCTGATTTCTCTCTCTCTGATTGCAGACCATGGTTTGACAATAAATGGGATACGTCCCATAACTCTTGTCCCAACTTAATGCTACTAGTTAATTAAATAAACCAATTACTCTAGTATACATTAATTCCCCAATCCGTGATAAAAGATTGAATCAATACATTAAATAATTAATCTAGTCCGTAAATATTAAATTACTAAATGGACTATTAAATATTAGTATTAATATTGCTCACATTAATTATATAAATTAATCTATGCAAATTAAATTCCTCCACTATATTCAAATAATTTGAATATATTTAATTACTAGACAACTTTATCAATTCTTTTGATATTAAACCTTAGGGCTAGTCCACTAATTTAATTAACCCATTAGTGACACCCTTTAATAAATCTTGGCAACTACGCGAAGTCAGATATTCACATAACCAATTAATCACACAAATTTTAAATAAGCATACAAAGCTAACTCATTAAAAATTAAAATTTATATTTAATTAATAATGGAGTTTTAAAAGTTCATGGTCATTATAAAACCATTGGAAGAAGGAAGAAGCCATTGGGTATAAGAGAGTTGGTGGAATGTCACTATTACACCCACTCCCCCTCATCATTTCCATAGCCATCATCTCCCTCCTTGCTAGCCTTTTTGAAACTTAGCAACATAGAAGTGGGATAGGCAAATTTTTGGGTTTTGCCCTAAAGATCAAACCATTAGAAGAAGGAAGAAACCATTGGGTATTGAAGAGTTGGTCACCAACTCCCTCTTCCTCCATTCCTCTCTTCATCATTACCTCTAACTAGCCATTAATGAGTTTGAGGAATATAGGGGTAGGCCACTAGCCTATACATGGCTAGTGATTATTTGGGACAATGAATTTGGAACTAGCTCTATTTCTTCCTTACTCATTAGTAAAATGGTCCCCATTCTACTAAAGTTAATTCCTTTTGGGCTTATTAAATAAATTATAATGACTTATCCTTACTACATTAAAATAAGTTATGGGCACATATACACACACTTGCATGTATATACTTCCACACATAAACAGTATACTCATACTTTGAATATACACCAATACGTATAATTATGTATTTCAGGGATAATGGGTTAGTCCAAATAATATTTTAATTGAGCTAAATATAATTCAGTCGGGTACTCCCAACCCATTATCACACCTATTATTTTAATCACACATAAGTACCACAATGATTAATTAATATCAATCATTTATTCCCTTGCCATTAATTCAATTTAGATTGAATTATTAAGTTTCGAGACACTCATATATATATATACATATATATATATATATATATGTATATATATATATATACATATAAATTCACATTATTGATTATAAAAATCATGGTTACTAAGTTATTTATTAAAATAACTTAGCTTTATAAATTTAACCCTCTTGGCCAATCACAAAAATGTACATACCCATGTATAAAATATGTATTCCATCATATAATGTTTCTGCTACATTTTCACTTTATATATGAAAATAAAGGTGAATCATAATAAAAGAATTTACTCATTTCTCAAGATATTATATTCATTATAATATCTATGTCTCATTGAAATAACTATCTGTAAGGCACATGTCCTTATATCACATATAGAAAATAAATAATAACTTTATTTTCTCCTGTTATAAATTATTTATATTGATTCATTTACATATAGTAAATATGATTTAATATATTTATCATATTACGTAATTATACACATTACCTCATATAAAGCCGTACATATAAAATAAAATAATTCAAGGCTAGAATTTATCTTAATAAATAATTGCCTTAAAATAATTTCTCTCATCTACACATTTAGCCGTGTATAAATTCCTATCCAATAGATATATTGATTTTCTTCTCTTCTCAACACTTACATAATTTATTAACATTATTCAAAATATTAAATATATTACCATGCTAAGTAATACCAATTTTAATTAACACAAACGTTTCGTTATCCTTATGCAAAACACATATATTAATTCACCATTGTATAAAAGTGAGTTAACCTCTTCTATCACGTTACTGCCACACAAGGCTTTAATATTCAAATCATATTATCCAAAAATATAATTTTCAACTTAATTAATTACTACCTCCTTCCATAATTTAGCGATTAAACTTCAAGTTCAATCCTACTTTCTTTAATAGCTTAGCTATCTCTTAGAACTTCACATAAATTGGCTTCTTCTTACCAAGCCACAAGAATTCAAAATATATAACGCATATATGTTCTAATTTGAATCTGATATATGACATAGTATGAATTTTATTTACTAAATTCTTATTTTAATAATTTCTAAAAATCCGGGTTCTTACATCCTCTCCCCCTTATAAGGATTCCGTCCTCGGAATCACTGAAACCTTCCTCACTCGGTACTATTCCGAATATTACATATTCTTTAGATAACTTCATCCCCTCTCTTTTCGAAATTTCATTTCTTTTTTGGAATTATTATAACTTGCCCAACTTAATCATTACATGTCGCCTTCTACCACTTTCTTCTTTCTAAGGAATATTCTCCTTACCCCTTTCTCCCTACAGAAGAATAAGAGTCTCCCATAATTGTTCAATAATTGAGGAGTAGTATGAATAACTCAGGAATTTAATAGATTCCAAATTATGCTGAGGGGCCACAAGACCTTGAACTCTACTCTAGGTTTTATAGTGCTTCAACAATATTCTTCACACTACAAACCAGAGTGCTTATCAATCATAGAGACTGAAAACACCCTTCCTGCATACACTAGGTGATCAACCTATTGTATCACTACATTGTACCATAAACGTAGTGTTTTGTAACGACTATATGCGTTACGTTCGGAACCAGTGTCTCCGAAAACATGTCCCCTTTATAGGGTTATTCGCCTCAGCTTTTCACCATCTGAATCTGCGCCAGAGCAATCTGGTTTGGCATAAACGCTCAAGAACGTTTGAATTCCATAATTATCTTTCAACAGTTGTCTAGCCGAATCAAATAGCTTAGACTTTTATTAACAATTCAGACATCAATCAAATTATTTTAGCCAACTCAATTGGCATACTTTTTCATACCTTAAAGAAAAAAAATCATTTTATGACATCATGATACCGTACCACTTCGTAGTACGTTGAGGATTTCGTCATTTTGTGACTTTGTCATACTACATCATACTATAGTGGGCTGACGATCCTATGATCACATCTAATACTAGGTTAATTTGCATTGATGACTCCATCATCTGTCATTCTACACCAGGTTTCATGATGCATTGATGACAATTTAAAAAATACATTTTGATATTTTAAATCATTTTTGTCTAGCCGAAACAATTAGCGTAGACTCTTCTTTAAACAGTTCAAAACCATTGAAAAATCATTTTTGGTGTTATCATGCCGCAACAGGTAACGATGTGATAATGGCTCGAAGTCCATCTACACACCCTTGTCACCTTGTTTTGAGGATAACAAAAATTTCATTTTTATTTTTAAAGGCACATCAGTGCGAATTTAGCTTGACGTTAAAAATTTCGAAGTCTAGCATAGCTAGAAGATTTGGGATACCTATGTCTCCATCATAACTTTAATTTCTACAATGATCTATTGCTTAATAATTCTATCTATTTCTATCATCCTTAAAGCTTACTATACTAAAAATTCTCAATTATTCATACATAACATTTCTATACCCCAGTATAGTTCATCAAACATACCACACGTTATGAGTTCAGGAACTTACCACAATCATATGGGTTTAGGAACTTATCCTAGTCAGACCAAAATCGTCCATTCGCTGAGGGGTTCCACCATACGATTATGAGTCACGAACTTACCATACGTATGAGTTTAAAGAACTCGCATTTAATCTTAATATTCTCTAACTATCAAATATAAATATGAGAAAAGAATCACCTTCTCGTCATAGGTATAGTGATAGAGCGATACCAATATTATAATGAATTGTCAATATAGGAAGCTAAGTGGTTGTCAAACCAAACGCAATCCCCTGCCCATACAAGGAATTGTACCACTCAGCCACTAACATGAGTCCTTTATTGAAATACCACATAATTCTAACTTTCCCTTTACTCAATACGAATTTCATTTAATTCGTATATCAACATCAATCACTCTTTCATGAGTTTACATAGTACAATCTCATAGTACAACTTTCGTACAACAATTCTGTTATAAAGTTTTCAATCATTCGATTAATCATCTCTCGTTCCATGTCTTAATCAGATCATGTCGTGATCCTTCTTATAATCGTGTTATATTACGATTCCTTTCTATCTCATGATCGTTTTGTTTTACGATCTTCTTATCTTTCCCCTTTAATCATATTATAATATGATTTTATTCAGGCTTTTCATCTTTATTAGTGGATTTAGGTAACTCCAGATTCTTATCTTTATAACCTTTTAAGATTCTTCTTTGAATCTCAATTCTCTTTTCTTTACTTAATAATGAATTTTCAAAATTCATCTTTTAGCAATTAAACTCTATTTGAGTTTATTCCTTATCCTCATCCCAGCGGTTATAGCCTAAGGTACCTCTACCTAAGGTTTATAACCTACAACTCTGATACCAACCTGTAACGCCCCCAAATCCTGGTCACCCGAACCACGGACCTGGTGCGTCACGATACATCATCTTCATACACATTCTATAAACTAATCGCAAAAAAATATAAATATACACATACATTATTTATTTTAGAGTATTCTACAGCGTAATCCCAAGGTCTAAAGCTTTAATTCGCTACATACCTTAAATAACTTAAAAGGTTTACATAATCATCTTACAACCTTAGAATTGATTTACAATGTTTAAATCTTCATGAACTCTCAACCAAATTTGATAGTCGCACTTTACAAGGATTCTTGACTACTTATATGATAATCACGTTCATCTAATAAGGATTAGAACTAGGCAAAATAATAGTAAATCAAAATTCTTCTTTCTCCATGATCCATCCCGAACTCTTTGGTCCGCGCTGGTTTACCTGAAAATATTTGTTTAAAGCAAGAGTGAGCAACTACGTTGCCCAACAAGTTTAGCCATTCCACATTTCATGATTCACATGGCATACAAGTTCAATAATTTATACATGCCTCAGATATCTTATACTAAACATTTGAAATGTAACATGCTCTCATGCAATTCATACATATTTGTATCATATTAACTGAATGATAACAACTTTAATCACATGACATTCACCTGCCTAACTTATCTAGATAGAATAACAAATCTCACTAGCTAACATATACTCAACATATATTACCATATATTTCATAACAAGAAATTTACCGTTTACTGCAGGAACTAGCATGCAATATGAACATTAAATGAAGTTAGGAAACTTGCCTGTTCGCTCAGCTACAGTAATCTAGCTTTAATTTAAATTGCATTGAAACAACCTAACATTAATAAGTCGGTTCCTTAGTTAGTACAGTATAATTAGAATGAGTTTACTCTTACAAGAGGTTACGCACCACGTAGTCCTAACACATAGTCACGTAGGTGGAACCATTATTACTAAGTCCATATTCATAAATCCTCAACTTAGCTAAATGAGTTAACAAGTCTAGAATACCTCGATTCTAAGCATCAACGCAAGCTTGAACATCTAGCATACCAGTTAAATCATGTAATACAGCTTAAGACATACATACATACATACTGCAAGGCTCTATTTACAATTTAAAATAACAGGGCAAAACTGGCGGCCTGCGCGGCTGCGCTAGTTCTTGCCTTAGGAGTGGCGCGGCCGCGCCACTCTCTGGACAGACCAAGAATGAATTTCATTTTGCAGGAACTCTAGCTTACTCTTAGCATACAGGTTACTGATATGACTCAAATACACATGCTCATAATGTTATTAACGTGAGTTTGAAACCTAGCATGCTCATTCTAAATCCAATCCAAAGTTATAAGGTTCTAAGTCAGAATTTTCATGCGTTAAGTCGATCAAGTTTACTTCACAAGGAAACCATTACTATGGTCACAATACCACATAATGAGGCTATATAAGACTTACTATGCATGTTTGTACGCAATCAACATATGTCAACATATGTACATCATAACACATAGCTTATACTTGGATTCTTATCATCATAGACTTGCTAGCGTACGTCAATTTCATGTTTATCTAAATAATGATGATGTCAATCATGTCTAGAGGCTCAATGAGTCCTAACATTTATGCTTGCATGGTTAGAACACAATTCACACGGAGATCGACGGTATTCGTCGTTAAATTCTATGTTTCAACACACTAAGTCATACCAAGGCAACTTAGTACATGCAAGACAACTTGAAATCATTACTCATAGGCATCTGATCACATATCCAAGCTATACACACATGCTCACATGGTCAGATATAAAAGACACATGTTTTGTCAAGTTTATTTCAAAGTTCTTAAGTCTCCTTTAAAAAATATATGCTAGAACAACGTGTGCAAGTCATGGCATTCATAAGGACACTAGATAACATGGCAAACGGCAAAACTAATGATTTAACCACTGTAGTTGGCAAGTTTTACTTAATACACCACTGAACTTTTAATTTTTTAAATTACCCAACTCAACTAATTAATATTTTAAAATTGGGCAATTCCGTTAATAAGATTGGATAGACGTTAAATTGATTTAAATATTTTCATACGTGGAAGACTAAAAAAATAGGAAAAACAATGTAAAAATGACGTGGCCAGCTACATTTGACTTGGTCTTATAAAATGAATTTAAAATGTGAATTAATAAAGAAATAATGGCAACACTTTTATTCCTCTCTTTTCTCCAGTCTTCCTTTTTCTCTTTCTTCTCCCTTTCTTCCCGTTCTTCCTCTTTTCTCTCTATCTCTTCTTCCTGGACTCACAAATTGGGTCTTCCCCTTATATGTATAAAAATTTGTATACATTATCATCATGCTCACCTTCAGATCTACACATTTGCACCAATATTTTCTACATATGTTATGAAATTGGTCTCTCTTTCTTTTAAATCTGTTTTGATTTATTTCAAATGGATTTAACTGAGTTTTCCGGTGTTTTTGCCGGTGTTTATCATCAGAAATCATATATATTTCGTCGATTTTAAGATCTAATTTCCATTTGATTTGTTTGATTGGCCGGATCCTGGGCTGTTATCCTCCTTGTTGCTTTGGATCGGTGTTGGATCTGGTTTGAAGGAGTTTAGATCTGGATCTAGGTAGTCGTCGGATTCTGGATCTGGGCACACACTGTGGGTGATGGTTGCTTCTGCTGCTGCTGATCTGGTTTGTCGGCATGTTCGCCGGTGTTTTGCTGGTTGGGGACAGGGTTGGTTGCTTTTACTCAGCAGATCCTTAATCCCAAATACTCAACAATGGCAACAAAGATGCTTATTCACAAACAAGCATTCATGCTTATTTATTGCTATAAAAAAATTTTTTTGCCATTGAATATTGATATTGTTAATCCAGTAGTTGAGTAATTATTGTAATTGAATACTATAAAGTTTGATTATTATTTTTGTTTTAATTTTGTTACCACTGTGCCACATTTATAAATTAGATTAATCCAGATTTCGCAAAATCGATCGGCACTCCATAACTTCCGGTGTGTTCGGTTCTGGTTAATTGAATACTAATAAAAAAAATTATTTGGGAGCTACTGTATTAAAATGTTGCCATTATTTCTTTATTAATTCACATTTTAAATGGTGATTTGTTTAAATTTTTTAATGTTATAAAAACTTTTTTTTGCCGTTGAAGATTGATATTGTTCCAGTAGTTGAGTAAATTATTGTACTTGAATACTACAAAGTTTGATTATTATTTTTGTTTTAATTTTGTTACCACTGTGCCACATTTATAAATTAGATTAATCTGTTGATTCTTGGTAATATAATGGAGAGGAAATGTCATAGTCAACGTTGAATTTTTAGGCTTCAGATTGCTGGTAATATGCCATGTCATATTCCGGAATTTTTGGTTGCTGGGTAATATGCCATGTCATATTCCTTTCTTTTTTCTTTTCTTTTGCACGTCCACGTAAGATCATGGCTGAAAGAATTTAACAGCCGTCAGCTCAGAGATAACAGAATGACCCAATTGCAAAATAATGGTTAGTTTAATGGGGTAATTTGAAAAATTAAAAGTTCAGTGGTGTATTAAGTAAAACTTGCCAACTACAATGGCTAAATCATTAGTTTTGCCCATGGCAAACCTACTTTCATGCATAAATGGACTAAACTAGCATGCTCAAGTTATCAAAACACAGCAACAATTTCTGGCAGCCTGCGCGGCCGCGCTGGTTTTGACCTTGGGAGTGGCGCGGCCGCGCCACTCCTGCATTGGTTCAAGTTCGGCTCTGCTTCTGCAGAACACGAAAATTTTCATGGCTTAACCTATCTAAATACAACCCAGAGTATCCACATTGGTCCCAAACATGCATATAAACCCATGTAACATCTTTATACTAATTAACAAACTAATTAGCAAGAATTATGGATTTCATAGAATTTAACAAACAAGAAATTTAGACAATAGTGTACCTTCTTGAATGCTAATTTGAAATCCTCCAATGCTTAATTTCATAATACTAACACCTCTCAACAATACTCATACTCTATATAAACTTATCAGAAGTTGTAGCAACTGGATTACTGAAGAATTGGTTTCAATTTATAGAAAATCTATTATCCAGGCATTGTTCTTACCCAAATTGGTTAACCAACGGGAAGAAGAAGAAGTTGTTGGGTATTGAAGATTAGGTAGAAAGCTGGGCATGGATCACATCAACCCACACCCTCCTTCATCATGTTCATTGCCTGAAACAAGCAAGCTTAGGCTAGGCATGATGCATATAAGCGGCTAAGGAAATGACTCCCACTGTTCCATTACTATCTGATTTCTCTCTCTCTGATTGCAGACCATGGTTTGACAATAAATGGGATACGTCCCATAACTCTTGCCCAACTTAATGCTACTAGTTAATTAAATAAACCAATTACTGTAGTATACATTAATTTCCCAATCCGTGATAAAAGATTGAATCAATACCTTAAATAATTAATCTAGTCCGTAAATATTAAATTACTAAATGGACTATTAAATATTAGTATTAATATTACTCACATTAATTATATAAATTAATCTATGCAAATTAAATTCCTCCACTATATTCAAATAATTTGAATATATTTAATTACTAGACAACTTTATCAATTCTTTTGATATTAAACCTTAGGGCTAGTCCACTAATTTAATTAACCCATTAGTGACACCCTTTAATAAATCTTGGCAACTACGCGAAGTCAGATATTCACATAACCAATTAATCACACAAATTTTAAATAAGCATACAAAGCTAACTCATTAAAAATTAAAATTTATATTTAATTAATAATGGAGTTTTAAAAGTTCATGGTCATTATAAAACCATTGGAAGAAGGAAGAAGCCATTGGGTATGAGAGAGTTGGTGGAATGTCACTATTACACCCACTCCCCCTCATCATTTCCATAGCCATCATCTCCCTCCTTGCTAGCCTTTTTGAAACTTAGCAACATAGAAGTGGGATAAGCAAATTTTTGGGTTTTGCCCTAAAGATCAAACCATTGGAAGAAGGAAGAAACCATTGGGTATTGAAGAGTTGGTCACCAACTCCCTCTTCCTCCATTCCTCTCTTCATCATTACCTCTAACTAGCCATTAATGAGTTTGAGGAATATAGGGGTAGGCCACTAGCCTATACATGGCTGGTGATTATTTGGGACAATGAATTTGGAACTAGCTCTATTTCTTCCTTACTCATTAGTAAAATGGTCCCCATTCTACTAAAGTTAATTCCTTTTGGGCTTATTAAATAAATTATAATGACTTATCCTTACTACATTAAAATAAGTTATGGGCACATATACACACACTTGCATGTATATACTTCCACACATAAACAGTATACTCATACTTTGAATATACATCAATACGTATAATTATGTATTTCAGGGATAATGAGTTAGTCCAAATAATATTTTAATTGAGCTAAATATAATTCAGTCGGGTACTCCCAACCCATTATCACACCTATTATTTTAATCACACATAAGTACCACAATGATTAATTAATATCAATCATTTATTCCCTTGACATTAATTCAATTTAGATTGAATTATTACGTTTCGAGACACTCATACATATATACATATATATATATATATACATATAAATTCACATTATTGATTATAAAAATCATGGTTACTAAGTTATTTATTAAAAGAACTTAGCTTTATAAATTTAACCCTCTTGGCCAATCATAAAAATGTACATACCCATGTATAAAATATGTATTCCATCATATAATGTTTCTGCTACATTTTTACTTTATATATGAAAATAAAGGTGAATCATAATAAAAGAATTTACTCATTTCTCAAGATATTATATTCATTATAATATCTATGTCTCATTGAAATAACTATCTGTAAGGCACATGTCCTTATATCACATATAAAAAATAAATAATAACTTTATTTTCTCCTGTTATAAATTATTTATATCGATTCATTTACATATAGTAAATATGATTTAATATATTTACCATATTACGTAATTATACACATTACCTCATATAAAGCCATACATATAAAATAAAATAATTCAAGGCTAGAATTTATCTTAATAAATAATTGCCTTAAAACAATTTCTCCCATCTACACATTTAGCCATGTATTTAGCCGTGTATAAATTCCTATCCAATAGATATATTGATTTTCTTCACTTCTCAACACTTACATAATTTATTAACATTATTCAAAATATTAAATATATTACCATGCTAAGTAATATCAATTTTAATTAACACAAACGTTTCGTTATCCTTATGCAAAACACATATATTACTTCACCATTGTATAAAAGTGAGTTAACCTCTTCTATCACGTTACTGCCATACAAGGCTTTAATATTCAAATTATATTATCCAAAAATATAATTTTCAACTTAATTAATTACTACCTCCTTCCATAATTTAGCGATTAAACTTCAAGTTCAATCCTACTTTCTTTAATAGCTTAGCTATCTCTTAGAACTTCACATAAATTGGCTTTTTCTTACCAAGCCACAAGAATTCAAAATATATATAACGCATATATGTTCTAATTTGAATCTGACACATGACATAGTATGAATTTTATTTACTAAATTCTTATTGTAATAATTTTTAAAAATTCGGGTTCTTACACTTGTAGTTATTTTATTTAATTTTCTTCTATTAATTAGTAAAAATATACTTCTACAAGCAGTTATAATGCCCAAATTATTTTATATATATAGTACAAAAGTCCTATTTACAAGCAGTTACTATGTTCGATTTTCTTCAAGTAGTTAGTAAGAATATTCATTTTATAAGCAGTGCCCTAAAGCCAACTGGTTTGGGATTCACTAATTGAAAGCTCGCTACATGGGTAACTTTGAAAAGCCTAAGAGAGCCCGACATTGCACAGTCAAGTATAAACACGATATGGAGCGTAAAACGCACTCGTGAAAGAATAAAAGTAGAAATAAACCTCGTAGAGACCCCTAGACTTAGTGATTGTTTAGTTTTAGCCGGAATTATCATGTTTACAGATAACGAAGTGGAACCAGACATTTCTTTCTAAGGAGTTGGTTATATGACTAATCTTGACCTATGGTTGGTTAAAATGGTTGATGAGGACACACACACACACACAACATGAGTGATAACAGGTGTGGGTTGTCTGATTGATTGAGTTATTAACTTTGCATTGATTGGATTTATTGTTTAAGTACCTTACTGATATCTTTGAGGCTTGTTGTTAATTATCGTACTATTTATTTGCTTGATTCGTAGGCATGTTAGATAGTAGTTTGCATTCAAGTCATTGGGTTATATTGTGTTGCTTGGGGACAACCAATAGTTCAAGTTTAGGGGTATTTGATGAGTAGGTTTCATACCTACGAATCAGGTACCAATTGATGTGGATTATTGTCGACTTCCATGGGTTTTAGTCACTTTTCATGCATTTTATGTGTTTTTGTAGGATACATGCATTAGGAGTTGAATTAGCGACAGTTGGAGGGAAGCAGCAGCCAAAGGATCAAAAGTGCAGAAGATAGACTAGCGCGGACGCGCCCAAAATGAACTAGGGTGCAGCGCGGCCGCGCCACTCTCCAGACTTGAAAACCTGCTCTCTGCCACTTGAGCGCAACCGCGCCCAAACCTAGCCTATTTTAAGCGCGGTCGTGCCACTTCAGGGGTTGACCAGGGTTGACTTTTTATTTAAGTTGGACAATTGATGTGTAATTTATTTACAAACTTCTAATTAAATTAGGATTCATATCAGAAGCTATATACAGCTGTTTTAAGTCAGTTTTTGAGATACATTGAACTTAGTAGCAAAACACTAGTTTTGAAAGTCAGTTTTGGAGATATGAAGCAACTTGATAGCAAGAAAGATTCATCCAGGAGCTGAGAAGAGACACAAGGATTGCACCAGCAGTTTTTATTCTCTTCTCTATCCTCTACGTTTGTATCTTGAATGTTATTTAAATTGTGGATTAAGGATTTTAATTTAATTATGAACTAATTTCTATTTTAAGATTACAGTAGATCTTATTGCGTAGCTTTTATTGATTTGTTTCCTTGTTAATTATTGTGAAATATTATCGAATTGTCTATTGTGGTTTGTGCCTAATTGTTTAATTGCCTGGCCAATAATTACCGTGATAATCTATATGAACTCGAGAGATGGATTATAGGTTTAGATCTGATCATAATAACATGTGATTGTGTTTTCTGCATGGTGATGGAATTCATGATTTGTGCCTAGGATAGAGATATACATATACGCCGCATATAATCTGATAGGGAACCTGAGCTCTAAATCCATTTTAATTGTAATTCACATAGAGATATAGTGAATTAGTTAACTAGAGTGTTCACCTTAATTCTATCATCTGTGGATTTAAGTTGATTTGTTTATGATACATCGAGAGATGGTCATAAATATTGATGAGTTCTCGATTAAAAATCCGAAATAATTTGCATAACTTAACATGAAGTGTATTAATCTAAGTGAAGCAATAAGTGAAATTGTAGTCTTAAGTCTTCATAATCTGTTTTCAAACTTGTGGTAGTAGTATTAGTTTAAGTAGTTATTTAATTTCCTATGTTAGTTTCCAGATGCACAAAAGATATCTAGAAGGGGGGTTGAATAGATATCTTGAAACTTTTTAACTCTTTTTCTAAAAGACTTGATTATTAAACAAGTTAATTAAGCATAGAGGAATATATGATTGATTTTAATCCCCCTTAAAAATAGGACAGTTATAACATATATGATAAAGCAGTGATATAACAGTTATAGCAGTTATGGAGTGCAGAGAGAGAGAGAAGGAGAGACAAAGGACTTTAAGTGGTTCGGAGCACACAAGACTTCTACTCCACTGTTCTACTCCTTGAGTAGCAAATCCACTAAGGATATCTTTACAACTTGAATCACTAAGATTCCTTCAAGGCCAGCAGCCTCGGAACTCCAGTACACTAAGTACTCTTCAAAGCCAGCAGCCTTGGAACTCCAGTACACTAAGTACTCTTCAAAGCCAGCAGCCTTGGAACTCTGTAGACTAAGACCCGCAGCCTTAGAATCTCTTGTACCCTTCGGTACTCAGTAAGTCCAGCAGACTTGACTTTGGTTGGTTACCTATTGACCCTTTCACTTGATTGAGAGTGTTTATTTTGTTGCTACTAAGTTGTTTGAAGCATATGGTCTGATGAACTCAGTAGCGAAGCGAGATATTCTCTTTGATCGTAGAGTAGGACTTTGACAAATTTGATTTCTTTTAGTTGTACTTGTTTTATTTGTTCCTTCAATCTGTTTGCCTTATATAGATGCCTCTGAATTCTTCCGTTGAATATGAGGCTGTTGCATCTGATATTCCCGTTGAGATTTGTTGCTGAACTTAGGAATAGTTTATTCCTTGTTGTGCACGGTAGTGGGGTGAGTTAGCATCCATTAATTTTCTCCAAGATGTTGGTAAGGATAGTGCTCTGAATATCTGCAAACCATAGTTGTTTGTTCCCTACTGACTTTGATTCTTCGTTCAGTTCAATTAAGTATTCATCAACTGTCTTGGGCAGGTCATTCTACTGATCAGTCAATATGGGCAACGTAGAATATTAAAATCAGTTCTTGGTTGCTTGTCTGAATGAGGATCGTAGAGTGTTTGGCTGACTATACGATCCTTTGGTGAGACTTGATTCTTGCAGACGTTCATGGTGATCCTTCATGTTGCGTTTAGATCACTTAGAGACAGTATCAAAGTTTTGTTCCTTTATCTACTTGAGAACTATCGTCTTGCTAATGCAGATGTGACTCTACGATCGATCTTGACTGATGATAGAATTAACTCTACGATCTACCGAGTCACTCCGCGTTTGTATGACCGAGTTTCACTCTATGTTTGCCTGGCCCAACTCTACGATGCGACTGGCCGAGCTTCACTCTACGATAAGACTGGTCGAGCTTCATTTTACGTTAGTCTGGTCCAACTCTACGATGCCGAGAGAGAACTCTGTGACCGACCGAGCCTCACATTACGTTTGCCGGGTGAATACTGCGATCCTTTGCTGGATGTTGTATGTTGACTTGTGCAGTACTCAACAATCAGTCTAGCCTTATCATTTTAATATCTTAGATCAACCTAACAAGTTTGATCTTTTCTATCTAAGTCCTTGTACATCAAATCTTTGTAAGGACTTTACAATTCAGCTACTGAAACACATATACATTAATATCACAACATCAAATTAAAACATGTGATTCCTAATAATCTCCCCTATTTGATGTTGACATAAACCAGTAATTTTGAATCATCTTATCAATTCTAATGCAGTTACTTATAAAAATAAACATGTCTTATAGTACAGTGAGCAACTATATTTTTAGATAAAATCATGAATTTTATTGATGAACATATGAAAATTATAATTAATGACAGTTATATCAATAAGGAGAAAGAAAATTACAAGATGCTTTTAAACCTTAGTTCCTACCTCTTCCTTTTGCTCTTCTCTTGGCCCTTGGGGGATTAACCCTTTCATATTCAACTCTTCTTCTGTACCTTTCCCTACCCTCTTCAGTCATTCGTTGGAATTCTTCAATCTGCTCTTGATTGAGGCCAGAAGAGGGCACATGACTTCCTCCTTTTCCATGAAGGTGAGTCCCATGTAAGTGGCGGTTAAGAAGCACAGGATCGCCTGATGGTATGCGTACTCCAGTGGTGGTCACATCAGGTTGTTGTCTCCGAAAAGAGCCAGGAACTTCACTTCTTATAAGAACGACATCAATGAGTTCATCACCAGGAATTGATGATTACCTTCGTTGTTCTTCCCTGCTTCTACTTGACTCTCCCCTCTTTACCTTATGCATATTTTCCCCCTTTATGTCAGCATCCAGGGTTCGAACATCTTGAGATAGTTGTTGCATACCTTGCACCAATTCTTGCATTTGCGAACGAGATTGAAGAATGTCATTTCTATTTTCTTGAACTAATTCTTCATTCTGTATTCGTTGATGGTGTACCATGGCCAATGTCGCATTTGTTCGTTGCATTTGCTGAAGGGAGGCTTCCTTGAAGTTATGAATGGAGTCTCGAAGCTCAAGGATTCGGTCATTTGTGGCCTTGTTGGTTTGCTCAACGACTTGCTGGAGTGATATGACTGTGGCTTTGTGTTTGGCAATTTCAGCATGATAGATTTTAGTCCTTTGATCGATGCCTGCCATCAATTCTCTGAGTATCTCCCTCAGTCGTTTGGTTAGTACAGTACCTAAACTGTTGGAGTGATTGTTTGCAGCGTCAATGACATTGTCAAATTTTTGATGGAAGGCTAGAGAATTGGCTTCAAGATTCTCCTCCATATCTGTTGCCATGTGAGCTTTGAGGTCGGCCATCTGATCCTTAGTGGGCAGTTGGTTGACTCGATCAAGGATCTGTTTTACCTCAATTGAAGGTTCTTCCTTATTGCTTCTTTGAAGATTGGATAGGGTAGTAATAATGTCAAAGAATTCATTGTTTGAAGAGGATGGAATGTCAGACTGAGTGATTGGAGTAGTGATTTGCGGTGTGGGAAAAGAGATTTGGTGAGTGATGGTCGTAGAGTCATTGCACTCTACATTCAAAGAATCTATCATAAGGTGTGGTGACTCTACATTTTGAGTGAGAGGACTTGGTGGGTTATCAGTCGCAGAGTGTAGGAACTCTATGGCCGGAGATGGCTGATCATTGGTCCATCAGTCACAGAGTGTTGAGACCCTATGACTGGAAGTTAGTTCCTTGGGTCAGGGATGACCTCAATCCATCTGGGTATTTCATCAGAAAGATAAAAGTTTGATGATGGAGTATGATTTCGTTTGAAGGATGAAGGAATATAATATACCTTTTGCTCGTTAGTTTGGAATGAACTGTTGGTGAGCAGCTTTTGGGCAAAGGGAACATTTCATGGAAATCCTTGGGCGAGCACTGAGATTGCTAAGTAAGTCTTGAAAGCCTAAAACATGTGATCCCAAGAATTTAGGATTAAAGCTTGGTGGAAGGACATCCTTGGTAAGTAGGCGAATAAACAATTATAATTGATGTACCTTTCTTCATTTCTGCCTTCAGCAATGATTTTCAGACTTTCATCCACACTCTCATCACTTCCTTCATCACTGATCTTTACGGCCTCAATTGCTTCAACCAATGTCTCTTCCTCATTTACTTCTTCAGGTTCTATTCCTTGATTGGTTGAGAAGGTTTCATTGCGAGCTTCTGATTACTCCCCCTCAGCCTGAGCGTAAACTTGCTCAGGAGCTTCAGGAATCTCCCCCTCAGTTTGATCCTTGCTTGGTTTAATAACCTCATGTTGCTCCCCCTCAGTAGGGACATCTTCATGTGCAGAGACAGTAGGGCTTGCTGCAAGGTTGATAGCAGCAGTAACTGACTCAATAATCCTGGTTTGTGCATTGGGAGAGATAGATATTGGCATTGGGGTTTCCTCCTCAATATCAGCTGTAGATTGATTAGAGGACATCAGTCGTCTTTCTTCGTCCTTAATCCGCATCATAGTTTCTCTGAGCTCCTTTTGGGCTACAGTCATCAACCTCTTCTTTTCTTTCTTTGGCTTGGGGTCAGCAACTTTCTCAGTCATTTCTGCATGTTCATCTTGAAGCTCCGGTGTTACAACCATCCTAGCTACTTGCTTTTCAACAGCATCTTCAGTGTCAGGTTGACTAGCTTTATTAGTAACATCTTCCGCTCTTGACTCTACGAACGTAGAGTTAGGATCCTCAATGATCGTAGGGAGACTTTTCTTTGAGCTACGTTTTCCCTTCTTATGATACACTTTAAGGATAGGTGTATTTTCATCAGATACTTCTTCTTTTTGCTGCTGCTTCCTTTTCTTCATTGGTGGTTATCCTATAGGCTGAGCAGGAATTTCTGGCTCTTGGGAAGTCTCATTGGTTGATCCTTGAGGTTCATCCTTCATTTGGGGCACCTCTTTAGCCTTTTTCTTCCCTTTGTTCTTCCTGCTCAGGGCTGGTGGTTCCTGATTTACTTTTTCAGTGTCTTCAATGACTGATAAATTTTTCATTAGGGACCTCTTTGCCCCACTTGTCCGTCCACTGGATTCAGACTGGATTATTCTCAAGTTTTCTACTGGATTTCTCTTCCAGTTTATAAATAGCTTCTTTGAGATCTTCTTATTGGGGTTGAGGGCTTCCCCTTCATCATCCCCAATTTTGTCACCAAGTGCTGATTGTAGAAGGATGCTTATGAACCTTCCATAGAATATTTTCCCGCTACCCTTGGATTTCTCAGCACTTTGAACTCGGTTGCCAATCCATTCCATTAATAAGGCTCCAAAGTTGATATCGATTTTGAAGACAATTACAATCATGATTTTCAGTTAAAGTTCACTGACTAAGTTATGCGTTGTATCTTTGCACAGGATGCATTTTCCCATAATATCAGCAAAAAATTCATACTTTTGGAGAAACTCCTTCTTCTTTAAACCTTTTAACTCAGGTTTGTCCTTCTAGTGCATTCGTTTTAACCATGTTGCTCTATCGATGCAACTTAAAGAGGTGAGGCCTTCAGTTTTGAAACCTAGGGCTAGATTAACCTTTGATGAACTGAGTTGAATAGATGTGCTTTTGACTTTAGTGGATAAAGTACCATCAGCATATACTCCATTTTCGTAGAATTCCCTCACCAACTTTGAATAAATCCTTGTTTTGGTTTGTAGAGCCTCCTAAAGTCTAGCACGCTTGAGAAGAGAGATAATCCTCTGGTATTGCTTCTCAGAGTTAGAGAAATGTTCGAAATCGAGTTCATTACCTGGGATGACTGGAGATGGTGCCATTGTTGATTCCTAAAATAAAAACGAAAATATCTGAGTGTATGTCTGTACTTTGAAATTTAGGGTTTTGACGAGAGGGAGATACGATTGAAATTTTGAAATCAAAATGCGTAAATGAGTGGTAACAGTTACGAACTGAATTTAAAAACTTCCCTCTTAATGATCTGAGTGGGACACGTGTTTAGTTCTGAGTGAGGCATGTCTTCTATTTTGAAGGATAAGAACTTTTTCCCCTTAGCTCCCCCTGAGCTCTATGGTTCCTCCTTGAGTCATTCTGACTCTACGAACACTTGCCCACTCTACGATTGGTTCCAGTCCCACTCTACGATCAGATTTTACTCAATGACATCTTTTGTGTTTGGCTTTCATTCTGCAGAGTTAGTTAGTTCCAACACAAAGTATCATGAATGTAAATTCAGCATTCCTAGTTCACTTATCAACATGTTAAATCTTGACTCATCCAATGGTTTTGTAAATACATTAGCGAGCTGATTTTCAGTTGGAATATAACTTAATGAAATATTGTCATTTTGCACATGATCTCTAATGAAATGATATCTTATATCTATGTGCTTGGTTCTTAAGTGCATGACAGGATTATGTGTTATAGCAATAGCACTGGTATTATCATAATGTACAGGAATAGATTTAAACTTAAACCCATAGTCAGCTAGTTGATTTTTCATCCATAGGATTTGTGCATAGCAACTGCCAGCAGCAATGTATTCAGTTTCAGCAGTTGAGGTTGATACTGAGTTTTGCTTTTTGCTAAACTAAGAGACAAGTCTACTTTCAAGCAATTGACACGTTCCACTTGTGCTCTTTCTATCAATTTTATAACCTGCATAATCAGCATCTGAGTATCTTATTAGATCAAAGGGTGAATCCTTAGGATACCAAAGTCCTAAGCTAGGAATGCCCTTCAGATACCTGAAAATCCTTTTTACAGCCATTAAATGTGATTCATTAGGATTGGCTTAAAATCTAGCACAAATACAAGTAGCAAACATGATATCTGGTCTGCTAGCTATTAAGTATAGGAGAGAGCCTATCATACCTCTGTATTGAGTAATATCAATACTTTTACCTTTCTCATCCTTGTCAAGCTTAGTTGCAGGTGCCATAGGAGTTTTCATGATGGTGGCTGAATCCATTCCATACTTCTTTAATAAGTCTTTAATGTATTTGGCTTGGTTGATAAAGATACCCTCATTAGTTTGCTTCACTTGAAGTCCAAGGAAGAAGTTCAGTTCTCTCATCATGCTCATTTCAAACTTGCTCTGCATTAGCTTGGCAAACCTTTCACACAACTTTTCATCAGTAGAACCAAAAATAATATCATCCACATAGATTTGAACTAGAAGTGATTTGTCCTTATGTTTCCTTAGGAATAAAGTAGTGTCTACTCTACCTCTAGTGAATCCCTTTTCAGTAAGAAAATTTGTAAGAGTTACATACCATGTTCTAGGTGCTTGTTTTAAACCATATAAAGCTTTATCTAATTTATACACATAATTAGAAAGGGTTGGATTGATAAAACTTGGAGGTTGTTCCACATAAACTTCTTCTTAAAGGTTCACCATTGAGAAAGACACTCTTGACATCCATTTGGAAGACTTTGAATTTTATGTGAGCCGCATGGGCAAGAAATATTCTGATAGCTTCCAATCTTAGAACAGGAGCAAAGGTTTCATCATAGTCAATCCCTTCTTCCTGTGAGTAACCTTTAGCTACCAATCTTACTTTGTTCCTTGTGATGACACCTTCTTCATCCATCTTGTTCCTGAAAACCCATTTGGTGCCAATGACTGGATGTTGTTTTGGCCTTTCAACTAGTCTCCAGACTTTATTTCTTTCAAATTAGTTGAGCTCCTCTTGCATAGCCTCTATCCAGCTTGAATCTTCTAATGCCTCTTCTACTTTCTTGGACTCTATTTGAGAGAGAAAGCTTAGGTAGATCAATTCATTTTGATTTGCTGACCTTGTCTTTACTCTAGCATTAGGATCTCCAATGATAAGATCTTCAGTGTGATCTTTTGTCCATTTTCTCCTTCTCGGGACATCTGTTCTGATGCTTTCCTGTCTGAGTTCTTCTAGATTGACTTCAGGTTCAGGTCGTAGAGTCTCGCTTTCTGGTACTGTGAACTCTACGATTTCTTCTTCTTGCTCTATGTTTTCTGATTCTGGCTCTTCGTTCGTAGTATCTAACTCTATGATTTTTGATTCTGTAATCGTAGAGTTCTTTTCTGCACTTTCGTTGAGTGGAGCATCCTTCCTTACAGGGTCTAATTCGTCAAATGTTATATAAATGGAGACTTCAACAGATAGAGACTCCTTGTTGAATACCCTATATGTTTTACTATCCATAGCATAACCAAGGAAGATTCCTTCATCTGACTTTGGCTGGAATTTGGTTAGGTACTTCTTGCCATTGTTGAGTATGTAATACTGATAGCCAAATGCACGAAAGTAGCTGATATTTGGCTTTCTTCCTTTCCATAACTCATAAGGAGTCTTCTTGAGGGTTGAGTGAATAAGAGACCTGTTTTAAGTGTAGCAAGCAGTGTTGACAGCTTCTGCCCAGAAGTACTCAGGTAGATGGGCAACTGCAAGTAGAGTTCTTCCTGCTTCAGTCAGAGTCCTATACTTCCTTTCAGCTACTCCATTTTGTCGAGGAGTTCTTGGAGCTGAGAAGTTGTGATTGATGCCATTCTCTTCACAATATTGTTCTACCTCAGAAAAATCAAACTCTCTTCCATGATCACTTTTGATAGCTTTGATTTTCTCCTCTTTCTCATTCATAACTAGTTTGAACAGGTTGATTAGTTGAGAACTGGTTTTATCTTTAGAGCTTAGAAAGAATGTCCATGTGAACCTGGTATAGTCATCCACTACTACCAGTGAATATCTCTTTCCTCCAAGGCTTGCAGTTGGGATAGGCCCAAATAGATCTATATGGAGTAACTGCAGGAGCTTATCATTTGAGTTGACTGTTTTGCCTTTGAATGAGGTTTTTGTTTATTTTCCAAACTGACATGCTTTCTAGGGTTTCTCTTTGATGAAGTTGAACTTTAGCAATCCTGCTACAAGGTCTTTAGAGGCCAATTTTGACATACTTTTAAAGTTTAAGTGAGACAGTCTTCTATGTCGTAGCCAGGAGAGATCTTCAGAAGCTTTGGCAAGGAAGCATATTATCTCATCATGACTTGGCTCAGTAAGGTTGACAATATAGACATTTCCTTCTCTGGATCCTATCAGCTTCAATGAGTTGGTCCTCAAATCTCTGGCTTGACATTGATTGTTGAGGAAGGTGACTTGATGACCTTTATCACACAGTTGGTTGATGCTAAGGAGATTGTGTTTTAGACCTTCAACATATGCTACTTTGCTGAATGATACAACACCATTCCCAGCTGAACCATATCCTCTTGTTTTTCCAGAGTTGTTATCTCAAAGATGACTGCAAGACCATCTTTTTCCATAAAGTTTAACATGAGGGCTCTGTTGCCTGTCATATGTCTTGAGCATCCACTATCAAGATACCATGTTGACTGAGTGGTGCTCTGTACCTGCAGAAATGATTAACTTTCATTTTGGTACCCAAACTTGCTTAGGTCCAGATTTGTTAGTAGCCTTTGGGACCCAAATTTGCTTGATTTTAGGTCTGTTTAGCACATGATAGAAATCATTAAAATAGCATTCTGCGGCTTTATGACCATATTTATAGCATGTATAACATTGAATATAATGTATGTTTGTGTGTGAGTATAGATTCCTCTTTATCTTGGGCATATGTGGATAGTAGTGGCCCACAACTTTTTCTTTTGGCTTATATTCCTTTTACTTCCACACAACTCTACGATTCATAGTTTTCATAGAGTTACAGAGAACTCTATGTTTCTTGTCGGGTTGGTTCGTAGAGTGAGTTCTGTAAGACTCTACGATCCTTCGAGGCTTAAATGTAGAAGTTAACTTACTTTTTGATCTCTTAAATCCTAGACTTGTGTGAGATTCAACAAAGTTTAAATAGCTTGGCCCTGCTATTTGTGAGGATTTGACAAATATAATTCCCTTATTAAACTTAGAGGAACTGTTATCATTTGCTTCCATATATTTATCCACGGTAGGTTCAGAAGTGGAATTACAGAACCCCCGACATGTCCTGCTAGCCACAGATCTTTGGCTAGAGATAAGAGAATCCATAGACAGAGAAGACTTGTTCCATATTGAAATTGTCTTTTCTAGTTCCTAAATCTTAGAGACTAGAATTAACTCTTTCTGGGTGTAGAGTTCATTTATCTGTTTTAAGTTAGCATTCTCAACCTCAAGACTGCTACAAGAGTTAGCAGTTCGTAGAGCAGTTTCCAACTCACGATTACTTTCTCTTTTTCTTCTTGAAGAAGAGAATGGTCTTTTGATAGAACCCTGAACATTTTCATGTATTTATGCAGTTCTATGATGGAGTCAGGCATTCCTTCTCTAAGATCATCAATAGTTAAATCAAAAACCTCATCAACGTTGAATTCTTTGATTTTTCTTTCCTTGGCTATTAAGCATAGATTTGCTTTGTGTGGTTCTTCATCTTCATTTGACTCATATTTTAAGTCATTGTATGAGTCACTCCATGAATTCTCAGCTACAAAGCCTTTATCCCCTTTTTTGAACTTATGATAGCCTTTGGGGGTTTTCTTCGAATATGGGTTCTTTTTGTTCTTTCTTAACTCTTCTCTTAGAGGTTTATCGCAGTTTGCAATGAAGTGACCTGGTTGTTTACAGTTGTAGCATAAATCACTTACTTGTTCTTTATTGTTGCTGCTGAATTTCCTTGATCTGCTGTTTCTGTTGATGAACCTTTTGAAGTGTCTGACTAGTATGGCAGCTCATTCATCGTTGATTTCATCATCATCATCATCTGAGTCATTATCTGATTCATTTTTGTCGGCTTTCCTTGATGTAGATGCCTTAAGAGCAATTCCTCTTTCCTTCTTCTTTACTTCTTATAATGTTTCAGCTCTTTGAGTTAGCTCTAATTCATAGGTGAGAAGGTTGCCATATAACATCTGCACAGTCATCTCATGGAGATTCTTTGATTCTCTAATGGTGGTGATTTTGGCATCCCACTTGCTAGGCAAGGCTCTCATGAATTTGATGATGAGATCTTTATTTGGATATACATTTCCATATGCTCGAAGAGAGTTGAGCAGCACATTGAACCTTTCATATGTGGAAATAATGTTTTCCCCAGAGATGTGGGTAAACATTTCATACTGATGTGTGAGTAATGATTGTTTGTTTTCTCTAACTTCTTCAGTCCCTTCATTCATGATTAGCAGTGCATCCCAAACTTCTTTTGCTGTTTGGCAGTTGACGACGTTTTCAAACAGCTCATCTGCTAGAGCCATAAACAAAATGTTTTTTGCTTTCTTATCCAGCTGAACTACTTTCTTCTCTGCATTTGTCCAATCTTTTCTTAATTTGATTGAGACTTTGTTTGGGTCGTCAGTAGTTGGCGTTAGCTTTGTTGGTACGTAGGCCCCACTGATAATAGCATCAAATAGATCCTCGTCTATGGCGTCTATATACGCCTGTATGCGAACTTTCTAATTAGCAAATTTTTCTTTGTTGCAAAGAGGTGGTTTGTTTCCTCTACCTAGCTCAGAGCCATTTTTGGTTTGTGCCATTGATCTACTCAAGCAAGTTAAGCTTTCTTAGTGAGAACCCACTCTAATACCAATTGTTAGTTTCTAATGGCACAAAAGATATCTAGAAGGGGGGGTTGAATAGATATCTTGAAACTTTTTAACTCTTTTTCTAAAAGACTTGATTAATAAACAAGTTAATTAAGCATAGCAGAATATATGATTGATTTTAATCCCCCTTAAAAATAGGACAGTTATAGCAAATATGATAAAGCAGTGATATAACAGTTATAGCCGTTATGGAGTGCAGAGAGAGAAGGAGAGACAAAGGACTTTAAGTGGTTCGGAGCACACAAGACTCCTACTCCACTATTCTACTCCTTGAGTAACAAATCCACTAAGGATATCTTTACAACTTGAATCACTAAGATTCCTTCAAGGCCAGCAGCCTTGGAACTCCAGTACACTAAGTACTCTTCAAAGCTAGCAGCCTTAGAACTCTGTAGACTAAGACTTGCAGCCTTAGAATCTCTTGTACCCTTCGGTACTCAGTAAGTCCAGCAGACTTGACTTTGGTTGGTCACCTATTGACCCTGTCACTTGATTGAGAGTGTTTGTTTTGTTGCTACTAAGTTGCTTGAAGCATATGGTCTGATGAACTCAGTAGCGAAGCAAGATATTCTCTTTGATCGTAGAGTAAGACTTTGACAAATTTAATTTCTTTTAGTTGTACTTATTTTATTTGTTCCTTCAATCTGTTTGCCTTATATAGATGCCTCTGAATTCTTCCGTTGAATATGAGACCGTTGCATCTGATATTCTCGTTGAGATTTGTTGCTGAACTTAGGAATAGTTTATTCCTTGTTGTGTGCGGTAGTGGGGTGAGTTAGCATCCATTAATTTGCTCCAAGATGGTAGTAAGGATAGTGCTCTGAATATCTGCAAACCATAGTTATTTGTTCCCTACTGACTTTGATTCTTCATTCAGTTCAATTAAGTATTCATCAACTGTCTTGGGCAGGTCATTCTACTGATCAGTCAATATGGGCAACGTAGAATATTAAAATCAGTTCTTGGTTGCTTGTCTGAATGAGGATCGTAGAGTGTTTGGCTGACTATACGATCCTTTGGTGAGACTTGATTCTTGCAGACGTTCATGGTGATCCTTCATGTTGCGTTTAGATCACTTAGAGACAGTATCAAAGTTTTGTTCCTTTATCTACTTGAGAACTGTCATCTTGTTAATGCAGATGTGACTCTACGATCGATCTTGACTGATGATAGAATTAATTCTACGATCTGCCGAGTCACTCTGTGTTTGTATGACTGAGTTTCACTCTACGTTTGCCTGGCCCAACTCTACGATACGACTGGCCGAGCTTCACTCTACGATAAGACTGGCCGAGCTTCACTCTACGTTAGTCTGGCAACTCTACGATGCCAAGAGAGAGCTCTGTGATTGACCGAGCCTTACTCTACGTTTGTCGGGTGAACATTGTGATCCTTTGAGTTGACTGCTCTACGATCTTTTGATGGATGTTGTATGATGACTTGTGCAGTACTCAATGATCAGTCTAGCCTTATTATCTTAATACATTAGATCAACCTAACAAGTTTGATCTTTTCTATCTAAGTCCTTGTACATCAAATCTTTGTAAAGACTTTACAATTCAGCTACTGAAACACATATACATTAATATCATAACATCAAATTAAAACATGTGATTCCTAACATCTTAAATTCACAAATCTTTAATCAATTGTTTAATGGAATTGAGTTAATATAAAATTGGTAGTTGTTATTATAAATTGCAGTTTTTCTCCGTGGGAACGATACTCTCTTATCATTATATTATTTGTGGACTGCGTATACTTACGTATTTTGCTAGTATAGATTTAGGCAAACATGACTCTATAACCGACCAACCCGACAAGAAAAAGAAGAAAATTAAGAAGGCAGCTAAGGAAATTCCCAAGGAATCTTAGAAGAAGTCCTCAAATTCTGAGAAGTGTGAAGAAGAAAATGATGAAGATAGTAACACACCTCTGTCTAAGATTATTCTAACAAGAAAGAGTGTGAGGCTAAATCGACGGAAGAAGGTCCCTGCTCAACTTGAAGAACAAGAAGGAAAATTTATGCCTCCTCTAGTCGAAGAGCTTGTGGATGAAGAAGAAGAGATACCCGGGCGTATCAGAAAGAATTAGGGAAAAAGTAAATCTACTTCACCTAAACAAGATCAAGTAGAAGAATTGGTTGTGATGGTTTCTACGCCTGAGCCACAAAATGTTGAAGAAATGCCTAAGACGGACACTGTACCTAAGACTAATTAAGAAGATGAATTGGCTGTGAATGATGTTACTCCTGAGCCTAGTAAAATTAATAGTTCGGCTATAAAGGCTTCCATGCCTAAGCCTCAAAATACTGAAGAATTGGTTGTGATGGCTGGTGAGCCAGAGCCCCGTAAAGGTAATAAAGTTCAGGCTGTGAAGGATTCAAGTCTTAAGCCTAAGGAGAAAAAGAAGAAAAGAAAGTTAAGCAGTATGTAGAGATGAAAGAAAAGAAAAAGAAGAAAGCAGAGAAGAAGAAGGAAGAAAGAAGACTGAAGAAGAAAGAAGAAAAGAAGAAGAGGAAAGAGATGAGAACCAAGCATAAGGAAGATTAAGTTCAACGATCGTTACATTCCTCTGATACTTCTCTGCGAGTGATTCATGTCATCGAGACGGTCATAGAGGATGTCAATAACGGTTTCGACCCAACGACCGTAAAGCCTGAGGATCCTAGCTCTTAGGGGGAGCAACCCATTGGTTATCCAGCTCATCCTCTCTCTCTTCCATCTACATCTCAGCCAAAGCCTGTGGACATTTTCATTCCTCAACCAAGGGAATATCAACCTGGTCTTCACAGAGTAATTCTCACAGGAACAGAAGTTCCATAAATAGTTCATCTTCTTCCTAATGAATTCGAAGGAATAGGGGCAGGTAGAATAAGAGTGCTACACTCTATAGATCCTCTGTTCACTCTCTTCTATGACTTGGAGATAGACAGAAGTATAACCGTTTATGAACCTAAGGGCGATCAATTGTTCTACTTCATGTCACTTATGCCTCTAGTCATAGCAATCATGCAAGGAGATCAAAGTTTCATCAGATGGAACTACTCCAAATATCCAAATCTGAAGATGGTGGCTCAAAACTTTCCTAGAGTTCTCAAATATGCCACCAAGCTGATATGTTCTGAGCCATCTGTATCTTCTCATTTGTATCAGAAGGTAACTGTTATACCTTCTCTATTTTTAAATTATATTCTTCCATCCTATGATTGGGATAAAGGCCTTATAGAGTCTCTCTCTGGCCCCTGAGTAATCTTCTGCTCAAATTTGTCCTGCTGAATTTCTTAATAATCCTTCGATCGAAGAGTCTCAACACTCTGAGGACGATATAAATAATACTATTCTTCCAGTCGTAGAGTCCCAACACTCTACTGATCATGAAAATAAACCTCACTCTCCATTCGTAGAGCCTTCACACTCTACGCATGATGAACAGAAAATACACTTTCCGATCGTAAAGTCTCAAAACCCTACGATCGATGTGAATAATATTAATTCTCTTGTACATACACCTATACAAATTCATACAGACTCTCCATCTCCAATTCAGATATCTTCTATACTTACTACACCTCAAACATCTCATGTTCATTCTACTTCTTCCTCCCCATTTTTTTCTCCAAACGTAGAGTCTCAAAACCTTACGTTTGATAAAATTAAAGCATTCATTCTTGTTCCACCAAAAGATTCACCTATACACTCACCGTCCCCCATTCAAACAATAAAACAAGAATCTAACCCGTCTATTCCTTCCAATATTCCTTCCTCCTCAGGAAATGAATTCTTTGACCTACCTCTTGCTTTACTCAATCTCTCTCGAAGTGATAAGGCAGGTTCTGAAGACCTGCTCTCTCAAATAATGAAGCGTCTTGAAATCATTCCAATAACTGCACATCTCACTGATCTTACTTCTTATATGTCTCAAGACATCGATGAAAAGCTTGAACAAAAACTCTACTGAGCTTCGTGATCGAATGAAAAAGATTACCACTGCTGCGAGTCATCTTCCTGGAGACATGGACAGAGAGTTGGACAAGCAATTAAAGTCCTTCTTCAAAGATGTGTCTCATCGTCTTCATGATCGAGATGAAAGCTCTGTTAAAGCTCTGACGTCCTTCTTACAGACAACAAAAATATCACCATTCGTCCTTCTTGTGTCTCATCGTCCTTCTTCAAAAACAAAAATAAAAGCTGTAACGATCGGAAATTTTAATTTCCTTGTAACCCGAGTTTATGTGTGAATGCAATGAATTTTTATATATATTATTATGTGTTATGTGCTTAAAGGTTGTGTTATAACCTAGAATATATGTATGTGTTGAATTTTACGTGTTGTTGTGTCGTTAGGGTGAATATATTGACTTCGTGAAAAATCGTAAAATCACTATTCACGGGGCACGTTTACTGAGACACTATTCACGCCATAATATTTTTACGTCTTTTTCGACCTTAATAAATTTCAATAATACACGTGTACGAAGTGATAATTTTTTCAAGTGTCAGACTTTCATTTTGAGCCCATTTGTGTTTTATTCGGTATCCGAAATATATAATATGACTGTTCCGAATAAATAGACAAACTCCATAGTAATTATTTTTATGTGTCCCAATAATTTATGGGAGTACCCATTTTAATTTTGGGTAGAGTTATTTACCAAATTGGGTACAAAAGTGGGAGTATTCGGGTATATTTTTGTGTATTTGGGTACTTATTTTGGCTTGTTACTCCAAGAGGGAACCAACCTAAACCCTTGGACCAATTAAATGCAAGGAGTAGAGTGTATAGCCGGCAGCTTGCTGCTATTTATGAGGCCCAATGCCTTAATTCTCCCATTTGCTGAACTTTCTTGAGCTACTCCCTCTCATTCTCCCGAAGCCTCCAAGCTGCCATTCCATTCAAACTTCTTCTCTCCCATTCCTTCCCTAAACTAACAGCAGATAGAGAGAGAGATTGAGTGTGAGAATGCTGCAGATTATTGAGAGTGAAAGAGCATTGAAGAAGAAGTAGAAGAACAAGAAAAGAAGAGGAAGAAGAACACGGAAGAACAAGAAGCAAAGTGAGCGGGAGAAGGAAGGAGGAACTCAATCCAATTGAGCCTAATAATTTTCTTAGCACCTAGAAGGGATTAACAAGGTAAACAATCAACCAATAATTCAATTCCATTTGAGTTTGATTAAATTTTTGAGTTTTTGGTGTTCTTGAGCTCAAACCATTGGGTTTGAGCATTTCTTGCAATTGTTGTTGTAATTGTTGGTTGTGGTCTGTTTTTATTATTACCAAGACATCATGTAAGCTATTAATAACCTCAAAGTGGAACAAAATTAATGAATGATCCGAACCTTGGCTTAAAGAATGAAACTTTGGACTTTTTGGATAAAATGACTTTCGGACGATTTAGAGAACTATAAAGCTTTGATTGAGTAATTGTTTGGTCTAATTGATGTTGTAATATTGTAGTTCCATGGGTTATCTTCATAACCCAGCTGGAATATAGTTAAAAGGAGTTAAAACAAAGATTTGGTGTTGATTTTGGTGAAGAACACCAAGAACACGAAAATAGAGTTTTCATTTTGTACTTTGGCTCACAAATTGGTCATGTTAATATTCGTGGGTGATTCTAAATATTTGACATGTTGTAGTCCTATGAATTAGGAGTCCATAGAGTCCGAAATGGACCAATTTACATGTGTATAGAAGGAGTTATGAAGGTTGGAGTTGAAGGAGGTCGAGGTCGCGAACTGGGCAAAAGCCTAGAATCCGGCCACTGGATGGTTGATGCTGCAGCGCCAATAACTCATGCCGCAGTGTGGCCTATCCAGGGAATGAAGGGGGCTCACGCCGCAGCGTGACCTCCAAGCTTTGAGCATGGCGCCGCAGCGACGTCACTTGGCAGGAAACGGCACGGGACTCACGCCGCAGCGTGAGGTCCAAGTACTAAGGCTCACGCCGCAGCGTGAAGCCTGTCAGGAAGAGACCGGGACTCACGCTGCAGTGTGAGACCCAAGCACCAAGTGTGAAGCTGCAGCGTCAAGCCCATCATGTGAAAAGCACGGGTCTCGCGCCACAGCGTGGGAACTAGTATTAAGCGTTATGCCGCAGCGCCAACCCCGTGTCTGACCTGGGTCGGGTCAATCAGACCGAGTCAGGTCGGGTCGAACCTAGTGAACTTTTTCAGCGGGTCCAACACTTATATTTTTGTACAAATGATTAGACACATTTGTAATCATATCTTGTTAAGCCTTAATTGTTTAATTGTATGCTAAGTGTCAATCAAATCAGTGTTGTCTTAGGGTGTAAATTGACTAACTTGGTTGAAACTTATATTTGGCTTCCAGGGGGCGCTGCCCCCTTAGACCCCCGTCAGCTCACCGGCGAGCTGGGCAGCCGCTCGCTCACCGGGGAGCGAGACCCCCAACTAGGTAGTTGTAGGGCAATCAATGTGTTTTAATGATGTAACGTCTGTTTTGAACTTAATCCTTATATGACTAATTGTTATATGAATATGTATTTATATGTGTAGGATATTAAGGAGCGTGTGTTGTAATATTGTAGCAGACGCACTAGGCAAATTCCTTAATTTCATTCTTTCTATATATTGAATGCAAGTTCTTCTTTAACCCTTATCTAACCCTTGGGTTGGGCAAGTTTCTAAACCTTATGCACTATTTTTATTTTGTGCAAACAGGTATATGTTAGGCAAGTTTCCTAACGCTTGTCTAACCCTTGTGTTGGGCAAGTTCTACTGTGCGAGTTATTTATTGATTGAGCAATCATTTTATGTTATTGCAAGTTCCTCACTCAACTATTTTATTTGAGCAAGTTTCCTATCCTATACAAATATTGTATATTGTTGCAAGTATTACTTCATTAAGCGAGTTTTTTATCTTATTCAAGATATTCTGTACATGTTTCTTTACTTCAATCATTGTTATATTGCAAATGTTCTTAGAATGAACTGATAATCATTCACGTTATCTAGTTATGCTTCAACCCATGTTATTAAAACTTTCAAGTTCTATATTCCATGAACTACATAAGATAGATGTCAAAGCCAATTGTTTCTACTAGACGTATGTTTAATCATCATTGTTGTAAAGTAAAGCTGTAAGACCCCGAATTTATGAAATAAAAATTTATTATTTTCGTTATGATTATTTTTCTAAATAGTGATGTGCTTAATTGTTATAAATGATAGTTAAGGGTGTTATATACAAATTATCTGATAAATAGTACGTTGGGGAATATTCCTTTTGTCGGGAAATATTCTTTCTGTCGGGGAATATTATATTCGGTACCGTACGACGGCGCCGAAATGGCAATATTGTCAATGATAGTGGGCCCCACAACGGGTTAACTGTCGGATATAGAAAGTGATAGAAATTGGCGGCAAAACTTTAACCGATAACTGTTAAAATACCCGGTGATAAAAAAGAACAGTAAAACGCGTTATTCCACAGTAGCACACGGTATTCCACAGTAGCTCACGATGTTGCACAGTGTTTTATAGTATTGATTCAATAATTGATAAAGTAACAATTGCATAGTATCTTGATTCAATAATTGTTAATTAGCATCTGCATAATATATTTTACTATTTGTCACGACACTGTAACTTATATCATTTGATAGGATATTTTAGCATTATCGACAATGTCTAGAAATTCTGTCAAGGAAAGAGGTTATTTAATTGCGCGCCATTTTTATGGAAGGCCCCCTCTTTCCTGGGAATAATCTGGTTGTCAGTATTGCGAGTATATGCTATCTGTGATATTAATACATTTAACACAATAATACAGAAAAATGAATTTATTGTGATAATGGAGTTATTTTTTAATGGTTTTATCTTTTGATAATGGAATTATCTTTTGATAATGGATTAATCTTTTTGAATAAATGGATGGATGATATTAATGGAAGAAAAAATGGATGGATGATATTAATGGAAGAAAAAATGGATGGATGATATTAATGGAAGAAAAAATGGATGGATGATATTAAAAGAATATGGGAAAAAGACCAAAATGCCCTCACCTTGATTTTCCTATAAATAGGGAGAGTTTGCTTAAGAAATTTTCACACCTTCATTGCCTATACTTCCTCTCTCTCTCTAAATTTCTTAAGTTCTCTTAGTGTGCTAGGTTACTGTGAGTATTTGTGAGGATACTAGTATTGTCCGAAGTTAGTAAACTTCATAGAAAGTAACATCCAGTCACTTGTTAACTAAGGTAGGGAATATCATTTCTTTCATACTCATATATAATATCATTTGTTTTCATGTTCGTAAGTGATATTATACTCATAAAGGTTGTTATTCGTTCTATATTAATTTGTGGGGATAACCTGGCCGTGCGGTATGACGCATGCCTGGTGAATATCTTTTTGTATTCAACCTTTATTATTCTATGGGAATAACCTGTAAGTACGAGTGTCGTACCTGGTGAATACCCTTCTGTATTCATTCCTTATTAATCTGTGGGTATAACCTGTTCGTACGGATTGACGCATACCTGATGAATAACCCGTTGTATTCATTACTTATTAATCTGTTGTGGAAATAATCTGTCTACGCGAATTATCGCATGACAGGTGAAAATCCATTTGAAATTTCATATATTCTGTTATACTCATATAACTTATCATTTCTTTTGTACTCTTTACTGAATATCTTTTTCTTTCACATTTCTCCATTTATGATAAGAAATCCTTGTTTGTTTCCAAAACCTTATTTTTAAATGGAGAAAATTCCTGAAAATTAGTAGAATATCCTTAATAGTTTGTGCTTCATCTAATATCTTTTCACTTGAATCTTTCTATACGTTATAGTTGAAGCATGAAATAATTTCTTGAATATCATTCTTGAACTTGACTCCACAATTTGGTTATCGTGTTGGCAATTTGGTCAATCTTTGATACTGATTAAATTATAAAGCTTTTCTTATCCTTAATCTCACTGTATCATTGTCATCATCCTTATCCTCATACTTAAATTGTGGTATTAGTTCTCTTTGGCCCGTAGTGTAAAGATGAACTGGCGTGACATGATTTTGACCAAACTGTGTATTAGTATAATCATGACTTTTTGTGTTATAAACAAAGGCGTATGGTGAAAGTTCTCTTTGGCCGGTAGTGCAAAGATGAACTGGCGTTTGGCATGATCATGACCGGTGATGTTACAAATTAATATCTTTGGCACGTAGTGCAAAGAGAGGCTGTTGAATATAAACTGTTGATTTGGATGTTCATAAACAGGAATTGTTGATTGGTGTTACAGGGATAAAATATTGGTGGTGATCCTTTAATTTATAGAAGATGGTAGATATTATAATCTACTTGACTCTTCTAATGGATTGTTTGTTCCGCTGCAATTGTTGTTGTTGAACAATTAAAATATCTTTAAATCTCTGATTTAATTCTGTTGAAGACTAAAGATAAATTTTATTCTTCATTATCTTAGTCATGATATTTCTTACTGGGCTATTTGAGCTCACCCTTTTCAGTTTTGTTCCATTGTTCTTCTCAAGAAAGGAAAATGTAGCTGGGACTAGCCGGGGAGTGGAGTGATGGTCCGAGTTAGTGGTTGTCTTTATCAAGTTATGGCATAGTTTAATAATGATTGTACTAGAGACTTAAAACATGTGTTGTCGTCTTTTTACGGCATTGTAATAATTTGGGTTTGGATACTGTGGTACCATACGGTACGATATTTGTATGAAAAGTCACAGTATGTGTGTGGTCGTATTTTGCACGACAAATACTAGTTGTAAATGGGAAAATTCATATTTGGTATTTGTATTTTTGTAGAATGTTATTGACGACTCAAAATGGGTTGTGTGGACCTATTTTGGGGGCGTCACAGTTGGTATCAGAGCTTAGGGATATGATCTCTGGTAGAGATCTGGGATTAGAACTAAGAGGGGAGAGACGAGTAAAATCCTTTGCTAGTGTGTCCTACCTAAGCTATTTTTGGTTATTTAAGCAATTGGTTTGGTTATAGGGACAAGATGTTGCATGTCTATTTCTTTAACTAATCTTTGTTTTGTGATCACATTTCAGAATGGCATCTGAAAACCAAGAGATTCACTATGAGACTATTGTGGCTGAAAACCAGGAAGCCACAAATAATACGGGTGCAAACTCAGAACACCATGATGCTAATCATGATGCTAACAACCGGATGAATGATGAATTTTTTAGGAACTTCATGCAATACATGCAGAACCAGGCGAGAAGAGCTCCTGTCTATAATACTGGCAGAAACGCTGATAATGTACGGATGGTCACTGCCAAGCAGTTCAAAGAATTGGGACCACCTGAATTTTTCGGCAAGCCAGATCCACTCAAGCCAGAGTAGTGGCTTAAACAATTAACGAAGATATTTGATGTACTGCGTTGCACGGATGACCAAAAGGTTCCTTTTGCCACCTTCATGTTGCGAGGAGAAGCAGATCATTGGTGGGAATCTGTGAAACGTACCCATCGTTCGGCACTCGAGATGTCTTGGGTCGAGTTCCAGGAATTATTTAATGAGAAGTATTTCCCGAAAAGTATTCGTCATATGAAGGAGGTAGAATTCATCAAACTGGAACAGAACAACATGACGGTGTCACAGTACGAAGCCAAGTTCGCCGAGCTGTCGAGTTTTGCATCCCATTTGGTGGATACTGAAAAACGAATGACACGAATGTTCCTACGAGGTTTGAAACCAGAGATTCGCCAATATCTCGTTTCTCATAAAATTTGTATATACGCAGATGCTGTGGATAGGGCTCAAGTAGTGGAGCAGGAAAGAGGACTACTACAACCAGGAAGCAACACCCAACCACGAGAGCAAAATCACGGTAATAATCGTAATGGTGGCAGCAATTATCGGAATAATGATAATCAGCGAGGAGGGAATCACAACACCGGAAATGGTAACCACTTCGGTGGTAATCCTGGCCCGGATAACAGAAGGAGTGAGTCAAGTGGCAACAATTCCAAGAAGAGGAGATTCAACAACAACCATGGAAAGGCACCAACGTCAGTACCAGCACCAGTACCAGTTTCGAAGGAAGGAGAACGACCACCTGTTAGATGTTTCAGGTGTGGGAAGGAAGGACACATCAGTCCAAATTGTACACAATCGCCATCCCAAGTATGTTACAATTGTGGAAAGGAAGGCCATATAGCTCGCTTTTGTCATGCAGCGAAGTCAAGTCCAGCTGCGATGATGACACCGAAGGCGGTCACGGACAAGTCAAAGTCTGTGGTCCAGGGGAGAGCTTTTGTTGTGACGTCACAAAAAGCGCAGAATTCGAACGAGGTTATAACGGGTAAACTACTTATTAACTCTTATGAAGTCTATGCCTTATTAGATACTGGTTCTACCCACTATTTTATTTCACCAACATGTGCTCAACGCTTGAATTTGACTCCTGAAAAATTAGATTTTGACTTATCTATCGAAACACCATTAGCGCAAACATTCGTTACATCTACGGTCTATAAATCTTGCTTTGTTCAAATCGGCACCCTCACATTACCTGTTGATCTTATCTCCTTGAACATGCATGAATTTGATGTGATATTAGGAATTGATTGGTTAACTGTTCATCATGCTAAAATTGATTGCTTTCGTAAGGTTATTAGTTTTCATATTCCTAATCAACCTATTATGCGAATTCAAGCAACCAAACCATTGAAATCAATAACCATCATTTCTAGTCACAAAGCCATTCGTTTATTGAAAAACGGATGTCAAGCCTTCTTAGCCCATGTAACGGATTTAAATAAAAGTACGTCAGATTTGAAAAATATTTCTGTTGTTAATGAGTTCCCTGACGTATTTCCCGAAGAACTTCCTAGCCTACCCCCAGACCGTGAAATTGAATTTTGTATCGACCTTGAACCCGGTACGAAACCTATTTCCAAAACCCCATATCGAATGGCCCCTATTGAACTTCAAGAGTTAAAGGTCCAACTACAGGAGTTGTTGGACAGCGGTTTCATACGTCCGAGTACATCGCCTTGGGGTGCTCCTGTTTTATTCGTAAAGAAGAAAGACGAGAGTATGAGACTTTGCATTGACTATCGGGAGTTAAACCATGTCACCATCAAAAATAGGTACCCGTTACCTCGCATTGATGACCTGTTTGACCAGTTACAAGGTGCTCAATTCTTTTCAAAGATCGATCTTCGTTCTGGATATCATCAGTTGAAAGTTAAAGCTGATGACATTCCAAAGACTGCCTTTAGAACTCGGTACGGGCATTATGAATTTCTGGTCATGTCTTTTGGATTGACTAATGCTCCTGCTGCTTTCATGGATATGATGAACCGGATATTCAAGGAATACTTGGATCATTTCGTGGTTGTCTTCATTGATGACATTCTCATATATTCTAAAAGTCGTGAAGATCATGAGCAACACTTGAGGCTGATACTCCAAAAACTTCGTGAAAACACGTTATATGCTAAATTGAAGAAATATGAATTCTGGCTTGAGGAAGTTGCATTCCTTGGTCACTTGGTTTCTAAAGAAGGAATCTCGGTTGACCCGGCGAAGATTGAAGCAGTATCAAATTGGGAACAACCCAAGTCAGTAACCGAAGTACGAAGCTTTCTGGGTCTAGCTGGTTATTATCGGAGATTCGTAGAAGGATTTTCTCGAATAGCCGTTCCATTAACTCAACTGACTCGGAAAAGCACAACATTCAAATGGAGCGAAGAATGCGAGAAGAGTTTTCAAGAACTCAAAAGAAGACTCATTTCAGCACCTGTATTGGCAATACCTTCAGGATCGGAAGGATTTGTCATCTACAGCGACGCTTCAAACAAAGGACTAGGTTGTGTTCTCATGCAACATGGGAAGGTTATAGCCTATGCGTCTCGGCAACTCAAGGAATATGAGAGGAATTATCCTACTCATGATCTAGAGTTGGCAGCAGTTGTTTTCGCGTTGAAGATTTGGAGACATTACTTGTATGGGGAGAAAGTAGAGATCTATACAGACCACAAAAGTCTCAAATATTTCTTCACCCAGAAGGAACTCAACATGCGACAACGGCGTTGGCTCGAGCTGTTGAAAGATTACGATCATACCATCCAGTACCATCCTGGAAAGGCGAATGTAGTAGCTGATGCATTGAGTAGAAGATCATATGCAAGTACGAGTGCGTTATTGACATCTCAAAGGCCCATTTTGGATGATTTACAAAAGATGGAGATAAAATTAAAGACTCCAGGAACCCACGTGAAGGTCGCAAATATACAAGTAGAACCGGCTTTAATCGACAAAATTAAAGCTGCTCAAGTTACAGACCCAGAGTTGATGAATATGAAAAAGAAGGTGCAAGAAGGTGCTATTCCAGAAGAAAGAGTCGACGAAAAAGGAATATTGCGAATCAACTCTAGACTGTGTGTTCCTAACGACCCTGACTTGAAATACAAAATCATGATGGAGGCGCACAACACACCGTTTGCAATCCACCCTGGAAGTACCAAAATGTATCGTGATCTTCGACATACATTTTGGTGGAACAATATGAAGAGATATATTGCAGAGTTTATCGCAAGATGTTTAACTTGTCAACGTGTCAAGGCGGAGCATCAAGTACCAAGGGGTCCATTGCAACCACTTGAGATTCCAGAATGGAAGTGGGAACACATCAACATGGATTTCGTGACAGGTCTTCCCAAGGTTTCTCAAGGCTTAGACGCAATTTGGGTCATTATAGATAGATTGACCAAGTCTGCTCATTTCTTGCCTATACGAGAAAACTATTCACTCGAGCGTCTTGCTAATTTGTATATTAGCGAGATTATGAGATTGCATGGCATGCCAGTATCCATAGTTTCTGATCGAGATCCTAGATTCACTTCACGATTTTGGGTCAGCTTGCAAAAAACTATGGGCACTGAATTACGATTCAGTTCTGCATACCATCCCCAGACAGACGGACAATCGGAAAGGACTATTTAAACCCTCGAAGATCTATTAAGACTCTGCGTACTAGACTTCAAAGGAAGTTGGGACAAATACTTGCCATTGGTGGAATTCTCTTACAATAACAGTTATCAAGCAAGTATAGGCATGGCTCCCTTCGAGGCGTTGTATGGACGAAGATGTCGATCTCCAGCATGTTGGGATGAAGTAGGTGAGGCAAAATTGTTGGGACCTGAGTTGATACGTATGACTACGGAAAAGATCCAAATGATCCGGCAACGTATACAAACAGCTCAAGATCGACAAAAGAGTTATGCTGATCTTCATCGAGGAGACGAGGAATTCAATGTCGGAGATCATGTATTTTTACGTGTTGCTCCGTGGAAAGGTGTTACGCGATTCGGAAAGAGAGGAAAGCTTAACCCTCGATTTATCGGTCCATTTGAAATCCTCGATCGATTAGGAACTGTGGCCTACAGACTCGCCTTACCGCCAAGCATGTCTCGTGTTCATAATGTTTTTCACATATCCATGCTACGTAAATATGTGAAAGATCCAAACCACATTATTGAGTTGGAACCAGACGAGATAGCAGAGGATTTGACGTACGAAGAGGTACCTGTCAAGATCTTGGATAAGAAGGAACAGATTCTACGATCAAAGGTTATACCTCAAGTCAAAGTTTTATGGAGAAACCATGATGTTGAGGAAATGACCTGGGAGTTAGAATCCGAGATGAGAGCAAAGTATCCTCACCTTTTCGAATTGCCAGGTACGTACGTCAATTTCGAGGACGAAATTTCATAAGGAGGGGAGATTGTAAGACCCCGAATTTATGAAATAAAAATTTATTATTTTCTTTATGATTATTTTTCTAAATAGTGAAGTGCTTAATTGTTATAAATGATAGTTAAGGGTGTTATATGCAAATTATCTGATAAATAGTATGTCGGGGAATATTCCTTTTGTCGGGAAATATTCTTTCTGTCGGGGAATATTATATTCGGTACCGTACGACGGCGCCAAATGGCAATATTGTCAATGATAGTGGGCCCCACAATGGGTTAACTGTCGGATATAGAAAGTGATAGAAATTGGCGGCAAAACTTTAACCGATAACTGTTAAAATACCCGGTGATAAAAAAGAACAGTAAAACGCGTTATTCCACAGTAGCACACGGTATTCCACAGTAGCTCACGATGTTGCACAGTGTTTTATAGTATTGATTCAATAATTGATAAGTAGCAATTGCATAGTATCTTGATTCAATAATTGTTAATTAGCATCTGCATAATATATTTTACTATTTGTCACAACACTGTAACTTATATCATTTGATAGGATATTTTAGCATTATCGACAATGTCTAGAAATTCTGTCAAGGAAATGGGTTATTTAATTGCGCGCCATTTTTATGGAAGGCCCCCTCTTTCCTGGGAATAATCTGGTTGTCAGTATTGCGAGTATATGCTATCTGTGATATTAATACATTTAACACAATAATACAGAAAAATGAATTTATTGTGATAATGGAGTTATTTTTTAATGGTTTTATCTTTTGATAATGGAATTATCTTTTGATAATTGATTAATCTTTTTGAAAAAATGGATGGATGATATTAATGGAAGAAAAAATGGATGGATGATATTAATGGAAGAAAAAATGGATGGATGATATTAATGGAAGAAAAAATGGATGGATGATATTAATGGAAGAAAAAATGAATGGATGATATTAAAAGAATATGGGAAAAAGACCAAAATGCCCTCACCTTGATTTTCCTATAAATAGGGAGAGTTTGCTTAAGAAATTTTCACACCTTCATTGCCTATACTTCCTCTCTCTCTCTAAATTTCTTAAGTTCTCTTAGTGTGCTAGGTTACTGTGAGTATTTGTGAGAATACTAGTATTGTCCGAAGTTAGTAAACTTCATAGAAAGTAACATCCAGTCACTTGTTAACTAAGGTAGGGAATATCATTTCTTTCATACTCATATATAATATCGTTTGCTTTCATGTTCGTAAGTGATATTATACTCATAAAGGTTGTTATTCGTTCTATATTAATTTGTGGGGATAACCTGGCCGTGCGGTATGACGCATGCCTGGTGAATATCTTTTTGTATTCAACCTTTATTATTCTATGGGAATAACCTGTAAGTACGAGTGTCGTACCTGGTGAATACCCTTCTGTATTCATTCCTTATTAATCTGTGGGTATAACCTGTTCGTACGGATTGACGCATACCTGATGAATAACCCGTTGTATTCATTACTTATTAATCTGTTGTGGAAATAATCTGTCTACGCGAATTATCGCATGACAGGTGAAAATCCATTTGAAATTTCATATATTCTGTTATACTCATATAACTTATCATTTCTTTTGTACTCTTTACTGAATATCTTTTTCTTTCACATTTCTCATGATAAGAAATCCTTGTTTGTTTCCAAAACCTTATTTTTAAATGGAGAAAATTCCTGAAAATTAGTAGAATATCCTTAATAGTTTGTGCTTCATCTAATATCTTTTCACTTGAATCTTTCTATACGTTATAGTTGAAGCATGAAATAATTTCTTGAATATCATTCTTGAACTTGACTCCACAATTTGGTTATCGTGTTGGCAATTTGGTCAATCTTTGATACTGATTAAATTATAAAGCTTTTCTTATCCTTAATCTCACTGTATAATTGTCATCATCCTTATCCTCATACTTAAATTGTGGTATTAGTTCTCTTTGGCCCGTAGTGCAAAGATGAACTGGCGTGACATGATTTTGACCAAACTGTGTATTGGTATAATCATGACTTTTTGTGTTACAAACAAAGGCGTATGGTGAAAGTTCTCTTTGGCCGGTAGTGCAAAGATGAACTGGCGTTTGGCATGATCATGACCGGTGATGTTACAAATTAATATCTTTGGCACATAGTGCAAAGAGAGGCTGTTGAATATAAACTGTTGATTTGGATGTTCATAAACAGGAATTGTTGATTGGTGTTACAGGGATAAAATATTGGTGGTGATCCTTTAATTTATAGAAGATGGTAGATATTATAATCTACTTGACTCTTCTAATGGATTGTTTGTTCCGCTGCAATTGTTGTTGTTGAACAATTAAAATATCTTTAAATCTCTGATTTAATTCTGTTGAAGACTAAAGATAAATTTTATTCTTCATTATCTTAGTCATGATATTTCTTACTGGGCTATTTGAGCTCACCCTTTTCAGTTTTGTTCCATTGTTCTTCTCAGGAAAGGAAAATGTAGCTGGGACTAGCCGGGGAGTGGAGTGATGGTCCGAGTTAGTGGTTGTCTTTATCAAGTTATGGCATAGTTTAATAATGATTGTACTAGAGACTTAAAACATGTGTTGTCGTCTTTTTACGGCATTGTAATAACTTGGGTTTGGATACTGTGGTACCATACGGTACGATATTTGTATGAAAAGTCATAGTATGTGTGTAGTTATATTTTGCACGACAAATATTAGTTGTAAATGGGAAAATTCGTATTTGGTATTTGTATTTTTGTAGAATGTTATTGACGACTCAAAATGGGTTGTGTGGACCTATTTTGGGGGCGTCACAAAAGCTATCCGATCAAATTGTTTGGTTTGGATTCCTATGTAAAGCTGAGATGAACAACCCTCATAGCAGGGGAAACAGTATGTATGTCGGGGAACTGACACACGCGCGAACAGTATGTAAAAGGGGTTATGCATAACACCAGGTACATTAAGCTGATCACCTATTGTATTAGTATGTTGGGTTATCAAATGAATTTCTGGTAATCCTAGTAAAAGTTCAGTGTCATGATGACTACTCAGTATAGAATATTTCTCCCATTTGGGAACATTGAAATCATTCGGTCCATAGAGGCCCTACAATTGTGTTAAAGAGATCATTCGTAGAAATTGTTCAAGTTCTTGAGCTATCTTTTAATCTCTTGATTCTTGTAAGCTATAAAGTCTTCATTTGATGATTCGCGATTATTGTTATTATACTTGCTGAGCAAAATTGTTGCTCACCCTTGCTTTCCTTAAAATATTTTAGTTAGTGGAGCTCGTGGTGAAAGCTCAGGGAAGGATAAAGGCAAAGGCATAACTACTGATTAGCTTTGTACCGTTAAGTTTACCATTTTGATTATGTACTAAGACTCGTTGACTTTTGTGATGTATTAAGACTTAATTACCCTTATGTATTAAGTTATGTTTTGTAGAAGTTTTGGTTTCGAGACTTGGGACATGATTATTTATGTTATATCAATGTAAATATTCCTTTATTTTCACTGTAAGTTATCAATAGTATGATGTATGTATTAGATAGTGACGAACCAGGTTTTGCGGTTCGGGTGATCCGGATTTGGGGGTGTCACAAAAGCTCTGTTAAAGCTCTAACAGACAAAGTATTTGAACTTAATTCCACACTCTCGGAGTTCAAGAGTGATATCACCATTCGAACTGACAACACAATGGCTTTGGTCCATCAGAAGAGTGTTCAAGCTACTGTCTGTCAAGAAGAAATTTGGTCTAATATTGCTATGTCTTCCTCCCAAATCTAAGAGCTGGTTGAATCAGTTAAGCATCTATCTAGCACTCATGATGACAAAAAAGGGGAGAAATAGAAGCAAAAGCAAGTGGAGAAGCAGTAAACTCAGGGGGAGAAAAGACAAAGAAATCAAAAGCAAATATCCATAACTCCTCTGGTCTACAGATTACGATCGCCTCCTCCTCCTCTAGCAGCGATTCTAGTTGATCGTGGTCATTCTTCCTCACGGCATGATTCGTTAAGTAGAGTTACCCCAACTGGCTCACATATTCCCTCTGGTGATCCCGCTTATCTTCACAAAAATCTTCAAGGGATTCGTGTCATGGGAGAAGAAAGGATTAATATACCTGATCTTGGTCCAAGGGACTCAGCTGATAAGATAAGGAGAAAAGAAGCTGAAAACAAGGCTAGATATGATCGTAGAGTCGAAAGTGAAAAGAAATGGCTATCAAAAAAGAAGTGGAGCAGAAGGTAGAAAATTGTTAAGTATAGAATTATTGTAAAATTTTCATATGTTGTACGAATTATCAAACATCAATAAATTCATCTATTTTGTTCTAGCGATACAGTGACTTATATTTAAGTCATGTTTATATTTCAAGTAATTGCATTTTTAGAATTGATGAATGTTATGAAACTGTTGGTTTTGTCATCATCAAATAGGGGGAGATTGTTAGAACTTGCATATTTAAATTTGATGATGAATGTAATTAATGTATATTTGTACCAATAAGTTTAAGTTACTCTGTCAGTTCGTAATGACAAGATGGATCGTAGAGTCAATCCATGTTCAGAGTGCATCAAATGTTTGATTGTAAAGCTCTCACAGATTTTGTAAAGTGAAGATCAAGTCATAGAGTGAACAGATAATCACAAAGTCAAGCAAAGTTCACTTTGTAAAGACTGAACGTAGAGTTTTCCATGAGGTCACTTCGTAAAGTGACTCAAGGATCGATCAGTTGAGACAAGATCATAAAGTCACCTAAAACGTAAAGTAAATCTTCGTAGAGCTGATCGTAAAGTTTATTCGTAGAGTACTATTCCCGTCATAGAGTAATCCTCGTAAAAGAGCAGGACGTTGAGTAAACTCTACGATCCATCATCTTCATAGAGTAAGTCAAGTCTAACAACATGACTGACATGGGAGCGTTACTGATTGAAGGTTCAAATGCATTTATCAAGCATCCTAGGTTGAAATCGAAGATCAGAAGATGTGTCTACCAGCTAATTTGCTGAAAGCGACAACTCACAGGTGGTAGGTGAGATTGTAGGCTAATGTGATAGACATGTCAAAAAGAAGCTGACGCATTAGTTTAAAATGTCAACATCAAGGATCCCAAGATATATGAGCATTAAATGCACCAACGGGGATATAGCAACAGGAAAATTTCTGGCAGACTATAAAAGACAACAAAGAATCAAATTCAACGAAGGACGAACTCTAATCAAAAAGCCTAAGCTCTGCCAAAGTCTAAAAAACTAATTCTACGATTTTGAACAACTAGTTCAAGCTGCTAAGTACCTGAGGAGAAGATCATATTGCCAACTTAGCAGCACCTCTCAACAACAATCAATCAACAGAGGACTAAGTGTCTTAGTCTTAGTGACCATTATTCCGAGACTAAGTGACTTGAAGGAATCTTAGTGATTCAAAGGACTAAGTGTCCTGGTCTGAGTGACCATTTCGAGACTGAGTGACTCGAAGGAACCTTAATGCTTCAAGTTGTAAAGATCTGAGTGATCTACATCCTTAGTGGATTTCCTACTTGTTGAAGTAGAATAGTGGACTAGGAGTTATTCAGTCTCCGAACCACTTAAAATTTGCCTGTATTATTTACTTTTCTGCACTTACATTCTGTCATATTATTTAAATTGTTTGTGTGGCTTAAAACCAAGTAAACTAAATTTAGAATTGAGATTTCTTTTAATCTTTAAAGGGGTTTTCTAAAAATATATTTCGATGTGCTTAATCAATTCTGATTAACTAATTATTTAGTAATTTCATTAATAAGTTAAATTTTAAAAAGAGATTCTAGTCAACCCTCGATCCCCTTTTAGATCTCTAAGTGCCTCTGAAAAATAACATAAAGTGCATCTATGAATGAACTAATTATCTATGTGTTGCTAGCTTTTTAATTGTTTATATAATTTTTCTTTTACTTGTTCATATCATACATGTATAACAAATTTGTGGAGAGTATTCATAACTTTTTATAGCATAATGTTACTTCTAAATTCTAACAATTTCATAGATGTATTAATAGCAATATTAATAGTGGGTAATAGTTGTGGTTTGAACTTTTAAAGTCCTTTTATTATTATCTTGCTTATTTACTTATTTCATTATTTGAATAGCATATTAACCGGAAAAAATCGTAATCGCAAAATATTGATCGAAACAGTTACTAATGAACGGTTTGGTTAACCGCGATTACGGTTACTTTTATAATATTAACCACACTATATGGTTTGGTTGTGGCTACACCTTGTAATCGTACCAAACTGTACCGTGCACACTCCTAAAGTTTGGGATTTACAAACTGCGTTTATGAATTAAAAAAGTTGTATTTGAAATAAACTTATGCAGATGGATAAGAGATTTAAACTCCAAAACCCTAAAAGCTCCAAAAATTCCAAACTGAACATACACTAAATTGTGATCATGATTTACTTGACGCTTAGCTTTGCTAAATCGTGGTGCAATCAAGTAAAATAAATTGTCAATGGCAATAGCAATAATTAAAAGCACGTCTTTGGAATCTAGATTTTATCTTCATGTTGGTTGGTTGTACGAACTTTAGGTTTTATGTTTTATTCATGCCATATTATATGCATTAGTGCTTGGGATTGCACATGTCTCCCTTCCTTTTGCGACTCTATGTTTCTGAATTTTGGACATAAAGAAAAGAATGAAAATTTTAAATAAAAATAGAAAAGAAAAAAATAAAAAAACTTACAATTTTATTTCATATTATTACTGAGTTTATAAAAATAATAATAATAACTTAAATTTATATTTAAATTATTATTTTACCCTTATCTTAGTTTTTTTGTGTTTGTAATGCAAAAGGTATAATAGAGATTATAAAATATTTGCTAATATTATTTAGTTTTTAGATCAAATTCTTTTTTTCTTACGAAATACTTTAACAAGAAAAGTGACTAAATTTTTCATATTTTTTTTCTATTTATTGAAAAACTGAGTAACAAAATGATAAATAAAAAACTTAATTTTTCCATCTTATTCTTTTTTCTCGTCCATTTTAAAAATGAGAAACACAATGACTGGATAATCATAAAATCTTTATAAGAAATTTTGATATTTTCATAAGTAAAAATGATTGTTCCACATTTTTTTTTCACATAAATAGTAAGTAAGTCTCATTCTTATGTGAGCGAAAAGTTTGGTAGTACTATCATTTATACTTATAGAAATATCAAGGGACATTTACATTTAGTAGTACATTTTTAGAAATAATTACAATAATGGTACATAGATAAAATAATTACAAAACTAATACATTATTCCATATTTATTTACAATATTAGTGCAATTAGGATTCCTTAATTTAGGGGATAATATCACTTTCTCTCTCCTCCATTCTATCCCTTTAATTTAGTTTCCATATTAGTTTTTTTAAAAAAATAAAATACCCATGTCGATCTTCTTCTTCTTCTGATCTTCTTATTCTTCTTAGACATTGAGGCTTTGCCTTGATCTCTTCTTCTGCTTCACCTGATGGCTTGATCATATCAGAAATCGCCTCGGTGATTTCTTGAACCAGATCAACAATCACTCATTCAACACCCATTAAATGTTGCATGTACACTGCTTCCCGCACATTACTGTTTATAGACAGAAATTTAAACTTAGTAATTTATATTTTTGTACTAAAAATAGGCCAAATGATTACACACTAATCCAATTATAGAAAACTGAAATGGAATTATGTACTTCAATTTTTCGTATGAAAGGAGGGAGAGATTTGATTCTTTAATCTTGCTTAATATTGGTTACCTTGGTATAAAGGTTTAATTACCTTGCTATGAATGTTTGGTTACCTTGCTATGAATGTTTGGTTACCTTGCTATGAATGTTTGGTTACCAACTGCAATATGAAAAGATTATGGCTATTAATTAGATTAATTTTGGTTACTGTATAATGTTGAGTTGGTAACCATTCATAATATTGGTTACCTTGGTATAAAGGTTTAATTACATTGGTATGAATGTTTGGTTACCTTGGTATGAATGTTTGGTTACCTTGCTATGAAAGTTTGGAAAAATTCAACAAAAAGGAACAAGGTGTGTGTGTGTGTGTGTGTATATCATTACTCATTAGACAATATTAGTACTACTAGATATATAGTAGCCCAGAGTACTAATAGTACAAAAAGAAACAGCATACAGCAGAAGCACGAACATGGTTATATATGCAGAGGGAGGCGGAGGGGCGGCGGGGAGAGGTGGTGGGGGCGGAGGGAGGGAGGGAGGGGAGAGAGAGAATAGATATTTTTTTTTTAAAAAAACTGATATGGAAACTAAATTAAAGGGATAGAATGGAGGAGAGAGAAAGTGATATTATCCCCTAAATTAAGGAATCTTAATTGCACTAATATTGTAAATAAATATGAAAAAATGTATAAGTTTTGAAATTATTTTATGGATGCACTTATCTTGTAATTATTTTCTAAATGTTGTATAGTATTGTAAAGAACCCAAATATCAACACCCTCAACATTATTCTTACTGATTTTCTCAATGAGGGTTGGGCTGAACTTTTATGTCTTAATGGAAGTCAGAGAGTCCAGCCCGTTAGGAATGTGGTCCAACTTAATACATAATTACTGCCATCAAGGTCCAATGACAAAAAAATACCTTGTTGTATACACCTAAGAAAACATGCACAATATATAAGGAAGTTGATATTAACATGTTAATATATATATATATATATATATATATATATATATATAGAGAGAGAGAGAGAGAGAGAGAGAGAGAGAAATGGAGTATGTATATACCTTATTGTCAGTTTCTGTGTGTCTTGCACTTAATATGACATAATTTTGGTTAATAAAATGATGAAATGTCAAAATTATCATTATTGAAAATGGTGAAGTGTCAAAACTGCTATTAATAAAAACCCTTAAAATAATAGCGCACATACAAGTTTGTCTGTGTCTAAAACACATGTTCCATTTCCCATATATATATATATAAGTAAAAAACTCAAAAATAAAAAACTTAACCCTATAAATTTTACTAATGTTTTATTAGATAGCCTTAGTTAAGTTTGGTTAAAATATACCTTAGATTACTTTCTCTCTCTCTATATATATATATATATATTGGCGATAGAAACAATTATTTTATTTACACATATGAGCCCGTGTCATTAAAATAGGGTAAAACAAATCACAGAATAAACTTTTGAAGGTATATTCTTTCAAAACAAATATTTGCCCAGTTCCTATACTTTTTGCACGTTTATAAGTGTAATTTTTTAATGTGTCTTTATTTATAAATAAAATATCCTTATTTTGGGGAATGCTAATAAAAGTATAATGAATTCTCACAATCAACTTGAAGTACAAAATCAAAATCAGTAGAGTCACATTAACAGTGAGATATTATAATAGGCGTTGATAAATGCACACATACTAGATTGATAGTTGCAAACCGACATTTAAATAATAACTAATCTATCCTTAAAAAATACGGGTCAATTCATATATTTACCATATGTTCATTTTGCCCATTAACCTATTAAACTTACAAGATAAAACACAATATTAAAAGATAAATTAATACAACCATTCTATTAGATCTTTCCAAAAAATAATTCATTAATTCAACAATTTTTGAAAGATTTATATGTGTGATACAATTCAATAAATTTTCAGACCTAATTATTACCATCAAGGAATGACCTATTTAAAATTTGAACTTCTGCTTATATAATTTGTAAAAATAAAATAAAACAATAATAAATAAATTATTAGCAATCCTCAAAGTTTGTATAAGAAGAATAAATCTTCATAGTAGGAAACTTGGGACCAAATCAAAAACAATGTAAAGTAGAGAGGAAGAAACTAAAGTGAGTTTAGAGGGATTAGATTACTTTTGTAAACTTCTTTTCTCATAATCAGAATCAAATAATTAAAAAAATGGAAGATGAATTTAGTACCCATATGCTTCCAAATAAATGGTCTCAATAACTTGTTCTCTTTTTGTCTTTCTTCAAGACCAAATATACACTATACATAATATGAATATTTAGATGGTCTTCATTTCATTAATATATATAGAGGAGAGAGAGGAAGTGATATATAGCAAATACTTGTTATACTTTAAAAAATTTATGTTTGACCATTTATAAGAGAAACAGATGAATTAAATTTAAATTTTTTAATCCTTCCATCACTATTAGAAGCGGATATTACTTTTCTTTTCACTAAAATTTGCGTCGTCCACGGATGGAGATTGATTTGTCCAACTAGTGTCATAGTAAGTATATGAGCTGATATAGGTTTAGTTATTACATGCTAATTAGAAGTGACGGCTATCCAAAATAATACACATTTCATAAGGATAGTTTCTGCATTTTATTATTTTATTAATTGAAGTTATGTACATCATTTTCATAATATATTAGAGGCAAGACTTTGAGACAAATTAACCGGACAAAGTACGGATAATATGGAAACACTGCACATAATATGGACATTTGAACGGTCTTCATTTCTCCATCCCTTGATTCTCTCTACATAATATATATATATATATATATATATATATATATATATATATATATATATATATATATATATATATAGTTGATATGCGGCAAGACTTGTGACAAATACGGCTACATGTTGCCCTTGGTGGTTCCGCATTAGAATGCAAAACCGTCTAACGAATTATTCCAACTCAATCTCTCGTATATCAATTGGTTAGCTTGTCAAGAAATAATAATATAAATAACAGAGTTTTCGATTATTTTAGGTGAGTGAGATTGTCGGAGCAAAAATATTATTATCTGAACTATAAGTGTTATTAAAATAATTGTAAAAATGTCACTAAATGTATATTTATTATGGCGGTATAATTTTTACTCTGACATATCAATGACCTTATTTTATAGAATATTTTGGCAAGTTTTATTTTTTCCCTAAAACTTTTTTTAATAAAATAAAAGGAAATATCAATTTCATGTTTATACTTTCTTCCCCAAATAAACAAAACTTGAGAAATTACTTAATATAATGTCTGCTCAATAATAAAAAGTCTCATTTATTATATTTTTAATATCTAGAAAAGAATCTCAATTTCATTGATGATAGTATAAAATGATAAAATATTCTAAAATTATCCCCACATTTTTATTATCACATGCACCATCATTATTAAATAAACACTCGTCTATTTAGGTGCGAACATTGAATAGTAATTAATACTTAAAAAAAATTATAAATATTGAATTGTTTTAAGATTCGATAGTATGATAGATCTTGTTATCATATAGTGGGGATAAAAATTGACACGAGCTAATTCAAGATTTAAATTGGAGTAGTTGAACCAAAGATTTAGCTTATCAAACTAGCTTGCAAGATCTAACAAGAGGAAAATCAAAAGTAGGATATAATTTATAATTTTATTAATCAATTTTGGGTGAAGAATTACTTGAAAGTTTTCAAATTTATTTATTCTATATGTAGTAAAATGTCAACAACTCATGGAATTTAAAGTGAGTCATGCTTACTAAATTGGGATGAATGTTCTATGTTAAAATGGGAATAAATTGAAATGTGTCCAAGTGTAATTCATTGAATAGGATAAATTCGTTTGCCAGAACAATGCGGCAGAGTGAAACTTTAAAATTAAATTTAAAATATTTTATATTTGGTAAGTCTTTAAAAGTTCTTCTAGTGAGTTAGAATTTTACCTACAAAAGCACTCTTGAGAAAAGCTAAAAATCTATGTTTTTGGCGAAAGTACTTTTGACCGAAGTACAATACTACATTCTTTGTCCTTAAATTGTTGAAAAAATTTATATAAAAAAAAATCCATATCACAAACTTTTTTAAAAATTTTATTTTTTAAAAATATTTTTAAGGTTATATAACCAAACATTGTTTAACCTTCTTATTAAAGTACTCAGGGGCGGATCCAGCCCCTTAGTTCAATGGTGTTAGTTTTTTTTTAAAAAAATCTATAAAGAAATAAAATACAATAAAATAAAGATAAAAAAAGATGTGAGAGACATGACAAATAATTGCGTGAGCTATCATATAAAATCGATGTCATTTTATGTAATTGAATACACTTCTTTTCATGTTATGTGCAAAAGGATGTTTTATAATTTTTTAAAATATTGTTATTATAAGAGACACCTCACGCAATAACGTGAGATGTCCCTCAGCTCTTGTGTCCTCTAAAATAAATTACAAAACTAAATAATATTGCTAAAATATTATTTATAATAACATTTTCAAGATTTCATTGCTTGAAAGTGTTGCAATGAGAGCCTCATTTCAATAACTGTAAAAATATTATGTTTAATGTAAGTTACTAAACAATATAAAAGAGTGGAGTATTGGTGTTAATAGAAACTTGAGACATTTAATAGTCTTTTAGTCTAAATTTTTTACTTTCACTAAACACCTTATAAAATTAAAAACAAATAAAAAACTTACTCTTGAAAATTCAGCGGGGTCAATTGACCCCTCTGCCCCAAGACTAGATCCGCCAATGAAAATACTTATATCCAAAAAAAATTAATTAATTTTTTTTTATTAAATTGCACTAATTCTTCAAACGAACACAATTTTAACCAAAGAGATACTATGGACACAAATTATACATAAAAAGTTGTGCACAAATTGTATAAAAAAGAGAAAAAATAATAAAAAGTGAGACATATTGAATATTTTATATATTTTTATTGTCATGTAATAATTAATATATAGATCCTATTATTGATGCGTAATTTTTTATATATAATTTGTGCGTCCAACATTTTTCTTAGCTATTGAGGAGTATATTATGAAAATTTTATTAACAGGATAAATTCTTCCAAATTTAGTAAAAGGCCCGAAAGCCCAGCCCAATGCCATGATTTAGTTGTTGAATAACACTGATGTAATCAATGGATGGACAGATAACTGTGTTAAACTTTCCTCTCTCCCCAAAGATTCCATCTTTTCTTTATATGGTCCACCAGTTACCCAATCAACCCCACTTTTTTATCATTTACTTCTTTTGTGATTTTGTCATCATCAACCATATTTTGTGCCAAGACATTTTGGAGAGAGAAAGAAGAGAGAGAACTAATTGACAGGAAGGGTGGATTTTTTTTTTTCCCCTTTTTTGTTTTGAAGAAATGGTAAACTTATTAAGCAGCAGGAACTAATCAGAGGAAAGGAGGTAAGAAAAGGGTCTCCTTCATATCATCTTAGTTTTGACTGTGTGTTGTTATCAGGTACTCAACATTATAATCTTGGTCACCATTTATAATGATCAAGTAATTCTGTTCTGTTTCAATTTTTTGCCCTTCTCTCTTTTGTTTCTGTGTCTCTCAATTTGGGTTATTTTTTATTTATTTTTGGGTCACCAATGGCTTCTTTGTTCAATTTCAGGTACACCCATTTTTGTATCTGATGATGATGGTCCATGTAAATAAATTCTTTTAAATTCACCACAGATATAGTGATGCCTAACTTTGAAAGTTATTAGATCTTAATTGGGCTGTGGATTTTTAATAAATGGGGTCCATTTCATCAGTGACTTCTTGTCTTGGATCTTTTCAGCTTTCAGACTGTGTTGATTTACTATATATACGAAGCTTGGATTTTCATTTTTATATTATTTATCATTTTGTATGGAAAATCAGGAGGAAGATGTGCTAGTTGACAAATTTAATGGTTTCTGTATGGGATTTTTGCAGGAATTATGATTGATGAATTGGTCCTCACTAATTTAGTCTTTGATGATTACTATTTTCCTTTCTTATTTTAGTTGGTGTTGATTCTTGAAAAACTTGCAGTATGGTCAGTTACTACTTTTATGAGTTAATATGCAAAGTAAATCTTTGTTTCGTTGAGTGAGAGAAGGGGGAGGTGGGGCGGAATTAGTTAAAATTTTCTTCTTTAATTCAATGCAATTCCCTTTCACCCATATGGCCTGCTCGATTTGCCGTATAATGGTACCTAATATGTCTCCTGGAAAATTATTTTCTAAAAGGCTTCGTATTAGTTGATGAATAAACTGGTGCAAACTGGAATGAAATTTGTCATATTGAGCCAAAGGTGATGTAGTTTATAATTTTGTTTTCTTTAGGAAGATGGTTTTATGTGAAAAACAAATGTTTTATTAAAATCTGGAAACTATTTGAGGTCCTCGGACACGTATGATTGTAATCATATACATTTATCACTGTTCTAAACGATATTATGGATTTGTCATACTGAATTGTGTTTCTTTCTGCTTTTGTATATGATATAAAAGCTTTCAGGTGTCGTGTTCTACGTTGTAATCATGTACATTTCTCACTGTTCTAAATGATATTATGGATTTGTCAGACTGAATTGTGTTTCTTTCTGTTTTGGTATATGATATAAAAGCTTGCAGGTGTCGTGTTCTACGTTGTAATCATGTACATTTCTCACTGTTCTAAATGATATTATGGATTTGTCAGACTGAATTGTGTTTCTTTCTGTTTTGGTATATGATATAAAAGCTTTCAGGTGTCGTGTTCTAGTCCTTGAGTATGTTCTGACCTGATTTTAGTTGATTAACATTACATTTATCATGGGTGGATTTGATGATCATGTTGCAACAATTGGAGATTGGATGCCTCCGAGTCCTAGCCCGAGGACTTTTTTCTCATCGATGTTGGGTGATGATGCTGGCTTCAGGACAATATCTGGATCAATGAGTGATAATAAAAGTGGGGCCCTCTTTCTGGACAATGAAGAGCATAATATGTCGGGAAATGCTGATGGAAAGGACAGGGAACAAACTGATGCAGCTGATGATCACGCAACTAATCCAGGTCCATTCTCTGAGCAAAAAATGAGCTCGCGCGGAGGCCTTTTAGAAAGGATGGCAGCCAGAGCTGGTTTTAATGCTCCCAGGTTAAATACTGAAAGCATCAGACCTGCTGACCTTTCACAGAACTCTGAAATTCGGTCTCATTACTTGACAATTCCTCCTGGTCTCAGTCCAACTACCCTGCTAGATTCCCCTGTTTTCCTTTCAAACTCACAGGTAAGATTTGAAATTTTGATACCATTTTGTTAACACATCAGCATTTGTTCTCTCTTTTCAGGGCAATCAATGAAGATTATCTGAGTGCTAGCTAGATATATGAAATCTGTTTTCTTAGATGCATAAACAAGGGGCAAGTGGGAGCCTATCCCATTGTTTATACTTAAGAATTCCTTTCTAAAAATTGAGTTTTCACAACTTAAAGATACATTGAGTGCCTTGGATGGTATTCTTAAGTTCAACCATCGCTTTGGCTGCAGCAGAAGCATGTTTTACATCACATGAAAATTTATGTTCTTTTCTTTTAACTGGTGCAGGTCAATGCTAAGTCTTGAATTATGTCCTTTAAAGTTAGTATTACTAGATTTGCAAAGTTAACATCTATTAAATTATTACATACCTTTTTGAGATATGTTACGAAGATGAGGCAAGAAGCTGTGCAGCATGATATACTAAAGCAAATATTTAATGCTATTTCATATACCAAGTCCTGTCTGTGTTGCAAGATTTTTCTCATCTTTGACAACAAGTTACTTTCTGGCTCATGGGTTCCTTGCCTATCTCAGTATTATTTTCTGTTCATAATTGTACGGTCCATACAATCATAGTGAAAGTTGAATGTATTCAATTTTTACATAGTTCTAGCCCATTCTGAAGACTTATTTCTGAATCTGTCCCGCTGCAGGTTCAGCCATCTCCAACGACAGGGAAATTCCCATTTGCCTCTAGTGGCAATGGTCGAAGCTCCATGTTTATGATGGGGGGGCCTGATAAGAGTAAAGACAATTTCTTGGAGAATATGAATACTTCAACCTTTGCATTCAAGCCCGTTGCAGAATCCAGTCCTTCCCTTTTTCTCGGTGCAGTAAGCAAAGTAATCATACTCTGACAATCCTCATCTTAAATGGGACAAAACATATATTGCCTATTCGTATTAGAAAACATCTCTCTCTCTTTCACACGCATGCTCGCCTGTTAAAAGACACACATAAGAGTTGTGCTTGCGCATCTCGAAGAAATTGTATCATAATTATTATTTGATCAATAGAGATCTAAAACATCTATAAGGCTGTGTTTAAATCTGTTATTTGATGCTTAAAAAGTTCTGCTTGCACTTGATAAGTGAAGAATTCGTCAGCACTAAAATGCTTTGTACTGGAATAAGAAGATAAGTTGCCTTTTTTTTTGTCCTTAAGTTCAGTTTTTCTTTTCCTTTTGGATGAATAGGGAGCTCCAACCACTCTTCCTCAGCAATCTTTTCCTGGTACGGAGATTTCAGTTCAATCAGAGAAGTCATATCTGCCTCCAAGTGTAGAACCCGGAAAAGCTAACTCTCAAAGTGGAATCGCCCGGCATTTTCAGGAAGACTTCTCCCAATCAACCGCTGAAAAAGATACTGGGGGTAGTAATATCTTAGCAGAACATAGGGCTTTTGATACTGTTGCTAGTAGGGCAGAACATTCTCCACCTCTGGACGAGCAGCAAGACGAGGATGCTGATCAAAGAGTAAGTGGAGATACAAATGTGGGTAATGCTCCGGCTGAGGATGGGTATAATTGGAGGAAATATGGACAGAAACAAGTAAAGGGTAGTGAGTATCCACGAAGTTATTACAAGTGCACGCATCCAAATTGTCCAGTCAAGAAAAAGGTGGAGCGATCTCATGAAGGTCACATTACAGAGATAATCTATAAGGGGGCCCATACTCACTCCAAACCTCCATTAAATCGTAGATCGGCTATTGGATCCTCAAACACACTCAGTGATATGCAGCAGGACATCACTGAACAAGGTGGATCTGGCATTGATGGCGATCAAATTTGGACAACCATGAAAAAGGGAACCACTTCTGGTGCCTCTGATTGGAGGCACGATAATCTTGAGCTGACATCATCAGAAGCATTAGGGCCTGAATGCTGCAATACTTTTACCACTCCGCAGGCTCAAAATGGTTCTCAATTAGAATTGGGGGATGCGGTGGATCGCTCTTCTACGGTTTCTAATGATGAAGACGAAGATGATGGCGGAACGCATGGCAGTTTATCATTAGGTTATGATGGTGAAGGAGATGAATCCAACTCAAAGAGAAGGTCAGTTACTTTTATCATTTTGGTATATACACCGAACAATATATGGTAAATAATCATGAGAATGTTTTTTTTTTCTTTTTATAATCTAGGAAAGTTGAAGCTTATGCCGCTGAAGTAAGTGGAGCCACCAGAGCTATCAGAGAGCCTCGAGTTGTGGTACAAACAACCAGTGAGGTAGACATTCTTGATGATGGATATCGCTGGCGCAAGTATGGGCAGAAAGTTGTGAAAGGAAATCCAAATCCAAGGTAATTGTCATCATATATTTTTCTTTAATTCTCTCATGCAGACTTTGATGCATAATACTGCCTCCGTTCCAAAATAGAAATGATAGTAAAAAAGTAATGGCAAATTAGGAACTTTATCATGCCACTTTATACACTAGCCATTTCGACATCAAATTTGTTGTCCCATTCCTTCTTGTCTCATATGTTGTCCCATCCCACGTATTGCTCTCTATGTAATTTTTATTAAGTTACAAAGTAATTGTAGATTAATAGATAAGGATTAGGTGACAACAATGTATAGGAGTGGGACAACATATGAAACAGACAATGTGACAGTATAATTTGACTTGGTACTAAAATAGAAATGTATATTTCTAATTTGGGAAGAAAAATGTATCTCTTAATGTATCTCTAATTTTTTGGAACGGAGGGAGTAACAACACAACCCTAGAATGAATTGCAATACTGCAATCAGAAATGATGTGCTGCTTCTTTAATAATGCAGGAGTTACTATAAATGCACGAATGCAGGCTGCACTGTAAGGAAACATGTGGAAAGGGCGTCTCATGATCTTAAGTCAGTGATAACAACATATGAAGGAAAGCACAATCATGATGTTCCTGCTGCTCGCAACAGCAGCCATGCTAATTCTGGGGTTTCCAACACTGGGCCTTCACAATCTGCTGCTGCTGTTCAAACCCAGGCCCACAGGCCCGATCCATCGCAAGTTCAGAACAATATGGCACGGTTCGAAAGGCCTCATTCACTCGGCTCATTCGGGTTACCTGGAAGGCAACAGCTGGGACCTCCCCATGGCTTCGGGTTTGGAATGAACCAACCGGGATTAGCCAATTTGGGAATGGCCGGATTGGGCCCTAACCAAGGTAAGATGCCTGTTCTGCCCTATTTTGGACAGCTGCCGCGGCCCACGAATGAAATGGGCTTTATGTTGCCGAAAGCAGAACTAAAGGTGGAGCCCATGTCAGAACCTGGTTTGAACCTTTCCAATGGCTCATCAGTCTATCATCAACTTATGAATAGGTTACCCCTTGGACCTCAGATGTAGATTTTTTTTGGGGGGGCTTGAAACCTTTTCTGTCTCTCTTTTTCTTTTCATTTTTTAATTTAAGAAAAAAAGGTAGGAAGCGTAACTTTATATATATATTTTTTCTGTATTGTCCTTTTAATGTGCTGCATCTTGTTGATTCTTTTCATTTATTTTGAATTATTTATCAGAAGGTTTTTAATTTATACACCAATTTTATGTCTTTTTTATGTGCAAGATGGAATCATTAAGGCCATAAGCGAGTTTTAAGCTTGACTTTGTATTAATGAAAAGTTCCCTTTGAACTTCTTTGTGATAGTAAAGGCATGCAAGTCCAGAAGTTACATATAGTAGATACATGTTTGAATCTCGTAGAAAATCACTAAATCGAAACTTTTAGGCTTGCAAGAAGATTTTGTAAATTACTATAGAGAACTCAAATCATAAGGACTCATTTCATAAATTACTCGCCAATCGTTTGAATGCGTGTTGTGGAAGGCTGTACCGAGCCCATAAAATTTTTACTATTATTATAGGGTATTATTATGTGGTTTGTTTGGCTATTAGCATTTGCGGCAGTAGTGTTTGGAGATCAAATACACTACATCCGTTCCCATTATCAGAACGGATCAAGAGTATACCCCCTTATCTGACATACCAAACATACCCCTTTTAGCGACGGACCAGACGACGCTTTGGTCTGTCGCCATAGGTCCGGTCCGTCGACATAGCTTTTAGCGAAGGACAACATATAGCGACGGACAAACATATAGCGACGGACCGAAGCTATAGCGATGGACCGGACCTATGGCGACGGACCAAAGCGTCGTCCGATCCGTCACTAAAGGGGGTATGCTTGGTATGTCAGATAAACGGGTATGCTCTTGATCCGTTTCCATTATATATATATATATATATATATATATATATATATATATATATATATATATATATATATAACACAACAAACATGACAACTAGTAGTAGCTTTTAGTAGTTTATAACAATCGTAACTGTTTGTTAAAAATTTTGTATTTGTTTTGAATTTTAAGATTTTGTAAATTGATCATAAAAGGTTAATGTATCTTAAATTTTGAAACGAATGGATTAGTTAAGAAATATTGTATGAATAGCCAAAAGAGTTGCTATTCCACATGTGGAATACATAAAATAGGTGAGTAAAAAAAATACCACATGGGCCAGTGAAAGCCAAAAATTAAGACTGTAATGTTGCATTTGAATTGAAGGAATTAAGGTCGAAATGGAATGAAATGAAAAAAAATGTATTTTAGTTTTACTCATTTGGGCGGAATGAATGAATGACAATTATATTATCTTATCACACCATCCACTACCACCATCAATCAAACATGACTCGAGATGCTTTCAATTGAAGCACAACATATATGAATGAAAAAAAAATTAAGCAAGTCAAATCGAGTTTTACATAAGCTCAAATGATGGTTCGAGGCTTCTAGCTAGACTTAGTCGAATCAAATTCGAGTCAAGTTCGACATCTATTTGTTTAATAATCAAATTATTATTATTATTAATATTGTTATTGTTGTTGTTGTTGTTCTTCTTCTTATTATTATTAGTATTATTACAACTATTAAATGAGTCAACTTGAAGGGAGTTGAGTTCGAGTCGAAAATAACTCATTTAAAACAAAAGGAATTGTTCATACTTCGACTTGTTCGCGAACTGAAGGCAAAGTCTTGCTATATATTACGATAAATTTGTGCTGAATTACAATTGCGAAACACATCAATACATGAAATCATATAGAATTATAAGAGAAAACTCATTGATACATTTATAGTCCGCAAGCCGAACTCACCTAAAAAATCAATAAAGAAGACAACATAGAGCCAGAATATACAACAAAATAAAATAAAACAACTGTCGACGCTGGGATTTTTTGAGTTTTAGGTCATTTTGGAAGATCGTGAGTTTAATTGGTGATTTTGGAAAAATCGACTTATGTTGACGGGGTTTTGAAAGATTGATTTTAAAGTAGGCCAATTAGATAGAGTCATCAATTGGTAAAAATTCAAATAGATGTACCAACTCGTCTCGATTTTAAATTTTTGGTAATTGAGATGGTCCATTATGTGACTTCGTAAATTTGGTCCGCAACCGAGATTCATAGAGTTCGAAAGCTTGCTTAAGCGAGAGGAAGGTGTTAAGCACCCCTGACTTCCGTAAAACATGGTTACCGCTTTCCTAATGTTTTCTTTGAAAAATTTAAATGGATTACCTCGAAGGTCGTGAGCTGTGTGTATCGTGTTTTATGCCTAGGTGAATCGTATAGTAGGGAAAATCTAGAGTATCGTCTCCTAGAATTAAATCAAATCACAAAACATAAGGTATCGTCTCCTACGTCATTTGAGTCGTGGCGAAAAGATAAATCTAGGGTATCGTCTCCTAGAGTTGAATTGAAAATATAATTTAGGATTTCATCTCCTAAACCATATAAGTTATCGAGGATTTCCGTCAAAGTTTCAGTGAATGCATTATCTTAAAAGTAACTTTCGAGTTTTTTTAAATATATGCACGAAGGATTTGATTCGCAAGAAAAGTTTCTTTTTAGTTTAGTTTGATGAGAAATTTAATATATCATTTAGAAAAAATATCGTTTGCAAATCCTTTGTCAAATAGGAATGAAGCCACTCATTACTTCAAGTTTTAACCTAGAATTAATCTAATATCCTAGATTGATTCAATTTTAAAAGATCTTTACAACTTTATTTGAAAATCGTTTTCATGCGTCGAAAACGTAAAGTCAAGCATCAAAATAGGATTGGAGCTATCCATGAGCATGTAAGCCATCAAAATAACTCCAAGCACCTCGAAATAATAAAATCCACTATAAAGGGGCCTTAAACCCAATTTTTTGGGATGAAAACCATCGAAATCATTTTAAAGCCCGAATTACATTTACAATTATTGAATCGTAAAGTTACAACCATTAATTGTCTACGTCCATCATGGGAATATCCTTCAATTGTCGTTAAACATGAAGTTTAAGGGCCTTAAATTTATTCTTAGGCTCACATAATTCGCAATCACACTCAACAAAAATCGAGATCTATAAACGAAGTTTAAAGTTTAGGAAAGGATTTCCATAAACCTTATATCTATAGATCGCACAAAACATCAAGAATATCACAACTATATAATTAATTACATCGTAGAAATCGAATTACAACACCAAAATCGTAACAACATCATGAGAATCTATCATAAATCGCCGAAATCTATCAACGGAACTTTAAATCTAGGGATTAAGGCCCATACATCTAAGATTTCATAGATCTAATAAAACACAACAAATCTAATCGAAAATATATCTTAGATTGGCTAGAAGGAGTTCTGTAACGACCCTAAAATCAGGACAACTTTCACTCCCGATTTTGTGCGTTAAAACATACAACCAGGTTTCTATTTTTCGTCATTATCAATATTATAATCGATAAAATACGTATATTTTTAAAACATTTTCAATCATTCGATACCAGTATAGATATTACAATTAAGTTATTTAAAACTTTACAATTCATCAGTTCCAAAATCGTAACCTTTACAATTCGTTATGATTCGTTTCAACATCTTATTTGAATATAAAGATTCAACCTTTAATATCATATTCATTCTTTTATACATTTTCTTTTAAATCCAGCAAGCTAAATGAATCACATAGTTAACTGGATTTTCAAAACGACAACTAAATTCTCAGTACAACAACCCATATACTTATCGTATACTATTTCTCATATAAGATTATAATCAATTCAAAAGGAATAAATTTTATTCGATATTACACAAGTTTGATACAATTTGGTTGAATGACTTGATACAAATTCAACTATCTAAACAATAATTATTGTCTTTATAAACATATTTCAAATCTCTATCGCCAATATCATCTGATTGTTCAACTTCTATCTGCAAATGAAATATTTGCAAGAATGAGCGCCATAGCTTAACAAGATTAACAGTTAACACATTTCATGCCTCATATAATATACATGTTTTACAGTATATTTGTGCTATATACATTTCATGTTGCGTATTATATCCATGCATCAAATAGTTAATGCTTGACATTTTTCAAATATACGTTCTATTTCTCACATATCACATACACAAATAGGTTGAGTTTCCATGACTCAACTAACTTCAGTCATAACTTGACTTTGACAATTCATATAGCATTGTAGTGCCAAACACATATTTCAACATACTCACAAAGGCTTTATTACAATATAAAACAGTTTACACGTAAACAATATCAAGTTCTCATATAACAATCAAAACCGAAAAACTTGCCTCGGTTTGCGTTTATCGATATACATTCATCGAATATCTTTCGCATAACCTCAGTTGTCGGTTTACCCCATCCGAACTCCAATCATTCTTGTATAATCAATCTTTAATCAACCTCTAAACTTGTTCCACCCTTCTATGTATATAGGTTAATTTAACTTTCATATGATTAAAATTATATTTCATGGAAAGGTTACATACATGTGCATCAAAGTTACTCTGCTTAATCAAACTATTCTTGAAATTTTGAAAAGGTTCTCCAATATGATATACTTGGATACTAATAACTTAGAACTGCAGCTAATATGCCACTCATCTTCGCAACAAGAGTGAATACAAGAAACAATTAACAGCTTAATATAAAAGAACATTCTGAATCTTGGGTTCATCATATATTCCAAAATAAAAAATAAATAATTAGGACTTATAAATTACATTTTAATTGTAATATTTTTCGGTACCAGGACACATTTTAAAATTTTAAAATGTGTACCCCGAATTGTATAATAAATTTCATATGTAATGACCTAGACATTACACATTTTATTCATACATTACATATTGACCGTACATAATACCAAGTGTTGGAACAGAGGATATGTATTTGAGCTGTCCAGGCCATAAGGTTAGCTTAATATATTAACCTAATCTTGAAAAATAACAACCAAATTAATAATGAAAGTTAAGACTTGCAAAGTCAACAAATACCCATATCAGAACAAGTTGTTTTCTGAATTGGGTCACTCATTAAAATTTGTTCAATAACAACATCAATAATGATTTGAGGATTAGCATCTGCTTTTGTATTTATTTTATTTTTAAGAGAGAAAATCAAAGGCAGAGCTAGCTAATAAACGAGTCTACCAAAAATATCTAATACTTTCCAAATTCTTTAAATTATAATTAGCACTTGATTTGATACATCTAAATGACTGGAGTTATCTTCTATTACATGTATGTATGCTATTTTGCTCATAACTCTAGCAAATTCTCAGTTTTTAGCACCTTAGCCTCTTTGAGGTATTATATCAAACACCCTACATGCATAGGTTCAAATTCAGATTTTCATATGTATTTAAGCATAGTCTAGTCAAATATTTTTCATGAAAATCCTTCCTTATTACTTCAGAGCTCATACAATCCCATTACTCAACCAATTTCACAACCAAACATGCTATTTTCATCAATATATAGTAATAATAAATTATTATCTATCTCCATTCATAACTTAGTTGAGAAACACAAGACATACCTTCAATTCATGTTTAATTTAATGCAATTCTTTGAATTCTTGCTCCAAATTCGTTTTAACTTTCTCTTTTGGACATCACTTAGCTCCAATTCTTCCTTAATCTTAGTTACTAGCTTCAATTTCTGAGGAATTTGGTGGAGTTTTATCACCAATTTGATGAATATTTGTATTCTTAGTAGTATTAGAGTGTAGAGAATTGGGCATGGGATTTGATATGGAACGAATTTGAAGAGAAGAATGGAGAGAATTGAGATTACTGAGAATGGGATTGGGTTTAGCAAACTTCTCAGCCTTATGCTTGCTTAGTGGCTCTGCACTAACTTAATTATCCAACAGCTCATGCTTTGTCCAAGTGACTCAACTATATGCACTTACTTTAAAATTCTCAGCATCACGTGGCTTGCATTCTCAACACTTTCATATTGTATATATAATGCTACATATTGCACCAGATTCTTATTATATACATACATAATGTATATTTTGTATATTCATACTATATTCCCAACTAAAACATATTTACTTATATCATGTATTATAATCACATGAAATCCCAAAATTAGGTAATTATACATTTACAACATGTTTAAAAATTATCCCACCAATTATGAAATTATTTCATAATTAATTTAACACCCTTTGTGTAACGAACGTTACATTTAATAATAACTTTTATAATTTATACAATTTATATTGTACAATTAAATTCAATTTCATTGTTCCTTTCAAAAATTGTCTTCCAAACAATTTATTCATATATTAGGTATATTTATTTAATATACTTAACCATTATTCAATATTAATTTAATTCATTGGCTTGGTACCAATACACATATTAAATATATTTATTCTCTCCATCACATTATAAGAATTTTATTTACAAAATTCTTATTTAATTTTCATTAAAATAATTTCTACAAATTCGGGTTGTCACAAGTTCTATTCGTGATCATTCCTCGGTGGCCAAAAATAAGATCCAAACACCACTAGAGAAGATTTAGGATGCTTGGGTAGACTCGAAATGAAGAAATAATTGAAAACGGAACAAGCCTAATAAAAAATAATCGATAACAAGTTAAATCGGGTGCAGAGATAAGAAATGGACCTTTATATTAACGTTTCTTCCTCTTCAAGCTTTGTAGAGGACCTTTTAATGGTGTTTTGATGAAAACTAAAGGTTTTGAATCAAGTTTGAAAGAGTTTCTCTATATTTTTAGGTTTTTCTCTCTATTTTTCTTTTTCTTTCTTCTTCTCGTTCAAGAAATGAGCAAAACAGCCTTATATAGGGCTCAAGGGTGGCCGCAGGTTTACCTGTGACTGCCTGGCCTAGGTGGGTCCCGCTTGATCCATTCTGTCGTCTCGTGTACTGAAACGTCCATATTTTTCAAATCAAAAAGAACTAGAAAAACGTGTCATATCAATCTGGAAAGCTCTCTTCAAGACCTTCACAGTGGCACCAATTTTGATCATTTTTGACTTCGAGAAGAGGGAGAAAAGTGAAAAAAATACCCCCCCTAATGTACACTGCTCAATCCCATATCTTATTTTTTGCACTTCGGTACCTAAGGGTCCATGTGTGGCTTTCAAGCAATTGTCTTGGACTCTGTAATCTTTGTTTTGATATCCTTGACTTGTCATGAATTGAAATTACTGCCCTCCTGTCATTGTTAGATAAATATGTGCAAATTTTTGGTGCCTACAACTCAAAACTCCAAGTCAAAGGTAGGACTTCTCATTATCTTCAAAATACTACCTAAATCTTGCACCAAATGGTCCCACATCAAAAATGAGTAATCCTGCTATGTATTGTGACAAATTTATGCCGAATTACAATTATCAAAAGTATCAATACATGAGATTAGATAGAATTATATGATAGTTCTACTTATTACACTGTCTCTCCCAAATAGTTACCACATAAAAAAGTGTGATCCGATCCCATTTCTGCTTATTTCTTAATGCATCCAAACACCCTTCCAAGCGTGAAGGATTCACTATTTTAAGCATAACCTCATACATCACCAACCCTAGTAACTCAAACAAACTCGCAATGTAACAAAAAATGATTCAAAACATTCGCCTCTGAAAGAATTTGAATTAATTGTGTCACACTTGAACGTTTCTGTCCAATCGCTTATGAAAAAATTTGAACTAATAGTGCCAGAGTTGAACGTTTATTTCCAAGCACTACATAGACACATTACAATGTCTCACTCTCAGAGATGCTCCTTGAGTTAATTTGCTTTTGGTTTAATATGGTATCGATAGGATGTCAACTCCCAATACTTGACCATAAAACACTCCATGAAAGTAACTATCTTGTTGCATATCAAACAAATATGGGGAACATATGAAATAGAAAGAAAGAAGAAAAAGTTCTGAACTTGAAGAACAATTAACCCAAGCGGAGGAGTAAGCCACTGCAGCAGTAAAAGATTGGTTTGTCCTGTACATATTCACAGGGTATTAGCTCATCTATAAATTTCACCAAGTTAAAACACCAACATGAACACAGTGTCTCATTTCTAAACTGCAAATAAGCTCTCAAAAAGGCATTAAAAAAATTTCGTTTGGTACACTTCCGGTTTGATTCTTCAATACCTATTTCCAATTTTAATTCCCAGTAAGAAAAAATACCTCTTAAAGCTGTGATTAGCTACTATATTTAAATAACCCTACATATATATACAAATGTAAATAGCTACGTTTTACAGCAAAATTTTCTAAATATCAAGATATTCCATCACTATAATAGATTGAATTTAACAACTATATACTTTGTGGTCAACCAAGATAGGACGCTGCAAAAATCGGAGTACTGATCAGCTGTGCCATTACTACTTTCTGCTAATTTGTGTATACTGGTATTGAGGAAACTCAGAGTTTTGACAATCACCTGTCGCTAATTGAAGACCGTTTCCAATCTTCTCTTCAGAATTGTCCTCTTTTCTATGCCGATGGGCTGATTTCCGATGACTTGAGTCCTCCCTGCGAAAGTGTAGTACCAATCAGCACAAGTGAACTACAGCATACCCCTCTGCAAATTTTACCGAGTATATCGTATTTTTATTAAATTAAACATGTCAAACGATGTAGTGTGCTGCAATGCACATAATGAAATGTTAATTACAAGAAAAAGCATAAGAGGTAATTAAAATGATCTTAACATGGCATAATTATTTGGGTCAATTTTCTGGCTAGACAGTGATTCAGACATAGGCTAACAAAGTGAAGTACATAAAGTTTCTCTTTTGACATTCAAAATGTACATTGTCGGATTTTGATACATGAAACCCCAATATCCTCTTAATTTGAATGAGAAATACACATGCATGTACCAAACAAGGGAAACCTGGAGCAATCAAGGCATCCTAATATCTACAAATAAACAAGAAAACAAATACAATCCGCAGCCGCCTTAGAGAATTTGGGTTAGTTATACTTTTGTCTTCGGTAGTTTAAATCGATAATTTGGTCAAACTAACACAAAACAACTTAATGTTCCATTTTCGCAATACTTGGGTCCAATTTCTGATGATGGCTGAAAAAGAAGACTAAACTTTAATTCTTGGACCAACTAGAGATGGAGATATGTTAATACTATCATTTTTCTTTGAACAGACGTGACAAACTGGACAGTAGTGACAAAAAATGACACGTAAGGTATGTGTAACTTCTGGAACATGAGAAGATCGAAGTTAAAAATATGGTCAAAATTCAGGGCGCAGAGATGGTATTTAACCAGAATTATTTAAACTATTCAAAAGTGGAAAGATGTTTAGCGCAAACCAAATAAGAGCATCTATTTGTTGTAACAACAAATTGAAAGCAAGCATAACCTGATACAACTCCAGATTGAATCATAATAAAGAACAGCGATAATTATTCTGCGTTTCCTTTCTTCTTGGAAATCTACACCGCGGTTGACCACAGGCAACTGCTTTATTCCCTTGGCTTCCATTAGCTGCTTAGCAATTGCCAAATCCGTGTCTCGGTAACAGGTTAAAAGTCCACGCTTTTGTCCACGATGCTTATCCCTCTAGTACAGATAGAAGAAACAAGAGATGCACGTATAGAGGAAAAGAAATTCAAATGTAGATGGGCGGTGTTAGAATTTGAGCCAAAAATAATTATTGGTTTCATTAATTATTTAATGAATCAACATATCAATGTGTTCTACTCCATGAGTAGATTAAATTAAGTATTTGGATGCTCAAATCCATGGAGTAATGAATGAGAAATTAACTCCTAAAGATCACCTTTTGAAATGATAATAAATATTTGTGGGAAGCCAAGTCCCACATCGGTTAAGAACTAAAGTATTGGTTGGTTTATATACAAGAAAGTTGCTCTTGGGTTTGGGCCCCAAGGGGCACCCCACTTTTGTGGAAGGGAGAGGACCTAGCCAAGGCTTGGTTTGAACCCACACGCGCCGCCGCTGACCGACCGGTCGGGCTCGTGGGTCTGGATCCTTGTATATATTCTTTTTAGACAAAATTTATTTGAATTTTGTTTATTTTTATTTTAGTTCTATTATCAAAACTGTGTCGTTTTGATAAATGTTATTTATTATCAAACCTGCGAAGCGTTATCTTCAGAACGGACACAAAAACTGTGTCGTTTTCGGAAGTGTCTATCTGAACAGATGCGCTCATTCTGTTAAGGCTCAAAACTACGTCGTTTTGACCGAACAGATGCCATGAACGGAAGCGCCCTCTCTGTTAGGCCAAAACTACGTTGTTTTGACCCTAACAGACGCGCCCTTTCTTGCCTGAACAGACATGTCCATTCTGCCATGGCCGAACAGATGCATCTCATATCATTTCAACTGGTTGTGTCCCATCAGATGGGTCACGAACCCTTCCTATAAATAGATAGGGGGCTGCCATTCGAATTCATTTCAATTTACAAGCATCAGTCATTATAACTTCATTCGAATCATCTGTGTAATTCATTTAGAGTCCTATTAGAGAGAGAGAGTCAGAGCATTTAGTTTGGTTCGCTGTTTGTGTTATTTGTTGTGCTGCTATAACACAAAGTTGTCATTGTATCCTGGGAGACAAGTGCCGCCAACTCTAAGCACCAATAAGGAGGGCATAATTGTCTTAAGGACATAGTACATAGTACTAGCCTTGACATATATTCTCTGTGTTTTCTAAGTTTGGGTTTTACAGATAAGTTTATATATATATTGAGCATTATATATATATATTTCTGTTTCAATTATTATTATTATTTATAAGTTGCAAATATATATTATTAAATATATATATTAATTAACAGTCTTAAGACAATTATTCATTATATTTAATTTATATTTGCAAAAGTATGGCTACCGATTCTGTTATTACAATCGGTTCTTCTTCTTCTACACCTATGATACCAAATGTTCCTGTGAACCATGGTGAAAAACCAGAAAAGTTCAATGGAACAGAGTTTAAAAGATGGCAACAGAAAATGCTGTTTTATCTCACTACACTCAACTTGGCAAGGTTTCTTCATGAAGACCCCCCTGTGCTTAATGAAGATGAAACAGATAGGCAAGTTGTTGCCGCTATTGATGCATGGAAACATGCTGATTTTCTGTGTCGAAACTATATCCTCAATGGATTGGACAACACATTATACAATGTGTATAGTTCTCTCAAAACAGCAAGAGAACTATGAGATTCCTTGGATAAAAAGTATAAAACAGAAGATGCTGGCACGAAGAAGTTCGTAGTTGGCAGGTTTTTGGACTACAAGATGGTGGATTCCAAGGCTGTCATCAACCAAGTCCAAGAATTACAAGTAATCCTGCATGAAATACATGCAGAAGGTATGTCCTTAAGTGAATCTTTCCAAGTTGCTGCTATTATTGAAAAATTACCACCAATGTGAAAAGATTTTAAGAATTATCTCAAGCATAAACGCAAAGAGATGAAACTTGAAGACTTAATCGTGAGATTAAGAATAGAAGAGGACAACCGTGCTTCTGAAAAGAAAGCAGGAAGGACTTTTGTGGAGCATAAAGCCAACGTGGTAGAACAAGGTCAAAAGTCTAATAAGAGAAAGCACTCCGGCAACGGGCCTAAACAGGGAATGAATAAAAAGTTCCAAGGCAAATGCTACATTTGTGACAAGCCCGGACATAGGGCAAAGGATTGTCGTAAACGCAAAGACCAGAATAAGAAGTCAGCACAAGCCAATGTAACGGAAGTGGATGGACTTCTTCAAGATGTTTCTGAAATGAACTTATCCGCGGTTGTTTCTGAAGTAAACATGGTTGGAAATCCCAAGGAATGGTGGATCGATATTGGAGCAACCCGCCATGTGTGTTCTGACAAGAAGATGTTCTCCACATATCAAGAAATTGAGCATGGAGAACAATTATTTATGGGAAATTCTTCATCATCCAAAGTTGCAGGGCAAGGAAAGGTAGTTCTAAAGATGACATATGGCAAGGAACTCACCCTCAATAACGTGCTCCATGTGCCCGATATTAGGAAGAATTTAGTGTCAGGATCTCTTCTTAGTCAAAAGGGATTCAAATTAGTCTTTGTATCGGACAAGTTTGTCCTAACTAAAAATGGGATGTATGTGGGGAAGGGATATATGAGCGATGGGTTCTTCAAAATGAATGTAATGACTATTGTACCTTCCAATATTAATAAAATTACATCTTCTGCTTATATGATTGAGTCTTCTAATTTATGGCATGGTAGATTAGGACATGTTAATTATAATACCATATGTAGATTAATTAATATGGAATGTTTGCCAAAATGTGAAATTAACTCCAATCATAAATGTGAAGTTTGCGTTGAGGCAAAACTTAAGAAATCTTCTTTTAAATCAATTGAAAGAAGTACGAAACCTCTTGAATTAATACATACTGATATTTGTGATTTAAAGTATATACAAACAAGAGGGGGTAAGAAATATTTTCTTACTTTTATTGATGATTGTACAAGATATTGTTATGTCTACTTATTGAGAAGTAAAGACGAGGCTTTGGAAATGTTTACACATTACAAGAATGAGGTTGAGAATCAACTTGATAAAAAGATCAAAACAATTAGAAGTGATAGAGGTGGGGAATATGAATTTCCTTTTGTAGAAATTTGTTCTCAACATGGTATAATACACCAAACAACTGCACCATATTCACCACAACAAAATGGTGTTGCTGAAAGAAAGAATAGAACTTTAAAAGAAATGATGAATGCATTATTATTAAGTTCTGGATTACCTCAAAATTTGTGGGGGGAAGCAATTCTTTCAGCAAATTATATATTCTCAACCGAATACCTCAAAAGAAATCTAATGCATCACCTTATGAGTTATGGAAAGGACGAAAACCGTCTTATAAACACTTAAAAGTGTGGGGGTGCTTAGCAAAGGTAATGGTTCCTCCACCCAAAAAGGTGAAAATAGGACCAAAAACAATAGATTGTATTTTCATTGGTTATGCTAATAATAGTAGTGCATATAGATTTTTGGTTAATAAATCAAAAATAGAGAAAATACATGAAAATATTATTATTGAGTCAAAAGATGCTGAATTTTTTGAAACAGTATTTCCTAATAATAAATCACAAGAGCCAAGTTCTAATGAACATGAAATAAGTTTAAACAAAAGAACTTATGACACTGTTAGAGACAGTGATCAAGGATTAGAAGATATTGATGAACCTAGACGTAGTAAACGAGCTAGAATATCAAAATCTTATGGTCCAGATTTTCTAACTTATCTGTTAGAAAATGAGCCTCAAACTTATAAAGAAGCAGTATCGAGTCCTGAAGCTCCATATTGGAAAGAGGCTATAAATAGTGAAGTAGAATCCATACTGCACAATCATACATGGGAATTAGTGGATCTCCCATCAGGTTCTAAACCTCTTGGATATAAGTAGATATTCAAGAAGAAAATGAAAGCAGATGGATCTATAGATAAATATAAAGCAAGACTTGTAATCAAAGGATACAAGCAAAAGGAGGGTTTGGATTATTTTGATACCTATTCTCCTGTGACAAGAATATCATCAATTAGGATGTTAATAGCCATTGCAGCTATATACAATTTAGAGATACATCAAATGGATGTGAAAACAGCCTTCTTGAATGGTAATCTTGAAGAAGAGATATACATGGAACAACCAGAAGGGTTTATTGTTCCAGGACAAGAAAAGAAAGTTTGTCGGCTTGTGAAGTCCCTTTATGGATTAAAACAAGCACCTAAACAATGGCATGAAAAATTTGACAGTGCAATGATGTCAAATGGTTTTAAAATAAATGAGTGTGACAAATGTGTATATGTCAAGGACACTGCGAAAGGATTTATCATTATTTGTCTTTATGTAGATGATATGCTCATTATGGGTAGTAATAATGAAATCATTAAAACTACCAAGAATGTGTTAAATAATACATTTGACATGAAAGACATGGGTGTTGCAGATGTAATATTAGGAATTAAAATTTCTAAAACATCGGATGGACTAGTGTTATCTCAATCACACTATATTGAGAAAATACTCAGGAAATTCAATCAATATGATTGCAATCCTGTGGGTACACCGGTAGATATAAATCTACACTTGTCTAAAAATAAAGGAGAGAGCATATCACAACCTGAGTATGCACAAATAATTGGAAGCCTTATGTACTTAATGAATTGTACACGTCCTGACATAACACAGGCTGTTAATAAATTAAGTAGATTTACAAGTAATCCAGGAAAAGATCACTGGACAGCGATCATAAGAGTTTTAAGATATTTAAAATATACTCAAAATTTTGGATTACATTACTCAAGATATCCAGCAGTACTTGAAGGATACTATGATGCGAACTGGATATCGGATACAAAAGACTCTAAATCCACAAGTGGTTTTGTGTTTACACTAGGTGGAGAAGCGGTATCATGGAAATCTTCTAAACAAACATGCATTGCTCGATCAACGATGGAATCTGAGTTTATTGCATTAGATAAGGCTGGAGAAGAAGCTGAGTGGCTTCGTTATTTTCTAGAAGATATTCCTATGTGGCCTAAACCTGTGCCTCCGATTTGTATCCATTGTGATAGTCAATCAACAATTGGAAGGGCACAGAGTCATATGTATAATGGTAAGTCTAGACATATTCGTCGTAGACACAATACCATAAAACAATTGCTCTCTAATGACATTATATCTATTGAGTATATAAAGTCAAAAGATAATATAGCGGATCCGTTAACTAAAGGTTTGACTAGAGAGCAAGTAAAAATAACATCGATGGGAATGGGTTTAAAGCCTATAAATAAGGATTGTCATGATGGAAACCCAACCTAGTTGACTGGAGATCCCAAGATCTATGTTCAAAGGGATAACTAAGTTGTGAACGATTCAACCAAATCACTATGAAGAAATTATTTTCTTCTATCCATTCCTATGATACGAGATAGTGATACCTGCAGCGATTTCAGGATAAGTTATGCTTTTAATGATTCTTAAATCTTGATAAACAAGTGGGGTATGGCAGGATACTCTTATTAAGAATCACCTATGTGAGTGTGAACTGGGCCAATTCTATGAGAATGATAACAGGCTATACTTCTCTAGAGCACTCATAAATCCGGGATTGTTCAGGGCCAAAATGAACAAAATCATGAGAACCAAATAATGTCTGGAAAGATTCTATGTGAATTTCTATTGTCTCGGTTTACACAAACGGTTAGACAGTTCAAGACATCATGTTCACTGGACAACCAGTAAATCCGATAGTTTTTTCACAAGGGAAGGTTCAAAGCCAAAAACTACCTCTCTCTATACAGATGATTTCCAATTCTGTCTCTCTCTCAGAGTCTGCATAACATTTGCATAAGGCTGGTAGTCAATTTCATTCATGTGGGGGATTGTTAGAATTTGAGCCAAAAATAATTATTGGTTTCATTAATTATTTAATGAATCAACATATCAATGTGTTATACTCCATGAGTAGATTAAATTAAGTATTTGGATGCTCAAATCCATGGAGTAATGAATGAGAAATTAACTCCTAAAGATCACCTTTTGAAATGATAATAAATATTTGTGGGAAGCCAAGTCCCACATCGGTTAAGAACTAAAGTATTGGTTGGTTTATATACAAGAAAGTTGCTCTTGGGTTTGGGCCCCAAGGGGCACCCCACTTTTGTGGAAGGGAGAGGACCTAGCCAAGGCTTGGTTTGAACCCACACGCGCGCCGCCGCCGACCGACCGGTCGGGCTCGGGCTCGTGGGTCTGGGTCCTTGTATATATTCTTTTTAGACAAAATTTATTTGAATTTTGTTTATTTTTATTTTAGTTCTATTATCAAAACTGTGTCGTTTTGATAAATGTTATTTATTATCAAACCTGCGAAGCGTTATCTTCAGAACGGACACAAAAACTGTGTCGTTTTGGGAAGTGTCTATCTGAACAGATGCGCTCATTCTGTTAAGGCTCAAAACTATGTCGTTTTGACCGAACAGATGCCATGAACGGAAGCGCCCTCTCTGTTAGGCCAAAACTACGTTGTTTTGACCCTAACGGACGCGCCCTTTCTTGCCTGAACAGACATGTCCATTCTGCCATGGCCGAACAGATGCATCTCATATCATTTCAACTGGTTGTGTCCCATCAGATGGGTCACGAACCCTTCCTATAAATAGATAGGGGGGCTGCCATTCGAATTCATTTCAATTTACAAGCATCAGTCATTATAACTTCATTCGAATCATCTGTGTAATTCATTTAGAGTCCTATTAGAGAGAGAGAGTCAGAGCATTTAGTTTGGTTCGCTGTTTGTGTTATTTGTTGTGCTGCTATAACACAAAGTTGTCATTGTATCCTGGGAGACAAGTGCCGCCAACTCTAAGCACCAATAAGGAGGGCATAATTGTCTTAAGGACATAGTACATAGTACTAGCCTTGACATATATTCTCTGTGTTTTCCAAGTTTGGGTTTTACAGATAAGTTTATATATATATTGAGCATTATATATATATTTCTGTTTCAATTATTATTATTATTTATAAGTTGCAAATATATATTATTAAATATATATATATTAATTAACAGGCGGATCCAGGAATTGGTCTCAGCAGGGGCGGATTTTACTAATTTTTTTGTTGAAGTTATATAAAGAAAATTTGAACTAATCCTAATATTAACTAATCATAATAATGTTTACAAAGCACAAAGTTATCCTCTTAGACCTCATAGCTTGAAAATGTTCTAAGATAGCTTCATTATCAATAGTTTTAAATACATCATTTTCAATGTAAGGAACTAAATAATCACTCAACTATTTATCGCCCATTTGATTTCGGAGAGTGGTTTTAATAATATTCATCGCTGAAAATATTCTCTCCACCGTGACAGTAGCAACCGGTAAAGTCAAAGCCAATTTCAACAACAAATAAACTCGAGGATACAAATCAGCTTTATTCTTCTTAACCAACTTTTGAGCAAGTTCATCAATCCCTTTCATATTAGAAAATTCATAATCATTTTTTACATCTAGAATGTAAGTTTGAAGTTCATCATTACAAATTATCAAACAAAAAAAAAGCTAATTAGCTACCTCTCAAGTCCAATACAACAAATACATCCAATAAACTGAATTGGGTTTAACCCAAGTCCCCGACCAACAACAAATTCAAACAAATTACAAATTTTAAATTATCAAATAAAAAAGCCCTAATTTTGTTACCTTTTAAATCTAATATGCGCAAGGGGCGATGGGTAGGCTAGAGACTGCAATAGAATGAGAAGAGCAGACGAGGCCGCGACCTCGTGGCTGAGAAGAGGATAAATCGTTGACTCGCGGTGGTCGGATGTTTGGCCAAGCAGTGAAGCAGAACTCGAGGAAGAGTTTTTTTAATTTCAGGTATCTGAGCTCTCGCCCCTTTTAACTCTCTGTAAGCCGTAAACATACTTTGAAGAATTAGATTATAAAATTATAATGGAAATTTTTTTTGCCCCACCCAGTTTAACTTTTTTTTTTAAATCTGCTCCTTTGAGTTTACTAACTTATAAATTCTGCCCCTAGAGTTTACTTATATATATATATATATATATATATATATATATATATATATATATATATATATATATATATATAAACAGAGTGAGCTGCCTATGCTGCCCTTGCAGTGCATCCGCCAGTAAATGTAGATCTTGCTATGAGAATAATATGAGAGAGAGAGAGAACAACTTTCTTATCCTAAAAGCTTAAGCTATTAGATGGAGGGCCCAACAATGTATATCATGCTAACAGTATCCATCAAGTACATACATCTGGAACTGATGAATCACTGGAGGAAGCATCAATGGAGTTCATGGACAGACCTTTTAACGTCACCAATTGTTAATTCCCTTCTAGAGATCTTCAGCATCAAGCACAAGCACGCAATTCTGTTGACCATAATGCATATATTTCAATGCCTCTCTTAAGGTGTCACCGAGACCTTCACATATTTATCTGTCATGGCCTGAGAAACCTGATTGCAGTATAGTAAATTCAAGAAAGTTGAGCCACAGATACGAAAAAGCTTCTTGACAAATAATCAGAAAACATATGGCAGGAACAAATTTGGCCTTTTACGCATGATAAATTCCATATAAGAATGGGAAAAAACAATTTAAACTCCAGATTTTCCAGATACATTTCTTCCTCAATTAATTCATGATTGCCACCATTTCCGAGGACAGCGAGTTCCAAACCATCTCAGTCACTTTGTCGCCAAGTACCCTCCTTGATTTTGTCTTCAACTGGTGAAAGAATAGAATAACCTCTTGATAAGGTTTTTGTCTCTGATGCCTCCACCTCCTTGGACTGGTTTGTTACAGAGGGCGCCCATATTGCTAACCCAACAGCACCCTGATTGAAAAGGATGACATTAGAAGCTCTGGAATTTTAATGCGATACAATAGATGGAGAAAAACTAAATCAACCATTAAAATGACACCTAACTTGGACGCTAACCTTCTGAAGTTCAGATGCAGTGCCAGTCATGCAACCACCTGAAAGTATGTAAATATAGTTCTTACTACAGAAAATTTTATCTCACATAATGGTAACGAACGATTACACATTTGTATCATTCTGATTGCACATTTTTATAATGCAAACACAACTATGAGCCAACCAGAATCTGAGCCTTTTTGATCCTTAATGGGTGGCAGGTGATAGCGAATAATCATACAGAAACAAAATGACTTGACCATGCATTTATCGCTATTTTGAACTAGCAAACTATAGAGGCACAATGGTAAAATGTTAGTCGTACGCAAGTATAAAGAAACTAAAGTTGCTGTTTGTACATTATTAATACTTTCCTCCGTTCCCCAAGAAGAACCCATTTGTCAAAAACTTTTGTTCCAAAAAAAATCGACTTATTAGTGATAGTAGTATAGAATGACATCATTTCCTCAAGTTTACCATCATAATTTCACTATCATACCACACGACTAGACTAACTATTTACTATTTTTAGGGATATACACAGAACAAAAATATATACTTAATACTCATAATTTTTACAAATGAGACTATTTCTATTAAACAAAGGTAGTATATCAAAATTTACCAAACCATTTTAGCGAAATGACAAAGTGTCAGGATTTTACTTCCGGGAGATTTGGTTGAGAAAGTAAAAGCATTATTCAAAACATGAATATAAACTTATAAAACATAAAAATCCGCAATAATATAGCCATTGAAAACATAACTTGTAACGAATGTTAAAAAGGCAATTATCTCTATCATAAAATTTAGTTACAGTTGTAAAGTGCATAAAAATGGTAAATTAGTTGTTCCATAGCTTAAGCTTCACTCTTAAACCGCTGAAGTAAACATGATAAAACAGATCACTCGGTAACAGATGGATTCAAAAGCTTTGTAAGATCTTTATGGGCCAGTTGAGCCGTGCAAAACCAAAGACCTTGTCAGGTCCTGTTGGTACCTGACCTGAGAATAGAGATAGAAACAGAGATAGATAGAGAGAAACTGAGATAGACCAAAGATAGATATAGAGAATTAGATAATTTTGGGAGGAAGAAGGATAGAAAACTCAGGAATTTCTATTGAGTTCGTGAGAGTGAAGAGAGAGATAGAGAAAATAAGGAGAAAGCTTAAACAAGCTTCTCTTCAATTCATTAATTCACTGGTTTCATAAAACTTGGAGAATAATTCTCAGTTACAACTATTTATAGAGAGAGAATGCTGAAAAGTAAAGCTACTAACCTACACTACTTTTCTTATTCTTCACTCAAATATATCTAACTACCCCATGTGCCATGAGCCATGGCTTACATATATATGACAACTACTAGAATTTACTATTAGTTGGTCCTATTTCCTAGTTTACCGTTGCCTTGACATTCCCTCCTCCTTTAGAACATTCATGTCCTCATGAATTTGTACCAAAAACAGAACAATTGTAACTCAGGCTAGTGTCTCTTCATAATTTCCTCTATGATCAAAGATGAAGCTTTTGAGTTTGCTTATTGAAACTTTGCCATTGCAAGGCCTGTCCACGTGTTCAATGAAAAGTCTTGCTTTACAATTATCTTCTTGAATTTTTAGCTGTTGTTCCCCTTGAATATCAGGGGATACCCCATAGTTTAAAGGAGAGACTTTGAGGTCATTTGCACATTCTTATTGCTTCATTTTCCATTTAAAGAGTGACCACTTATAGTTGCCAAACCCTACAAGAAAATGGCCCAACAACGACTAACTCTATCAGCGACCGCAGAATCCTGTCGCTAATGTTATTAATAACGACCGAATAGAAATCTAGTCGCTATTTAATATTAGCGACCGTATGCGGTCGCTAATCTAAATTTTGCCGCCATAAATTTGGCAGAAATGTTGGCGAGGAGGCTATTTGCGACAAAGTACTTTCAGCGACCGCATCACAGTCGCTAATACATCCACGTCATTTAAAAACAGCGACCGCATGCGGTCGCAGAATGCGGTCATTGATTATCTTTAATCTAATCAGATTCGAGTAGACCAAGAGGCGAAAGAAAGAAAGAAAAAGAAGAGGGAGCAGAGGGAAGAGAGGGGGTTGCCGCCGCTACCGCCGCTGCTGCCCGCGAAGTCACCATCGACTAAGCCCAAATCGCTTAATTTATTGTAAGCATTTATTTAATTGAATTTTTTTTTGTCAATTTGTTGATTCGAAGATGTTCAGAGGAAGGTAATTGGAATTTTGGTTTTAATACTTTTTAAAATCCGAAATGTAATATTGTTTTTTTTTTGTTTTTTGTCAATTTGTTGATTCGAAGATGTTCACATTCATCGCAAAATAATAACCAAGGGAATTAATAATATGTTGTGGTTCATTTCGTAGAGCTATGAAACTAATTATCACCTTCTTCAAAGTGAATAATGGCTTCATTTCCTTTTATTATTGATGTGGAGGTTAAAGATAACTATTGACAGTCAGTGATATATGATGAGACGTGTTCCTTTAGGGTCATATATCAAGCTCCTATTGTGAGACTGCTGTTACTGATAAATTATTGCTTTTCAATATGGTGTTCAGTGTTCTCATAGTTTACTGACCTTGGGAGTGGATTTAATTTGTTGTTACCTCCTGGAATTCGCCATAAAAAAAATCCATATTACATTCATATTTCTACTTATTTGCTATTTATTCATGTTGATTTTACCATTTTGTCATCTAGACATACCATCAATGACTACTTGAGCATATTCTGTAGTATTTTATTTCAGACTTATTTGAGCTTGTCTATGATTTCTGGCATTGGTTTATGCATTTCTTATTTGTTGACGTAGTTGCACTATTCTTTATCCCAATTAATGTACTAGGAATTTAGTATTATTATTCAACATCTCTTTATCTGCTATATTTGTGTTTGTTTCTAAATATTTTGGCCAAGTGTCCTGGTCTATGATCAGTTTGAGCACTCTGATATAATAATTGACTTAATACAACTTGAATTAGAGCACTTTACATTAAGAAAATCGTTGTAATTTGTAATTTGTGATGTAGTCGTTATTTTGAGCACTTTACATTTTGAGCAATCCGATATTCAGCATTTTTTTTATTACTATAAGCATGACTCGTTGCAATTTGTGATGCAGTCCGTTTATGCGAACATTAAGAAAATCGCAAATACAGGATTAACAAGTCATACTTGAAGAACCTCTTTAGCCCGTTTAAGTAATTACGTCGAGTGTTAACGAATCAAGTTTGTTCAAGCTTTATAGCCCGTTTAAGTAATCAAGTCGAGTGTTAACGAATAGCGTAGTGTTCAATAACACTAATCAATATCATAAGTATCCTCACCTATTCATGTTTTCATTTTCTTGAAAAATATGTTTTAGAAATTAAATTTTCAAAAATAAACTAGGTACTATTTACTTAATTTCTCAATACTAAATAAACTAAGTAGAATTTATTTAGTTTCTCAATACTAAATAAAATAATAAAAATAAAAATAAAATAAAATTAAATAAAGTACAATAAAATAAAATACTACAATGAATGTGGCGCCCCCAAATCCAGGTACTTGAAACCCGAACTTGGTGTTACACGATACCATTTCTTTGAGCGGAAAAAAATAAAATTTACAAACTTAATATATACATATCAGAGTTGTCTAATCCCAAGTACGCAACCTTTAAGCATGTTCATTACATGATAGATAATAAATATTATCGCCTTAATAAAGTCTAACTATTACAAACAACACCTGGTACTCTATTCTTTGAGCTTTCCTTTGCCCTTGTCTTTGCCAGAGCCTTCTGGTCTATCACCCTTAGCTGAAAACATTTAAGTCAAAGCAAGAATGAGCATTCAATTGCTCAGCAAGTAATAACAAATATAATAATGCGCTAAAGAAGTAAATGTTTTCTTTGAGGCCTACTTCTACCACGAATCAATAGTGGTGAAGTCATTTGAAGACATTCTTAATAACATATTAAATCGTTTTAAAAATTTTGAAACAACATATTTACCATGAATGCTGAGCGGTCAGTAGACCACGAACTTTTATTTTTCATTTTCGAAAAGGTTTAAACAGAAATTCATCTGCAAACCAATCTAGTCTCACAGACATGTAGGGTGATCAGCCCCATTATGTCCTGTATTGATCAATACTGTCTGTTTGAACGCTAAACGCATTCACTCTGTTCGCCTTGGGCACAAAAACATATTCCCCTTTTAGGGTTGTTCATACTCAGTCTGGAGTCCTAACTAAACAACTCAGTTGGACGACTTAAACATAACTTTTAGTATTCAACAATGTATTTCGAACTATGTCTAGCCGAGTCAAATGGCTTAGACAGACTGTAAACCATAATACATGTACTGAACTTCAATAATAAATAACAAGATTTGTCATATCAAAGGATTTAAGTTGAATAGTTCTTGTGTAACAACAGTAGTTTATACAAGTGGGGACACTTGTATAATGAAAGGTAATAATGAGATATTAATAAACAATAAATGAATTGAGTACAATTTCATAATGTAAGAATAATTGCATAAACGAATCATGACAGATATGAATAATTAACAATAATTATTCACGAGCATGCTTTGAAATTGATAACTCATGATGAGTTAGGAACTAATCACAACATATACCTGTTCGCACAAAATAAAAGTAGTGCATAAGGTTTAGATACTTGCCTGGTTCGCTGATTACTGCTACACAATATAGCTTAAGCTTTTATCTTTAATACGAAGTCCTATCATCAATAAAATTATTATTTTTTAATTAGAATAATTCAACTTAACACTTAGTACTGCTTATTTGCAGTTATCATACAGCTTAACACATTGTCACATATCCATATCAGTCATTAAAACATTTAAAAACATTCATTAAGTCAAACTATGTCCATTTGGTTTAAGTTTGACACTATTTCGATGTCTTGATTGCATTATCGGACAATAAACAAGTTTCTTTTTAATGAAACTTTGTTCAAGAACTTAAATATCATCTTAGATAATTTGTTTATCAATTGCAACATTTTTTTCAATTGTTAAAATCATTTATAATGATTTTTCAGTCATTAATAACATTTATAATGATTTAATAAATAAATAATTTCATTTTCATTAATATTCAAATAATTAAAATATTAATGAACTACATGTCAACACATTAAAAGTTATTTATTATTACTTAAAAATATTTTTAAAACATTATTATCGCTTTTAAATGATTTTTAAAGTATTAAAATCATTTTTAAATAATTACCATTAATATTAAATATTAATGTAATTCATGTCAAATATTTAAAGTTATTAAATATAACTTAAAAATATTTTTAAAACATTTTTATTGCCTTTAAATGATTTTGAAAACATTAAAACCATTTTTTTAAATAATTTATTTAATATAAATATTAAATAAACTAATTACCATTAATATTAATTAATTAATGAAATTCATCACAAAATATCAAAAGTTATCAAAAATAACTTAAAATATTTTCTAATATCATAATATAATTTTTCATGATTTTTCATGAATTAAAACCATTTTTAAAGAATTTATTTAATATAAATATTAAATAAATTAATTACCATTAATATTAAATATTAATTAAATTCCTATGAAAATATTAAAAGTTATTTAATATAACTTAAAATACTTTTTAAAACATTAATATCATTTTTAAATGATTTTTTGAGATATTAAAATCATTTTTTAACTAATTTATTTAATATAATAATTAAATAAATTAAATACCAATAATAATTAAATAAATTAAATTTTTAATGAAATTTATGTAAAAATATTAAAAGTTAATTTTTATAATTTAAAATAATTTTTAAAATAATTTTATGTATTTTTAATAATTTATTTCTATTTATTTAATTAAATTAATTAATTTTTATTAAAAACCGTCGCTAAAGGCTTTTAGCGACGAAAAGTGTCGCTATAGGTGTTCTTCAGTTCATGAAGAACACCAAGAACAGCCCAGTCCATGTCGAGGAGGCTACTTTGAGCGTTAATAACTTGCAATCTGGACATGATATGGTCGTGATTTCACTTCTAGATTGTTAACCTACTGGCATACTACAACTACAAAGCTTTAAACATATCACACCATTAACAGAGCAAGATCTATGGTCTCTGACATTTGACTGTCAGACCATGTTTTTAACTTAGAAAATTTTCTGGGTTTTCCAGAAAGTACAACTTTTATGATCGATCAAGGACTTTTGAGCTTGCATAACCTTCGATCTAGACATGCTATGATCGTGATTCCACTTCCAGTGTACTAACCACATAACATACTACATATAAGAACCTTTAAACACAACAAATGATTAACAGGTAAAGATCTACGGCGTCTGACATTTGACTGTCAGGCCATTGTTTACACTTTGAACAATTTTCTTAAATCTTCAATTTCGTGCATCTAGATGTTATGGATTCATGATATAACAACCCAGATCATTAAATAACATAATATACAACATATTTAAACACAAAAACATAAAATTTATCTAAGCATACAAGATCTAGCTTAGGGTTAGGGTTTTATACCTTCTTGAGAAATTTTTGATTTTCACTTTTTGATTCTGACCTTGGCTTGCTATGGGGTGTTTTTGGTTAATCTTAGGACTTATTTTTGGAGAAAATTTCGTGGGTCTAGGAGAGAGAGAGAGTCTTGGCTTTGGTTTAGAGAATAAAATGAAATATTTCTTTTCTTTTTCTTTCTTCCATTCCAATCTTTTGATTCAATGAATCTGAGCATGCTAGCTGTCACATTTCTGCTGATTGAAGTTTATTTACAACATGTGATAATATCTTAGGTGATGAATCACCAAGATTTTGTAAAGATTTGCAAGCTATCCAATTAAAATAACACAAAAAGGTTATTTTAGTAAACTAACAAATAATCTTAAGGGTATTCTAGTCCATGATGCATAATTCTAGGGTTTAATCCTTAGATTTTAACCTTTAAGGCTTCCCAAATAATTTCTAGGGTTTAAGAAATTAAGTTTAGTGATTTATAAATATTTAATTAGGACATAATAATTCAAAAATTAGGGTTTTAAACTTCAATTAGGGTTTTCAATAGAAAATTAGGGTTTCAAATATACATTAAGGTTTTCTAATTTGTAAATTAGGTTTTCCACTTAATTTACATTATTCACATAATGTTCATACATGCATTTAAATACAAATATAATTAATTATTATATTTAATATTTAAATTACTTAAACAAAACAAATTCTTAATATCCAAAATACATATTCCTTTATTTTAAATATAATTATATCATTAATTATACTTAAAACTAATATCCATAATATACATTCACACATACACGTATAAATATAATCAATAGCATATTTAGTATTCGAATTTACATAAGAAAATAAATTCTTATTATTCATATATCCATTATATAAACATGAATCCTTTTAAATATAATTACAACAATAATTATATTTAAAATTAAAATACATGACCATAGATCAAATTAAGGTTTTGATTTGTAATGTCACTTTACCACATGTACCATACTTAATCAATTTAAAATAAATTGACTAATCTTACGAATTCATATTCTAAAGAAATAATCCAAGTAATAATAATAATATTAATAATTATTTCTTAAAATATACATTTATTATTTAAATAATATAGTAATCATATTTTTATAAATAATCATATATCTTTAATATAAAAATTAATTTATTAACAGAATATAATTTATAATTATCAACTATTTCTTTAATAAGAAATTTATTTGAAACCATATATGAAATAAATATATCTACATATTATACATTCACATTCCTTTCCTTACACGCATTCCCATACTTACTTTAATATATAATAAAAATAATTTTATTATATACATAAAAAAAAATTTATACGTAAAATTTCTTATTTAAATATATCCAAAATCTTGGGTTATTACAATGAACTAAATAGTATTTACTTAGTTTCTCAATACTAATTAAAATAATATAAATAAAAAAATAAAATAAAATAAAACAAATAAAATAAATAAAATGAAATAAAATAATGAACTAATTAGAATTTATTTAGTTTCTCAATACTAAATAAAATAATAAAAATAAAATATACCTTTAAAATAAAATAAAATAAAGTACAATAAAATAAAATAAAGTAATATAATGAACTAAATAGTAGTTTCTCAATACTAAATAAAATAAAAAAAATAAAATGAAATAAAATAATGAACTAATTAGAATTTATTTAGTTTCTCAATACTATATAAAATTATAAAAATAGAATATACCTTTAAATTAAAATAAAATAAAATAAAGTACAATAAAATAAAATGAAATAAAATAATGAACTGTTTAGAATTTACTTATTTTCTCAATATTAAATAAAATAATAAAAATAAAATAAAATAAAACAAACAAAATAAAATAAATAATATAATGAACTAAGTAATATTTACTTAGTTTATCAATACTAAATAAAATAAAATAAAATAATTCAACATAAAAAATAAAATAAAATAAAATAAACTAATGAACTAATTTGTATTTACTTAGTTTCTCAATTCTAAATAAAATAATATAAAATATAAAAATAAAATAACATAAAACAAATAAAATAAAATAAATAATATAATTAACTAAGTAGTCTTTACTTAGTTTCTTAATACTAAATAAAAGAAAATAAAATAATACGTATACAGTTGACTAGTAATTTAATAGTTAATATTACACAATATACAAATGCAACAATTTTTATTTGCATGCCTTCACAAGTACATCGACTCGTATTGAGACTAGTGCGTTTATTGGGCCTTGTAGCATCTTCTTGTTTTTCTTTCTTTTGCATGCAAAACTCTCCCTATCTCTCTTTAACAGAATTGAAAATGCTAATGGGAGGATACCTTAAAAGCCTAGTCTTTCTCAAGGTTCGTGTATTTCTTTGTGAGAGAAGCTTCGACAGAATCCAATACCCAACTGTAGAGCTCAGCATGATTTGATAACTTGACCAAAATATACCAAAAAAGTTCCGAGGGAGAGCTGGAGGGCTGAGTAGGGGGCATTGTAGGGGCCAAGAACTGACCTGTAGGGGGAGAGCTTAACCATCTAAAGCTAGCTCTTTCACCCCCTAAAGCTGTTAGTGCATTGTGTTGTGTTGGGGACCATGTAGGGTCCGGAGTTATAAGGGGGAGTATAAGAAGGAATTAAGTGTTAATGTCATACTAGATATGTAAGAAAGCTCAAGTCATATGCTTACAAGTATGCTTAAATGTTAATCATATGCTTACAAGTATGCTCAAGTCATATGCTTAATTACAAGTATGCTCAAGTCATATGCTTACATGTATGCTCACGTCATATGCTTACAAATATGCTTAAATGTTAATCATATGCTTACAAGTATGCTCAAGTCATATACTTACAAGTATGCTCAAGTCATATGCTTACAAGTATGCTCAAGTCATATAATTACAAGTATGCTCAAGTCATATGCTTACAAGTATACTCAAGTCATATGCTTACAAGTATGTTCAAGCTTTATGACCATGCTATACATTAATAAGCTCATGTTGTCTGCAATAGATACCGTGATATCATGGACCTCTATTCAGACCGTAGTTGGATGAGACGACGAAAGTCAAGTGCCCAGATAGGTGCTACAACTGAATTAGAACTGGTTGTCAAGTGTTTTTGGATTATGCGTTTATTCACCCGAAATGTGTGAATGGTCAGAACAAGATAAGATGCCCTTGTTTGAAGTGTAAGAATGTAAATTATATGGACAGAGACATGGTAAACTATCATTTACTTATTTTTGGGTTCATAAAAAATTACGAAGAATGCTGGTAGGCACATGGGCAGAGAAGAGATAGTGACATCGCACAAGTACACACTCCGAGTAGCAGTACTCATCGTATGAATGATATGGTTCATGATATTACAGGGACAGATATTGATTGGGAACAAGGCAGAGAGCAACCTATGAATTCTGATGCCAAAGCGTTCTTTAAGTTGTTAGATGAGGGTAGCGAGCCGTTGTGGCATGGTTTCACCAAGCACACTACGTTGTCTGCAGGGACGACATTACTTAACATCAAGGTTGATCACAACATGAGCCATGAGTGTTTTGAGTCGCTCTTGAAGGCTATTAAGAGTATGTTACCTGACAGTGAAAAATTGCCCGATAACTACTACTACTGTAAGAAAATGGTGAAGAAGTTGGGTCTTAGATACTAAAAGATTGATGCATGTCCGAACGATTACATGTTTTATAAGGAAAATGAACAACAGACAAGGTGCACATTTTGCCGTCATGATCGGTTCAGGCCTAATAAAGAGGGTGTGACTACAAAAAAGACAAATATACCTTTTAAGATTTTAAGGTATTTTTCAATTACGCATCGGCTAAAAAGGCTGTACATTTCTTCAAGAACAGATGAACATATGACTTGGCATGCAAAATCTCTAGCTAAAGATAGAGAACTTAACCATCCCGCAGATGGGCAAGCTTGGAAAGATTTCAACTTAGCACATCATGGGTTTGCATTGGAACCTAAAAATGTGAGGCTTAGCTTGTCAACTGATGGATTCAACCTGTTCGGCCACTCAGCTGTCCCGTACTCCTGCTGGCCTGTGATTGTTACTCCGTACAACTTGCCTCATTGGATGTGTATGAAACAGCCATACTTGTTTCTTTCACTCGTGATTCCTGGTCCCAAGAGTCCTGGAAAGAACCTAGATGTTTACTTGAGACCTCTTATAGACGAGTTTAAGGTATTGTGGGAGGATGGAGTACAGACTTGGGATGTTTCCATGAAAACAAATTTTAACCTGAGGGCAGCGGTTATGTGGACTATAAGTGATTTTCCTGCCTATGGTATGTTAGTTGGATGGAGGAGTATACACGAGAAGTTGGCTTGTCCGTATTGTATGGAGCATACAAAGTCTTTCAATCTATCAAAAGGTCGAAAGCCTTGCTGGTTTAACTGTCATCGTCATTTCTTGTAGGTAGACCACCTGTAGACACCCAAATTTTGCACTTCGTATACTAACTCTGACAGGAGGGCAAAATCGTCAATTGTCCCAGCCTACGAGAACGAAAGGTGGACATAAGTACGAACACTCAGAGCCGCCACGACGACTTGCGATCAAAGCTAAATGACATGGCACGTTTCCCAGCTGTTCCCGGACTGCAAAATATAAGCCTTTCAGCGAAAACTAACGGTACGACACGAGAATCAAGGTACGGTACGAAAATCGAGAAAATCAGCCCAGCCAGCCACAGATTGATCTGCGGCCAATGATTAAAATAAACTGAAGTGCGCGGCGGGCAGCTAAAGTGCGCGGCGGGCGCGGAGGAACCGAGGCCAGCCGCAGATCAATCTGCGGCTGCCTCTGGTCAGCCTTTATCAACGCATTTCTTCATTTGGCATACAGAAGGTTGAGCAGCGGAAGAAGAAAAGAAAAGAAGAAGAATCAGCAAGCAGCAACAACGAGAAAAGAGAGAAAAGAGAGAAAAAAGTGAGGATTTATACCCCTTTTGCTAGATTGTATCACAAATAGTTTCTACTATATTCAATATACGAATTTATACGCATCGTGGTGTCATTTGCAAGGTGAAAAAGACATTTTTTTTTAGCATTTTTGTTATATCATTTTGTTAAACTTTTATCATTTGGGGCTATATTAAATGTAGTTTTTCTTGTATATCATTGAGGATACATGGATTAGGGACTATTAGTGAGGTTCCAATGGAACAAAATTCTTCCTAATGGCCCGATGATATCCATTTGGTGAATTTTAGCTCGTTATGATAATGTGTTATATGTAGTGTATTTAAATTACTATTTTAGGATATTGTGGTGTGTTAGGAAACCCGGTATTGTTCATTTGTGTATTATCCATTTTGTGGGTGTGTAGCAATTTTGGATGTGAGCCTAGGAACGCGACCCCATGGTCCAAATCCGATGATGGACATTTTTGGCGAATGTAATAGGGTCGATGTGCCTTTTATTGTAACATGTAACCGTCGGGCCTTAAAACGATATCATGCTGAAGGTCGGGTTTAAGGCCCTATAATAGTGAAATATGCAATTGTGGGCGTTTGGGGTTATTTTAATGGCTTACATGCCCATGAATAACCCCAACGCATTTTAAGGTTTCATTTGATTTATGACACAAAAAATTGATTTCAAAGATAAATGATGAGATTGTCATAAAAGCAATCAAATTAGGTTATTAGCACCACGAGGTTTAAAATTGGAAGTGCTAATGAATGTCGATTCCTGTTTAAACGAGAAGGTTAAAGAAAAAATCATGTTTAAATCTCACAAAATTTGGTTTCATAAAAATAACGTTTTATTAAACCTTCGGGCATAGGGTTAAAGAGATCCTAGAAATTGCCGTCACTTTATTCACGAAAGCAACGTATGGGTCTCGATTCTTATTTTGACGAAGGTTTAAAAAACTCTTGTTTTGCCAAAACAACACCTAATGAAAATCTCACAGCTTTTGACAATTAAAATCAAACCTTTCTCATAAAGAATAAAGCTTTCTCATATAAGCCGAAGGACATTCTAAAGTACTCTCAAAACACGACTTTCCATAAAAAACCCCAAATGATTCTTTCATACAAACTCACCACAACATTCACATAGGCACACACACGCGCACACATACACATTTTAAGATTTAAAAGGATAGGAAAAGCATCAAGATTGCGGTAACCGTGTTTCACGGAAGTCGGGGGGTGCCTAACACCTTCCCCTCACTTAAGCAAGCCCCCGAACTCTATGAATCTCGGTTTGCAGACCAATTAATTCGGAGTCACATATGAGCCAGTGATTTACGAAAGAACAAAACTCGGATGAGTTGGTACATCCATTTCAAATATACCAACTGGCGACTCTGGTCAATTGGCTCATCATAAAAAACGATCTTTCAAAACCCCGTCGACATTAGTGCCGACCTTTTCCAAAAATCATCTAATAAAAAGGCTAAAATTGGAAAGGGTAATAATTCTCCTAGGAGCGATCTTTCCCGGCGTCGACAGCTGGGGACATTAGAGGGCTTAAGCCGCGTTCAAATCTTGATGCTGTCCTATCCTTTAAAAATTCATGAATGTGTATGTGCGTGCGATATTTTGACCTATTTTACTTGTTGTGTGAATGTGTGTTTTGTCCAATGAATGAATGATTGAATGGAATTGCTTTACTTTAAAGTAATCATTTGCATACGGTGAGGACGATGCATGTGAATGTATGTTAAGAGTGTACCTCCTCATGAGGCGAACCTGTCGGTTGCTTATTACTGGACTCGAAGGGGCTGCTCCCCGGAGATGGCTCAGGAAACGCACCACCCAAATCCGCTCCAATCGAAAGGATTCAGACGAGTAGATTGCGAAGATTTGGGGACCTTCATGTCAAAAAGCCGCGAGAGTAACCTTAGGGTAGGTCAGCCTCAGATTGACCCGACGCAGGGAAAGTCTCTTCATGCCCTTTCACGTTTACGCGTATAAGTGTCATAGTCCCATTCAGTATTTTTACATATGCCTTCCCTGTTGTCAAAAGAAAGTACTGACCTCTATGTTTTGCAGGGAATAGCTGGGAAGGCATAATAATTCGTGGCCATCAATTATTATTGCAATAAGGGACTGCTAACATTTTTGTTTTTGCAGGGAAAGATTAAAAAACCCAAAAACACAAAAGTTACAGCTTTAGCATGCATCCACCTCTTTCATTTCCCAAAGATTAAACTCCAAACTGTTTTCCTGTAGGATTGCTCCTCAAACGCGTTTGCAATCTAAGAGGGCCCAGGTTTCTACATCTGAAATGGCTGATATTTCACTTCCTAATCCTGGTTCCATATCTCGGGAGGAATTCGATGATTTTAAAAAGCAGATGTTGGAAATGGCCACGATGCTGAAGGAGCAGTTGCTACCTAGACAGGATCCGCCAAGCAAGGACCCGTCTAAAGATGATCAACCCCAACTTAAGGGCGAGCCAGTCATCCCTAAAGCCATTCCCGCACCTAACAGGACAGTGATCACTATTCCAGAGGTGGGAGACACTGATGACCTTCGAAAGAAAATAAAGTAGATGGAGGAGACTATCCAGTCTCTAAAAGGCATAGGTTCCCTGGGCAGGGTGAATTATTCAGATCTGTGTGTCTTTCCAGGAACCAAGTATCCGGAGAAGTTCAAAATTCCTGAATTTGAAAAATATAATGGGAAGGGAGACCCTTATACACACCTGAAGATATACATTGGGGAACTTGGGTCTTATGCAGAGGACGAAGGACTGAGGATGCAATTATTTCAAAAGAGCCTAACGGGAGAAGCAAGAACTTGGTATGCTCGCCTTGATAATGCTCGGATCCACAACTGGGAGGAATTGACCCATACTTTCTTGACACAATACAGCTTCCAAGCACAGATGGCCCCTGACAGATATCAGATGACAAAGGTCAAGAAACAACCGAAAGAATCTTTTAGGGACTATGCACAGCGGTGGAGGGGTATGGCTGCACAAGTGAATCCCCCAATGAGCGACGCAGAGATGGTAATGACCTTTGTGGACATTCAGGAGGCGCCCTATTATGAGCGAGTGATAGCGGGGATTAGAAGACCTTTTGCCGAAATGATAAAGCATGGAGAAATGGTTGAAATGGGGTTAAAGTCTGGCAAGATCCGGGACTTCACAGCTCTAGAGGCAGTTGCGGAGCAAATCCAGAGTGGAAACTATGGTAGTACTTCCCGCAGGACCCAAAAGAAAAGGGAGGAGGATGTTTCCCTCATCCTGCAGGGATCATCTAGGAAGGTGGAGAATAGACCTCCAGTGAAAATACAGAGAATAATGCCACCCCGACAATCTAATTTCCATAATCAAAGGACGGACGAACGAAGAAGATTTGAAGCCACAAAAGATCGGGTATTCACCCCGCTTGGGGATCCTCTTGAACAGATTTTGGTGGTCTTAATAGCACAGAGAAAGATAGTCGATTTGGCACCCCCAATTGACCCGAAAGGGAGAAGATTTAACCCAAGTAAGAAGTGTGCCTACCATTCGGGTTCCCCTGGTCATGATACTTAGGACTGCTGGACGCTGAAGCACAAGATTCAGAACATGATCGATAGCGGGGAGATCGTGGTGGAACAACCAGAGTCACCAAATGTTAAAGTTAATCCTCTGCCTAAGCATGATGGGGAAGGGGTCAATGTGGTGGAAGCCAGCGAAGCCGGAGGACCACCAAGGCAGAATTATATAAAGAGAATTGATGAGATGATTGACATGACAAGTGATCAAGAGAATATACGAGGGACACCGATTAGGTTGGCAGGTCTGAGCAGGAGTATCACCGAGGGGCCTATCAGGTTAACGGCTCCGAAACCTCTCACTATTGCAGCGAGGCCACAAATCCCCATTAGCAGTCTGAAAACAGTACCGTGGAATTACGAGGGAGTATCAGAGGAGGCGACCAGTTGTGCTTCGGTAACATCAAAGGAGAATCCTTTATATCTTCCTGGATGAGTCCTTGAGAGCAAAGAGAAGAAGAACAAAAAGATATCCGAGGAGAAAGCTGTGGAATTCTTAAGGAAGATGAATCATCCAGAAGCAAGGGGGATTAAGGTATTGAGCGAGGAATCGACTCTGACACCGATCATGGATTTGGTATTATCATCCGATGATCACTGCAGAGTTCTGGCCAAAGTTCTGGAAGAGGCGCACATTCCCAAGGTGATTAGCAAAGAAGGGTTCGGCCATCTAGTGGACCATCTGTTAGAAAACAATGTAATATCGTTCACAGATGATGATATCCCCAAAGAGGGAAGGGGGCATCGGAAACCGCTGCATATTGCGGTAATCTCATCGGGATATGTTATGAATGGGGTGTTAATTGATGGGGGATCAACATTGAATATCTGTCCATTCAGTACATTGGAAAAAATGAACGTCAATTCTAAGCGCCTACGGGCCAGTTATGTGGTGGTACGAGCCTTTGACGGATCCCGGAAGGATACGATGGGGGAGATAGAATTGCCTTTGGAAATAGGGCCTTGTACTTTCGATATCTCATTCCAAGTCCTGGATATCGCGGCAAGTTATAACATGTTATTGGGAAGGCCGTGGATACGCATGGCCGGGGCAGTTCCCTCTACGCTACACCAGCAAATTAAGTTTATCATCGACGGGAACCTGGTGACGGTCTCTGCGGAGCATAATGACCCTTCTCCTTACAGGAATGGCCTGCTGGTAATTAATTTGGACGAGACGGTTGTACCCGCCAGTTTTCAGGCACTGGAAATCAATACTCCCCACTACAGATGTTTGAGGGCTCCAGCCGTGAAACCTACGGTCCCTACTGAACTTACCTTTGTTGTTAGAGAAATGATGAAGATGAAGTTTCGACCTGGGCAAGGGTTGGGAAAGAACAGTCAAGGAATTACTGAGCCCATTCGACTGCCCAGCCAGATAGGCAAGGCAGGGCTGGGATATTATGGAGGCATAGAACAGAAACACCCTCAAAGGGGGTCCCCAATTCGACTGGCCGAAAGTCTGATGCCGAAAGTCAACAAGGAACAAGGTACTTGCGAGCCTATGTCTGAGATAGGAGGTGGAAAATTGACCCCCACAAATGATGAGTCGGCCAAAAAGGAGAGTTTCCTGCAGGAGGTCATGCAACAGTTTAAAACCAAGTGTTATATCCTTGGACCGTCAGTAAGCAGTGGATAAGGGAAGGATGTTGCCACGCCGTCAGGAGCCCAACAGAGTGTGCCTGTCATCGATTGGGCGGGGCTGATTATCCCTGAGGAGGTTACGAAGAAGGACCAATGTGATGTGGCTGTGGTCATCAAGGAGGTTCCCGATGCGAAGCCGCCTTTCATCTGTCGCATTCCACCCGATCTGACCACCAACAACTGGACGATGGAGCCAGTAATATCCAAACGAGGGTAAAATATGGCGTCAGGATGGTAGATCCCAGATGGTGGGGGATGAATGGATACCAGTTTTTGTCTTTTATTTTGAATTTTACGTGGTTATGTTATTTTGTCATGTTATTCTAAAGATGATCATTGTGGAAAAGTGACTTATATATATGACAAATATTTTTGTTTCATGTCAGGTGTACCAATTTGAGTATCTCTTGCCTAACAAACGATGTTTCAAATTTGAAAGATGACTATGATTTTGATATTGAGCTGGATTTCGATTTAATGGGCATTGAGCAGGATGAGACAGATAATGATGACACGCCTGACGAGATCAAAGGATGGGTCGAAGACAAACCCAAACCTAACTTAGACCAAACCATCACCATAAATATCGAAACCCCTGACAAACCCAAAGAGCTCAAGATAGGGACAGATCTGACTTCTAGCCAGAAAACAGAAATAACCGAGTTGCTAAGCTAGTATGAGGATGTTTTTGCCTGGTCTCATGAGAACATGATCGGATTATCCACCGACATTGTGGTGCACCGGCTGCCCATCAAGGAGGGTTTCAAGCCTGTCAGCAGAAACTAAGAAAGCTAAAACCGGAATGGAGCTTGAAGGTGAAAGAAGAAATTGTCAAACAGTTCAAGGCCAGAATCATTATGGTGTCCATTTACCCGGAATAGCTGTCCAATATAGTCCCAGTGGCTAAGCTTGGAGGGAAGGTGAGGGTATGTGTCGACTATAGGGATCTGAACAAGGCCAGCCTCAAGGACAACTTCTCAGTGCCTTTTATACACATCTTGGTGGATAACACATCCCAATACGAGATGTACTCTTTTGTTGATTGCTTTGCGGGGTATCATCAGATAATGGTGGCAGAGGAAGACCGGGAAAAGACCGCTTTCATCACCCCTTGGGGCACCTTCTGTTACAGACGATTGGCCTTCGGTCTCACAAATGTGGGGGCTACTTATCAGAGAGCCATGATGGCCCTGTTCCACGACATGATGCACAAGGAGATAGAGGTCTACGTGGATGACATTATCGTGAAATTGAGGGTAGAATCTAATCATATAACCTATCTCAAAAAGCTATTCGATCGGCTCAGGAAATATAATTTGAAGCTCAATCCGACAAAGTGTGCTTTCGGAGTGCAGTCGGGCAAGCTCTTAGGATTCATAGTTAGTAATCGGGGCATTGAGTTGGATCCGGCGAAGATTAAGGCCATTGTGGATATGCCGGCACCTCGCACAGAAAAAGAGATAAGAGGATTTCTGGGAAGAATAAACTTCATCAGTCGCTTCATATCCCACTTGACAACTACATGCGAGCCAATTTTTAAACTGTTAAGGAAAGATGTCTCCCAAGGGTGGAATAGGCAATGCCAGAAAGCCTTCCAGACCATTAAGAGGCAGCTGACAGAAGCACCGGTGCTGGTACCCCCGAAGGATGGGATCCCTCTGTTTATGTATATATCGGTCAATGCCATTGCGATGGGATGTATGCTGAGATAGAAGAATGAATCAGGCAAAGAGCAGGCCATCTATTACCTCAGCAAGAGATTTAGCCGATGTGAACAGAATTACACCCCCATCGAAAGGACCTGTTGTGATTTGGCGTGGGCGGCAATGAGATTACAACACTATCTCCATGAACACACTACGTACCTGATATCGAGAATGGATCCCCTGAAGTATATCTTTGAAAGGCCCATGCTGAACTGTCGACTGTCAAGGTGGCAGTTAATCTTACAGCAGTTCGACATCGTATACGTAACTCAGAAAGCCATGTGTAGACACCCAAATTTTGCGTTCCCTATACTAACCGTGACAGGAGGGAAAAATCGTAAATTAACCCAGCCTACGAGACGGAAGGTGGATATAAGTGCGAACACTCAAAACCACCACGACGACTTGTGATCAAGGCTGACACGACGACGGGCGGAGCAAACACCCATGAATGATGTGGCACTTTTCCCAGCGGTTCTCGGACGGTAAAATGCAAGCCTTCCAGCAGAAACCGATGATCTGACACGAGAATCGAGGTGCGGTTCGGAAAACGAGAAAATCAGCCCACCCAGCCGCGGATTGATCTGCGGCCAAACGATTAAAATAATGGTAGTGCGCGAGACGGCTGAAGTGCGCGGCGGGCGCGGGGAAACCAAGGCCAGCCGCAGATTGATCTGCGGCCAGCCGCAGATCAATCTGCGGCTGCCTAGGGCAACCCCTTATCAGGCCATTTTGCATACAGAAACAAGGAGAGAGGAGAAAAAGGCAGCAGCGGGAGCAGCTCGGGAAGAACAGCAAAATCAGCAACAATTAAGAGAGAAAAGAGAGAAAATAGTGAGGAATTGTATCCATTTTGTGAGACTATATATCATATATTTCTACTCTATTCAATACACAAATTCATATATATTGTGTGGATTATTTGCAAAGTGAAAAATCCTTCGTTTTAGCATTTTGTTTTACCATTTTTTGTTGAAGTTTTTTTTGTCATTCGAATTATATTAAATGTAGTTGTTCTTGTATATTGTTGTGAATCCGTGGATTGAGGGCTATTAGTGAGGGTTCCAAATGGAACGAAATTCCTCTTGATGGCCCGATGATATCCATTTGGTGAATTTTTAGCTCGTTGTAATGATGTATTGTGCATAGATTGGTTAGATTGCTATTTTTAGGATCTTGTGGGTGTGTACCGATTTTGGATGTGAGCCTAGGAGCGCGACCCCGTGGTCCAAATCCGATGATGGACATCTTTTGATATATGTAATAAATTCGATGTACCTTCCATTGTAAATATGTAATCGTCGGGCCTTAAAACGACGCCAAGGCGAGAATCGGGTTTAAGGCCCCGTAATAGTGAAGTATGTGATTGTGGGCGTTGGGGTTATTTGGATGGCTTACATGCCCATGAGTAGCCCCAATGCATTTTAATGCTTGATTTGATTTATGACACGAAATTGATTTCAAGGCTAAATGATAAGATTTTCATAAAATCAATCAAACTAGGCTATTAGCACCATGAAGCTAAAATTTGGGAGTGCTTATGAATGTTGATTCTATTTCACGAGAAGGCAAAAGAAGGATTGTGTTCAAACGTCACAAGAAAATGGTTTGATGAAAATAAATGGTTGTTTTTTATTAAACCGTTGTGCATAGGGTTAAAGAGATTCTAGAAGTTGCCCATCATTTGAGTTAGGAAAGCAACGTATAGATCTCGATTCCTATTTTTGACGAAGGTTTAGAAAACTCTTGCTTTGCCAAAACGACACCTAATGAAAATCTCATAAGTTTTTGACAATTAAAATCAAACCTTTCTCATAAAGCTTTCTCGTATGAGCCGAATGACATTTTAAGTATTCTCAAAAGAGAGCACGACTCTTCATCAAAACCCAAATGGTTTCTTCATGCAAACTCACCACGACATTCACATAGGCACACACACACACACACACACACACTCGCGTACATACACACACACACATTCAAGAATTAAAGGATAGGAAAAGCATCAAGATTGCGGTAATCGTGTTTCACGGAAGTCGGGGGGTGCCTAACACCTTCCCCTCGCTTAAGCAAGCCCCCGAACTCTATGAATCTCGGTTCGCAGACCAATTAATTCGGAGTCACATATGAGCCAGCGATTACGAAAACGAGACTCGGATGAGTTAGTACATCCATTTCAAATATACCAACTGGCGACTCTGGTTAATTGGCTCATCATAAAAAACGATCTTTCAAAACCCCGTCGGCACTCAAGCCGACCCTTTTCCCCAAAATCACCTAATCAAAAGGCCAAAATCGGAAAAGGACAAGCAATCGCATCAGAGGCGAGAAATCCGGCATCGACAGCTGGCAACTCTGCTGGGGACATTAGAGGGCTTAAGCCGCGTTCAAATCTTGATGCTATCCTATCCTTCAAAAATTCATGAATATGTGTGTGCATGCGATATTTTGATCATTTTTACTTTTGTTGTGTGAATGTGTATTTTTTCCAATAAGTGAATGATTGAATGGGATTGCTTTAATTTAAAGTAAAATCATTTGCATACGGTGAGGACGATGAATGTGAATGTATGTTGAGAGAGTACCTCCTCCTGAGGCGAACCTGTCGGTTGCTTATTACTGGACTCGAAGGGGCTGCTCCCCGGAGATGGCTCAGGAAACGCACCACCCCAATCCGCTCCAATCGAAAGGATTCAGACGAGTAGATTGCGAAGATTTGGGGACCTTCATGCTGAAAAGCCCGCGAGAGTAACCCTAGGGTAGGTCAGCCTCTGATAAACCTAACGAAAGGGAAGCTTCTTCATGCCCTTTTATCATTCAGTCAAATAAATAAATGTCATGTAAATGGCATATAACTGTCATACCGGCATCATCGTAATAAATATGTCCTGTATCATGTGATTACATCACCTGCACATATAAAGAGAATACTGACATGGTTTTGCAGGAGGGCAATCCGTGCCACGTACCAAGGTTTTCTAAAAACTTCTAAATACTATCCTGTCATCAAACACTGACCTTGATTTGCAGGATAAGATTAAAGAACCGTGAAAGTGTGGCCTCACGATCACAAAGAACCCGGAGTAGGGGCATATTCGACCACAAAAAAAAAAAAAAAGAGGAAAAAGAAAAAAGAAAAAGAGAAATAAAAATCATGCATCAGTGTTGACATGCATCTGCCAACTTGTAACTGGCACAATACTGAACTACGGCCTTTGTTTGTTTTGCGAGATTGCCCCTACGACCCAACTAAGAGGCCGTAAAGTCCAATACTCCATCCATCCAAATGGCAGAGGCCGATAGCCATGAAATTACAGTTCTGCCACTCCAACAATACGGCCGAATACGAGGGATTCATCCTAGGACTGAGATTAGCCCTGGGAATGGGAATAAAAAAGATGATAGTAGTTGGAGACTCGAATTGGTCATCTGGCAGGCCATGGGAATATACAGCACCAAAGGGCATAAATGGGACCTAGCTACGGGACTGCTGAGATATCTGGAAGCCGAAGAAGCCCACAGACAAATGAACGAAGTACATGGCGATGTGTGCGGAGCCCATATGAGCAGAACATTTTTTGGCAAAGAAAATCATGTGAACAGGTCACTCCTGGCTAACCATGAGAACTGACTGCAATACTCATGTCAGGAAATGACATCAATGCCAGATCCATGTCAATGCGATCCATGAACCTCCTAATGAGCTCCATTGCTTGACCTCACCGTGGCCAGGTGGACCATGCAGCAGGTGATATCCAGGAAAGGGTAAATCCAGGAGTATGGCAGTGAATCCCGGCCAGGAGAAGATCAATGGGTTTTAAAATCCTGAGTGCCCCGATTTGAGGCATTCTAGCCTGACAAGCGATAGGCCAAATTTGGAGGAGGATCACGATTTTGGTATAGAGCTAGATTTCGATCTGATGGGGATTGAGCAGGACGAGACAGATATAAACAATACGCCTGACAAGATCAAAGGATGGGTCGAAGATAAACCCAAACCCGACTGAGGCCAGACCATCGCCATCAAACATCAGAACCTCTGACGATCACAAAGAACCCGGAGTAGGGGCAAATTCGACCACCAAAAAAAAAAAAAAAAAAAAAAACGAGTTGTAGAGCCTGTATGGAGATATGTTCGCTTGGTCCCATGGCGACTTGATTGGATTGTCCACAAACATTGTAGGACATCGACTGCCCATCAAGGAGGGTTTCCGACCAGATAAGCAAAAGTTGAGAACGTTGAAGCCTGAATGGAGGTTGAAAGTAAAGGACGAGATTATTAAGCGGTTTAAAGCGGGAATCATCATGGTGTCTATTTACCCTGAATGGCTTTCCAACAGAGTCCCAGTACCACAGCCTGGAGGAGAAGTAAGGGGCCGCATCGACTATAGAAATCTAAACGATGCCCTCAACGAGGAGATATACGACGAATCCAAGATCAAGCATTTTGATTCAGTCATTTACCGGCCCAAGATGAATGGGGGAGTGGGGGCTGCAAATAAAATACAAAGATGATCATGGGAAGAATGTCCGCCATACATCGGGGATGGCCGGATTTATTGTCGCTCACCCTGTTTGCCTATCGAACCTCAGTTCGCACATTTGGAGGGGCAGCCCCTTACGCATCTCCCGGGCATACGCCAAGAGGGTACGATCCCGGATATTCAAAATAAACGATTTAGTCCTCAAAAGGATCGCGCCCTGCCAAGACGAAGCTATGGGGAATTTCGCTCTAAATTAAAAGGAGCCGTCACAAAAAAAAAAAATCAAAAATCCCCCAAACCTTTCAACAAGTCAAAGGACCAGATCTTTTGTCAGCCCAGCGAGATACCGATGCGACCAGTATGAGGGAGGTCATAAGAAAAGCAACTTAACACTGGGGCATTTGTCAACTACCCAGGAAATGATGACGTGCAAATTGGCACCCATGCAACAATCCCATCAACATGCACCATCATCATCAAATGCTACCTCATGGCAATTCAATCTTCAACGGTACGATCATCTGGCATTTGTCAAGCATAGTTTTCCCGGGATACGATGATCCGCGTGAAAGGGGATTCTATTTGACTTGATAGGAATCGGATTAATTCTGACAAGCAACCGTGGAGCACGATCGTGAGTATGATTAGATGAAGAAGGCTATTCAACCTTTTGATCGGGTACAAAGCCTTAATTCAAAGTAACGTTTGCGACAGAATCGACCTCATGTGACAGCCTTCACTTTGCATTTGCATAAACTTTCAGTTATGGGGTATAAAGCTATGACGACGTTGATGACAATTAACACGTAGTCAGACAGTCAATAATTATCAAACTAAAATCAAGAAGTCAGACAATAAATGATCATCAAGCTAATGTCTCGAATCGTGGCCTGGGTTATTCGAGTAATTAAGCCCGAAGGGTGTCTCTACACTTGGTGCCCTAAAGCCATCTGGTTTGGGAGCCGCTGGCCCAACACTCGTTACACGGGTAACTCAGAGCCTAAGAAAACGAGCATTACAGTAGAGGAGGCTCGAGCAGATTCGAATCGTGGCATGGGCTACACGAGTAATTAAGCCTAAGGGGTGTCTTTACATCTGGTGCCCTAAAGCCGTCTGGTTTGGGAGTCACCGGCCTAACACTCGCTACATGGGTAACTCAAGCCTAAGAAAGCGAATCTTGCGCAAGGTCAAGCAAAAAATGAATGGGGCAGACCACCAGCTTGTCTCGAACCGTGGCCTTTGTTACTCGAGTAAACAAACCCGAAGGGGTGTCTGTACACCTAATGCCCCAAAACCGTCTGGTTCGGGAGTCATTGGTCCAAAACTCGTTAAATGGGTAACTTTGAAAAGCCTAAGAAAACGAGACAAGTGAAGTGGGCTAATAAAGAGAAAAGATAATACGAAAACTCTCGGCCTTAAACAATAAGTCATGGAAGAGAAACCCCTACTGAATGCTGCATCGCACAGTGCATTTGTCATATGACGTCAATCCTGCTAAGGACGTTGTCGAGAATGGAGACAGAATACCATTGACGAGGGAAGGTAGTTCTTTTGAATCCGACCTTACTCACGTACAATGACCATGAATGCTTGAAGGTGTTCTTACGATTTCATAACTCGTTAAATAGAAAATCATCAACTCACGAGGGATTGAAAATAACTCCCAATCTGGTACATTCATGGTTCACAACTTGCTAGATTGTGCGATCAACAGATATTCAATTTCATGTGCTTCAACTGCATTTACACTTTTGTCGAGATTATAATATCTTTGTGTTGAACTAACACTAACGGCCCGAGCCTTCAGGTTTTGGCATTTGTTAGTCATCTGATATGCAGGATCTTGCAGAGCTGTGGATAACTCAGCACGGTCGACATCGCGAGTTTTCGGTAGAAATTCTTGGTAGCAACACGCGCCAAGGCAGGGGCAGTTAAAAATCGTGAAATGGAGGGAAGCTGAGGCTGCACAGAGCTTTTCATCATTGGGCCTCTCCCCAATCCTGACTATCACTGCCTCGGCATCCAAGTGATCCACGTGCATGAGCATATACAAGGAGGATATAATGCGGGACAACAACATATCGACCAGCAGAAATGATCAAAAGGCCAAGGAGCCAACATAGCTATCGATCATCACAGAGAGCGAAACAGACTGCCTCAACTTCGATGAAATGAAGACGACCAAGAACAGGCAAAGTATCAGACCAGGTTTGAAGTCTAGAAACTACACTTCACGACGAGGCGTGATCCGGTCAAATGTTGGCAAACAACGACGACTGTCGAAACGTATCATTTGACTGAACAGGGGTCATTTCTATCTAAAACATATGTTGTGCACATGCATCTGTCCATAACATATCTGCCAGATCATGCATAACATCTTTTTCATGCATGCAGGTACGATCAAAATGAAAATCTTCAGGAAAGTACAAGCATGTCGCTTTCAACATCACAAATGATCAGACCGTGATGGCTTTTGCGGCATAGTACGTGGACGATGTTGGTGGGAGATCCGGGACAGAAGCCGATCACACATCCCACTTCAAGAAATCCCTCAAAAAAAAAAAACAAAATCCCTGGGAAGGGCTGGTATCCAATCAATCAAACAAACCCTGGGAAGGGCTGATATCCACAAAAAAGAAAAAAAGACAAAAAACAACAAACCCTGGGAAGGGCTGAGATCCACGCGAACCACAATAAGATGGTGAGCAACCCTGGGAAGGGCTGATATCTACAAAAAGAAAAAAGACAAAAAACAACAAACCCTGGGAAGGGCTGAGATCCACGCGAACCACAACAAGATGGTGAGCAACCCTGGGAAGGGCTGATATCCACAAAAAGAAAAAAAATACAAAAAACAACAAACTCTGGGAAGGGCTGAGATCCACGCGAACCACAACAAGATGGTGAGCAACCCTGGGAAGGGCTAATATCCACAAAAAAGGACAAAAAACAACAAACCTTGGGAAGGGCTGAGATCTACGCGAACCACAACAAGATGGTGAGCAACCCTAGGAAGGGCTGATATCCACAAAAAAAGACAAAAAACAACTAACACCCTGGGAAGGGCTGATATCTAAACAACTAACACCTTGGGAAGGGCTGATATCCAAACAACTAACACCCTGGGAAGGGCTGAGATCCAAACACTAACCACCCTAGGAAGGGCTGAGATCCAAGACAACCAACCGGCGACGATACCCGGGGGTTACGAGATGGGAGACCGGCGACGATACCCGGCCCCGACGAGACAATCGACCGACGACGATAACCGGCGATTACGAGGTGGATGTCCGGCGACAAAAACTGGCTCCGACAAGATAACCAACCGGCGACGATAACCGGGGGTTACGAGATGGGTGACCGGTGACGATACCCGGCCCCGACGAGACAATCGACCGGCGACGATAACCGGCGATTACGAGATGGATGTCCGGCGACGAAAACCGGCTCCGACAAAATAACCAACCGGCGACGATAACCGGGGGTTACGAGATGGGAGACCGGCGACGATACCCGGCCCCGACGAGACAATCGACCGGCGACGATACCCGGCCCCGACGAGACAATCGACCGGCGACGATAACCGGCGATTACGAGGTGGATGTCCGGCGACGAAAACCGGCTCCGACAAGATAACCAACCGGCGACGATAACCGGGGGTTACGAGATGGGTGACCGGTGATGATACCCGGCCCCGACGAGACAATCGACCGGCGACGATAACCGGCGATTACGAGATGGATGTCCGGCGACGAAAACCGGCTCCGACAAGATAACCAACTGGCGACGATAACCGGGGGTTACGAGATGGGAGACCGGCGACGATACCCGGCCCCGACGAGACAATCGACCGGCGACGATAACCGGCGATTACGAGATGGATGTCCGGCGACGAAAACCGGCTCCGACAAGATAACCAACCGGCGACGATAACCGGGGGTTACGAGATGGGTGACTGGCGATGATACCCGGCCCCGACGAGACAATCGACCGGCGACGATAACCGGCGATTACGAGATGGATGTCCGGCGACAAAAACCGGCTCCGACAAGATAACCAACCGGCGACGATTACCGGGGGTTACGAGATGGGAGACGGCGACGATACCCGGCTCCGACGAGACAATCGACCGGCGACGATAACCGGCGATTACGAGGTGGATGTCCGGCGACGAAAACTGGCTCCGACAAGATAACCAACCGGCGACGATAGCCGGGAGTTACGAGATGGGTGACCGGCGACGATACCCGGCCCCGACGAGACAATCGACCGACGACGATAACCGGCGATTACGAGATGGATGTCCGGCGACGAAAACCGGCTCCGACAAGATAACCAACCGGCGACGATAATCGGGGGTTACGAGATGGGTGACCGGCGACGATACCCGGCCCCGACAAGATAATCGACCGGCGACGATAACCGGCGATTACGAGATGGATGTCCGGCGACAAAAACCGGCTCCGATAGGATAACCAATCGGCGACGATAACCGGGGGTTACGAGATGGGTGACCGGCGACGATACCCAGCCCCGACAAGATAACTAACCGGCGACGATACCCGGTGGTTACGAGATGGGTGACCGGCGACGATACCCGACCCCGACCAGACAATCAACCGGCGACGATATCCGGTGATTACGAGACGAGCGACCGGATACGAAACCCGGCGCGGACAAGACGATTGCGTGAGGCATTGACACCCTTACGAATGTTTTGCATGCTTTGCATCTTGTGTTGCATCTTAGGCTATATATGTTGCATCATGTATGTACTGTCATTCTTATGCATTGTCATTCATGCATCGTGTGTCTACTTCTTTATCATGTTCATTTCATTTTAACATTTCATAAACATGATAAAGAGGGGCAGCTGTAGACACCCAAATTTTACGTTACCTATACTAACCGTGACAGGAGGGCAAAATCGTCAATTAACCCAGCCTACGAGACGGAAGGTGGATATAAGTGCGAACACTCAAAACCACCACGACGACTTGTGATCAAGGCTGACACGACGACGGGCGGAGCAAACACCCATGAATGATGTGGCACTTTTCTCAGCGGTTCTCGGACGGCAAAATGCAAGCCTTCCAGCAGAAACCGATGATCCGACACGAGAATCGAGGTGCGGTTCGAAAAATGAGAAAATCAGCCCACCCAGCCGCGGATTGATCTGCGGCCAAACGATTAAAATAATGGTAGTGCGCGAGACGACTGAAGTGCGCGGTGGGCGCGGGGAAACCGAGGCCAGCCGCAGATTGATCTGCGGCCAGCCGCAGATCAATCTGCGGCTGCCTAGGGCAGCCCCTTATCAGGCCATTTTGCATACAGAAACAAGGAGAGAGTAGAAAAAGGCAGCAGCGGGAGCAGCTCGGGAAGAACAGCAAAATCAGCAACAATTAAGAGAGAAAAGAGAGAAAATAGTGAGGAATTGTATCCATTTTGTGAGACTATATATCATATATTTCTACTCTATTCAATACACAAATTCATATATATTGTGTGGATTATTTGCAAAGTGAAAAATCCTTCGTTTTAGCATTTTGTTTTACCATTTTTTGTTGAAGTTTTTTTTGTCATCCGAATTATATTAAATGTAGTTGTTCTTGTATATTGTTGTGAATCCGTGGATTGAGGGCTATTAGTGAGGGTTCCAAATGGAACGAAATTCCTCTTGATGGCCCGATGATATCCATTTGGTGAATTTTTAACTCGTTGTAATGATGTATTGTGCATAGATTGGTTAGATTGCTATTTTTAGGATCTTGTGGGTGTGTACCGATTTTGGATGTGAGCCTAGGAGCGCGACCCCGTGGTCCAAATCCGATGATGGACATCTTTTGATATATGTAATAAATTCGATGTACCTTCCATTGTAAATATGTAATCGTCGGGCCTTAAAACGACGCCAAGGCGAGAATCGGGTTTAAGGCCCCGTAATAGTGAAGTATGTGATTGTGGGCATTGGGGTTATTTGGATGGCTTACATGCCCATGAGTAGCCCCAATGCATTTTAATGCTTGATTTGATTTATGACACGAAATTGATTTCAAGGCTAAATGATAAGATTTTCATAAAATCAATCAAACTAGGCTATTAGCACCACGAAGCTAAAATTTGGGAGTGCTAATGAATGTCGATTCTATTTCACGAGAAGGCAAAAGAAGGATTGTGTTCAAATGTCACGAGAAAATGGTTTGATGAAAATAAATGGTTGTTTTTTATTAAACCGTTGTGCATAGGGTTAAAGAGATTCTAGAAGTTGCCCATCATTTGAGTTAGGAAAGCAACGTATAGATCTCGATTCCTATTTTTGACGAAGGTTTAGAAAACTCTTGCTTTGCCAAAACGACACCTAATGAAAATCTCATAAGTTTTTGACAATTAAAATCAAACCTTTCTCATAAAGCTTTCTCGTATGAGCCGAATGACATTTTAAGTATTCTCAAAAGAGAGCACGACTCTTCATCAAAACCCAAATGGTTTCTTCATGCAAACTCACCACGACATTCACATAGGCACACACACACACACTCGCGTACATACACACACACATTAAAGAATTAAAGGATAGGAAAAGCATCAAGATTGCGGTAACCGTGTTTCACGGAAGTCGGGGGGTGCCTAACACCTTCCCCTCGCTTAAGCAAGCCCCCGAACTCTATGAATCTCGGTTCACAAACCAATTAATTCGGAGTCACATATGAGCCAGCGATTACGAAAACGAGACTCGGATGAGTTGGTACATCCATTTTAAATATACCAACTGGCGACTCTGGTTAATTGGCTCATCATAAAAAACGATCTTTCAAAACCCCGTCGGCACTCAAGCCGACCCTTTTCCCCAAAATCACCTAATCAAAAGGCCAAAATCGGAAAAGGACAAGCAATCGCATCAGAGGCGAGAAACCCGGCGTCGACACCATGAAAGGGCAGGGAATTACAGATCAGTTGTTAGAAATGCCAGCAGGGGGGATGGAGCCTTTAAAAACTCCTTTGCCGGGCGAAGATGTGTTCTGGGTTTTACACACGAGATGTGATGACGAGGGGCAGTTCTGGAAGTTGTATTTTGATGGTGCTATGAATGCTGAAGGGGCAGGAGCCGGAGCAGTCCTGGTCTCCATCACCGGAGAGCAATACCCCGTGGCCACTAAACTGTAGTTCAGTAATTCGAATAACACGGCTGAGTATGAGGGATGTATATTAGGACTCCGTTTTACCCGCGATATGGGGGTAAAAAGACTAGTGGTGTTCGGGGATTCAGAGCTGGTAATCAAACAGGCGATCGGGGAGTATAGCACGAAGGAGCCCCGGTTGCTTCCATACCACCGATGTGTTGTCCAATTGATGCGAGAATTTGAAGATATCGCTTTTCGACATATCCCCCGGGGACGAAATGATTTTGCCGATGCATTGGCAACTCTGGCTTCCTTAATCCACATAATCAAAAGCAGGGACGTTCCACAGATTGAAATAGCGGTACAAAATGCCCCGGCATATGAGGAACATGTGGCAGTATTATCGGAGGAGGTGGTTCTGCCAAAGCAGCCTTGGTATCACGACATAAGAGAGTATCTGAGGGATAGATCCATTCCCGACCAGGCAAGCCGAGCTGAGAGGATGAGAATCCAAAAGATGGCAATAAAGTTTTATCTGAGCGGGGATTCACTGTACAAGAAGGATGCCGGTTTGGGATTGTTGCAATGTGTAAATGAAACGCAGGCCCAAAAGATCATGGACGAAATACATGGTGGAATGTATGGGTTACACATGAGTGGACCGATGCTAGCCAAAAAGATCTTGAGAACGGGGCATTACTGGTTAACACTGAAAGCCGACTACGATGATAATGTCAAACGATGTTACCAATGCCAGGTGCACGACAACATAATCCATGCGCCTCCCAATGAACTGCATTGTATGACCTCCCCTTGGCCATTCTCAATGTGGGGTATGGATGTAATCGGACCAGTGGAGCCCAAAGCAAGCAAAAGACACCAATTTATCTTTGTCATGATCGATTACTTCACTAAATGGGTAGAAGCAGGTTCTTTCCCCAAAGTAACTCAGGAGATCATCGTTGGTTTCATCAGGAATAATGTCATTTGTCGATACGGGCAACCCGAGGTCTTAGTCTCTGACAATGCCAAGAACTTGAACAATGCCCTCATGAAGGAATTATGTGACCAATTTAAGATCAAACACCTAAATTCTGTCATTTACCGTCCTAAGATGAATGGGGCAGTGGAGGCTGCAAATAAGAATATCAAGAAGATCATGGCGAGAATGTCTGCTAATCATCGAGGATGGCCAGATTTGCTACCTCTCACCCTGCTGGCGTATAGAACGTCGGTGCGTACTTCTACAGGGGCAACCCCTTACGCTTTGGTATACGGAATGGAGGCTGTTCTACCGGTTGAGGTCGAGATGGCGTCCCTTAGAATCTTGATTGATGCTCAGATAAATGAGGAGGATTGGATGCAAGGTCGATACGACCAATTGGCCCTAATTGATGAAAGGAGGGTGGCTGCTGTTTTGCACGGTCAGTTATATCAACAAAGAATCTCTCGATCGTACGACAAAAAGATCAGACCTCGGAAGTTCAAGGAAAATGACCTAGTGCTAAAGAGAGTCATGCCTTGTCAAGACGAAGCCAAAGGGAAGTTCGCCCCGAACTGGGAAGGAACTTTTGTGATTAAGAAAGTGTTGTCCGGGGGAGCCCTCATATTACAAGAGATGGACGGTGAGGTGTTTCCACAACCCATCAATTCTTACTCGGTGAAACGGTTCTACGCATAATAAAAAAAATCACCATTTTCTCCTCTTTCTTTGAAGAACGAACTACGTAGGACCTGATTTCCCAACCTGTGGGAATACGTAGGCAGCCATCATGGCACGGTCCAATTCTTTACAATATAATACTTTCTCTAACCAAAACCGATTCCCAACAGCCAGAAAAGCCTTCCTATACCCTCGAAACCTTCCCGAAACCAGCCACCTAATCAGCTTCATCTCAAATGACATAACCCTAACCCAACCAAACAGTTAGCCAAAATCTAAGACTCAGTCCGATGAAATCAACCGGGTGTGCGACAATATCTGTCAAATCTCCATCAAGACTTGAGAAGAGAAAGAAGGTGAAATATCAAAATTGTGGTTAACTGGATAAAATGAGGATCCAATGAAGGGCAACGATACGACAACAAAGGGAAAATTACTAAATTTAAATGCATGTCTATATATATAAGTCATTTTGTTACAAGATTTCTCTTTCAATAACCGATGAAACTGACATAGTCTATGCAGGAAATAAAATGATCTAAAAATATGAAACTAACTGAAGCAGGATGGATAAGGTGGTGGGTAGATCTGAAGCATCGACATCCCCTGCAATCTGCTGCCCCATCATGTCGATGCAATCGAATAAAGTAGTGGCTCGGCTAACGGTCTCAGAGTGAGCATCTATAACTGCCCTAGTCTGCAATATAATGGCGTCTCTGTCAGCGAGGGCAGCATCTCTGGCCAGAATGGCAGCATCTCTCTCAACAAGAGCAGCGTCCCTCTCAGCCTCAGTAGTAATCAGGGCCAGTCGGATTCGACTATCCTCAGTAACCCGACTAGGGGCAGAATCAGCTGAGATGGAATGAGGAGTCTGGGCGGGAGTGGAGAAGCCGTCAAAATCATATCTGGGCATCATCTCTGTAGACTCAGAGGAAACAGATACCTCTAGGGGTGGTATCATCTGTGGAAATCAAATACTCCAGTCTGACTCAAAGTAACCATATCCGGGTCTCCGCGCAACCATTGCACATAAGCAAATGTCTGAATGGGGCAACTCTCACTATACTGGGCAAAGATCCTGCGAGACCAAAGATCGTATACCCGCAGTAGATCTCTCTCTGTTTGAGGTGATATGAGGAATCGGTAGTCGGTTGCACCCGTGAAGGGGTGAAAATCCTGTATCTGATCAAACTGCCCCATAATCGCCAAGGGATGATAAGTCGTCACGCCCCTCAAGCCAGAAATAGGGATAAAATCCAAGGTGGGCACATGAGTCAAGAAGCTCATGAAGGAGCAATAGCCCGAATAGATCAAAAGATGAAAGGGCTCCTCAATAGTCGATAAGAATTCTGTCCAGGTAGCCGCATCAGGACAGCTCACGGGACGGAACGAGAATTGCATGGCTATGTCATGGCTGAAGCAAAACCCATGGCGACGGAAATGACCGATAGGGCTGAGATGGCTCATAAACCACATATACAACAAAACGGAGCTCCCTCTAAACACCCTGCCTCGAAAAGACTGACAATATGAGGCTAACATGTAGGTGTCTGCTAGTATCATAGGAATAATGGTGTGAGCCTCCTAAAGGGCTCTAACGGCCGCAATAACTCGCATATCCAACAGATCGGATCCGATTGGCAGATACAAAACTGAGATAGCGCAAGCCATCAAAACATCTACTCTCAAAGCGCCCCAGCGCTCCTCAGATACGGAAAAATCACCAGAGAATAGATAAAAACTGGCGGGTGAGCCGAATTGGTCAATCAGGAAATGAAGGGGAACTAGATGGTCTGATGTGATCATCGACAACAAAACTGTCCTCCGCAACCTAGTAAAAGTCAAGAACTGACGGCGCATGGAACCAGCTGTGACCCTAGCACAAGGACCATCCAAAGACAAGCCAGTAAAGCGAGCATACTCCTCGAGAGTGGGGGTCAGCTCCACTATCCCTGATCTGAACACCTGACGGGCAGGGGTCCAACAGCTCAGAATACCCTCCACAAAGCCCGCCGGCACCTGAAAGGATAATAAGGATCAGGAATGTCCCAGAAGGCCATCTGCAATAACCCTGTCGCCCGGCGACAAACTGTCCAACCAGCGAAAAAGCCTGCCAACCAACCCTGTGGGAGGACCGAGATCCAAACGTACCACGACGTCTGATGACGACATCTGTGAAAAATAGTATCAAAAGACTGTGCAGGGGTCATTCTCTATCCATGAATAAAAAGCATGCATCATACAGTTAATAATAGAGCAATTAATCAATTTTTCAAATCCATTTGACTTAAAAATACAAGGTTTCAACCAATCGGGTATGGAACAAGACGAATCAATCAACCGGAGACGAGACCCGGTGCCGACGAGACGATTGACTGGATACGAGACCCGGTGCAGACGAGTCAACCAATCGAAGACGAGAACCGATACAGTCGAAATCAATTGACCGGAGACGAGACCCGGTGCCGACAAGACGATTGTCCGGATACGAGACCCGGTGCAGACCAGTCGACCAATCGGAGACGAGAACCGATACAGGCGAATCAATCATCCGGAGACGAGACCTGGTGCCGACAAGACGATTAACCGGAGACAAAATCCGGTGCAGACGAGTCGACCAATCGGGGACGAGAACCGATACAGTCGAGACAATCAACCGGATACAAGACCCGGTGCCAACGAAATAATCAATCGGAGACGAGACTCGGTGCCGACGAGACGATTGACCGGATACGAGACTCGGTGCAGACAAGTCGACCAATCAGAGATGAGAACGGATACAGTCGAAATCGATTAACCGGAGACGAGACCCGGTGCCAACGAGACGATTGACCGGATACGAGACCCGGCGCAGACAAGTCGACCAATCGGAGACGAGAACCGATACAGTCGAAATCAATTGACCGGAGACGAGACCCGGTACCGACGAGACGATTGACCGGATACGAGACTCGGTGCAGACAAGTCGACCAATCAGAGACGAGAACGGATACAGTCGAAATCGATTAACCGGAGACGAGACCCGGTGCCGATGAGACGATTGATCGGATACGAGACCCGGTGCAGACAAGTCGACCAATCGGAGACGAGAACCGATACAGTCGAAATCAATCGACCGGAGACGAGACCCGGTGCCGACGAGACGATTGACCGGATACGAGACCCGGTGCAGACAAGTCGACCAATCGGAGACGAGAACCGATACAGTCAAAATTGATTAACCGGAGATGAGACCCGGTGCCGACGAGATGATTGACCGGATACGAGACCCGGTGCAGACGAGGCGACCAATCGGAGACGAGAGCCGATGCAGACGAATCAATAAACCGGAGACGAGACCCGGTGCCGATGAGTCGATTAACCGGATACTAGTCCCGGTGCAGACAAATCGACCAATCGGAGACAAAAATCGATACAGTCAAAATCAAGCAACCGTAGACGAGACCCGGTGCCGACGAGATGATTGACCGGATACGAGACCCGGTGCATACGAGTCGACCAATCAGAGACGAGAACCGATACAGATGAATCAATCGACCGGAGACGAGACCCGGTACCGACGAGATAATTGACCGAAAATGAAACTCGGTACAGACGGGTCGACCAATCGGAGACGAGAACCGATACGGGCGAGTCGACCAATCGGAGACGAAAACCAATACCGACGAGATGATTGATCGGGTACGAGACCCGACAGTTATCAGACGACGACGATGCCAAGACGACGACGATTATGAGATGGAACACGACATCTGTGATAACGATTATCGCAACGACTTGTCAGAAACGGAACCTGACAACAACGATGCGATTAGTGATCGACTTCTGTTGAGATCGATACTCACAGTAAATTTACGATTGCATGATGCATTGACCCCTTTACGAATGTTCGCATGCCTTACATTTTGTGTTGCACCATAAGCTATATGTATTGCATCATGTATGTACTGTCATTCTTAGGCACTGTCATTCATGCATCGGGTGTCTATTTCTTTATCACGTTCATTTCATTTAACATTTCATAAACATGATAAAGAGGGGCAGCTGTAGACACCCAAATTTTGTACTTCGTATACTAACCCTGACAGGAGGGCAAAATCGTCAATTATCCCAGCCTACGAGAACGAAAGGTGGACATAAGTACGAACACTCAGAGCCGCCACGACGACTTGCGATCAAAGCTAAATGACATGACACGTTTCCCAGCTGTTCCCGGACTACAAAATATAAGCTTTTCAGCGAAAACCAACGGTACGACACGAGAATCAAGGTGCGGTACAAAAATCGAGAAAATTAGCCCAGCCAGCCGCAGATTGATCTGCGGCCAATGATTAAAATAAACTGAAGTGTGCGTCTGGCGCGGAGGAACCGAGGCCAGCCGCAGATCAATCTGCGGCCTGCGGCTGCCTCTGGTCAGCCTTTATCAACGCATTTCTTCATTTGGCATACAAAGAGGTTGAAAGCAGCGGAAGAAGAAAAGAAAAGAAGAAGAATCAGCAAGCAGCAGCAGCAGCAGCGAGAAAAGAGAGAAAAGAGAGAAAAAAGTGAGGATTTATACCCCTTTTGCTAGATTGTATCACAAATAGTTTCTACTATATTCAATATACGAATTTATACGCATCGTGGTGTCATTTGCAAGGTGAAAAATACATTTTTTTTAGCATTTTTGTTATATTATTTTGTTAAACTTTTATCATTTGGGGCTATATTAAATGTAGTTTTTCTTGTATATCATTGAGGATACATGGATTAGGGACTATTAGTGAGGGTTCCAATGGAACAAAATTCTTCCTAATGGCCCGATGATATCCATTTGGTGAATTTTAGCTCGTTATGATAATGTGTTATGTGTAGTGTATTTAAATTGCTATTTTAAGATATTGTGGTGTGTTAGGCAACCCGGTATTATTCATTTGTGTATTATCCATTTTGTGGGTGTGTAGCAATTTTGGATGTGAGCCTAGGAATGCGACCTCATGGTCCAAATCCGATGATGGACATTTTTGGTGAATGTAATAGGGTCGATGTGCCTTTTATTGTAACATGTAACCGTCGGGCCTTAAAACGATATCATGTTGAAGGTCGGGTTTAAGGCCCTATAATAGTGAAATATGCGATTGTGGGCGTTTGGGGTTATTTTGATGGCTTACATGCCCATGAATAGCCCCAACGCATTTTAAGGCTTGATTTGATTTATGACACAAAAAATTGATTTCAAAGATAAACGATGAGATTTTCATAAAAGCAATCAAATTAGGTTATTAGCACCACGAGGTTTAAAATTGGAAGTGCTAATGAATGTCGATTCCTGTTTAAACGAGAAGGTTAAAGAAAAAATCGTGTTTAAATCTCACAAAATTTGGTTTTATAAAAATAACGTTTTATTAAACCTTCGGGCATAGGGTTAAAGAGATCCTAGAAATTGCCGTCACTTTATTCACGAAAGCAACGTATGGGTCTCGATTCCTATTTTGACGAAGGTTTAAAAAACTCTTGTTTTGCCAAAACGACACCTAATGAAAATCTCACAGCTTTTGACAATTAAAATCAAACCTTTCTCATAAAGAATAAAGTTTTCTCGTATAAGCCGAAGGACATTCTAAAGCACTCTCAAAACACGACTTTCCATAAAAAACCCCAAATGATTCTTTCATACAAACTCACCACAACATTCACATAGGCACACACACACACGCATACATACACATTTTAAGAATTAAAAGGATAGGAAAAGCATCAAGATTGCGGTAACCGTGTTTCACGGAAGTCGGGGGGTGCCTAACACCTTCCCCTCACTTAAGCAAGCCCCCGAACTCTATGAATCTCGGTTTGCAGACCAATTAATTCAGAGTCACATATGAGCCAGCGATTTACGAAAGAACGAAACTCGGATGAGTTGGTACATCCATTTCAAATATACCAACTGGTGACTCTGGTCAATTGGCTCATCATAAAAAACGATCTTTCAAAACCCCGTCGACATTAGTGCCGACCTTTTCCAAAAATCATCTAATAAAAAGGCTAAAATTGGAAAGGGTAATAATTCCCCCAGGAGCGATCTTTCCCGGCGTTGACATCACCCATTTCGAAGAAATAGAGAACACTTCAAGAAAGGGAAAGTAGAGAATGATATGCCTGTACCGCGATTGTCAAGGATGGGGATACGTGACCGTGTGATGAGATTGCCGGTCATCCCATTCGGTAAGATTGTTGCCTCAAACATAATCAATGGGTTTGGCGAGTCTCATAATTGTGTTCGGAGAAGCATCTTTTGGGAACTGCCTTATTGGTATACAAATTTGATTCGTCATAATCTAGATGTGATGCATATTGAGAAGAATGTGTTTGACAATATGTTTAACACCGTGATGAGTGTTCCGGGCAAGACGAAAGATAATGATAAGGCACGGTTGGACATGAAAGATATTAGTAAGAGGCCTGGATTAGAACTTTATGAATCTTCTAATGGTCAGATGGTCAAACCGCATGCAAGGTACATAGTGTCCAAAAAGCAAGTCGAAGATGTGTGCTCATGGATTAAGTCTCTAAAACTACCAGATGGATATGCCTAAACATTACAATGTGTGCCACAAGTGGGAACTTGCAAGGAATAAAGAGTCATGACAACCATGTATTCATGGAGAGACTCATGCCTATAACATTTCAGGACTTGCTTGATAAACCAATATGGGATGCTTTAACTGAACTTAGTCGTTTCTTCAGAGACATATGTTCAAAAACGTTAAACGAAAAGGACATGTATGTACTTGAGAAGAACATCATTGAGATCACGTGTAAGCTTGAAAAGATATTTCCACCTGGTTTTTTTTGACTCCATGGAGCATTTGCAAATCCATCTACCCTATGAAACTCGTGTTGGTGGTCCAGTTCAATATAGATGGATGTACCCTTTCGAGAAGGTGATGGGAAACCTTAAGATAAAGGTGAAGAATAGAGCTTACGTCGAGGGGTGGATATGTGAAGCATACAGTTTCGACGAGATATCTACGTTTGTCTCAGACTATTTTCCCGACGAAGTCTTGACAAAGGCCAATCGAGTCCCGAGACATGATGATGGGGACAATTTTGAACTAAATGGTTGGCTTTCTATATTTGGTCTACTGGGACACGCTTATGGAAAAGGGAAACACATATTCCTCTTTGAGCAAGAATTACATATTACACATACTTACATTCTTCTCAATTGCGAGGAGATTAACGAATTTGTGAGGTATATATGTAAAATTCATATTTATCAGACATATATCTTAACCTGTAATTAATCTCATACATTCCAATATGTTAATGTTTATAAAATTGTATAGATTATACGATGACGAGTTAAAAGTGAATCAACCCGACATCAGTGATAAAGATATTCAACTCAGTCGTGATAAAAAATTTGCACTTTGGCTAAAGGACAAAGTAAGTGAAGTTAATTAAGCATGACATATATAGTATTAATTTATGAATTCATTTAATTTAGTAGAATTTTTGTAGGGTCTTAATGTGGGAATCATTCCTCCAAATATACAAGTCCTAGTTTTGGGCCCAGACAGGGACCAAGCCAGCCGCAATGGTTACAAAATAAATGGCTGTGAATTTCATACAAAGACATATGCTCGCAGTAAAAGAACACTGAACATTGGAGTGTGTGTTCAAGGAGATTGTTACAATGAGTTTGGCCGTGCCTTTTATGGGGAGTTGGAGGAAATCATCGAGTTGTCATATAAGGGTACTTATGGGGGTCATATGAACTTGTTCAAGTGTCATTGGTTTGATTCAGAAAAAGGGATACATGTCGATCAACATAGAATCATCGATGTTGACCTCCATAGGTCCACGTACGTCAATGCATCATTTGTGTTGCCAACTTAAATAATACAAGTATACTACACTCTTAGTGCTGTTAAGAAAAGAGATAAGCCGCCTGCAGATTGGCAAGTTGTAATTCATACTCCCACGCGAAGTCGTATCCAATTAGTAGACGAAGAGTTCTTCTAAGAGGAGATGCTTCATATACCTCCTATAATAAATGTGGAGGATAATAATGAAGTAATCCAGTTAGAGGCAACTCTTTCCCACTTCGCAGAGTTATAGTTTTGCAGTGCTCCTTCCTATCCCTCTTGGAATTAACTTATGTATCACTAGGTAATGCTCCTTAAGGACTGTTGTTTAGGGCATGAGCTAATTGGCCCATCTGGTTCTCCAAGTTTCTAATTGACACTACTTATCTCTTTACATTTAAATCCACATGATTTAGCAGTCGGTCTTGATCACTCATTCTCCTCTCGGTTGCAGTGATGAATTTTGCTAATGCATCCTCCAATCTTGGTTGCTTTTCTGCCTGATGGTTGATTTGATTATGAAAACCTGGTGGATACGGTTGCCTTAGAGCTTGGTTTTGAGATTGATTGTTACTCCAAGAAAAACCTGGATGATTCCTCCACCCCGGGTTGTAGGCATTCTGATATGGTTGCCAGTCTATTATGACTTCCCAAAAACTGTACTGACTTCACACTAATGGCACATTGATCCGTAACATGATTTCCCGCGCATAATTCACAAACCATCGCCACATGTGGAGTTACTTATGGTCCCCATGATTCAATCTTTCTAGTTAAAGCATCTACCTGTGCAGATAAAGCTAATCCAACTCCAACTTTCCTGCTCTTCTCGGTGGATTGACCCTTCCCTTAGGCCACTGATAGTTGTTGGCTGCCATTGTTTCTAATAACTGGTATGCTTCGTCGAAGTTTTTTCCCATAAAAGCACCGCCAGCTGCCGCATCGATACTTGTCCTAGTGGGACCATGCAACCCATTATAGAATGTTTGCACCTGCAACCAATTTGGGATTCCGTGATGTGGACACTTACGGAGTAAGTCCTTAAACCTTTCCCATGCCTCATACAAAGTCTCTGCATCAAGTTGGATGAATGACGTAATGCCGTTCCTCAATTTAGTCGTTTTTGTAGGTGGAAAAAACTTAGCTAAACTTTTGTGCCAAATTCGTCCATGTTGTGATTAAACCCAGTGGCAAAGAGTGCAACTAAATTTTTGCCTTATCATAGAGTGTGAAAGGGAAAAGTCTCAACCTTATAGCCTCCTCCGTAATCCCATTAAACTTAAAAGTGTCGCAGATTTCTAGAAAACTGATGAGATGTTCATTCGGACCACCCCCAAACTGCACTAAATTCTGCAACATCTGTATAGTTCCCAGCATAATCTTAAAACTATTCGCATTGATGGTCGGTCTCTGAATACTGGACTGAATTTCTATCACCAATGGCATTACGTAATCCCTTAGTGACTTTTACACTTCCTCAACCAAGGTTTCTTGCGTATTGGTTTCCTTTGTCAGTTTTTCTTCCGTCTATGTTTCTTCACCAGATAGTTTCAGTTTTCAGAACTTCCTTTCGAATCGTCTGCGTACAGCAAAAGTTCCTCCTTACCCTTTGACCTAGTGTGCATACACAGATGAGAAAACCTGCAAAGGTGAAATAAACAAAGAAAATAAAAATGTTTAAATTAAGACCGAATTGATTGTAACTAATATTGAAATAAAAAACTAAACACAGATCCCCAGCAACGATGCCAAAAACTTGTCCGATTATGTAACGACAAATTCGCGCGAGTGTATACGGTCAATCAAGTAATAAATAGTAAGTAACGATTGTCGAACCCACATGAATCTATGCCTAATATATTCTAACTACTAATTTCTATTAATTCAATTTTATTTAAATAATCCCAATTGTGAATAATGGTTGAAAACAATTCAAACTAACTAAAATAAGAATAAAATCTAACACAAAAGTTGAAAATCAGATGTTTAAAGCTTAAGACTACAATATCCCCAATTATGCAATATGAACCAATTATCCTAATCATCCAATTATTAAATCCATTATAGTTGTTGACAAGAATTCAAAATTATTTATAAGCCCTTTTCCAAGTGATCAAATAAAATTATCTAACTCAATTAATTCTGCGATATTCCTATGCAAAATAAAAGAATCAATTTCATTAAATATCAATTCCCAAAAGTTACATGCAGCGAAAAGAGATATCTATATTCAATTCACAACCCTAGTTATTTATCTCATACAAATAACTAAGAATACATGCTATTATATTCAGATCTAACCCTAGATTTTATCTCCCGAATTCATCTTAAGTATCATGCTAATTGTTGGCCAGACAATTACTCAATAAACACAAAATATGATAGACAACTCAATATGAAATAATAATTGGAATTAAGTAGATAATTAATCCATAAACATAAAAGGTTCAATTGCATTCTTAATTAGAAGCTTAGTTCATGCTGAAAATTAAAACCAAAAATCCCAAATAAGCAATCACAATAAAATTACAAAAATGAGAAATAGAAGGAAGAAAAACTCAGTATAGTCTTCTTCCGCCTTTAAGTCTCAAGTCCGCAATCCTTGTGAGCTCTTCTGAATCTCCAATCCTTAATCTCTAGCAATCTGTTTTAATCTTTGTGTGTTCCCCATAAAAACCCTCATTCCTTTTATAAATATGAGTCTCCTCTAAGTCAATTTGCCATACAATCCTAATTAACATAGAAATTGGCTTTTACATCCTAGCTACATAGCAACTCGAGCAACAAACCCTGACCCCCAGCGCCCCGACGCTGGGTTTGTACTAGATTGCAGCGCCCCGACGCTGGTGAGGTGGCTGGAAATTATGACTTTGCCATTAATGATGCTAAAAGTCCTGTTTTTCCCCTGCTTTACCCTAACTTGCAAAATAACAACTAAGCAAGTAAAAATGTCCTAAAATACTCAAAAATAAATAATATATCAGGTCTAAAAATATTTAATTCATGAGTATATTACCCACTCATCAGCTCCCACCTCTGATGATTTAAACAAGATGATAATCAAACACAGAGCTGAATGGACTAACAATGAAAAGAAGTTGATGCAGCTGGACAAAAGGGCTAAGAATATTCTGTTCATGGCTCTAGAAGATAAACTGTTCGAAAATGTAGTCGACTGAACAACTGCCAAAGAAGTTTGGGAAGCCCTGCTGATCATGCATAAAGGAACAGAAGAAGTTAGAGAGAATGAGCAGTCTCTTCTGACCCAACAGTATGAAATGTTTTCTCACATTCCAGGAGAGAACATAACTGCTACATATGAGAGATTCAATATGCTGCTAAACTCATTGAAAACTTATGGAAAAGTCTATCCAAATAAGGACCTTAACATCAAGTTCATGAGATCACTTCCTAGCAAGTGGGATGTAAAAACCATTGCTATTCGTGAGTCAAAGAATCTGCATGAAATGACTGTGTAGAAGCTCTATAGTAATTTTCTTACCTATGAGCTGAAGTTGAATCAGCGAGCAGAAACTTTATCAGAGAGTAAAAGAAAAGATAAGGGAGTTGCCCTCAAAGTTTTAGAAGCAACTGTATCCAATGTTCCTGTTAAAGAAGATTCTGATGATGATGAAGCTGATGATGATGACGACATAGCCTTGCTTGCAAGAAGGCTGAAAAAATTCGTGCGAAAGAGCAACACTTAGAGACCAAGAAAGAGCTACAATGAAGAAAGTAATAGCAGAGATCAAGAGAAGGATATATGCTATAATTGCAAGAAGCTTGGTCATTATATTGCAAAGTGTAACAAACCTCTACATGAAGATTTGAAGAAAGACAAGAAGAGATCTTATCCAAAGAAAGAACTCAAGGGCTATAAGAAGTTCCACAAGAAGGAGAAATGCTTTGTGGCTGAGGGATCATGCAGTGATTCAGAAAATGATTCAAGCTCTGAATCTAATGATGATGAAGCACCTTAAAAAGCCAATCTTTGTCTAATGGCTATAGAGGAAAGTCTAAGCAAGACCACTGATCGTCGAGTGATTGACATTAGTGGGGTATTTGACTTTAACTCACCTAATATAAATATTAATGATCTTAGAATTGCTTCGCATGATATAACTTCTGAATTGCATCAATATATGAAAATGTTTAGGGTTCTATCAAAGGAACATTCTCTTCTTTAAGAGGAAAAAGAGAAAGCCCTCGTAGAGTTGGAAACCGTTCTATGAAGTGCTGTCTCTTTTGCCAATCTTAAGGCTAAGAATGCAAACTTGAGAAAGATAACTAAACTAAATGCTCAAAGAAAGTTAACTCTAACCTCTAAAGTAGAGGATCTAGAGAAGACAATCTTTAGGATTTAAAGACTCTTCTTCAATTCTAAATGTGGAAAATGCAATGGAGATTAGCAATAATGATGCTTCTAATTCTAATAGAAGTATTATATTTGTGAAATTCACAGAGATCATTGATCATAGTACTCAAAGTTATACACCCTCTGCAGATCAGATTGTTGTTCTAAAAAACAACAGGTCACACACTAGTCTTGGATTTATGAAATAGAAGAGTAAGCCAAGGTCTACGATCAAGCTCGAAAGATCATAGAGTCAAGAAAAATTAACTCTATGAATCGACCAGGCATAAATCGTAGAACTGGTCTCTATTCTACGAGTTCATGAAATCAAAGAGCAGTGTGGAAACAGAAGGAATTCAAGTCTAGAAGAAAAGCTGGAAATAGGAATCATCCACAAGAATTTTATATGAGAAGATATCCATACTCACACTCACCCATGTAGCTGAATAAATGTTATAACTGTCATGTGTATGGACATAAAGCTGCATATTGTTATTATGATTATCAATATAATGCATATCATCAACCCAAAATTAAACAGATTTGGGTCTCCAAGGGAACTAACAAAGAAGGACCCAAGCGAGTGTGGGTACCAAAATAAAATGACTTTACCTACAGGTGCCGAGATCCACAAAGTCCATATGGTATCTCGACAGTGGATGTTCAGGGCATATGACTGGTAATAAGGCACTCATGTCAGATTTTTAAAACTGAGAATGGTTCAACAGTTGACTATGGAGACAACAGTTTTGGAAAAACCTATAGAGTGTTCAACAAGAATTCATTGGCAATGAAAGTCTCTATTCATGATTATCTTCGATGAGACTGACCAAAGTGAACCAAGCAAAGCTACCCAACATAATGAGATCGTAGAGTTAGACTCGACGATCGCAGAGCAGAAGAATCCTACGATCGCAAAAGCTGAAGCCATAAAACCAAACCCGACGATTGTAGTATCAGACCAAGAGATCATAGAGCAGTTAGTTCCTGAAGGGAAATACTCTACAAATTAAAGAGGATGCTGATCCAGAACCAAATCTTGAAGAATTCAAACAAGAAGGCTCAATGACAAATGTTCCAGCTGGAAGAAGATAGGCAAGAGATCACAGTTAAGATTTGATCATTGGTGATCTAAATGTCAGGGTCAGGACAAGGTTCGCATCTCAAAATGAATGCTTCTACCTAAGCTTTCTGTCTGAAATGGATCCTAAGAAATTTAAAGAAGCTATTAGAGATTCTGTTGCTTGATTTCGCAATCAATAAAACATGCGCAAGTATATGCAGTTCACAAGTAATATAAGATAAGTAAAGTGTCGAACCTACGGGGAATTATGTCAAATAATTACCAAATATCAATCGCATGAAAAATTAATCTAATTTAAACAATGACAATATGGTTTGGATTTGTTGTTGATTAAAACTAAATAAAGACAATTTAGAAAACAACGTTTAACTACACACGGCTAAAATTCAAGATAGAAAGATCTAAGATTACAATTTCCCCCAACTCTTCATTTAAACATCATACTCTCTCTTGTTTAGTAAGTTAGAACAAAAGAATTGCTATCCGAGAAATCACAAGTATATATAAGCCTCTCTCGATGGTCGAATACGTATTTCCTATTGTGGTGTATAGATATATTTCTATTCTACACACTAGCAAGAATCTCATATCAAGAACAATCAATAAGACACATGTCACGTAAAATCCCATTAACCGTTCTATCAATTATCAACTTTCACAATAGAAATCATTAAGCAAGGATTCTCAACTGAATACATGTGGTATTTAGGTATATGTCTATCCTAAATACAATCAAATTATCAACCCTCAAGAATAATACATAAGACTCACGTCACATAATCTCATACATTATCCATAAAAAACATCCAACTTTCACATGAATTCATAACTAGGTCTCAACTTATACTTCCTCTCTCAATTCCATATAAGTTACCAAGGTAATTACGGGCCAAGCAATTAATCCTTAAGCAAAGGTTATGAACTCCAATTCATGTAATGACTAACTACCATTCAAAGAGAGAGCATTCAATTTAAACTACCAGTTGGGTTCCATTGCAATCTTAGAATGAAAAGTTTAGCTCATATTCAATCTCAATAACATCATAATCTGATTATAGTACATGGTTTGGAATTACAAAATAAGAATGAAGAACTAAAACATATGAAGGAACACCCCTTTAGTGATGAGATTCCCGAATAGGTGTGGTGTAGTTCCTCTTCTCCAGCCCTTGTCTTCCTATTTCGTGTTCCTATCCTCCCGGAGTTGATGAATTTCAGATTGAATCCTTCTTATTCCTTCCTTTCTTGCGCCCAAAAACTAGGGTTTTGGATGATGTTCAATGGTATGTTCAATGATGTGTAATCTCCCCAATACCTAGCACAATAACTCCCTGTATGCATGATAATTTTCTTCTCTCTCATCATGTTACCGTTCTTGAAAATCCTCCCATGGTGCGCCACTACTGCAGAACAAGACAAAGCCAGCCGCACCTGGAAAACGACGAGCTCGCCCCGGCGAGAAAAATGGCCTGGGGAGCTCACCCCGGCGGGAGATCGCCTCAGCAAGAAATTACGCATGGGGGCTCGCCCCGGCGAGAAATTTAGCCTGGGGAGCTCGCCGCGACGAGACCCTCATTCCTGCAGGAATTACCCTTTTGCCCCTGGAATTGCTAATTACCGCCACGGACGCCCAAGGCTGCTCCCTACACAACAAAAGCATAAAACAAGTAAATAGACACTATAAACACCTAAGGATAGCAAAGAATTGAGTTCAAAAGATATCTAATTCGTAGGTATAAAACCCACTCATCAGATTCAAGCTGGATTAAAGCTATGCAAGAGGAGTTGAATCACTTCAAAAGAAGCAGGGTTTTGAGGCTAGTTCTAAGGTCAAGAGATCATTCAGTTGTTGGCACCGAATGGGTTTTCAGAAACAAAAAGGATGAAAATGGTAAAAGTATTAATATAATTCAATACAGAGGTCGTAAAGTGACTGATCTGGTTCGTGGAGTGAAGAACCATCGTAGAATGGTTCGCAGAGAAAAAGAAGATCGTAGAACAAAAAGACTTTCAAACTTACTCTGCGCAGAGCTAAGACGATAACTTTATGGTAAATTGTGTTCACACTCAATCAAAGTAAGTGATAGGCAAAAGTTACTGACCTATAACTGTAAAATCGTAGAAATGAAGCGATGTGCAATCAACTGTCTCTTGCCACGTGCCCCACTCAGCACAAATAAAGGGAATTGATCGAGAGTCATTTCAAATCTATTATCTGAGTTTTACCCTTCCATTTTGCAATTAGTTTGTTTTTGTGCGTTCAAACCTTTAAAGCTTTCGAGCCCTAGAGTCTCAAGAATCCCAGAAATCTTAAACACCTTTGTAATTTTGTTTCAAGTTTAATCTATCATGATGGAAAGCTATCGAGTTATTGCCAGAAACCAACTTTGTTTTGACAAATTCGTTGCTTCTGAGAAAAAGTTTAGAGACATTTTAAAGTTGGTTCAAGATGCTAGATTTTCTGAGTGTCTGAAGAGTAGCACCAAACTCTACTCTGAACTGATGAAGGAGTTTTATTTGAATGCTGCTTATAGTGGTGCTGTTATTATCACCAAAGTCAAAGGAACTACTCTGCGAATGGGAGCCTCAAAAATCAATCATTGTTTAAGATTTCTCAATCAAGGCCTTGCGTCTTTTGACGAGATCGACATGAAAGAAGGGATGCAGATGATGGGTTATCAGAAGAAGCCACAACTCAAGGGGATTAAAAAGAAGGAATTCCTTCAGGAGTATGAGTTCCTTGCTGACATTGTTGGCAAGTGTATCCTCTCCAAGGACACTGCTTATGACACTGTTAGTGAACTGCAAATGAAGTTTATGAATGTTATCCTCATGAAGGAAATCAACTTTGGCATCATATTCATTGATTGACTAGCCAATGGGTTGAAGATGTTGAAATGAAAAAGGATGTAGACAAGCTATCTCCTAAGATGTTCTATGGAAGATTTGTGAGCATCATTCTGAAGAAAAGACTGAAAAACAAAATTGGAGATGAAGAGGGGGAGCCCTTGAATGTCAACAAAAGGATCACCCCCAGACTGTTTGAAGATTGGAAGAAAAATCCTGGAAAGATTAAGAGATCAAAATAATCAGAAGGTGGTAGTGAACGCATTAGTAGTGAAGATCAAAAGTTTCAAAAGCCAAGGGAAAGAGAAAAGTTGATGCAATCATAGAGGAGGTATCTCAAGGGTCTGTTGCATCTCAGGGTCGTGGAGCTCTTGTCTCTACGGTTGATCAACCCTTGAAGAAGAAGAAAGTTGAGAAGAAAGTCCCCAAGGACTCTCAGAAGATTCTCTCCATTTCTAAGAAGAGGGAAGAAGAGAACATCAACACACCTATCTCCAAGACTTCATCGACAGAGAAAAACACCCATTCAACCAGAAGAACAAGGTGAAGAATCAGTGACCCCTCAAATCGTAGAACTTGATGATGAGGAGGATGAAGAGTCACCTAGAGTCATTAGAAAGAAAAAAAGGAAAGATTAAGGCTTCTATGCCTGAACCCATCACTGATGTTGAAATGGCTGTGAAGGCTTTCACACCTGAGCCTCATAATGATGAAGAAATGGCTAAGTAGGCTTGTACGCCTGAGCCACAGGAAATTGAAGATGAAATGGTTATGATGGCTAATGAGCTAGAGCTACAAGAAAGTGAAGAAGAGAAGGCTGTGAAGGCTTCAAATCCCGAGCCAAAGCTGAAAAAGAAGAAGAAGTTGAGTAGAATGGTGGAGAAAGAAGAAAGAAAGAAAAGAAAAGCAGAGCAAAAGAGGGAAGAAAGAAAAGAAAAGCAAAGCAGAAGAAGGAAGAGGAAAGACAGAAGAAGAAAGCTTAAAAGAAGAAGAAAAGAGAAATGAGAACCAAGAAGAGGCGAGTTTCCTCTAAACGAGTGTCAAATTCCTCTGATGACTCCATACAACTCACTAAAGTCATCAACAATGTTGTAGAGGATGTCAATAGAGTTTTTGACCCATCAATAGTGAAGCCTGAGAACCCAGATTCTGAGGGGGAACAACCTATTGGATATCATGTACCTCCTCCCTCACAACCATCTAAATCTCAAGGGATCGGGAGGCGTATTGTTCTTGAAGGGATTGAAGATCCAAACGCTCGCCTTCCTGATAAATGGATAGGATCTGGAGAAGGGGGAATGTGGTTGGTCTCGATGAGTCCAAATGAGCTTTTCAACAGCTTCCATGACTTGGAGATGGATAGAAGAACCACTCTCTACGATCCTGAAAGTGATTAAATGTTATACTTTTTGTCTATGCTGCCACTGTTGAAGGTTATATCCTTGAGAGACCAAAGCTTCATCAGATGGAGCTGCTCAAAATATCCAAATCTTAATCTAGTGGCTCAAAATTTTTCAAGGGTTTTGTCGTATGCAACATTGCTGATCTGCAACGAGCCCTTCTATCCTAAGTACCACACCTCCTAGGCAATCTCTATCTCAAACTTGTCAATTTTTTCTTCAATTGTTCCTTCATTCTTTAATTGCGAAGAATATATCGTAGAGTCTCTCTCTATGATCTCCAAGTAACCTGCTACTCAAATCTGTTTTGTTGAAACATACCCAAACTCCCTATTCGTAGAGTCTCCACACTCTACGAATAATGAAATCAAAATTAATTCTCCGATCGTAGAGTCTCAAAACAATACGATCGATGCACATAATACTCCTTCTCATACACAGACTCCTATACAGACACATTCCTCATTCCCTGTACCATCACTAAAACAAGAATCCAAACCACTTGTCTCTACAGATATCCCTTCCTCGTCTCAAAATGAACTCTTTGATATTTTTCAAGACATTGATAAATAACTTAAGGAGAATTCTGTAGAACTTCATGAGGTGATGAACAAAATTACCAAAGTTATAAGTCATTTTCCTGAAAATGATCAGATGAAGTCCATGTTCCAAGATATGTCACACCGTCTTCGTGACCGAGATCAAATTTTCTTAAAGACTATCGAGGAGGAAAAGAAGACTGTTATGGATTTACAACAGCAGAATGAGAACTCCATCAAATAATTGTCGAAAAAGTCCTTGAACTCAACTCTGCATTCAAAAATAGTCCAAAAATGTAACAGTTCTTAATAGCAATGCATCTCTCCGAAGTTAATGATGGCAAAAAGGGGAGAAGAAAAACATAAAAGTAAGGGGGAGAGATGAAATAAGTAGAGAGGAGAAGAAAAGAGAAGTAAGGGGAGAGATGAAATAAGTAGAGAGGAGAAGAAAAGAGAGGTCAGGGGGAGAAACAAAAGTAAGGGCGGAGAAGAGAAATAAGGGAAAAATAAGCAAAGTTAGGAGGAGAAGAGAAAGAGGAATTAGAGAGGTAAGAGGGAGAAGAGAAGCAAAGTTAGGGGGAGAAGAGGAAGAAGAATCAGAAAGCAGATACCCATTATTCCTCAAATATTTAGATCATCTACTCCATAAGAAAGGATAAACATGCTGCTCAAGGGATTTAGCTGAGGAATCAAGAAGAAATGGCTGGCAAAAGATAAAAGGTAAAATAGTAAGTATTCATATGATTTGATGAAAAAATGTTATGAACCTTCTGGTTTTGTCATCATCTTATAGGGGGAGATTGTTAGAATCTGCATGTTTGATTTGATGATGAATGTGATTAATGTATATTTACACAAGTAAGTATTGTAAAGTCCTTAAATGAGATATATTTGTACAAGGACTTAGAATAGAATAATCAAACTTATTAGGTTTATCCTTTGAGTTGATTCATTATGTAACTGATAGGATCAAATCGATCGTAGAGTTACTCTACCTTGTTCGTAGTGTAAAAGTTGTAAGTAGAGTAATCTATATGATCGTAGAGCATATGTAGGATGTTCGTAGAGCTGCTAAGTTATCTCAAAGCTGAAGTCAGAATCGCAGAGTCTACAATGAAGATCGTAGAGCCGCCTTCAGAGTCATAAAGTGAGAACTAGGACAACAGAGTAAAGAGAAGTTCGCAGAGTCTGCTCCAGCATCGTAGAGAGCTATTCATAGAGCAGATTGTAAAGCACTTCACTGAATTCGTAGAGCGACTTCGTAGAGTTCAGAAACGTTGAGTAACCTAAGTCAAGACTCTGCGTTTCTCACCAAACTCTACTATCAGTCAAGATAAAGAGATTGTCAGAACTGTCATATAACTGACAAATTACAGAACATTGCAGAGAAAAGATCTCAAGATTGTTTCTCACTATCTTCAAATTCAAATATGAAGATCTGATAGTGGTGTGTCTAAACTGCTAGATTGGGGATATGTCACTTCTCAGAGTGGTAGGTAAAACTACAGTCTAATGGGACATGACAGAGCCGAAAGCAAACTACCTGCCTATCCTCAAAGTCAACATCAGAGAACATCTTCGAGCATAGTATTAAATGCACCAACGGGAACACTCCAATGGGATGATTTCCAAAGGTATATAAAAGGCGTACGAGGATTCAAATCCAAGTACGAATCACGAAGAACAAAAAGTTGAACCTCTGCCAAAGTAGAGCAAGCTCTACTTTACGACTCAATATGTGTTCAAAGCTGCTAAGTACCAGAAGAAGTCAAACCTCATTGAAAAGCTTAGCAGCATCTCAAACACTATCATTTCAAGTGTGATTCACTTGGTCTTAGTGACCATTATACCAAGTTTAAGTGACTTAAAGAGTTCTAAATGAACTAGACTAAGTGTCCCGGTCTGAGTTACCTTGCCGAGATTGAGTGACTTGAAGAAACCTTAGTGGTTCAGTTGTAAGAGTTATAAGTGAACTAGACTAAGTGTCCTGGTCTGAGTGACCTTGCCGAGACTAAGTGACTCGAAGGAACCTTAGTGGTTTAGTTGTAAGAGTTCTAAGTAAATTGGACTAAATGTCCTGGTCTGAGTGACCTTGCCAAGATTGAGTGACTCGAAAGAACCTGATTGGTTTAGTTGTAATAGATCTTAGTGATCTGGTCTGTGTGACCTATCCTTAGTGGATTTCCTACTTGTTAAAGTAGAAGAGTGGACTATGAGTTGTTTGTACTTCGAACCACTTAAACATCTTGTGTTACTTACTTTACGTATTTACATTTTGTCATTAACTGCTATATATCGTAGAGTAATTGTCATTCATACACTAAAGTTAGAACTAAGATTTCCTTAAATCTTTAAGGGGTTTTTAAACTAATATTTCGTTGTGCTAGATTAATTAAACAAATTAATTATCTGGTAATTGATCTTTAAAATAAGTAAAAAGTTTTAAAGGATCTATTCAACCCCCCTTCTAGATCTCATTTGCGCCTTTGGGCGAAACAACATAATTCGTTGCACAATTTCCAATACTTTAACCTATATGGATAAACCTTTCAAAGTTGTTCGCATGTAAAAGAAATTTGATGCTCAAACTGCTTGATTTTAACCCAAAGAAATCTTGGGTCGTCAAAACTTGTCTAGTGTATCAACCCTAGATAAAAACATTGTTATCTCTCTCTGGAGTCTACGACAATAATGATTCTTGGTGGAAATCATGCTTTTGTCTTAGAAAATTGTTTGGCGATTCTCTAACGAACTTTGACAAAAGATGGAGACCAAGAAAATTTGGAACGAAATTAGGTGTGTTGGGAATCAGCATACGATTGTTACACTCATTATCATAGGGGGAGAATACTATAAGATCTGCATGTGATTGCCACTATTCATTATATGTGATTTGATTGATGACAAAATGATAAGAAGAACATTCATACTGTTAAAGACTTGTAAAGTCCTTAATGAAATATGTACAAGGGCTTAGAAGATCAAATATGTTAGGTTGATCTAAGATGAATGAATATCTATCTGATCAAAGCATGTTTGTAATATTAGGTCTTGTAAAGTCATTAAATGAATATGATGTACAGGGACTTAGAATAGAATAGAAAAAGATCAAACTTGTTAGGTTGATCTTATATACTGTAAAGACATATGTACAAACAAGGGCAAGACTGATCGTAGAGCATTACACTGACTAAGTGAAGGATCGTAGAGCAGTCAACATCGCAGAGCCAAGCATGTCATCACAGGGTCTGCCAGGAAAATGTAAAACCTCGGCAGGACGTAGAGTGCCTTGGCAGGACGAAAAGTTGCCTCGGCATTTCAGTGCTAAATTCCAAGATCGTAGAGTCTGCCAGGCAAGCACAGTAACAGGATCGGCAGATCGTAGATATCACTCAACAGCATTTACCGGGGATCGTAGAGCTGCGCATGTCAACACAGAGCGTACAAGGCAATCGTAGAGTATGGCTCGGCAGAAGAAAGAGCTTACTCAGGTTCGTAGAGTGCACACTATGAAGAGAAGTTCACCATGCTAACATGGGTTCGGAGTGTAAGTCTAAAGATTAGCCACTCTACGACTCCCATGATCAGTCTGAAATCAATCAACAACGTAAATCAGTCACTGCTAAAGCACTCAAAGATAAAATGGCAATCTTCAAGACTACCAAGCAAGCTGAGCATGAGCTATCATACATAGCATGATCTCTGAGCACAACCAAAGCATCAAGCCATAACAGAAATCAAAGGTTTTGTCAAGTAATCACTCTATGATCCATCAAGACTCTAGACCTGCATTAAAGACAAAAGTCATAGAGCGAGAAAGTTCAGCAAGATCAAGTGATCGTAGAGCTGAGTCTAAGACAATAGAAGCACTCAAGCAGTCTCAACGAAACAAAAGTGAAAAGGATCATAGAGCAACACTCTATGACAAAAAGGGAGAATGTCTGAAGATTAAGTAGAGCAGTCCTCTACATCAAAGGTACCACAGCAAACAAGAAGATCATAGAGCAGTCCTCTATAACATAACAACAGAGTCAACACCTAAAGAACAATAGAGCAATCCTCTATGACAAGCACACTATAGCAATGGCTCAACAAAGATCCTAAATGCTATGCTTTGGAACGAAAAAGCTAAATGGATATCACAGATCATAAGGAAGGACAAACTGTAGTGTAGTAAAAAGCACATCAAAGAGCAATGCAAGTACAGTCAGCCACTCTACGAACTGCAAGAGAGCACAAGGCCACAGCTGAAGTTAGCAGTAAAGTCTACGATCAAAGGCAATAGTCTTCAGTTAGAAGCAAACAGTTCATTCTACGATCAAAGATTCAGGCTACACCTAAGAGGATCGTAGAACAAGTAAGAGAGTGCCAGCTGGATTAAAAATACTAAGGCACTCAGAGTTCCTATTCCAAGATGAGAGGCTGAATAAATAAAGGAGTATAATATATAACCAATTTGAGTGGAGCTCAAACAGTCATATCTGCACAGTCAACAAACAGCGCATGTGACTCCACTATCTTGGTACTAGCTAATGGATGCTAACTCAGCCATCACTAGTAGACTTAGGGAAGTAAAATACTCAGTGGTAAACTAAACAAATCTGTAGAAAGTTAGTCTCCAACGGAAGGAAGTGTAACGGGAAGATATCAACGACAAACTTCCAATGGGAAGAAAATGGAGAACTACAAAAAAGAGGAACAACACTCGAATATGTGTGTGTTGGTATCTAGTGAGTAAGAGAGCTAGAACACAAACTGTACAATCAGCTAGAAGTTTCACTGCGACATGAGAGGTATGCCAAAGAGCTGACATATGAGCTAAGAGTCGAATGACTAAGAAGCCAAGATCGAGAGCAACCAGATCTAGAATGGACAACTCTATGATCAATCAAGGAACACTATGGGCTGAAAAGAAAAAGAAGTGACTTGGACAAGTCAAGTAGTGTTCAATGGAAGTGATCATCTACATCTGCTATGTACTAGAAGAAGGAAGAACTTCAACGACCATCATCAGCAGCATCCAAAAGAAGATCACTAGCAGCTGCCAAGTACCTAAAGATGAAGGAGAACAAAGTTCATCTTGGCAGCACAACCCAACAAACCATCAACACACCAAAGAGGGCGGGGCATCCTTGTCTTAAGTGACTAAACAAAGTCAAGTCTGCTGGACTTGCGGAGTACCAAAGGGTACAAGAGATTCTAAGTCTGTTGGGCTTAGTCTACAGGTTCCAAGGCTGCTAGCCTTGAAGGGTTCTTTGTGAACTAGGTTTCCAAGTCTGCTGGACTTGAAGAGGGTTATAGGATCCTTGTCCGAGGGACTAAAAACAACTCAATGTCTGCGGGACTCAAGAGGGGTCAGAGGATCCATGTCTGCAGGACTTGAGGAGGGTTATAGGATTCTTGCCTTTGTGGCTAAAAATAACTCTTGTCTGCTGGACTTAAGGAGGGCGTAGAGTCTTTATCTTTGTGACTAAAATAATTAGTGGATTCCTACTTGTTGAAGTAGAAGAGTGGAGTAGGAGTTGTTCAGTCTCCGAACCACTTAAAATCTTTTGTGTCATTTACTTTCTGTCATTTACCTTATGCTAAATAAAATGCTGTATCTATTATCAGCCATACCATGGACTTGTAAATTAAACTGAGATTATGTTTGAATCTATGAAGGGGTTATTAATGTTTATTCCGTTGTGCATGAATTGATTCTCTATTTCATAACTGTCTACTTTCATTAATAAATGGAAAACGTTTTTAAAGGATCTATTCAGCCCCCCTTCTAGATCTACATTATGTCCCTAGGAACCAACAATTGGTATCAGAGCAGGTTCTCATGAATATGTTAAAGCTCATGCTTTGAGTAGATCCATGACACAAAGTTAGATCATTTCTAAGTCTAGGTATTGGTTGACAAGACAATGAGCTAATAAGTTGAAAATTGTATATGCAGGAAAATCTATCCTAAGCTATCCACGTTATTCCATGGGCTTAAATGGAAAACTCATCATCACCAAGCATGCTGATGTCACTGAGCATATCGATCACCTCATAAAGAGGAAATAGAAAGATGCAGCTAGAACGAAGATATTCTCCATTTAAAATGGAATTTGCATCTCCACCTAAGATGTTGTGAAGTCCTACGAAGGATGATCAAGGTGTTATTTAAAGGATAATGCGTCATCATCAATGCACCTACAACAACGACTCCATGAGCTTCTCAACATTTGTGACATGTTCCCACTCTACAAGATATGAACTCAGAGGTTCATTCAAGCTTATCAATGATCATGGGATGTCAAAACTAAGAAAGTGCAGAATTCAAAGATATGCTTAATGTATCAGTCAATGCAGCGCAATGAAGGAACAAATGATGAAACCAGCAATGGTCTGAGGAATTTTAACCAACAGGGAAATGCATAATCGCTTGCAGCACCACTGACTGTTAAGAAATTGACATCAATGAGGTATCATCTCTATCTCCTTAAAATGCAAACGTCTTTAACTGCTAATATGTATTGCATAACTGCATGTCTTCATACTTCAGTAGCATATCTGAAATCATTTTCAACCCCAAAAGGAAAAAGAAAGAAAGTGAGAATAATGGTTTAACATTCACTTTGCTGTCTCTCCATATTTGAGGCGGAAAATAAAATTCTTGAGATAAATATATGAAGTCTTTGCAAATAATGTCTTTTTCTATCTTGTTGCTAAATGAGTATAATATACTTAAACTGTTTTGCAATTGCTGCTGTGTGTACTGATAAAGACTCAAAATTATTTATCTTGATTTTGAGAGTTTATCCTTAGATGTGGAAAACCAAGTGTTCTGGGATTGTAATCTGTAATATCACCTCAAGCTTTTTAAACTCTGTTGTTTAATAGGTGACTGTGCTTAATGAGCTATCTACATCCTACCTCAGTCCTCACATCTTATTTGATGAGCAGTGCATTACTTCATGATCTAAGTCTTTGATAAGTCGTAGAGTGTAGTCATGTCTGCAGTTGTGCATTGAAGGGTTGTAGAGACTGATCAACTCTACGAACCATCTAGGTACAACTCACAGAACTGACCACCACTCTACTAAGGTTCAAACACTTAGAACAAGATGAAAGCAATGACTCATCTAAGGAGAAGGATTAAGGACCCACATCCGCTTTATCATGCTTTCTCTCTCACACACACTGTCATGCAGCATGTCTTATTATCATCTCATTTAAGATGCATAAATTGTGAAATCACAATCTGGAAAAGGCTTGAGCTTTCAAAACATCTAACCTCGTAGGACCCAAAGAATATTGGGTACCAAGTTAGAAATTTATTTAAACTGCAGGTATCATGATTGCTCTATCCTCACTCAAGTACATTCAAGGAAGAAGTTAGAAAAGGATGATCCTCATCAACTTCTGGCTAACGGTAAAGGCATAACTCTCCAGTAAATTCGTATCAGAAGTTGGAGCTCCATACAGCATAACAAAGCTCCTCAAGAGGCAGTACAAAAATCAGGTCCTCATCAACTCTACGATCACAGTGTAAATGGAAGGATCGTAGAGTAACCAAGGGCACAAGACTTCATCAGCTCTACAGTAGCAGTACAGAGGAAAGGATCATAGAGTAACCAGTGCTAAAGAAAATGCTCTACGATCAGATGAAGAAAGATGGACATTCATCTAAGATAGAAGTATCAAAGTATGGGGGAGCAACCATCTGATAAGTTCAGCAATGCTCAGTTTGAGGAGAATATGAAAAGAGCTACAAAGCTGCAGCCTTTGGTGCAGAAAAAGATGTTTGAGCCCAACAGATGATATGTGAACATGCCGGGTCAACAACTCTCCAGCATGCTAAGGAACAAATCAAGTCCTTGGCTGGAGATCTCAACTGTTTCATGACTCAAGCAAAATGAAGCTCCTATAAATCCTTAAGGTGACACTTCATCATACATAACCCTGTCCCAGACTCAGAGTCCCAAAACTCTGTGGCCGATGAACCAAATGAATCCTCATCATAAAATCCCTAAACTCTACGACTGTCAAACCAGGTCAGCCATACTATTCAAAGTCGTAGAGTCATTATGGTTGACATCATGATCGTAGAGTATGTTGACTCTGCGACCACAACCTATTAAACACCACTCCCGTACTTTATATCTAACCAAACCCAAGGAGTACAGTGACGACATTCTATACACCATATCCAAATAGTCTTTCTTCAGATAAGCGCCTCAGAGACAAACCAAGCCCTAAGTTGTTAAACCTAGAGGCCTGCCCTTTCTGAGCCACCTGAGTCCTGTCGAAAGACTAAATAAGAATACATCACCAAAAATTCTCCAGAGCTTAAAGTGTAAAAGAAACAAAGGAGAAATGATGATCCCTTAGAAGAGAGTTGATCATGAGGCCCTCTAGAAGAGAAATAAGCTGGTCCTAAGGGAAAATCTTCACCTAGAAAATGACTCTGCTCTACTACAAGATCAGATACAAAGCATGAAGAGTGTCATTTTGGATGTCAAGAGAAAACAAGATTCCTTCAAAGATTACTTACTCTAGAAGGAAGCCACTACGAGCCTAAATGGAGACTCACTCATCAAGTCTGCACTCACTAAGATAAGTGCAAATCAACATCTGAGCAGTAGTAGGTGTGACCAAGCTCTATTCTCAAAAAGGACATGATCGTAGAGTAAAGGGCAATGACATCAAGTCACTCTACGAACGGGCTAAGTCAAGAGTCAAAAGGACATGGGCCACGTTCTTAGTAACTGATGTGCAGCAGTTATGGAAGTTTCAACACAACTGGCCACGTTCAGCAAATGGGTTTCTCACACGTGTACTTGACAAAAAGAGGGAACTGAAATAAGTAAGATTTTAAATAATTGACGGTTGCTCTTACCTATCAGTTATCAATATCATTCCTCTCACAAAGCTGTGCTGATCTCTCAAAACCCTAGAACCATCAAATCTTTAGCAATCCAAAACCAGCGACCTCCAGAAGCTCCAGAACCCTAATCACTTCAAATCTCTATCCTTCGCCAAGTATCCCTCTGTCTCCAAAAACCCTCACTATGGAAAACTGTCAAGTTGTGTCAAGTATTCAACTTGGGTTTGACAATTTTGGAGAATTAGATGAGAAATTCAAGGAGATTCTAGAAAGTGTGAAGCAGGCATGATTCTCAAAATGCTTAGGATTAAACACCAAGATCTTCTCTGATCTTATCAAGGAATTCTACCAGAATGTAGTAATCGATGGTGATGTTTTGACTACTAAAGTTCATAGAATCAAACTAAAGATAAATGCTGCAGAAATCAATCAGTGTATGGAATTTACTAACCAAGGTCTGTCATCCCTAGAAGGAATCGATTCTGATGAAGGAAAGAAATTGATAGGCTATGTGAAGAATCCCCATGTGAAAGGAATGAAGAAAAAGGAATTTCCTGAGAAGTTTGAATTCCTAGCTGAGATTGTGGGCAAATGTATTCTGTGCAAAGATACTGCATATGACACTGTGAGTGATCTACAACTGAAGATTATGACCGCCATCATCATGAACAAGAAGATGAACTTTGGAGCTATACTATCTGATTGGTTAGTTAAAGAAGCCAGGAAAGTGAAGACATCGATAAACCAGTTCTAAAGATCTACTATGGAAGGTTCTTGAGCATCATACTGAAGAAGAGGCTAAAAAACAAAATTGGGGATGATGAGGGAGAAACCCTAAATGTCCACAAAATCATGTTGCCCAAACTGTTTGACAATTGGAAGAAGAACCCCATGGAGAATAAGAAATTGAGAACGTCTGGTAGCAGCAGAGGAACTTCAAAAGCTGGCAAAGGAAAGAGGAAAGCTTGTACACTAAAGGAGGAAGCATCTCAATCTGAAGACTCTTCATCACCTGTGCCCACTCCTTCCAAATCACTTAAGAAGAAGGCGAAAGTTGAGGTAGCCCTAGTAAAGAGTTCCTCTTCCTCCCAAGAAGAACCTAAAGAAGCAAAAGAAGCATCAGAAGAATCTACGGTCAAAACCTCAAAGAGAAGACAGAGTGCAAGACTAAGGCAAATGATGAATCTCTCAGGTCAAAGAAATAAAGGAGAGATTCTACCAGTAACAGTTGACCTTGGAGATGATGATAAGAGTGACAAAGCAGGATGCAGAGATAAGTAAAGATGTGGCATCTAGTGATGAATCTGCTAAAAAGGATGTGACCACAAGTGAGTCTAAATCAGGAAGTAAGGATGTAGCCATGTCTGTTGAAAACAGCCTCATTAAATCAACAGAAGATGATGATGACATGGAAGCAAGTTATGAAGAAAAGCCAACTGATGAGTCAGTTGAAGAATTAAAGGAAGTATCTATGGAGGAAACAAGTTCTAAGGAAAAGAGTACCAGAGACACTGGGAAAGGAAAGAGAGAAGTAGAAAGTGATGAAGTACCCTAGGATTCTGATTCTGAGAACAATGCATCAGAAAGCCACTTCAAGCCAGCAACCATAAGAATGCGAAGGAGGATTGTGCTAGAAGCATGTGACAAACTAGGAGCTGTGTTGCCAACAAGGTGGATAGATTATGGCAACGATCAAATAAATGTGGTATCAATGACCATAGAGGATCTTCTTAACAATTTTTAAGACATTGAGCTTGATCGCACTATAGTTCTATATGATCTTAACAATGAACAACTGACATGGTTTTACCCATGGATGCCCTGGTTGAAAGCCATTGAATTTGGAGATACGAGTTTCATCAGTTGGTATTACTCACAGTTTCCAAATCTGAAGTTGATATCTCAGAACTTCCCAAGAGTTCAATCTTATCCAAAGTTGCTGATCAAGGACACTCAACATTTCAAAGTCTACCTCCATGCTGGAGATATATACATTCCATATTATGTGTTGGAAAACAGGGATAAAAGCAAACCAGCAAAACAGTTCGTAGAGTCAGTGATTGAGGAACCCCCCAACTCTACGACTGTAGCCTTCCAAACTCAGCCTAGTACCAAACACCCTGATATTGCCACTGACATGCCTTCTGATATTCCTTCCTCATCAAATAAAGAGCCATTTGATATCGTCACTGGTATTGAGAACATCTACAAGAGTGAGAAGTCCAAATCAACTACCCCAATCCTTGACGATTTCTCGATTGACCAAGAGTTGTTGAAGAACTCAGGAGAACTACTTGGGAATATTTCCTCAGATACTAAAGCAGCAAAGAAGGTGGCTGGAGGCGAAGATACTGAGTTCTACAGGAAGCTGCAAGCCTCATTTACAGATATGTCCATAAAGCTTCACCAACGAGATCAGATATATCTCAAGTCTATTGAACAGCAGAAAACTGAGGCTCTGAAACTCCAACAACAGAATGCACACTCTCTTCAGACTTTGTCAGGTAAGGTAGAGAACCTTAGCCAGTTCCTAACTCAGCAAATGGAGCTTGGTCAGCAGGAGGTAAAAATGAAAGTTGGTAATACCTCCTACTTAGTTGAGCAGCTCATTACGCATGTACAGTATCTCTCCCAAATGATTGATGACAAAAAGGGGGAGAAAAAGATGAAGCATAAAAAGATGAAGAACAAAAAGAGGACAAGTGCCAGCATGACAATAAGAAAGGAGCTAAAAAAGAACAAGAAGAACAAACATGAAGCACCAACAACTAAGGGGGAGCAAGGAGAAGAAGAAGAAGAACCAACAGGAAGTGCAGGAAGTGAGCCAGGAGAAGAAGGAGAAGAACCAGTAAGAAGTGAGGGGGAGCATGTGCCAGAGAAGGACACAAAAGAATAAAGAGGACAACATCATGAGAAAGCATTCACAAGACAACATCAAGAAGGAGGTATATCTCTAACAAGCAAGGAGGAATTAACTGACTTATGCTAAGTAACTAGGGATCTCCTTGGTAGATTATTATAGCTTGTGAACTGCATATGTTTAAATGTCTTGATATGATGTAAATGACTATCTTGAAATGCACATCATCTCATTTTATCTAGCAATACAGTGACTTACTGTATCTTAAGTCACATCAGCACTCATACACTTGCATGTATTGCTTAAATTGAATGTTATGCTATTAGTGTTTTTTGTCATCATCAAATAGGGGGAGATTGTTGGGAATCAACATGCGATTATTACACTCATTATCATAGGGGGAGAATACTATAAGATCTGCATGTGATTGCCACTATTCATTATATGTGATTTGATTGATGACAAAATGATAAGAAGAACATTCATACTGTTAAAGACTTATAAAGTCCTTAATGAAATATGTACAAGGGCTTAGAAGATCAAATATGTTAGGTTGATCTAAGATGAATGAAATATCTATCTGATCAAAGGATGTTTGTAATATTAGGTCTTGTAAAGTCCTTAAATGAATATGATGTACAAGGACTTAGAATAGAATAAAAAAAGATCAAACTTGTTAGGTTGATCTTATGTACTGTAAAGACATATGTACAAACAAGGGCAAGACTGATCGTAGAGCATTACACTGACTAAGTGAAGGATCGTAGAGCAGTCAACATCGCAGAGCCAAGCATGTCATCACAGGGTCTGCCAGGAAAATATAAATCCTCGGCAGGACGTAGAGTCGCCTTAGCAGGACGAAAAGTTTGCCTTGGCATTTCAGTGCTAAATTCTAAGATCGTAAAGTCTGCCGGGCAAGCACAGTAACATGATCGGCAGATCGTCGAGATCACTCGACAGCATTTACCGGGCATTGTAGAGCTGCGCATGTCAACACAGAGCGTACAAGGCAATCGTAGATTATGGCTCGGTAGAACAAAGACCTTACTCAGGATCGTAGAATGCACACTATGAAGAGAAGTTCACCATGCTAACATGGGTTCGGAGTGTCAGTCTAAAGATTAGCCACTCTACGACTCCCATGATCAGTCTGCAATCAAGCAACAACGTAGAGTAGTCACTGCTGAAGCACTCAAAGATAAAATGGCAATCTTCAAGACTACCAAGCAAGCTGAGCATGAGCTATCAGACATAGCATGATCTCTAAGCACAACCAAAATATCAAGCCATAACAAAGATCAAAGGATTTGTCAAGTAATCACTCTACGATCTATCAAGACTCTAGACCTGCATTAAAGACAAAAGTCGTAGAGCGGGAAAGTTCAGCAAGATCAAGTGATCGTAGAGCTGAGTCTAAGACAATAGAAGCACTCAAGCAGTCTCAGTGAAACAAAAGCGAAAAGGATCATAGAGAAGCACTCTATGATAAAAAGGGAGAATGTCTGAAGATTAAGTAGAGCAGTCATCTACATCAAAGGTACCACAGCAAACAAGAAGATCATAGAGCAGTCCTCTATGACATAACAGCAGAGTCAACACCTAAAGAACAATAGAGCAATCCTCTATGACAAGCACACTATAGCAATGGCTCAACAAAGATCCTAAATGCTATGCTCTGGAACGAAAAAGCTAAATGGATATCACAGAGCATAAGGAAGGACAAACTACAGTGTAGTAAGAAGCACATCAAAGAGCAATGCAAGTACAGTCAGCCACTCTCCGAACTGCAAGAGAGCATAAGGCCACAACTGAAGTTAGCAGTAAACTCTACGATCAAAGGCAACAATCTTCAGTTAGAAGTAAGCAGTTCATTCTACGATCAAAGATTCAGGCTACACCTAAGAGGATCGTAGAGCAATTAAGAGAGTGCCAGCTGGATTAAAAATACTAGGGCACTCAGTTCCTATTCCAAGATGAGAGGCTGAATAAATAAAGGAGTTTAATATGTAACCAATTTGAGTGGAGCTCAAATAGTCATATTTGTAGCAGTCAACAAACAGTGCATGTGACTCCACTATCTTGGTACCAGCTAATGGATGCTGACTCAGCCATCACTAGCAGACTTAGGGAAGTAAAATACTCAGTGGTATAATAAACAAATCTGCAGAAAGTTAGTCTCCAATGGAAGGAAGTGCAATGGGAAGATATCAACGGCAAGCTTCCAACGGGAAGAAAATGGAGAACTACAAAAGAGAGGAACAACACTCGAATATGTGTGTGTTGGTATACAGTGAGTAAGAGAGCTAGAACACAAACTGTACAATCAGCTAGAAGTTTCACTGCGACATAAGAGGTATGCCAAAGAGCTGGCATATGAGCTAAGAGTCGAATGACCAAGAAGCCAAGATCTAGAGCAACTAGATCTAGAATGGACAACTCTATGATCAAGCAAGGAACACTATGGGCTGAAAAGAAAAAGAAGTGACTTGGACAAGTCAAGTAATGTTTAATGGAATTGATCATCTACATCTGCTATGTACCAGAAGAAGGAAGGACTTCAACGACCATCATCAGCAGCATCCAGAAGAAGATCACTAGCAGCTGCCAAGTACCTAAAGATGAAGGAGAACAAAGTTCATCTTGGCAGCACAACCCAACAAACCATCAACACACTAAAGAGGGCGGGGCGTCCTTGTCTTAAGTGACTAAACAAAGTCAAGTCTGCTGGACTTGCGGAGTACCAGAGGGTACAAGAGATTCTAAGTCTGCTGGGCTTAGTCTACAGGTTCCAAGGCTGCTGGCCTTGAAGGGTTCTTTGTGAACTAGGTTTCTAAGTCTGCTGGACTTGAAGAGGGTTATAGGATCCTTGTCCGAGGGACTAAAAATAACTCAATGTCTGCGGGACTCAAGAGGGGTCAAAGGATCCATGTCTGCAGGACTTGAGGAGGGTCATAGGATCCTTGCCTTTGTGGCTAAAAATAACTCTTGTCTGCTAGACTTAAGAAGGGCGTAGAGTCTTTGTCTTTGTGACTAAAACAATTAGTGGATTCCTACTTGTTGAAGTAGAAGAGTGGAGTAGGAGTTGTTCAGTCTCTGAACCATTTAAAATCTTTTGTGTCATTTACTTTCTGTCATTTACCTTATGCTCAATAAAATGCTATATCTGTTATCAGCCATACCATGGACTTGTAAATTAAAGTGAGATTATGTTTGAATATATGAAGGGGTTTTTAATGTTTATTCCGCTGTGCATGAATTGATTCTCTATTTCATAACTGTCTACTTTCATTAATAAATGGAAAAAGTTTTTTAAAGGATCTATTAAACCCCCCTTCTAGATCCACATTGTGTCCCCAGGAACCAACAAGGTGAAATCAAAAGATATCAGGAATTATTGCTCTTGATACCAATATGACGCATGACAAGGTGGAAAGAAAGAATAAGAGTACGTATCTCCGTAGAGAATCGGTAGATAAACATACACAAAAGCATGAAACTTTAATCTCACATCAATGCATTCAATAATATGAAAAATAATAAAGAATATAACTCTTTATATAAGAACTCTACGACTTAGCAACCAAATAAAGAATCCTAATATAAAAAAAGAAATAATCTGCTAATTAAAATCTAAAATTATAATTAAAACTAATATCCTAAATAAAATCTACCACTATGATTAAAAACCCTAATTTAGAAATACATAAATAATAAAGGAGAGTATATACTATATTGCATCAAAAAATACAATTTACAAATGAACTAAGCATATATGTTCAAGAGGGCAAAATAATTCACTTTCCCTTCAATACTAAAATATAACAAGACAAAGATCGAGTCGTTTTTGTTGGTCCTAAGTCGACTCGACAGTCTAAGAATTTTTTTTGACTTAACAGCTCATGGGTTTTTTTTTCCCCATATTTTTGCGTGTCATAGATTCATTCAGTATGGCTTCTCAAATTCAAAAAACTAAATGCATTATATCATTTTTTCTTATTATTATTTCAATGCATCTGTTTAGTTCCTCCTAACTCTATTTTCGCCAACCAAAACAGGTGTTTGGCTGTATTCAAGATGCATAAGCATGCTCTTTTTTCAATGTAACAAACCAATCCATTTAAGTGGGTCAAGTGCATGAATTTTTTAAATTTTTTTATTAAAAGAATCAATGCATGTTAGCTTATGCTTTGTATGTGTTATCAAGCTTGTGTCTACTAAATCCACACACAAAGAAACATGAAGCAAGGTAATGGGTGCCTTTAAGTATCACATGCAAGAAATTAGCCCTTCCCTTGATAATCCCTTCGGGAAAATCAGAAACCAAATAATACGCACTTCAAGTGATGCCGGGTGATGTAGGAAAAGGATATATGAGGAAGGAATATAGAAAATTAAAAGAAAATTATTAGACTAAAAGTCAAAAGCATGAGGTTTAATAATTGAAATTAATATAAATCAATCGTTCAATATATCATAATGATAGATTACAACCGTTTATATAAAAATAAGAAACCCCTAATATTTGATGACCAAGCAAAATATTGTTTGACCTAATTAAATAAGAAAATAAAATCCTAGTAACTATTTACTACTCTAAATAATTAATACTCTAGAATATTCTAATAGTTAATATGATAAAATACAATTACATTAAACTAAATATTAATACCTAACTATTAATATACCTAACTACTAATATAAATAATTAATAATTAACATCTTGATCTTCTTTTGCTCCACATCATTCTCAACTCTTTTGCCAAAAAACCTTGACCACGAGCTTTCAAGTATAGGAGAATCCAAAATCCACGAATTGGACTCCAACTAGAAAGAAATCTTTGAATGTTTTGATCTCAAAGTGAGCTTTTGGAAGCCATATATAATTATCTCTTTACAAATCTTGCCCGTGAAAGCAATCAAGAATAATGAAGTTAATTTGTTGAGCACTCGATATTTTATGTACCAATGTTGGAGAATGATACTCCTATCATCTAATTGTACTTGTCCTAATTTGAAAGTACATGCTTGTTAAGAATTTTTTTTATCTCCAAACTACCCATCTTAACTACTCTATTATCATCCTTTTGTGTTATTTAATCTCCTAACTCTTTTTTGGAATAATAAAATAGAGGAGAGAGAGAGAAAGAGGAAAAATGAGCGTGATTGTGCTTCAAATGTCAAAGTTAATAGTATTACTTTTTCTAATATAGATCATGTTGTTTTCAAAGAATTGTTTAAAAGTTAAATGAGTGTATTATTGAAAAAGTAAGGTCAAAAATAGTATTAAAAAGGAAAGATGACAAATAAATTTTGACAAACCAAAATAGAAATTAGGACAAGTAAACTTGGACGGAGGGAGTATTTACTAACTATCTCAGCAATCTCATCTACGACTTAGCTTCAGGCTTTTTTCTTCAATCTCTTCAAGTTTGTTCCTAGATGGCTGTTCATTGATGTTTACTACAACATATATCTAAAGAATCACATTCATTTTCTCAAGTGTGGCAAGCATAGAGTTGTTGTCCCCTATTAGTTTTACCACTTCAGTGTGGGAAACCACATCATGATAGACACTTTTTTCTTAACAAAATACGCAGGATAATAGATTTTGGAACTTCCTCGTAATGTTTCTTTGAAACAAATAAACCTTTTAAATTGCTCACATTGGGCAAACTTTCTGCGCTTAAGTTACTGTTGGGTCCTGGGTTCGGGGTCCCCGACCCCACATAGTAGATCCGACCCGGCGTATGGATTCGGAGTTGGGAGGAGTGATTTAGTTAAGGAAGTTACTTCCTAACTGGGTTGACTTATATTTTGATTGGAGCATTTATTATGATTTGGTTGATGGTGACATATGCTTTATACTTACAAGTGGGTCCAGGCATGATGAGTGAATAAGGAGGGTATATATACAAGGCTTCCCTCTCAAATTCAAAGGTAATGCAAAACTTAACACTAAACTGCAAACCTCCATTGTTATCAAAACCTTGAGACAGCCTATACTAATTCTCACGCCTGAGCTATCCCCCGACGGCAGAACCGCCCGGAACTCTGAGTGTGATCTAGTTATTGTGCAGGATTAGCGCGTTCTTGGTGATTGAAGCGCGTAGACGAATCTTGGCGTTAACATTGGCGTTAGAAGGAGGGCCTTTAGTGTTAGTCCTCAATCACTGTTAAAGCTAAAAGAGTAGACATGGTGAATACAACCCATAATGGAGGAGAAGGGTCGGCTGATTCTCATACGCCGACGCGCAGGTCGGTGCTCGACCGACTCAGGTCTTCGGCCAGGGAAAGGTTGGGGCCAAGAGGCCAGACTAGGGCGCCTTTGCAAGTCCAGTCTGCATCGGTTCATCGTCGTCTGTTTCATACTAACCAGCAGACGCCAGAACCATCAACTCACATGGCTGCCAACCCGGCTCGCACCCTTGTCTATTCAGGCAGTAATGCCGATCATGGGGATAAATGACAATGGATCCTGACCCAACGTAGGGCAAAGGACCAGGAAATAATGGAGGCCTTATGCCAGCAACAACGTGAAATAGCTGAGCATTTGGCTAGGTTGGAAAGACAGGAGGAGCTCTCTTCAAGCCGACTCCCTGGCTGACAACACACTGATCGGAACCAGTCCAGGACTAATCGTTCGAATGGTTCCGAACCAGTTTGGAGTAGGCGACAGAGCCGCTCCCCAGTTCGGAGCAGACGACAGAGCTATTCCCCAGTTCGGAGCAGGCGACAGAGCCGTTCCCCAGTTCTGAGCAGGCGACAGAGTCGCTCCCACCCCCCGTCCGTAGCAGGCGCCGAAGCCGCTCGCAGGACGAGAGTAGGCTAAATAGTCGCTCCCTAATCCGCAACAGGCATCAAAGCCCTTTGCGCCAGGTGAGCAGGCGACAGAGCCGCTCCCCCCGACTGCCGAAGGCAAAGAAGCCGCTCCTAGGACAGAAACAGGCCCATGAGCCGCAATCCAGAACGGAACAGGCCAATAGGCCGTTCTCGGGATAATATTATTGAAAGTAGGGGGTCCGGACCGGATGGCAGGCCTAGGTCGCCACCCTGGAGGAGGTGAAACCGATCCCCTTGTTTGACGATTGGCTGAGTTGGAAGATAAACTAGCCGCTGTCGTTCAGGCCAAGGAGTTGCCGAACGTCACAAACTCACCTTTCACCAGAGAAATCGTGCAGGTCAAGGCAGACAAAACTAAAAAGATCCCTCCCTTGGACTCTTATGACGGTTACTGGCGATCCCTATGATCATACACATGGGTATAACCAAATAATGAATTATTATGATCATCCAGATGCGGCCAAGTACCATATGTTCGTTACCACTCTGAAGCTGGCGGCTCGAGAATGGATGACGTCTCATCCCCTGAACTCCATCGGTTCGTGGCAGGGATTTGAGCACCAAATTCCATGCACGATTCGGGGTTATAGCAACAAAAAGAGAGAAAAGCTGACCACAGCTCTGACCCAGGTAAAGCAAAGATCGGGGGAGAGTTTGGGTGAGTACGTGAAGAGATTCCGTGATATGGCTGGGACTGTAACTAGTCTGAACGTACAGCACGCGGTCGGGTTCTTCACTACGGGTCTGGATGCCACAAAGTCGAAGGACTTGTGGAAAGATCTTATTCTTAATCCACCAATGGACCTGGTGGAAACTTATGGTCGAGCTGAAGGACTCATCACCATAGAAGAAGCCTATAAGAGCTTAAATCCTCAGGATCGGATGGAGGAAAAGTTAAAGGGGAAAGACAGGAACTACATTCCTCGGCCTGATAACCAGCCGAAGAACAACTTGTATGGCGGAGGTGGGTTGGCAAGCGATCAAGGAGGTGGTAGACCGCCCTTTCCGAAGAAAAATGTAAACAAGGTCTACACCCCTCTCATTAAGGATCGGGCGAGGATTCTTGAAGAAATCAGAAATCAACCCTCGTTTGAACCATGTCTGACCACCACTCGATCTCACCGGGGCAACCCGAACCGTTATTGTGAATATCATCAAACCTCTGGTCACGATACGGAAGACTGTTATAACTTGAAAGATTTGATAGAGAAGAAAATCCAGAATGGTGAACTGGTGCAGTATGTTGTGGGTCGGCAGGATACCGTTTCGGATGGCCGAAGAGGGTCGAACCGCGAGAGACGTCTCGAAGCACCACCCCCACCGAACCCTCCACGAAATTGTGTCCATGTCATCATTGGGGGAACGTTAGGAAAGAAAGTCGGAAAGAAGAGACGGGGACTGATGGATGTCGTGGTTATTAGTTTCGGAACGACCCTCGGTGAGAGATAGGCAATTTCCCGATACGGTGATATCATTTACCGAGGAGGATTACCCATCGGAACCAATTGATCCACATGAAGGGGCGTTAGCCATCACAGCCCAGGTCGGATCCATAGATATGAAGCGAATAATGATCGATAATGGATCTTCGGTCGATATATTGTTTACTCATGCATACAATAGGTTAGACCTGGGGGGAGCGAAGATGGAAGTAGGGGGTGGGGGGTCAGGAATCTCCGTTGTATGGCTTCAGCAATGATCCTGTTCGGGTGGCGGGGGACCGTGGAGCTGCCGGTAATCTTCGGCACGGCACCGAGGTAGGTAGAAGTCAAAGTCAGATTTTTTGTGGTTCCAAATAGATTCAGCCTACAACGCTATCTTGGGTAGACCCACTTTGGCAGCGCTACAGGCGGTCACCTCAATATGTCACTTCAAGATGAAATTCCCGACTTCAGAAGGAGGAGTCGGCGAGGTGAATGGTGATCTGGATATGGCGCGTAGGTGCTACCAGAATTCGTTGATATCCTCGGCGGTTGGGGTTCAGCAAGCAGAAACAAACGATGGCTATAGAGGTCGAAGCCATTCACTGAGGGAAATTCTGAACCCCTAGCGTTGCCTGCCGAGGAGACGGAGGAGGTAGAACTGATTGTAGGAAAAAGTGATAAGTTGATCAAGATAGGCTCGGGACTGGTAGAAGCCATTTCGAACTAATTTAATAGAGCTGCTTCGGGTATATGCGGATATTTTTACATGGGAGCCTTCTGATATGCCCGGAGTTGCTAAATCGGGTGGCGGTTCATAAGTTGTGTATTTAACCCTTCTAAGAAGCCTATCCGTTAGAACAGGAGGATCTTCGCTCCTGACAGGCAAAAGATCATTGATGATAAGATTGCAAAACTGCTAAAGGCAGATTTCATCTACGAAATTGATTATCTGGAGTGGTTAGCAAATGTAGTATTGGGTGGTGCGGAAGCAGAAATGGTAAATGGCGGGTGTGCATAAACTACATCGATATGAATAAAGCTTGCCCGAAGGATTTTTTACCCTCTCCCGCACATTGACCAGTTGATTGATGCTACCCTTCTGGGTTCGACATGCTTAGCTTCATGGACGCTTTTTCTGGATATCACCAGATTTCTATGGACAAGAAAGACATGCCGAAGACGGCGTTCATTACGCATCGAGCAATATACGCTTACAAGAAAATGACGTTTGGATTGCTGAATGCGGGAGCTACATATCAAAGGATGATGAACTATGTGTTCGCCAAGTTATTGGGCCGAAGCATGGAGGTATATGTGGACGATATGATCGTCAAAAGCATAGGAGTTCGAAACCACCTGGATGACTTAGAAAGCTGCTTTAAGACGGTAAAAAAGTACAAGCTTCGGCTGAACCCGACCAAGTGTACTTTTGGCCTCGGTTTCGGGTAAATTTCTGGGGTATTTGCTTAGCAAGAGGGGGATTGAAGCTAACCCAGAAAAATCAGAACCCATTTTAGACATGAAGTCCCCCCCAGTCTTTCAAAGACGTTCAGCGATTGACCGGTAGGATTGCTGCAACTTCGGAGATTCATGTCAAAATCGACGGAACGATGTCTACCCTTCTTCAACACTTTGAAAGGACCAAAGAATGAAAAGACCTTCCAATGGACTTCGGAGTGTGAAGATGCGTTCCAAGGGATTAAAAGGTAATCTATCCTCAGCTCTGCTTCTGGTAAAACCTATCCCTTCGGAACCCCTGTATTTGTATCTGGCGGCGAGCTCATTGGCAGTAGGAGCGGTTTTAGTTCGGGAGATGGGGGGCAGGCAATGCCCCGTCTATTATGTCAGCCATGTGCTTCGGGATGCTGAAACCAGATACCCCAACTTGGAGAAATTCGCTTATGCACTTGTGATAGCTAGCAGGAGGCTTAGACACTATTTCCAAGGAAGATTGGTGGTAATATATACTGATCAGCCTTTGAAGAAGGTCTTGAATAAGCCGGATTTGTCGGGGCGCCTCTCCGCTTGGGCGATGGAGTTGACTCAGTTTATCATAGAGTACCATCCTCGGACTGCTATAAAGGGTCAGGCGCTGGCCGACTTCATTGTGGAATGTTCGTTTACCGAACCCGATGCAGATGATAATGACCTGGTTGTGAGGTTCGGTATCGGATGCTCAGATAGGTCGTATGTCGTGGACGTTGTATGTGGATGGCTCTTCGACTTCCGATGTCAGTGGAGCAGGAATTATCTTGATTAGCCCGGAGGGATTTAAGGTCCAACAGGCCATTCGCTTTGGGTTTAAGGCGACCAATAATGAGGCAGAATATGAAGCCATTTTGGCCGGGTTTTTGCGGTTGGCAAGAAGCCTGGAAGTAAAAAACTTGGTCATCTTCAGCGATTCCCAATTAGTGGTCAAGCAGATAGTGGGGGAGTATGAGGCACGTGGGGATGGGATGACGAAGTACTTGGCCGCAGTTAAAGACCGACTGCATTGTTTTGAATCGTATAGTTATACAAGGAGTTGGTCGAGAAAACAACACCATAGCTGATGCCTTAGCAAAATTGGCAACAACAGAAGCTACCTCTTTTAGCGGGTCGGTATACCTAGAAGTTCTGGGGGGACCCAAGTATTCGAAGGTCAGAAGTGTTCCCGATAGAAAGGATGAACTGTTGGCTCACGCCATATATTTCTTATCTGGCGGATGGCGTCCTTCCTTCGGATCGGATTACGGTGAATAGGGCGAAGTCCGAAGTCTTAGGGTCGGTTCGACCTTGCAATCATGGCAGAAAGTTATGAAGCAGACCAGGTGGATAAATGAGTTGGGGACCAGCTGGGCGAGCCCGACCCCGACCACACTAAGGAACGTGAGCATGAAGGGGTTAAGGGGGAATCTGAGCCCATATTTTAAGGCTTAGACGGATACAGCGGTCCAACCATTGGGGCGTTGATACATTCTCTCGTTAAGGTATGTTGTGCGTATCTAGTAAGATATGGGGATCTTCTACAGTTCCCGGATGGCTGATAGGTCTTTGGTTAGGATGGATGATCTGGTATTTATGTGGGTAAAGTACTTATCTGAAGAATATTCCTCTAAAATCTATATATTCTGGAGTTCGGCTTCGGTTCGAGGTGATGGAGTAGAGAAGGGGTTGCTAGGGAAGTCTGAGCTGGTGATGGGCTCTTGAGATGAGATGTTGAGTCCCAGAGAGGTGGAGTTGGTTCCAGTGGCGGTGGTGATGATTGTTGGGATGGCAATAGTAGTGACTGTGGTGGCTTCTGTTGTTATTGTTGTGATAGGAGCTGGGATTTCGTTAGCAACAGCTGCGGAGGCGCTGGTTTTGGATGGGTTGGAGGAGCTTGAAGCGTCGTTGGTTGCCATTGATGAGTAGAAGGACAAGGTGCAAGAATCAATTGGTCGGAGAAGGATGGAAATCGCGGTGGAAGTTGCAGAGAAGAGATTGAAGAATTTGAAAATTTAGGGGTAAAAAGTGGCGGTTGAATTTGGGAGTGGTTTATCTTTATTGGGGGTGACCTTTGAGATCCAGCACGTTTTCCCACAAACGGCACTATTTTAATAAATGTGGTGGGCCCGTTATTGGCACGTGGAAAAACTAGGATAGTAGTGGCTGCAATGGTTTGAGGCGGTTACATTTTTAAGGGGGTGTTTGGTTCATTGATTGAAGTTAAATTCATTCTTTATACTCTTTTAATTATATTTCCTTTTTATAATTAAAGAGTAGGGGGCAATGTTGGGTCCTGGGTTCGGGGTCCCCGACCCCACATAGTAGATCCGACCCGGGCGTATGGATTCGGAGTTGGGAGGAGTGATTTAGTTAAGGAAGTTACTTCATAACTGGGTTGACTTATATTTTGACTGGAGCATTTATTATGATTTGGTTTGACGGTGACATATGCTTTATACTTACAAGTGGGTCCAGGTGTGATGAGTGAATAAGGAGGGTACATTATACAAGGTTTCCCTCTCAAATTCAAAGGTAATGCAAAACTTAACACTAAACTGCAAACCTCCATTGTTATCAAAACTTGAGACAGTCTGTACTAATTCTCACGCCTGAGCTATCCCACCGGCGGCAGAAGAACCACCCGGAACTCTGAGTGTGATCTTGTTATTGTGCAGGATTAGCGCGTTCTTGGTGATTGAAGCGCGTAGACGAATCTTGGCGTTAACAGTTACCAATTTGAGGGCAAATGAACTCTGAGAGCTTCATGATAAGACATTTTTTTCACTCTTTTTTGTTTTATCTATAGTGAACTGAACTGAAAAAAAATAAGATGGAAACAGTGGCTAAAATGTCAAAATTTAAAAAAACCAAAAAACTCAGGTCATCTTTTTCAAAAATTAGAAAGATGACAGCCAGTTGCGTAATCGTTTTTCAAAGTTCAGGGGCTGAATTTTAAAAGGTAAAAAGTTAAATCGAAGGAACTAAATAGTAAAGTTTTTTGAAAACTAGGGCCACTTACTGTTTATTCGGCCAAAACAATATGATAAAAACACTTAGTTACCATCCCCTCTATTTTACCTTCTGAAGCAGGAAACATAAAGATCCTAAACCAGGGCTTATTTTTTTTTTCCTACATTCTTTTCCCTTGGTTTGCAACACCAGATCTAGATAAAAAAAATAAATAATAAGAAAAAAATGGATGCAAACAAACTGAGGCCATAGGAACAATACTGAATAAGTGACGGTGTTAGCAAATCAGTGGCGGAACCAGAACAGAATTCAGGGGGTGTCAAAATTTTTTCGGTAAAAAAAATTATTTATTTGACGCATTGAACTGATTTCTTGTCGGCTATAACGACTGAGAGGAGTTGCAACGTATTCTACGACTCTGTCATAGCTTGAAAACGTCCTCAAAAATTTATTCGTTTCAAAATACTTTTATTTCCAATAGATAAAAGAACCAATTAGTTACTGTGAAACCAACTAAAATCAGTAAAATCACTAATTAAAAATACCAATAGTTTATAGAAACCGTGTGAAACACTAAAATCACTGAATTAAAATTTAAAAAATACCAATTAGTTACCCAAAACAGGAAAAAATTCTCAGCACATGTTGGGAGAAAATTGAGGAAAAAAACTTAAATCCCCCAAAAAGAAATATTAACAAAAATTAAGACAAACCCATTATAGTCAATGAAATTAGGATAATTAGAAAATTAAAGAAAGCCTTACAAAGTTACAACTTTACAAGGCAAATAAATGGGTTGTCGGCGACTTGCGAGGCTGGGCGGGCGCGGGACGCCAAGCAACGAATTGGCTGGGCTGCTGGCTGCTGCTGCTGGCTGCTGGCTGCTGGCTGCTGGTGCTGGCTGACTGGCTGCTGGTGCTGGCTGCTGGCTGCTGGGCTGACTGCTTACTGCTTCAAAGCCTTTCAGGACTGCGCCGCTGCTACAGTGATGTCCCCCAGCTTAATTGCTTACTGCTTCTGTCCATTTCCTTAGGTATTCCTTTTAGGTTTGTTTGTTTTGCTTTGCTTTTTATTTTTAAAACTCCCTTAAATGAAACGACATCGTTTCATTTAGGAAATTTAAAAAAAAAAAAACAGAAGTTACAGACCAGGTTTTCTACTTCAATGGCTTTTCCGGGCGGCAACACTGAAGCTTTTCGAAGCAGTCAAAGCAGGCAGGCCCCGCGGGGGCAGCATACCCCAGGGTTCAGGCCGACCCCCGCCGCCCCTTAGCTTCCCTCCATTCCCCCTCTGCGTCAGAATTACCAGGGTCCAGTCGACCCCCCCTCCCCCCGCCCCTCCTCGTTCCGCTCTCTGGTAGCAATACTGCAGCAGCGCCGACACTGTTGATGAAGCGGCCTTTTACTAGTAGCATTTTTTTATTTATTTTTTTTGATAGAGGGCTTGTTATCGGTTCGGATGGTTAGAAACAAAGGCTGATTGTAAGTTGATGGTTTGGGTAGATGATGGGGAGGAGTAAACAAACTTGTTAGGAAGATGATGTTTGTTCTCCATTCTGATGAAACTTCGACAAACAGATGTGATGAATTCTCTAGCGAATTTCAACAAAAACAATGAAAACAAGGAAAATTTGGGTTAGGAAGAAGAGAGTTTAAATCATCAGGTTTTTTTGCTTTGATACTATATGATCATATTTTTAAAGAGGTAATGTGGTTTTGTGGTTTTTTAAAATAGGTAATGTGGTTTTTGGTTTTGGTTCATTATGATGTAGGACAAATATGGAAGTAAGGAATAGATGAGATTAAAAAAAATTAATGGATTAGGCTAAAGCCACATGCAAAAGCTAAAAATCAACAATTCAATCATTCAATCCTTGATCTGTGGCCGAAGGTGAAGGGGGATTTTATATCATCATGATGGTAATACAATTGTTTATGAAGGAATTAAAAAAACATTAAATACTTAATGAACAAAGTAAAATATTAATTACCCTAATTTAAACAAGAAGATAAAAATCTTAAATAATTTAATTTACTACTAGGAGTAATATAGTACGTAGCATACTATAAAATATAATTACATTAAAGTTAATAATTTATTTCCAAGTAATAATATAAAATAATAAAAGTTATTCTGCTTCACATCATTGGGATCAATTAATTCTTAAGCCTCGGTAAGTATGCGTCAATAATTAGACAGTAGACACTATATAATCAAGCAGTGAATATGTACGGAATATTGATTGTTGTTCCAATGCACATGTTTATTGTGATATCCTTGATATTTAAAATTAATAACATAAAGTCAATCATATGATTAAATAAAGGTTAAAGGTACAAAGGACTTGGAGTTCAAAAGGTGAGATTAACATATTGTACTAAGGTGAATACGAACTATGCATTATGTATATAATATATATATATTATAAAAATATTTATATATATAACCCAAAACTGGATATTTTATATTTATAAATATTATTATTATTTATATATTTATCTATATGTAAATAAATTGTAGGGACATTTATTAAAGGAAATAAATGATGTGGTAATGTCGACTCCGAGTGTTTTCGGTTTCTAGTCTTTTCCAATTTTTGCCTTTTGATTTAATGATTCGTTGGAAAAGATCGGCATTAATGTCGACGGTGGTTTTGAAAGATCGTTTTTTATGATGAGCCAATTAACCAGAGTCGCTAGTTGGTATATTTGAAATGGATGTACCAAAACTCATCCGAGTTTTCGTTTTCTTTTGTAAATCGCTGGGACTCATATGTGACTCCGATTTTAATTGGTCTGCGAATCGAGATTCATAGGAGTTCGGGGGCTGTGCTTTAAGTGAGGGGCAAGGTGTTAGGCACTCCCCCCCTGACTTCCGTGAAACACGGTTACCCGACGATCTTGATGCTTTCCTATCCTTTAATTCATGAATGTGTTATGTGTGTGTGTGTGTGTTCTATGTGAATGTTGTGGGAAATTTGTATGAAAGATGGTTCAGTTGGGGTATTTTTTGGGAAAATCGTGGTGTTTTAATTTGAGAACGTCTTCGGATTATTCTTTTCGGTTATTTACACGAAGGAAAGCTTTATTCTTTATGAGAAAGGTTTGATTTTAATTGTCCCAAAACTATGAGATTTTCATTAAGTGTCGTTTTTTGGCAAAACAAGAGTTTTTAAACCTTCCGTCTAAAATAGGGAATCGATGATCTATACGTTGCATTCATAAAATGATGGGCAATTTCTAGAATCTCTTTAACCCTATATACAATGGTTTAATTTAAAAAACGGTCATTTTATTTATAAAAACATTTTTTGTTGTGATGTTTTGGAAAACGATCCTTTTTTTTTGCCTTCTCGTCAAATAGGAATCGACATTCATTAGCATTTCTCAAGTTTTAACCTCGTGATTCTAATATCCTAGTTTGATTGATTTTTTATGAAAATCTTATCATTTAGCTTTGAAATCAATTTCGTGTCATAAATCAAATCGAGCATAAAACACGCGTCGGGGCTATTCATGGGCATGTAAGCCATCAAAATATCCCCGAACGCCAACAATCCCCAATTTCACTATTTCGGGGCCTTAAACCCGATTTTCGCATTAGCGTCGTTTTTAAGGCCCAACGATTACATATTTACAAAGAGGCTACATCCTACCCGCTACATACATCAAGACATGTCCATCATCGGATTTGGACCACGGGGTCGCTTTCCTAGGCTCACAACCAAATTTACACACACCCACAATCGAATATTACAAGAATTAACCAATACGGATAATCTACCAATATCAAGACATCCCAAAATAGAGATCTAAAAGAATCTATGTCAATATAACACAAAAAAACAAACAAGGAATCAACAAATAAATATCATCGGGTTATTAGGAAGAATTTTGTTCCAAATGGAACCCTCGCTAATACCCCCTAATTTATCAATTCCATAATCATATGAAAACTTCATTTGATTTGACCAAAAGATGCGATAGAAATTGCAAAATTGAAGAGATTTTTCACCTTGCAAATGAGGTTCAAAATGGATCTAAATTTGTGTATTTGAATAGAAGAAAAAGTATTATGTGATACAATCAAATCACAAGAATAATATTCCTCTCTTTTTTTCTCACTTTCTCTCCTATTTTTTATAGCAAAATCTCACTATTTTCTCTCTATTTCCGTGCTTGGTGCTGCTGCAGAAATTCTTCTTCTTCCAAAATTCTCCAACCTCCTGTATGCTGCCCGAAGCTGGGCTTAAATAGGCTGGCCAGAGCCAGCCGCAGATCTATCTGCGGCTGGCCGCAGATGGATCTGCGGCTGGCTAGCTGGCACGACTCCCATCGCACTCAGCTGGTAGTGCTGATTTCCTGGTTTCCGTGGCTGGCGCACCCACTTGGCCGCAGATCTATCCGCGGCTGGCGGGCTTGACTTTCTCGATTTTCGTTTGCCACGCCCCGATTTCCGTGCCGCAACGTCGGTTTTTGCTGACATGCTCGTGTTCTGCGGTCGGGGAATTTCCGGGAGACGTGCCACCTCATTCGGAAGTGCCTGCTTCGGACGGCTCTGCTGTCACGTCGACTTGGGCTGCCCAAAACATTGCGGCGGTGGCCGGGTGTTCGCCCTTGTGCCCGCTCCTTTGCTTCCGCAAGCCCGGTTCAATTGACGATTTCGCCTCTCCTGTCATGGTTAGTAGAAGGAAACACAAAAATTTGGGTGTCTACAGCTGCCCCCTCTTTATCATGTTTATGAAATGATAAATGAAATAAACAGGATAAAGAATAGACACTCGATGCATGAATGACAGTGCGTAAGAATGACAGTACATACATGAAGCTACACATATAGCTTATGATGCAACATAGGATGTAATGCATGCAAGGACATTCGTAAGAGTGTCAATGTATCAACCCCTTGACTGTGTTTGTTAGTCTTTGGGTTCACTCTTTCAATCTATCGTCTCGTTCGGGGCCGGGTATCGTCGCCGGTCACCCATCTCGTAACCCCCGGTTATCGTTGCCGGTTGGTTATTGTCGGAGCCGGTTATCGTCGCCGGACATCCATCTCGTGATTGCCGGTTATCGTCGCCGATCGATCGTCATGTCGGGGCCGGGTATCGTCGCCGGTCACCCCATCTCGTAACCCCCGTTTATCGTCGCCGGTTGGTTATCTGTCGGAGCCGGTTATCGTCGACGGTCATCCATCTCGTGATCGCCGGTTATCGTCGCCGGTCGATCGTAATGTCGGGGCAGTGTATCGTCGCCGGTCTCCCATCTCGTAACCCCCGGTTATCGTCGCCGGTTGGTTATCTGTCGGAGCCGGTTATCGTCGTCGGTCATCCATCTCGTGATCGCCGGTTATCGTCGCCGGTCGATCGTCTGGTAGCGCCCGGGTATCGTCGCCGGTCACCCATCTCGTAACCCCCGGTTATCGTCGCCGGTTGGTTATCTGTCGGAGCCGGTTATCGTCGCCGGACACCCATCCCGTGATAGCCGCTTATCGTCGCCGGTCGATCGTCATGTCCGAGTGGCCGGGTTAATCGTCGCCGTGTCAACCCATCTGCGTTAACCCCCTGGTTAATCCCGTCGCCGGTTGGTTTATCTGTCGGAGGCCGGTTTATCGTCGCCGGACATCCATCTCGTTGATCGTACCGGGTTATCGTCGCCGGTTCGATCGTCTCGTCTGGGGCCGGGTATCGTCCGCCGGTCACCCATCCTCGTAACCCCCACGGTTGATCGTCCGCCGGTTGGTTATCTGTCGGAGCCGGTTATCGTCGCCGGACATCCATCTCGTGATCGCCGGTTATCCGTCGTCTCGGCTCGATCGTCATGTCGGGGGGCCGGGGTATCGGTCGTCCGGTCACCCATCTCGTAACCCCCGGTTGATCGTCCGCCGGTTGGTATATCTGTCGGAGTCCAGGTTTAGTCGTACGCCGGTCAATCCGGACGTTGAGGAGGGATGTCCCTCCGGAGGTTAGCGGGCAAGAGGGGCCATCCCTCCAGCACACCGGCTCCAATCTACTCATCAGGCCTCCTTCTGGCGCCTTTGTGTGCAGATACCCCGATCTTTTGGGTCGGGATCTCAGTCGTCACCCTTTTTATTTTTTTATTTTTTCCAGCATCTCTCGTGGCTAACTGAGGTATATTTCATTCAGCTACTATTCTGATTTCACTCTCAATTTCTCCATTCTCCTTTTAATCCGGATTGACCCCTTGGTGTATTGCCCCAGGTAACCCGAGTTTACCCCAGCCGAGGGAGTAACTGTGTTCAACATCTACTCCCCTTTAACGCGGTCCCTTTGACACAGTGATTATCGGGCGTATGGTGGATTCTTGGGGCTTCCGACATTTCCTTCACTATCATCCCCCGCCAGTGCCCCTGGGGTTACTTATGAGGGCTGTTTATCCGAGCGGATGGGTTCCACCAGAGACGCAGTTCTCTTCATCTCCTCGACATGCGATGTGTCGTGCTGACCCCCATGGGACTGTGAGGGTAAACATTTACTGGCAATTGAGTTTTACCGGGTCCGCGCGGTCCCCTTGGATCTGGGATATCCCTCCTGTTGGAGGTTGCGAGCTTTTGCTGGGCTTTCGCTGCTTGAGGACCGGAGTCTTTAAGGCCTGCGCAGTATCCCGATCTGGTGCCTTGGCTGTTGAATGCAGTCGGGTGGTAGTGGGGTACTCTATGCAGATGCCCATTTCCAGCCGGATTCAGTAGGTAACCCGCGATATACTACTCTACTCCGCCGCTTTGTTTCCTGACGATCATGAGGGGTTGTTTTCCTAGAGGAACAACTCCTCCCACCATTCATTATCAGCGTCGTGGGGAGCGGTTAGAGACGTGGATCGCCATCAGATGACTAATGACTGGGGGTTCATTCACCTTTGCCATATTACCTCCACGGCATGCGCCTAACGCTCGGAGGGACAAGGACTGATGCCTGGGCTCCGGTTTCTACCGACTTTCTGCTGGGTGAGTCCCTTCCTCCTCTCTATTACTGTATTTCTTTTGCTTTTCATCCGTTTTCTGTATTTTTGATAGTGACTCATGCCTTTGCCTTGTTTCTATTCACAGGTTCTGGGCCTTACGTGCGGCTGCCAATGTCCTGAGGGCCTCTCACTACTCTGGGCCTGTGACACCTATCCTCAGGGGTCGGCGATGGCATCACAGTAACTCCTGGAGGAGGT